>JAQQAC010020895.1:3805842-3845507 GCA_029783875.1 Phataginus tricuspis | reverse complement strand
GGGATGGCAGGTGGGATATGGAGTTTTTGAGAAAAAGTCTGCAGTGGAAACAGAAGCCATACCAGAAGCCACAGCCCATCACCTCCCCTGTCCGCACACATGGCCACTCTGCCTGTTTTAGCATCATACAGTTCATTCCACCAGGGCCGTGAAAGACAGTTTCCTGGTTCAATACGAATCACCATAATGGGGGTCCCTCAAAAAGCTAATCTTGGTCTTGTGGTTAATTGGGAAAGCCGAAGCCTCTACACCTGGCTTTCTGTTGGATTTTCTACTGGAGGAAGGGCCTGGCTGTCCCCTTCGCATTGCCTGAAGCGGCAGAGCCAGGGCTGGTGAGGCACCCCGTCCCCTTCAGGCATGCACGCTCACACACTCCCAGACCCTCTCAGGCTCTCCTGTAGAGGCCCCGGGTGTAAGCAGAGGTGGGAGCCACTGAGAATCCCAGGAAGGCTTTGAGGGGGCTCCCAGCCACTGCTTGGAACACGTGGCTGCTGTGGCCACTGCATGGGTGTTGGGCTGGCTCACCATGCGTGGCCGCCTGCTGCATCTGGTGTCAGAGTTAGTTCTCCAGCCCTCTTTCCAAGTCTCTGACCCCAGAAGCCTACTTGCCACTTCCAACCAGAGATACCGCTCCGGAGACTTGGTGGGTCAGGGCTTCACTTAGACATTTGCTGTTGTGATATATTCTAGCATTTAAAGCCTCACATCCACTTGAACCTTCAGGATTTTATTTAACCTTTTTATACGTGCAAGTGGTCATAGTTTAATGAGAGGGATTAAACTCACTTTTATGAATCAGTGGCTGTAACTAGAAAACTCACTAATAGAATGGAAACATTTTGCTTCATAACAACCGCATCTGCTCCACCCTCTGTGTGTGGAATGCTCTTCGGTCTCCCTGCAGCTGTGCTGGTATATGGGTTCCTGCCCTTGGAAAGTGCCCTCTGTTGTCAGCCGGTCTCTGCCTGCCTTGCTCCGACTATATCTTGTACTGGTTGGTAGGTAATGTTTTTGTATTTCTCTGCACGTTAATCTCCTCTTCTGCAGAAGCAATGCTTTCTTTAAAACATCATGAGTGAATCATACATCTTCATAGGGTCAGTATACAAATGAACAATATTCCGAGACATATGGTCATTTCAGTCTCGGTAGAGTTGCTATAAAGGGAATGGTTTTACCTCAGTGAATTTTGTTTTGGAATCAATGGGAAAATTTCTTTATTTTCTTTTCTCTCTTAGTCTTCAGGACTTTAGAACACCTGTTCCTTACAAGTCAGTATAATAAGACAGATGTTATTTATTTACCTAATAAAGGTACGAAAATTGAGACTCAGAGTATATGGACTTGGCTAAGGTCCGAGCTGTAGGTACCTAACTCACAGTCCACCCCACCGTCTGACCAAGGAGAAATACTAACTAAATAGTCATGCGGTCACAGTCATAACAGGAACAGCCGAGCTTCCTCGAGCATTGTCCAGGACTATGCTCAGTCCTTCTCATGGCTTTTCTTCAACCCTCAACAACCTGCCACCTACATAACATGGTTATTATCCCCCTTTCTAGGGTCACACAGTGAGTCACTGGTCCATGGCCAGGCAGCTGGGGACCTGGGGAGCCTGGATTTGAGCCAGCTCTCACTCAACCTTCCTAACCACCTTCTAGTAGATTCGGTGAAGTCATACGAGACCCTCCCCGGGGAGCTGCCGTTGCTTCCGCAGAGGGTCTGGTGGCTCCATGGAGGTGCTGGCGAGGAGCCCCGGGAGGTGGCTGCCCCCGCGGTGGTGCAGGAGCAATCAGGCTGGTGCGGCTTTGGCCCTGAGAACCTCTGCTGTCCTTTCCTGTCAGATCAGCCCTGAGTTCAGGGCTCGGGTCGGCAGAGACTTCTAATTAAAAGATGGGTTTTTTAATGAACTTTTATTAATTCAGCAATCTGCCTGGATGCTGAATTGTCATTTTTGCTAATAGGGAAAATGGTTTGGTTTATTTTCCAGAACAATGAAAGTCACTCAATTTAATTAAACTGTCTGAGGAGATTTTCTACTTGTCTTCCTCCACACAGCCCTGGGAGCTCACTTCATAAAGCCTGTCGGCCGCAGTAGCAACGCCAGTCTGGCTTTTCTTTGGAAGCTGGGGTGGATTTGGCGTCAGCTCCTTCTCTGAGTCCCAGGGTGGCCCTCCACCGGCGCGGGCCTGGAGCCTTGTTCAGCTGGGTGATTCCTGTGCTGGACTATCAGGAAGGCTCCCAGGTTCACGGGGATTCTCCCACTGCCCTGGTCAAGAGGGTGGGGTTTATTTCCCAGCAGCTTAGACTACCCAGATTTTAGACTACCAGAGAGTGCCCTGAAAAGAAAATTATTAAAACTCAGAACAACTAAGGAAAATACTAAGTAAATTTGGCAGTACCTTAAAAGAAGTATCCCTCTTATCTCAGTGATGCAAAGATTAATAGTAGAATATCTACCAATATTCTATTTTGCAGAGATGGGTTTCCATGGAAAAAAACACTGTATGAAAAAAATATCTGGTGTTGAAGGGAAGGGTATTCAGCAATGTCAAAAAGACTCTCTGACCTCAACAGTCAACAATGGGGTGACCAGGAAACACACATGCCCCATAAAAATCACATCCATGACAAAGAATGTCCACTATGGCCATTTTTATTTAACATGCTTCTTTCAGAGATCCTGGTAAACAGCTATTGTCCATAGGAGGATACGTGTTATCATTTGCAAATAATATAATTATATACCTAGAAAATCATAAGAATCTATTGATAATCTCTAAAATTAGTTAGAAAAATTTAAATGGTCAGATAAAAGATACATATGCAAAAATCAATAGCTCCCCCAAATATTGACAATGACCAGTGAGAAGACAGACTGAATCTTGTATTCAGATAATACAAATAAAAAGTAATAATAGGGCTTTAACAGCTCATGACCTGTATTAAGAAAATTTCAACATGTATCTAAATATATATTAAAACATTTAATAAAGAGATGATCTTGGGTAGATGATGAGAACTTATTTATAAATCATCTTTCCAATTTAGCTTAAAAACGTGTAAGATTTTTGGATTTACCCGAAGACCTAAAAATAATTGTGAAGAAGAACAATGAGGGACCATTTTTTCCCCTACTGTATACTAAAACGTGTTTTGCATTTTATTTAAGCCACAACATCACACCAGACAGGTGAGTGGTACACAGGAGGTAGCCCGACCCTGGCATTAGCACATGCCCCAGCCTCTAACAAAGGAAACAGCGTTGGCCAAGGCAGAGGGCAGGGCTCTTAGCAAAGCGTGTGGGAGAATTGGCAAATTCCCTGGGAAGACACAAGTTAGATTTCTGCCTTGCCGCATAGGTAAGACCCTCCTTGCTCTCCCACTGCGGCGCTAGACCCAGACAGTCCACCGGCAGGCAGGAGAGCATGAGCTACCTGCCCGCCCAGCATCTTTCTTGCTGGCCTTGCAGCTCCTGATGTGAATGTGCCCAGAGGTTCATTTTGGTGAGCAATTGCTATAAAGCCAAGATGTTGGTGATTAAATAATAATAAGTCTGAGCTTGCCTCAGGTTCAAAGCCTGGACTTGATTAAAGACAAAGATAAAGGCAGTCCCGGTGTTCCTACTACTTAGCAAACGACAGTTTTTCTGCTGTGCAGTATAAAATAGAGGCCTACCTATAAAATGCAAAACTGTAAAACTCCTAGAAGATAAGATAGGAGAAAATCTAGGTGGCCTTGGATTTTGCTGTAACTTTTCAGATACACTGAAAACACTCTTCATGAAAGAAAAAATGGTGAATTGGACTTCATTAAAGTGAAAAACTTGGGCTCCAAAAAAGATGCTCTTAAGAGAATAAAAATAGCAGCCGCAGACTGGGAGAAAATCTTTGCAAACATAAGTCTGATAAGAGACTAGTATCTAAAATATGTAAAATTATACACCATGTTGTCAGAGAGAGGTAGGTGAAGGCTTGGAGACGGTTGCATCAGAGGAGGAGGGAAACGCAGTGGAGCGGATGGGCAGGGTGTCATTATCCACAGTTACCGGAATGCAGACAAGGCTTCCCTCCCAAAGCACAGGAATTCCAAAGGCAGCCCCTGGAGGAGGGGTGCCAGCAGTGCTCACTTGCTAATCCTTTCCTCCACTGGAACTACTGTCCTGACTCCTCGGGCTCCATATGGGATTGTTAGGAGCTGTGAGTTAGGCACAAATAACAATGCAAAGTAAAGGCTCATTTTCCTTCCTGTGGATGAGTCCCAGGGCATCAGCTGGGGTGTGGACTGGCATGCAGCCGTGGGTGTACAGAGGTCACCACTCACTTGGCAGTCAAGCTGGGACAGAGTAATTACCTGGGCAGGTGTGAGCAGGAGAGGTTGGAAAAGGAAATAGTACAGCTGGAGAAACATGCTTGTAATGGCATAGCCAGGTGGGTGTCCAAAGACCTGCCGCCAGTGGTTATGAGGTGAATAAGAGCTGACGGGTAGAAGAAACGTGGCAGGAGATAAGCCTCCTGATGTGGAAGCCAGCTGGACAGGGCTGGTCAGGCGTGCGGAGGCCAGATGAGTGTGGATCTTCTGAATCTGTCTGTGCTGCCGCCATTTACAGAAACAATGGATGCAGGAGAAAGAGGCAGGTGTTTGCACCTGGAGGGATGGCAGGGCGCAGAGTGCCAGGCAGCTTAGTTGAAAGCAAGCGAAGTCCACAAAAAGGAGGGATTTTAATAGCAGATAAATTAATTACTTGGAAGTATTTTTGAGTCGCAAAGTTTCTCTTCTACAGTATACCTGTGAGTTAAAAGGACCCTACAGAGAAAGAATAGTGCTTGACCCGGAGTTAAGAATCACAGATGCCACAGTTCTTGTGGGGGCGTGTTTCAGCCAAGGGGCCCGCCTGCTCCTCCGGATGGTGGTTTTGTTTGCCAGGAGGGTGCCGCATGCCGGAAGATCCGGTGTCAGCGGCATCACAGTCAACGTAAATGGCCTGTGTTCGTGACTCTCTGATGATTCGTCCCACTGACAGCCCTCACACATGAATACAGCCTAAACTCCGTAGGTACTGTATAGACTCTGGGTAGTATAAGACCATTTAGACTTGATGCCAAAAGGAATTAAATTACTAACATTGGACCTTGAAGGTATTAGAAATGAATGAGAGAATGTGCTTGTCTTTCTCACAAAGGATAGCCTATGAAGGGATTAAAAAAAGGCCTAAATAGAATGCCCAGGTCCCCGGACAGGAATTCCTCCTGTGGAAGGCCTTCAGGAATCTTATCCTTGGCGTCACCAAGAAGACCTCAGTCATTTTCATTTACTGCCATCTGTCATCTTAATTATTTGTAGGGATTTCATTTAGTGGTCGAAATCCAGAGGTTGTCCGACGGAGTCGGGAGCCAGGGGATGACCTTGTATGGCTGCTTCTGTCCCAGCCTTTCTGCAGTTGATAAATGACATACCGCTCCTCCCACCCCTTGGGAGAAATGAAGTCCAGGCTCAGGGCCTTATCGATTTTCCATAACAATGGATGCATCTTTAGGACTCTATTTTTATTTCAGAAGTGGCTTTCTGACCCGATTCAGTTCCGTAAATCAGCAGACAAAACGTATTGCTACTGTGGCTCCTGGCATGATCCTTGCTGCCATATTTTTTTCTCATATTTGACATGGAGAATATCCATGGGGTTCGGGTACACCCCTTTGTCACTGGGGGGCCTTTGTGAACTCTAATGTCAAAAGTTTTTTAAAAGGGGAATGAAAGGACTGCAGCCCTTGACCCACTGTGGTTTGATGAGTCAGCTCAGAAACCTGCAGTTGCCCAGGTGTGACTGCTCCCAGCGATCAGAGGTGTTTCTCCACCCATGCTGGGGTCAGGGAGGGCATTCCCACCAGAGGGGCCTGGGCCTCTCGCCTCCTGGTGTGAGTCACTCCAGAGTTTTTACACTCTGGTAGAGCCTTCTGGGTGCCTGTGCATCCAGTGGGTAGGTTAAGGCTCACCAGGCCAGTCACATTCTGTGACAACACCATGAACACCTGGAGGGCACGAACTGTCTGCAATGCATAAGGGTCCCAAAACACAGCCGAGGGCCTGGCACAGTCAGCTCCTGTTGCCTGAGCAAGTGAACCACTAGGCAGCCTTATTTGCCAGCTCCCAGTCTGCTCAGAAAGCGAAATGTCGTCAATGCGCCGGCTGCAGAACTTTCCATTTCCTCCTCTGGAAAACCACTCTGCTGTCTTTGAGCATATTGCCCCTTTCTGAGGATACTGCAGAATTCTTCCAGGCGTCTAACGGGCCCATGCCAAGTCTGTGACCGACCACCCCTGCGGGGAAAGATCAGGGAGTGTAGAGGGTCCCAGCACTGGTCACCTCAGTCCTCCACCCCTGAGAGAACTGCCCACGTGCCGTCCTTCCCTGCCATGTCTGATTTGCCTCGGCAGCTGCAGCAGGACCGGCTGACTGCGGGCAGGTCCCCGGGTTAATTACTTGTCACCCAAGTCTATGCTTTATCCGTTTTGCACACAGCTCTTCTTGGCTTTGTAATTGCTCCATGTCTATGTTTAAAGAAGAAGCTACCACCACCTCCTGACTGACTTTCCTGACATCTCTCTTGCGTGTTGCCAACACCTCTTATGGTCTCCATTCAATAGATGTGGAGAGAGAACATTCATGCTATTCTCTCTCCTGGCTCAGCCTGGGTTACCCAAGGAGCAGACCGCGAGCAGCCATGCAAGTGTAAGAGGTTCACCTGGGAGGCAAGCCCAGGAAGCGTGGAGGGCCACTGGGCAAGGGAGGTGCGGGAGGAAAGACATCAGTTCAAGGCATGTTCATGAGTAAGGGGGTTCAGTCCCACTGGGAAGCTCTGGGAGAAAGTGGAGGAGGAGGAGGCTGAGGTTTAAACCTTCAGCTCCTGTCCGTAGCTGGCTGGGACAGCTCCTGGGGACATCAGCCTCCACCCCCACCCCCCACTGCCACCGCCCCAGCTCTTCAGGTCCGACCCACTGTCCCATCTGCAGGAGGGTGGAGCGTCCCAGACACCTGCACGAGGACTATGAATGCTCAGGGTACGTGCCTGGGATACTAACTGCACCAGCAACACTCAGGTTTTGAGGCCCTTCAAAGAAAATTCGAAGGGGTCTTTGGCCCCAGTACCTGCTTGCTCAGTAGCCTGGAGCAAGCTGTCCGAGCACTGAGAGGCTCCGTCCTTGCCTCAGGACAGCCACGGCGCTTACTCACACAGTGGTTGGAGAAACTAGGGAATGCATACAAAGTGCTCAGCATGGAGGCTGGCTGAGAAGACACAGGGTGTTTTAGCCAGTGATGGTGGTGGTACCATACTTGTCTTTTGCCACTTATTTTAGACTGAAATTTGTTCAGTACAATGTGATGAGGTGTCTGTAAAAACTTACAGCAGAAAGTTCCAGTTAGAAGGAGATGGGGGGCATGGGGGTCAGGCCTTAAGATTAGTGAGCTGCAAAACATCATTTCACCTCTCTGGGCCTGTTTTCTCCTTTGGAAAGTTTGGACTGGGTGAGACATTCCGGTCATTCCTGCATCTGTGAAATGGTTACGCGGAGAAAGCAGTGCTTTATTTCCCATTGCTTTTTTTTTTTTCTTTCTTTCAAACCCATCTTTTCACATCTTTCAGTGACCTTACCTTAGGAACCACATTTACATCACTGGACACACAGCTGCCTGAATTTTTATTTTCAAGAAAATTTTATTTTTCTGAAGAAAAAAACCGTTGCCCAATTCAAGGTGCACTGTGGCCAAACCTAATTAGAGATCACCTGGCAGGTTGCCTAGCAGATGAGTGGTGGACTCCTCAGCTCTAGATTTGGTTCTGTGCCTTTGTCAGAGGGCCAGTGCACTTAGCTCCTGAGACCCTATGCACAGAGGAGTCCAGAACATTCCACAGACCCCGTATTCCTTGTCCTCACACCCAGCTAGGAGGAGGCTCTATGTTCTGACCTTGGAGAAGGGAATGTTCCCAAGAGGACAGTCAACCTAACCTGAGTTACCTGTGTCAGTGGATTCAGTCTGAGGGCTGTGCTCATTGTTCAGGAATATTTGGGTCCTGGGAGATCTATCTTCCCTGGCATTAGGGCTTTGGTGTCGGCCTGAAAGGCTTTGAAACAGCACGACTGGGTTTAGTACTGTAAGAGAAAGCCAACAGAGTTTAACAAATGCATATTGACTATCCCATTTAATAAAAAGCCTCTGAAAATGCTTTGGGTTCTTGACAGGAACATTATAAATGCTTGCTTTTCCTGCTGCCTGCTAAATGCTTGGACTTGGAACCCTTTTTATGGCTGTATATTCTTTGAAAGAGCTGCCACTTATGGAGCTGTGAAGCCCATTCAGGCATTGTAAGGGGAGCTTCGGAGTCAAATGGGAATGAGAAACAGCCCTGTCTACAAGGAGTTGCCAGTCAGAGGAAGAAGCAGATTATTTGAGGCAACTGTCTCAAGAAAAGGTGCTACATTGCCACTTCTTGGCTGTTAGTGTGCACAAAGTAGGTTGGAAAAGAATGAAATGGTAACAGTTATGAAATGATAACAGTTATGAAATGATAACAGTTATGAAATGATAACAGTTATTTATTGAGCAGTTAGTATTTGCTGGACACGAGGTTTATCATTTTACGTGCTCTAGTTCTTCAGTCCCATCTGATGCTCCGTCCACGTGATGGCCGGAGTGATCCTTCTACAAATGTAACCGGGCTATGCACGCCCTTTATGACAATTCACCAATGGCATCTCACTGCTCTGAGGGTGGAGACCAATACTTCTAACCTGGCCCTCCCTGCCCGCTGGCCCACCTGGCCTGGCACCTCCCTCCCACCTGGCCTCCTCCCTCCTCCCCTGCTTGTGCCCCTCCAGCTCGTTCCCCATCATTGGTGTAGACACCACGTTGGCGCCCCTCCCTCTGGCTCCTCCAGGCTTTTCATCTTCCTGGACAGTGTTTCCTCTGCTTATTCTCTCTTTCACTCCTACTCTTCTTACTACCTTCTGTGGGCGAGGGAATCACAGCCTTCCTTTCACAGGCTTTCAGAGCCCCATGGAGCATCCTGGTGCCCATCCGAGTTGAAACTTTACATTCATTGATAAAATTAAATGATCAGTTACTAACCAGTGATCTCTCTGTGTCCCTAGTGCCTAGCAAATGTCAATCACCTAACAGGTGCTCAACAACTGTTATTATCTGGAAGGAAGAAAAGAAGGAGGCAGGGAGGGAGGAAGGGGGAAGCCTGGGGACAGTCTCACCTCTTCCCCATTTGGAGATTGTTCTTACTTTTGTGAGGACAAAACCCACTCTTTGCCAAAATGTTCTTGATAGTAAGAACCCTTCTGCTGAGATATTTCCTCCAGCCCCTGATTTGGTGAGATCTCAGGAATCAGGAAGGACCCCTCGGCAGATGTTAAGGACACACCATGCCCGTGGCTTGCATGCGAGACTCTGCAACTGAACTGCTGAACTGAATTGCAGGGTTTATGATTCAGTGCAAAGACCAGCCTAGCAGACAGGAAGTGTGCTGAGTTACAAAAATGTGCCATGGTATTACCATGGTCTTTCCCTCTGTAAGGCATGGCATAGCCAGGGCAGCCCTCAGGCTGAGTCCATAAGTCAGCACACCTTTTGTCTTCATTGCAGAGATCGAGACTGCAGCAATAAATAACCCACTAATAATTAGCTTGTTTGCTTGTAATCAGTGATGACTTAAGCCAGGCAAATTAGGGCCGATGACCAGTCCTGATTCATTGATCAGGGTGTCCCACTGGCGAGGGGCTTCAAGAAGTACCTGCCCTCAGTCACCAATAATTCTCTCTTTACCCACACAGCGGAGGTTGACATTTAACAACATTTAGCTCCTTGGCAGGTTTTTGACTGAGTGTGGGTTTCCAAAGTGGTGGGAAAGGGGATCAAAAAAGAATAGAAGATTTTTGTGATTAAAACAAATAGAAAAGAAATTCTAGAGGCAGCCAGACTAGGACACTGGACACTGAATTTGGCCATCACATTTTGGTGACTCGTGGGGTTGTTGAGTAGTTACGCGTGTATGTCTTAACCAAACCTAAATTTAGGATTTAGAATATTTGGCAAGATGTGAAGGTGGCATTTTTACCAGCCAAACCACCTGCTTTTATTGCCTCTGAGGTTAAATGATGTTCCAAATGCCAGGAGAGCTGCCTCCTTTGTATGGGCACCAGAGTCGCTGCACCTATGCGCAGGAGAGAAGCCGGCAGGTCCACACAGCCAGGAGGCCTGACCAAGGGCCCTGAGACCTAAGCATACACAGCCGCTATGTTGGGAGTTTTGAGAGCAGCTGCCTCTGTTCATAACCCAGCTTCTTGCAACTGCTGGGGCAGATTGGATCCATGCCACCGGGACTGGTTCTGGCTTTATCCCAGTATTACACAGAAAGGCAAAGCCCCAGGGTATCATTGGGAGCTGAGAACAAATTCAGTGATGGGCTTGAAGACTGGAGAAAGAGGCACTCTGGGAACAGAGTGGTCAACTGGAAATAAAATGGCATTAAAACAGACAAAAGAATTAAAAATGGAATTATCAGATGATCCAGCTGTCCCACTTTAGGGTATGTATCCAAAAGAATTGAAAACAGGGTCTCAAAGAGATATTTGCACACCCGTATTCATAGCAGCATTATTCACAATCAACAAAAGGAGGAAGCAACTCAAGTGTCTACTGACGGATGAATGGATAGATGAGATGTGGCATATACACACAATGGAATAGTATACAGCTGTAAAGAGGAAGGGAATTATGAGACATGCTACAACACAGATGAATCTGCAGGCTGAGTGTAAAAAGCCAGTTGCAAAAAGACAAATATTGTATGATTGCCCTTATATAAGGTACCTAGAGTAGCCAAGTATGGAGACAGAGGGACTGAGGGAAGTATAGTTGAATGGGGACAGAGTTTCCGTTTTGCAAGATGAAAAAGCTTGGGAGGTTGGTTGCACAATGATGTGAATATATGTGACACTACTGAACTCTGTACTTTAAAATGAGTAAAATGGTCAGTTTTATGTTGTGTGTATCCTATTACAATTTAAAAAATTGTTTTATAATGTTAAAAAATATATGGAGAGACACTCAGTCTCATCAGTTATAAGCAAAATTGCAAATTAAAGCTACACTGGACACCATTTTTCTAGTATCATAGTGTTGCATGTCAAGAAGTTAGATAATCTAATGTGTTGAGAAGCTCATGTGGAGCAGGCACTATATACATTGCTGATAGATATAAAAATTGGTAGAAACCTTTGGATAGTATTTTATTTCTATCAAAGTTTAAATATTTTCATTGCTTTCAGCCCTTGATTTCCCTGCTAGGAGTTTATCCTAGAAATATACCTAGTTTAGTACATAAAGAAGTGTGCACAGGAACACTGAAGACCAGTTTATATAATTTAGGAGGTCATATTTATGCCTAAGTGCTCATATGTGCATAAAAATGTTCATGCCAAGGTCCTAGAGAGACTGCGTGCTCTGGTTGTCTCTGGACCTGGAGTTAGGTGATTGGAAGACATCATTCTTTCTTACGACTTCAAGGATTACCTTTCATAAACTTGTATTACATATTCTAAACAAGTACATGGGTGCATACTGTAGCCATCCAGACAAACATAGGTCTCAGAGTGGGCTGTGATAACGAAGAGCAAAGGCCCAGCTGCTTCTCCGGAGGCCTGTCTAGTGCACAGCAGCCGGGACCAAACAACCAGGATTCACCCGCTTCCAGAAAATGGCCCTGTTCCAGTGATTCCCCCACATCACCAGAATCACTTAGTCTTCAGTTTTAGCCGTTAGAGGTACTTGCTGTGACTGAGGGTCAGGAGAGAAAGCGCCCCCTCTGGGTGGAACCAACACTGCCTTGCATTCTGCTGTCCCCAAACGGGCTGCCTTCCACACTTGGGGTTAGCCCACAGGGGTGAGCCATCGAGGGCCTTGAATGATGGGCTCTGTGGACCCGTGCAGGGTCTGGTGTAAGCAGGAACAGGGCCAAGGCAGTAGTGGCAGGGGTGGGAGTAGGAGGGGGGCACTGGGGGGGGAGAGAAATGATGCTCAGACTCACTGCTTAGCCCGGGGTTGCTCGCCACCAGCCCCTCGATGCATCCTACACCCAGCATGTTCTTGCTGGCCTGAGAAGATGACTGTCCTCTCTAGGCCTTGTCACTCATTGAGGAACAGAATTTATGAGAACTAAAAACAGCCATAATCAGATAAATTATATTCCTAATTATAAGAAGTCTGAAACATAGATCCATGGTTGCCAGGGGCTAGGAGTTGATTCCTGGAGAATTCTGGGGCAGGAGTACCGGACTGTTGCAGATCTTGATTGCAATGGTGGCTGCATGAAGGGAAGTCTGTCAAAACCCATAGGTCTGTACATCAAAAGCAGGGAATTTTATTGCATGCAAACTTTGTAAAAGTAAATTAAAATTTCCAAAAGAAAGTTTCTCCCCATTGATGAGATAAACATAAGAAAAGAACACTTTTCACCTGAGGCAGCGTCAGCTCAGAACCTCAGCCTCCTTCTGGGGGCCATGGCCTCGGGGCCAATGCACAAACTCACCTTCCGGAATGCAATGTTCATTTTCCTCTCCCCATGCCCAAGTCCACTGAAAGTACTGACCACCTTTCACGAGGGTGGTTCTTGGCTCCTTCTTTATTCTCCCACGCTTTTTCAGTCAAACAGCTTAGTCAGGGTGAGCTATAGCTCGCAGTGTGGTTGAATTGGAAGAGAAATCCTGGCTCCCACCATCCCCTGCTAGGTGCCCTAGGCCCTACAGAATCGGTAACAATGTGATCCTGTGGTGGGCGCCTGCAAACTGAAATGCACCAGACCCCTGGTCCTATGGGGTGAGATGCTACCACAGTCAAGTTCTGTCTTTGCCATGGACTCCTGCCTCTTTGGGTGGTGGTTAGAGGTACAGACACTGAAACTAGTCAAACCTGGGATTGAGTTCTGGCTCCAAATCCTTGAAGATAGTTATTTAAATGCTTAAACTTCAGGGTTGTTCATCTATAAGATGGGGAAAATAAGAAGAATATCTTCTTTGTAGAAGAGTTTGGAAGGTCCCATTAGGTAAATGTGGAGCATCAGCTATTTTCTTATAACCATTCTTTGACATCTCCCATAGAACTAAGTGCTCAGAGCACAGGAGATGCTGGATTGAATCAAATACCCTGTAATGTGATGAGAAGGTCTCAGAGGTTAGAGGCCTCGGTGCCCCCAGGAACCGTCCTGGTTCCTCCCAGGAGCACATAGAGGGCTGTTTGCTCACCACCTTCGCTCTTTCTCTTTGCCTTTCATAGCTCACTGTTTTCATTGTCATCGCTGCTTTCCCTTCACCGCCCTTTGGCAGAACTGACTGGTTTCCCTTGCACCAGAATCAGGGCTTCTGAATAACAGTGAGGAGAGTAACAGCACCCTGCAACTTCCAAATCAAAAACACTTTCTGCCTGGTTTGGTAGACGAGGAAACCAAGCCTCTGAGGAGACACACAGCTTGCCCGTAGCGGGCCCATGGCTTTCTGGAGAGCTGCGTCCTAGCTTGCTGCCCAACGTAACATCAGTGTGCGGAGACACCTGGGAGTTCCACCTTGAGTCAGTCACAGCCCCTAGACCTCGTCAGTCCCTGAGTTTAGAAGGTGAAGACAGTGGTCTGTAAGCCACACCAACGGCCCAGTGAGTGCACAGGACAAGCCAGAGCGACTGAGTTCTAGTGTTTGCTGATCCCCCAAGATACGGGTGTCACTCAGAGGTCATGAAGCTCTGTTCCAAGCCTGCTTAGAGTAATGTCTCTTTGTGGTTAGTAGCTGCCTCGATTTTATTGTAAAATTCCCTGCGGACTTGTATTTTTTTCCTCGTGAGACCTTATATGTTGGGCTGTTTCCTTCTTCAAATTTAGGCTAAATTGGGAAATGTATTGATAACCCTCTCTTCATGTTTATGTCACCACATCCCAAACAGAACCTTATATCATTGTACCACCTTCTCCAAAGACAAATGCATATGGAGGAGCATCACCAAGGGGGACCTTTGTGTCCTAAGCAAGAGAATTAGCATGGCCTGAGTAATGTGACTGACTATTTACTCTGGCGCTGGTCGCTCAGTCCCAGGTGCAATCATGGGGCCTCAGACAGCGCTTAGTTTCCTGATCAGGCCAGGCTAAGGCCAGAGGGCAGGCGCTCTGGAGCACGGAGCTGGACCCCTAATCCCAGCTGTGCTCCCTGCTCACCCTGAGGATGGATTGCACCTCCTCCTTCCCTTGAGCATTGAGCATTTCAAGGACTAGGCTGAGAAGGTTGGAAGAGGGGCTTTACATTGGAAGATGGAAACAGGGCAGTGCTTTATTAGAGAACTTCGTGGGCTGAGTTCCGTTCTCCTTCTGACTGCCAGAAGGGTCTGAGAAAGCACCTTCTGTGAAGGCTTGAGAATGGCAGCCTGCTCAGCAACCCCCTGGAGGGGACAACACTGAGGACTCTGGGCTCTCCGAATCAGGTGCCAGCAGGAGATGCTCCTTTTCCTAGAATCCTCCTTTCATAAGTCCCCATGGATGAGCCCAGTTAGGGAACTGGCTAAACTACATTTCGTCGCATTTAACAATGGGTACGAGTGGTTTAAGCTGTGCTCACCTAGATCAGTCATAGAGCAGAAACCTGAATACTTTCTAGTTCTGTTTTCCTTCTTCTGCACTCAGAAAAATCGAATCTATAAGCTACTCTCAGAATTTCTGGGGAATTTCTGGACGGCCTCGCATAATCTATACATTCAAAACTCCTGCTTCCTGTGATTTCTTGAGACACAAGGGCACCGTCCCGTGATGAGATGGAGAACCACTAGCTTCCGTGATGAAGGTCTCTATTCTTGGGGACTATAAATAAAAGCACAGGTTCCCTTCTCAATATGACTGACCCATGGGCTCCATGGGGTTTTTCATTGTCTCATTGTATGTGAGTTCCCATGTTTCAGAATCCTGAGTTAAGATCACAGGTTCTAATGACAAGTATTTCATTTCATTTTATATTATTTTAATTACAGTTGCGGGGTAATCATGACCACATGATTGGATAATACATGGCTGAGGAAAATTAAGTAAACATCATAGTAATATATTTGACAGGGATTCAAATTCCTTTGTTCTCAGCTCATAATTTACGTTTACTAACAGCTTGGAATTTAGGAGGTACTATTCTAAACACATATTTTGCTTTTATGGACTTTTTTCCTAATTTATTTTTTTAAATGAGCTTAAGGGCCTTTGGAAGCAAAGTAAAAGCGGGTGTTCCAGGGTTCCATCAGCCAGAAATCATGATTCAGAGGCACCAAGGTGCTTATCAGTGCAATTTTAACTGTTGTTGAGTTTAATAGTGGCCCAGGGGGCCTATGGGTCCTCAGCTGTCTTTTGAACATGGGAGAAAAATCAAATTATGTTCAGAAAACTGTTAGTGCTGCATATACTTTATAGCCTGTGGTCTTTTTAACTGATGGCCTGTGTGTTAACCTAAGGTAGGTGGTTCTCTCTCTGCAGCCTGCCATTCCCTATGTGGAATAAATAATGGAGTTAAATGTTGCCGCATTTACTTTCTAAATCCAGCACTAGATCTTGGAGCCTTTGGGGAGAAGGAAGCAGAGAATGTCTTTGGGAACAAGGTTCCCATAAGTCTGTGTGTCTGCTTCTGAATTGCTTGCCTATGTTTAAGTTCACATAGACTTCCAAAGACTGCCAGGGATCGCAGAGATGTGATTTCTGGTCGTTGTGGGTCCTAGACTGGCCACACAGACTGCTTGCAGTTCACCCAGACTATTCTCTTGACTCAGAGGCTCCTCTCCTCACAGCTGTCCTTGCGGACAGTCCTGAGGCAGAACTCCATCTTCAGCCCGGGCGGCTCCCCATCCGTGTATAGCCTGCAGCCCTTCGGGAACTGAGACAAGGGCTGCTGGTGTATTCCCTGTGACAGAAACTCTTCTCAGACTCGTGAGAAAGCCGGCAGTTGAAAAATGTGTGCTGACCCTCACTCCATCCACAAAGCCCAAGAGACAGGCAGGCCAGAGCCCAGAGGTCCTCCGGTTTTCCTTGTGACTGAACCACCTAGTCTTCTGGGGAAAGGGATGAGCCCCTGTGGTCATCTGCATAATTAACTACCTTTAAAAAGAGTTTCAAGGACAACATAGTTGAACTACCTGGAAGTCTGCCAAAAGATAATAATGACTCAGTGATTGATACATGTAGAGCTATTACCAGGATTGGAGAGGTTAGGGTGAGGATTTTTCCAAAGACGCTAGTGTTAAAAATGACCATTGCTTGCAGTTTTCTTGTTCTGCATCCCAGTTTCCAGGCCCCCTTTCCAAGGGACACAAGACTCCATGTACTCTTTGGACAAGACAACGTGGCCTCCGCCTAGGGGAAACTTGGGGATTTATCTCTTCCCTCCATGCCCCTTGTCTTCCTCCAAAGGTGTTAAAAATATGCATCTGTAGATATTACATATACGCATGACTTTGGGGCAAAAAAATTCCCTTTTTCTCCTCTTCCCCCTAGTGGCAATCTGTGCAAGTGCCTCTTTTTGAACTCATATTGTCTGTTTCTTTTCAATGATCAGAAAGTATTTTATTCATATTTTAAATGTGGCACTTTAATAAAATTCAGTTTTGCCCTTCCTCCTTTACCATGCACCTGTAACTCAGCTATGTTGACCACTTGAAGCATGTATACTTGGCCCTGCATTCCTCGGTGAGGCTGTGTCCTCACTGCCAGGCTGGCATTTGGATGCCAGGGATGTTGGTACCAACTACCTTTGCCCACGTCTCTCACCTGAGCTGGACCGGCAGCCAGGGAGCCGAGGGCACTCACTCTTCCCTGCCCTTCACGTGTGTTTCTTCTCGTTCTGCCCCACCTGGTCACTGTTTCCTCTTGTGTGTCCATTCTCCCTTCCTTCTTCTGTATCGCGTCTATGTTACCAGCCTCTTCAAAGGTGTTTCCCCAGTGCGCTCTCATCCCGAGCACCGCTCGCCGCATTTGCCGTGATGGCGGGTTGATTGAACAGGGGAAGAGCCTTCGGTCTCCCACACCCCTCAGCCAGTAATGACCTCAGGGCCGAAATGGCCGACCCTTGTGGTCGACAGACAAGGCAGCCTGGCAGGGACTGAGCCTCCCGTCACCTGGCTCATGTGTCCACTAACCCAACCCTCCTGTGTTCTCACTGCGTGAGGAAGGGGCCCTCAAGGAGGGTTTGTGTGCTGTCACTAAGGACGTGCTGGTAAGGGAGTGAGACAGGAAGACCAAGGTGGGGGTGTGACCTCAGCACAAGTCCTGCCCAATGCGTCTCCCCCTGATCCCACAGGCAGACTCTCAAGTGTAAATTATGTTCCCTGGAGGCTCAACCCCAGGCAAGGCAGCTGCCCCTGTCAGGAGCTGATGAAGGGGCCTGGGGGGTGGGCCCTGGGGCTGTCCCGTGCCAGCTGTGGGAAGCTGGAAGCAAAGGAAAGGGGGTGTGCAGGCGAACAAGAGGCAGGAAGGTCCTCTGTTGTCCTCTCTGCACCAGATCTGCAGCTGCCAACTAAGAAGAGAGGCGACTTGAGAGCATTTCCATCGAGGCTCCTGGCCTTAACAAAGTCACAGCCATTTTTCCTTACCCTCTGGGCAGGCTGCATGCTTTCTGGGACTCAGGACAGCATTGTGGATAAAAGAGTGGGCTCAGGAGTCAGAGGAAACTGGGGTTTAGAGCTGGCTTTGCCAGTCAGGAGTCACATGGCCCTGGGCAAATCGTTTACCTCTCTGAGTGGAATCTCTGCAATGGTGACAATTCTATTTATCTGCCAGGGTGTCTGAAGGACTGTTTGAGACAATGCATGCATGGCCTGGCATACAGAGTCCAGCCCACAGCACCCACTCGATGTGTGGGAAGTCTTACGGTCATTCATCTCTCCCAGACTGAGAGCAGAGGACTCCAGGAGGTTAATGCTACTGCAGGACCCCACTCGCTGTGAACCTTTGGCCCTTTAATCCTGAGGACAAGGTGCCCTTATTTTAGTTGCCCACATCCCAGTTAGGTTTACATGGACAATTTATCTCCTTTACACTTTTCTTAAAATAAACTCACTTTAAAAAAATATATTTTTAAAGGTGATTTTATGTATCTTTCATAAATGAACATGGATATTTTTATAATATTATAATAAGCATTACATAACTATTTACCTTAGAGAAGGGTGTTTTCATATGGCCCAACATATCCCCAGTAACACCCTGGACATTCCTGCTGTGCACTCATTAAACTCATCAAATGCCACCCAACCACAGCTATGAACTTCAACAGCCCTGTAGCTTGGAGAGCAGTTAAGAGTTTAGTATTCCTCATCTTTCCAATAGTGTTTGACTTTTCTGATTGCCAGTGTCTGAATCTAGGCAGAGAACTATTTCTGGACCTGCAGGTTGCTGGTGGGACTGGCAGGCAGATGTCCGAATTAAGTGGTTGGTCATGCCCTCCTCTCCATGGCGACGTGAATCAGCACAGCTGAGCAGGTGACCAGCTGGGTGGGGAAGCATCACAGGTGTGAGCCATTTCTTTATCTGCCATCTCAGTGACTCTCATTCCCAGCCCCTGAGTGGGTCACACCAGTAGTTGCCAAGCCAGATCAAACTTGGACATTTTAGTTGGAAGGACCTGAAGACCTGAGCGTGGTCTACTGTGCATACCTTGGAAGAAGCGTATGATGCAGTGATACATTACTTACAGATGAACACAGCATCTGAGGCAGGTACTCCAAAATTTTTACCCAACGAATGAATGAACCACGGACTAAAGCCATACTATATTAGGCCATGAATTTTCTGGTTATTCCTTCAGTCAGAATTTTCTGACTATGTTCTGCACTCTCAGAACCAGGCTGAGGATAAAAGAGTAGTCTTTTGGACTGGAAATGTGAAGTGCTCAGGGAATGTAAGGTGATGTGTGGAGGGGTGGGGAGTAGGAAGAGAATCTTCCCAGATTCCTTAGGAAAGAGGACAGATAGGGAAATAGGAACACTGCGTGGGTGGGAGGAGTCAGGAGCCTGAGTTAGGGGTCCTGTGTCAGGGATGCCCCTGTCATGCCAACTGCCTATTCATTCCCCACCTGAGGGGTGGTCCAGCCCTCCCCAGCCCAGAAGCACTGAAATGCCATGACCCTCCTGGGGCATGCTGTGGGTGTGCTGCCTGTCTCATGGGGCCCTCTGAGGAGGCCTGGCTTGTTGGGGAAGTGCTCTTTGGGGCATGCTGGGCATACACACTGCATCTCTTGGCTATGGCTGCTTGCTCTTGGCCCGGCCTGCGGCCTTCCAAGGTAAAATAGCTCACTCTGCTTTCTGGTGGGACCACGTGGCCTCCTCAGGGCCTGGGGTGTCGATCTGCATGGAGGGAGAGAGGATAAGTGGTTGTTGATCTTCCTTGTGGTGGGCATCTGTGTGCCCATCAGCCTCAGCCGCCAGGCCTTCATGTGCCGAGTGGACATGCCACCTCTGTTATCGGAATATGTAGACCCTGGGGGTTGCCCATCTACAGAGATTCCCACTCAAATCAGTCACGCTTATGCTGGTGGAAAACTTTTCAAATATTTTTACCTTCACAAAGCAGAGCTGTGTCTCCCTCCAGAAGTCCAGAAGTCCTCCTGCAGTGGCAGGGTTCAGTCTACAAGAGGCAGGAAATTGGCCAAGGAAAGCTTTGTGAACACGAGTCCTTGGGGCCGCTCAACAAGGATGCCTGGTCTTGTCCAAACTCGTTATCTTCCAAGTGATGACATCACCTGAGAATTAAACTTCTTATTAAAATATTGAGCCTCCCCAGAATCCTACTCAATTTGAACTATTCCATGGATGCTTTGAGGGCAGGGGATGAGAGGAAAGCAAAATTGTTCCTTAGTGCCGAATCTGAATCTGGTTCCATGCCTCCAGTCAGTTTCCAGGATACACAGCCTGGACAGCAGCTCTTCTCAGGCCCGGGGCTTAGCTTCGAACAGAAGGAACGAGAACACTGGTCCAGCTCGGGGCTGAGTGATGTGGAGGGATTAAAAGAGGAGACTTGCTCTGGTCATCTGGAGTAACAGGGACCCCCCTTTCCCAGCATGTCACAGTTCAGGGAGACGTCCCATTCGCCTGAAGGCTGAAAGCAAAAGCCATCCCGAGGGATTGTCTCGGATGGGGTCTCCCAGACGTACATTGTCATGCACGTAATTTACTGATGGAGAGTTCTCAGGAGAAGGACAGTGAGAGGCAGGATCTCCGGAGGAAGAGGTAGCTGCACCCTGCCTCTGCCTGGTCCCTCAGGAACGGTGGAGCGTGGGTGTCACCACATTGTTTCCCACCCTGAGGCAGGAGATTGGCTGCATGCCGCTCTTGGGGTGAGGACTTACCCCTCCAGACATTTAGGGTGAGGAACACACTTTGGCCGAGAGCAGTTGCTGGAAGAAGAATGTACTCTGAGCCTTAGCAGCCAACATGCACGGCACCGGGTGATGGGTGCGCCAGGGCCAAGAAGGGGACCCCGGGTGGGCATCAGCAGTGTCCACTACAGGGGTACACAGCCAGCCTGGTGCCCTGCTTAGGGTCACACAGGACCCAGTGTAACAAAGCTACAACTTCCGGTCACCTCTACAGGGAAGCACCATTCATCAGTCTGTGAGAGGTTCACTTTCTTTTCCAAGCCGTTAGCCCTTAGCAGGTTTTAGGCATGTTTTATAGAGGGACAGGGAGGGGAGTGGATCCATAAACTAACATAGCTAGTCAGACGTGACCACCCTCTCCTATATGCAGCACTACCAGCCAAAGACGTAGCCACTCAGCTATTCAGCCAGGCTTGTTAAAAATGAGGACATGAAAAGAGCTGACTTCATTCATTTTATGGCAGTGTGGTTTCCCCCAGGAAAGACCAGGCTGGCCAAAATGTGTGTGGTCCATACCTTTCGTGCAGAAGATGTTTCAAGACGTCCCTCCCAGGTACATGCCCCGTCTTGCCCCTGACCGTTACTGAGGCTTCTAGCCTTTTCTCCAGCTCTTGCCTTTCTGTTATTTGGAAATGGCCACAGAAAATACACACAAAAATACTACAACCCTCCATTCCCAAACCCAAGCTGCCATTTCCTTCACACCACAGGGTTGTGACACCCAGTCTCCTCCACCCAGACTTGCAGCTGTGTGTTTTCTTGTCACCTGAGTCTGTTCCTACTTCCAACAGACTAAGACATAACCACAAATTCTGTTCCATTTGGCTATTTGGATCTGAGCTTCCTGGTGATGACAAGGTTTTTTTTTTTAATGGTATGACAGGAGCACATAGAAATGTCTGGAACATTTTCAGGACCAGTGAAAACCCCAGGAGAAGACAATCTTATTGCCGCTTCTCAGTTCAGACAAGTCCGGCATGCCCCGGGATCCCCCCGTCCTCCCAGCTCCGACCAGCTGGCACTGGGAGTGGAAACTTTGGCCACAGGCGGTTGTTCCTGTGGCTTCTCCACTGCCTGCTCGCCCCTGTCCCACTCCCCTTCTCACTGACAATTTCTCAGGGCAAGTCCAGTCTCGCACCATTCCATCCAAAACAACAGCTGGCCCATCTGCAGGCAGCGAGGACCTGAGGCACACTTGAGTCTCCGATGACAGAAACACTCATCTGCTGAACCCAAATAGGCCCCCGAGGAATTGACAGTCCGACAAGTGATGTGTGTGGCTCTCATGGGATCCTGCCATTTGAGGGAAAAGTATGGAATGCTGTAGCCATACCAGGGCTGTGCGCAACAAGTTGCTGCCCATGGCCCAGCCTCCAGCCTGCACGCATGTGGTCTGGATCCCCATCTCTGCAGTGATTTAGGACAGGATTCCTTTGGGGTGGTCAAGGGAATGTTTGTGGAAGGAGCACATGTGTGGTTCCTGGGTTAGCCTGGGTTTCCAGAAGCTGTGCCTGGCATGAGTGTTCATGTGCATGTGATTTTGAAAGAGCTCCCTGGGAAAACTGGTAGGAGAGTGAGCAGTGGGACCAGGATGGGGGCAGGTAGAAGGGCCTGGGGTCCGCCTGGCTTGCAGCAGGTGTCTCAGCTCCAGGAGGCCCGGGTGCTGGCTATTGGGTGTGCTAGCACCCTGGGAGCAGGCGTGAGGAAAATGTAAAGGGGTCAACATGGATGCAGAACATGAACAGAACTGCTTCACTTCCCTTCTAGCAACTTCAGGGGAGTTTACAGGAGCGGTAACTTCACCAGGCCAGTTCTTCCCCAGTGTGTAAGCCTCACTCTTTTAAGTGGGCATCTTTCAGGAGCCCTAATACCAGCTCTTTCTTACCCCTGTGGGTCACAGTACACCTACAGATACGAGCATCCTCTGGCCATAAAATACGCAAATGATAAAATGGGGCCCCAGGGCACAGACAGAGTTACTGCAAAAGGCACCAATTAGGATGCACTTGAGGGCACAGAAGAACCCGAGTCATCTCCTAGTTCACTGCGGCCTGTAACCAACGTCAACACGCAGACATCCCCAGCCCTAAAGTAAGGCAAGGACTCTGAACAGTTGCTTCTCGGGGGTAAGGGGTAGGAAACTGTTCTGTCTGAGTAGGAAGCCCTGGATGGAGAAAGCTACTCACAAGGCCTGCTGTGGACAGACTCCCAGACACTCCAGGGGTATGTTTCTCCAGCCCGAGGCTTAGCAAAAGGCTCATCAGGAAAACAGGCCAATTTTTGTGTTGGGTCCCATTCTGGGTTCTAATGTACCGTGAAATTCAATGCCATTCCACGTGCTCTTTTAGATTCTGGGTGAAGTCTTTTCCTTTGGAAAAAACAAAGCTGGTGTTTGTCTAAGCACACGCGTGATCTCTCTGAGCCTGGGGGAAGATGGGAACTAAGCTCCAACTAGCGGTTCTGAGGAGGCTCCTCTGGCACCAAGGGAAGGGCACCTGCCATAGAAGACCTGCCCCCAGGGTGCACACGCTTTGTGAAATGGGCCTCGGTGTCCCCTCCCCTAAGGCAGAGAGCTCTCCAGGAGGCCATGAGAACTAGGAAATATCCCATTAGCGTGACAGTGATGTTTTAACACATTAATGGCTATTACTGTTTCCACTGGAGAACTTGGCTCTTCAAGGAGAAATACATGAAAAAGAACCAACCCCATGAGGATGCAGAGAGGCCCCGCTCCTTCCCACCTCCCCACCTTTGTCTCGGCTTCCTCTCACCTGGAATGCCTGTTATGTAGCTAGGGGAGGCCTCCCTTCAGGGCTCCACTCACTGGACGCCAGCTCATGCTGATAACTTTTCTTCCCATCTCCAAACACCATTCACTGTCTGATCCACATTAATATAGACACAGATTAGTGATAAATATGATTATGGATACAGTTATTTCAGATAGAGACAGGTAATGACAGGTTGCATCTTCCAAAATGGCCACAGCAATAACTCCAGGACCACATGCTCTTCTAGAATCTTGTCCCTCCCCAGCAAAAATCAAGAGACAGAGTCTACTCCCCCCTCCACCCAACTCGAGGCCAGCCAGACCTTTGTAACTACCCCGACAAACAGAAGGTGGTAGAAGTTCTCTGCGTGACTTCCCAGTGAGGTCATGAAAGGCCGACAACTTCCTCCTGGCTCTCTGTCTTCACACATGTGCCTCGCAGCTCTGAGCGGCCATGTGGAAAGGCCCCATGCTGAAGACATCCCGAGGAAAGCCCTCGTGGAGCAGCCAATGGAGCAGAGACTGAGGCCAAGGAGCCCCAGCAGAGAGTCTCCCAGGACTTGTGCCAGAAAGGCAGTAATGAGCAAGCGTCGCGTCTCCATTTCTAACTATGTCATTGCAGTCATGTGAGTGGTGGAGGAATGACCACCTATGTGAGCCCAGCCACCCCCAAGAAATATGAGACATTATAATAAACATGGTTGCTGCAAAACACTGTTTCAGGATAGTTGTTATGCAGCAGTAGATACCTGTGCGTGTGTTTACATACACACAAATATGCACATACCTGTGTGTGCACATACATACTTACATGTGCTGGGATATGGCCTGTCTTTTACCATCCTTCAATTTGTGTGTCTGTGTGCTTATATCTGGCTTCCCCAACTGGGCTGTAAACTCTGCGAGGACAAGGCTATGCTGTGTATTCCCTGGTTATAGTCTATACTCTATACAGTTAGACCCCGGCTGACGCAGTGACTGTGCTGCACATCCTTGAGTTAAATTGATGGAGAAAAATCCATGTGCACATCTGTGTCTCTGCAAAGCTGGCTATCATTACGGGATGGAACTGTGATCATAAAGAAATCAGAGTCTCTCTGCCCTTGAATCTTTCTCAAAGGAGCCCTGTATCCTTAGAAAGGAACATTTGCCTGAAATCACTGAGAATGAGCCAGTGGATTTGCGTCTGTATCACAGACTCAGGGAAGGACAGCTCTGCTGTCACCAGTCCTCCCACCGATGGGCACTCAGCAGCTGGCCTCTTGGAGGCAGTTAGGCTGGACCTTGAATCCTTGGCCCAGGACCCCCACAAGGTTGGCTACTTCCATTGTCACATGGGAAAGCAGCCCCATTGTCCACCTTCTCACCTTACTGTTACCTAGGAGACTGGAGACTTTTATGCAGACAAATCTGACACTCTGGTCCTCCTCATTTGAGCTATGCAAGGAAACTTAAACATTGGAGTCTCTCAGAATAATAGTTATTTGTACCCCTCCCCGCAAAAATATTGAAAGGACCATTTTTAAAAATAATTATTTTAAAAGATTTTCTCCACAGATATATATAAAATGCCCTGAAATTCAGGGTTTATGTAAGAAAAGATCAAGGCAGATAGTGATAGGAACTTCTTTCTTATCCTTTGAAAGTCTGCTAAGTCATTTCCCCACTGCACAAACTCACTGTGAAGTGTGCCACGGAGCTTGCACGCCGACATCTTCAAGTACATGTCAGACCAGTCCTTGGATGGTAGGGAGGACGAGAGGCTCTTCATTTGCTTTGATCGGCCTTTTACTCATGTGGGCCCAAGATTGGTCCTGAGTTGTGACAGTAAATACACACATTTGCGTCTGGCCTTTATGAAGTGATGACAAGGTTATATCACAGGGTTTATTTGCTGCCTCTGCAGTTTTTTCATTTCAAAATAATTCTGTTGATCTTTTAAAAGATTTCTTTGAATGTGCTTTCAACTCCAGCCAATCCTGCAATGAAATATAAGCACCTAGAAAAGCACAAGCTAGCCAGCAGGTACGCAAAATTCTAAGTTCTGAAGGGGGCCAGGAGGTCCTTGACTTATGATGAACATGGGGCTTATGATGGAAGAACAAAGGAAGCCTTTCCTCTTCGCTTTGAAAACAAGTTGGGGTTTTTTTTTTTTTTTTTTTTTTGGTCTTGACCAGTTCAGGAACTAAGCAGAATTTTCCTTTTCTTTCTTTTTAAAAAAAACTGAAACATGAATTCCTTTGTGCGCTTGATGTAATGGCCAGATTTAGTCAAAAGATGTGTTTGCTGCCTACCTTTCTTCCTATTTCTGGAGCTTCACAAATTTGTCTGGACTTGAAAAGCTTTTATTAAACACCTACCTTCAATTGCTGTGAATTTCAATTTGCCAACTTCACGTGGAATGTCAATCTGACACTTAGGGGAAACATGTAAGAGAAACCCCACACTCGGAAAGAAAGTAGAACCCAGGTTTTACTCCTTTGGCTGTAACTGGTTTCCAATATTGTTCTGTCCCTTAGCACACGTTTTTGCCTCTGAGCCTTTGGGCATCACCTGTCTGAAACATCAGAACGGCCGCAGATGCTTCTTTGGGTTGCCTTGACCTTGACATATTTATCATCGAGGGCTGTGGAATGCTGCGGCATCTCTTGCTGTAATCCCCTACTGTACTGAGGTCTCTAGCCAGTCCTTGGTTTATCCACGTGAGTTAGTATGAAATTCAATTACCTCCCAGCCTTTCCCTCTTATCTTGCCAGCCCATCCCAGTGACCTTCATTTTCCCAGGTCATTATTTACCACTGGGCCACACAGTTACTTCAGGCTGGGTTAGTTCCAGGGAGGACTGACTGTGGCTAATAGCAAGCTTATAGAACCTTTAATGAATTTAGTTTACTGTAAATTTTCTGCTGCAGGTGATGATCTAGAATATATTATGGACTTTTTTCCAGTCATAGCCTGCATTAGATTAATGCTCCGGTAGGAATAAAAGCAAACTCTGGATAAAATAAAGAAAAACAATTATCTGAAAGCTCTGGAAAGTAACTATAGTAAGCAGAGAATGGAGGGAATATGAAACTTGAAAGAAGGAAGCCGCACTGAGAGCCACGCCAGCCAGCTTTTCCCCTAATGAAATTCCCCAGCACGCACAGGGCATGCAGGAAAGAGTGGAGGCAGAAAGCAGTGATCTTACTGGGCTAAGGCATCAGAGACCAGAATTTGGAGCTCACAGAATAGCT
The DNA here is from genome assembly GCA_029783875.1 of Phataginus tricuspis. NCBI lineage: Eukaryota > Metazoa > Chordata > Mammalia > Pholidota > Manidae > Phataginus > Phataginus tricuspis. Next base: position 3,819,060 of record JAQQAC010020895.1, on the reverse strand, counting down.
GAAAACTGGGGTACATCCCAGAAATGAAGGAGTCACAGAGGGGAAGCCCTAAAATATACATAGAAATTCCCCACAAATCCTTGTCGGACCCCTGAACTGTGCATGCTTGGGGACACACCAAGCGGCCCACTGAGAAACTACACCTATCTGGCTGAAATTGCGGAGTAGAGATTTCAGTAGCTACCCAGCATTAGAGAGAGTCTGGAGGTCAAATCCCAATGTTAAGGGATTTAATTAACAGCCCAGACTTTCCATTGAAATCCTACAAGGACCAATCTCAGGATTAAGAGCATAATCAAAACAGACATTTGTTAGAAAAAAACCTAAAACCATCACCAGAGATGACCCTCCAGTAATTTAACTTCTTGCTAGAACAAATTCAACATTCTTCAAAGGAAGAAAACAGAATCCAGAGTCTCCTCAGCATATCATGCACAAAGTCAAATTTATAATAAGTTACTAGACACACATCAAGTATATTCTGTTCCAATCCCCTTGTTTTGATCTCACCTGCTCCCCACTGTGACCAGACTCATGGTAATTACAATACAACACAATGGCCTTAAGATATCTTCCTTGTCATTAGTTCCTACTCTTAGTCTGTACCCCACAAGCCTAGTTGGAGAACATTGTGGAAGCAGAAGGCACTCAGTCTGTTTCATTCAAAGCTATAATGTGCCATCCCTAGAAACCAGAGATGGACCGAGAGAGTGGAGAGAAACAGACATAAGAATTTTTGTTTGGGATGAGTTATACTCTTATTTTTCATTCATATTCAATGATGGATGTTTTACAAGAGAAGATATCCAGGATATTTGGAATCTAGACTTTGGATATACACAAACCTAGTGACCCAAGAAAAAAGCCTCCAGTTCAAATCTACCTATGAAAGAGTTTCAGGTGTAATAAAAAATTCTTGGGTATTTTGACCTTACTCCATAGGTAAACAGGCAAAAGATATCTAACACGTAGTAACCTAGAAAGGAAAATGATTTCCTTTAGGTAATCTCTCTATTTGTCTCTTAAGGAGAGGTCAGAGGTCGCCAGATGCTAAATGAGGAGTGTGCATCAGCTTGTATTTTGCCAACTGAATTAGCCAATAGTTTATTTACATCTCTTCCTACAACTAGCTGTGAGCTTTCTTAGACGTTTATTTCATTATTATAGACTAGATTTCAAGCTAATATAAGTGTGTAAAACCTGACACATCTGTTTTAATATATTTAGTATCTTTGGGAAATTGTATTGAAATTCTTTTAGTCCCCCCCTTCAATGGATTATATTCTAAAAGATGTGCAGCTCAAAGGACATGATGGCAGTATCATTATTACCAGGATCCAGGAGGGCCAGTTATTCTTTCATTCTATAACTGCCAGCAAAGCTTCAGTGAAGGGGAGTAAGAAACACACGCGTCTCCATTCCTATTCTCATAACCATGGCTGACAACGTTAGTAGGTCGAGATGTTCCACCACACTGAGCCCGTGGTGCCAGGCAGTCTTTCCCAGTCAACTGGTGAACATGTGAGGTCCATTGAAGCTGATGATTGTGGAATAATATCATGGAGAAAGAGGAAGAGCATGTTTTGAAAGGAGAATCCGAGGGAAACTTTGACTGTGCTTCTCACCAAATCCTTCTGTTAATACCTTTCCAACTGTGGACCAATAAAACATGAATAGTGACTTGAATCTCTGAAATATGACGGATGAGCATTTTTAAAAATCACTGACTTTGACATCTCCAGTCATTGAGCATGCATTTCATCTTCTATAAAATAAATGCATAAGGAGTAAAAAAAAAAAATTCAATGTAGATTTCTGAGACGAATTGCTACATTCAAAAAGAACTATTTTAATTGCAGTTTTCCTAAGAAAGTTTTCCATGCATCTTCATCCTTTCCAAGAGTGCTGAGAAGGAATGGGCCTTCCTTTTAGCCATCCGTGTGCATCCTCTTAAGGAGCTATTTAGTGGTTTCTGTGTGCATCAGCTTGTTGGTCTGAATTTCTCTGGATTGATAAGCAGACATGGGAGCATGAGAGATGTGACACCTGGGTCAGACCCCAGTTCATCCATCCAAACATTCTACCTCTGATTTGACACCAAGAGACGTGTTGAAGGCTAGAGCAGTCCAAGGAGGGCATAAAGTTCTGAACACCATGGGGCTATTTACTATAAATATTTCATTTCCTTTAATGAGACTTCATTACCGACACAGCTGTGGTAATCCCACGGGAGCAACGAATCAAGCTGTAGGCTGTTGCCCCTGCACATAGGCCTCCTTCTATCTGCTGCCATGTCTGTGGCCTGAGAACATTACATTATTCATGGGATCACTGTATTTTCTACAGTAGCTACTGGCTCAGGGACATGAGAGGCATTGATGCCATGGCTTTTTATTATTGGTAAAGAAATAGGGTTCTAGTTCATCAGATTCTATTTCAGTGTCCTGCAAAAAGTCTATGTAACTACTGATGGGGGTTCTTCAGTTGCAGAGAGCATCTACTCCCTTCCAGGAGAAAAGCTTGTGCGATGATTGCTAAAATCTCCTACCAATGGGGATGCGAGAGAAAGAGCTCTGAAATAGAAGTCAAGGGGCCTCTTGTGGGCGTGTTGGGTTGACCTCAGCACCACGACAAAGGGGCAAAGGCAGTCTCCCAACCCGTATTCAGGAGTGAGGTGCTTCCATGATGCTAGTTAACCATGCAGCATGCATCATTTCTCTATAAATGCGTGGCGAGGAGGCCACTGTGTGGCAGGGGAGGGGATTCACCTAAATGTGGATGAGTTCTCTGCTGGAAAAACTAACCTTTGTTGAAATGGGGAGATACAAAGGTGCAAAATTCTTAGATCCCCTGGTCTAAATATGGGTCCATCAGAGTAGGCTCTAAGGCAGATTTATGTACAGGTTTATTTGAGATATAGCCCCGTTAGGGAAGGTCAGGAAGTGAGACAGGGAGGGGAAGGCAGCCATCCTAGAGGGTTATAAGGCCAGTTGTCACTCTGGGCAACTAGAACTTGCTGCCGCTGAGACTGCTAGCAAACAGTGCAGAAAAGAGTTCTCATCCAAGGGGTGAAGGAGCTGTTATTTATGCACCCACTGTCCATCAGACTTTGGTTGAAAGTTTCTCCTGGGGCAAAGAGCAGTATAAAAACTCCAGCGTATCCAGACCGTAGTATCTGGTCGGCACACCCTCTCTTAGCTTTGGAGAAAGACCTCAGGCAGAGAGACGCCAGTGCTGTAAGTTGCTCAGCACAAAAGTGGAAGGACCTCAGGAATGTGAACAGGGCATTGATGTCTTGAGAAACACAGCTTGTCCATATTTCTCCATTATTTAGTAAATAAAAGGAGCTACCATTTGATAATTGCCTGATTTTAGGTACTACATATTTCATAAGCAGCATCACAATTCATTCTCGTAATGACCACCTAAATTGTTATTGTTTTCATTCTCCTATTTTGCACATTAAGACTGAAAGCAGTTAAGGAGTTTCCCTGAGGCCATAGAATCATGAATGGTGAACGGGGTTTCCCATCCAGGTCTTCAGGCTGTTATAAAACCCTGGATGCCTGTGGAAGCAATGTCACCACACAAGCATGTGGCTGAAACAATTCTCTGAGCAGAATTTATTGGTAATATTTTTGGTTGATATTTTGATAATCCCTGTACTGAACTCTTGGTTACCATGACCTGCAGCTACATCCTCCTCCATGAGATGCTGTTCATGGTCTCGTTCCAATGCACACGTCAATCCATTTAAATTCAGAACTTTGTTTCTGGCTTTTGAAGGGAAGGACTTGTACCCTTAAAAGTCAAGGGGAAAACAAGGTCAGTTTGCCCTTTCTAAAACAAGAAGAATCATCACGCTAGAGAGTCAGACCCCAGTTAGGATCTCAGCTTTTCCACGAACATCTGTGTGAACTTGGGCTGGTTACTTGCTTTCTTTGGGCCTCGATGTACTTATCTGTAAATTCGGGGTAATGATTCCTACCATGTAGAAACAATGAAAAGTGGTAAGAATATATTTGCAGTACTCAGTGAAGGTTAGTTCCACCCTTAAAGTCAAAATACTTAAATTATTGGAATGACTGAAGAGAGAATGAAGTCTAACGTCTTGTCCACTCAACTGGTGGCCCCACTTCTCAGTGGCCAGGATATGCATGCTTCACCTTTCTGTCACCAGGACTGAGTATGGTACCCACCACATGGTAAGGGCTGAATAAGTCTTTACTTTTTTGCACATGACTGATTTGTTATTAAGACGTGGTCCCTAGAACCCGACACCAATTTCCGGGATGACCCCAGAACAGCCTGCGGTTTCCTGGGACACCCTGTGCCCTCTGATGGCCATACATGTTTCCCCTTGCACTGCTGTGTCTCGTTGAATGTCAGGGAGCCTCAGAGGAGAGCACTGTAGCGTCTCTGAAACTTTTCCAGAGACTAAATGTTTAGAAAATTCAGCTGTGAATATATTCAGTTTCACACAGATTCTTCTGTAGATCATTTGTTAAGGCGCCTTCCATTGTGACAAATGTGTTTATTTGATCAATAAACACTCATTAAGCAACTGCTCTGTGCTGGGCACTTAGCTAGGCGCTAGGCATAGAGGGAAGAGAAGAGGAAATTTCCAGAGAAATGTACAGAGAAGAATGAAGTTCCTCCGTCCTTAACTGCCTTCCTCAAGTCCAGTGGAGGAGACAGAAGAAAATAAAAACTGCTGTGAGGCAAGGCCTCCTGTGCAAAATGCCATGGGGATGCCGAGGACCATATTTGCTATTGCATTACTCAGGGTGGGCTTGGATATGCTGGGTAACAGATAGCCCAAATCTCAGTGGCAAAGAGAATAAAAATGTTATTTTTTACTCATGCTACATGTACAAAATGGGATTCTGGTATGACTCACTCGGGGACTCAGGCTGACAGAAGGTTCATCCTGAACTTCATGTCCGTGAATGTTTTTAGGTAAGAAAATGCAATTTGGTGAATCAGACACTAGCTACTCCAGCCTGCCCAGAGATTTGACACATGTCATTTTGTTCACATTTCATTAACAAAAGCAAGCTGCACGTCCCCTCCTAACCTTAAAGGGGACCTAGAAGAGTGTTCCTTCTTCTCAGAATAAGGAGAAGTGGGCTAGTTGTGAACCGTCCTAATGGCCACTGGAGTTGGAATCCAGTCGTTGGGATTTTTACTGACCTATCCCTTCCCGTGTCATTTCTCAGTTAATAATTCTGCCTTGGGTTTGAACAGAAACCATCTCCTGGGAGAAAGGCCTCTGAGTTTGTTCGCTTTTGTATTCACTTGGTATCTATTATTCTCTTTCATGGGCCCGGGCCTGGTGGGTGCTGGCCACAGAGAGAGAGATGACGGGGTTTCTGCCCTCAGGGGCTTCACAGCATAGTTGAGTCAAAGGTACAGGCAGGCAGCCAATGATAGCAGTTTGGTTAGAAGGCCATCTGTTGGCCACTCGCACAGTACACCGAGGCCACAGAAAAGCCAAGAGGCTCCATGTGAGGCTAAGTGTCACCACACCCAGGGGAGGAGGGAGCAGAGGCTTTGGGGGGTTGGGGAGCGAGAACGGATGAAAATGTCTAAAGTGCAAGCATGAAGTCACTGTGCTGCCCGGCAGGAGTTGGGCAGTGTCGAGGCCCTAAATTCTTGGGGCAGCCCCCAAGAGGCCGGTCAGTCAAGACGAAGCAGCGACTGAGGCATTTTGCTGTGAAAAGGCCCCGGAAGGAGAGGCGGGCGTCCTGCTGGCTGCAGCTGCAGATCCCCGTGTCTCCAATGTGCTCAGGGTGGTGGCCCTTTGGGCTGTGCCGACCCTCCCCTGGGGCGGCTCCACGTGATCCACTGCGGTTAGTATGTCTAAAGATGCCAGAAATGTCCCTGCGGTTCTTTTTTTCAAACAAAACAGAAGATAGTCTCCATCCCCTGCAAACCTCCATTTAGGCTCATCAGACTTGGGCCTCCGGAGAGCAGCCGGGGGGGGGGGGGGCAGGCTGGCGACGTGGGAAGGGGACCCCTCGGCCAGGACTCTGGTTTCTATGGGAACCACACGGCTTGCCCTCCTGGCCCCTGGGGCTGGAGATGTTCTGAAAGGAAAACTGGGCGAGAGCAAGAAACTGCAGGAAGGGACTTCGAGGATTTTGAAGGTGTTTGGGGGAACCCTCAGCCTGCTGTGTAGCCGTCCCCAGCGCGCCACATGTGCTGTTTGACGCAACAGCAGGAACGCGGGAAGCACTTACTTGGAGGCCATGTGTTCACGCAGCCTCTTTGGACCAAACGGCACCCTGGGGAAACAGATGCTGACACAAGGCCTGCAGGAACTGGCCATAGGTGGACTTCACCCCAGACCAAAAAGGAATGTGTCCCCAGCCCCATGCCAGGCAGCATCCCGTCAGTGTTATAACGAAGAACAGCGATGCACAGCTCGGGGAGCGTGGTGGGGTAGCACCCTCCCAGTCCTCCGCAAGGATGCCTGCACACACCCATTTCATGGATGAAGGAAGTGGAGGTCCGAGAGAGGAAAGGATGACTGTGAGTGGTATGGGCAGGATCCGAGCCTGGGCCTGATTCCCCACTGTGCACTGCTATGCAAACTCTACCCAACAGCCCAGGGAGGACGTTAGGTTCCCAGGTGGGTGAGTATCCTAGCTCACCTCTGGCCCCTTTGCATTTGGGCATGAGGAAGCCAGGATGGCATCAGCACAGCTGCCAGCTCCACAGGAGACACTAGAAGCCCCACCTTGTCTTCTAAATGGGGAAACTGAGGCCAAGAAGCACTGGGCAGAGCCTTCCAGCCCAGCGTGCCGCTGTCTGCATAAACTCTTCTTGGACAGCCGTGGCTATTCTGGAAATATTTCCCAGGTGTGCTCATGGCACCAGTATGTCGGCCAGATGGGGACTTTGCTGGGTCTATAGGGTGCAAACTCAGCTGCTGGCAGCTCTTTACTGCCACCACTGGGCCAGCTAGGCAAGGCTGACTTCCTCCATCCGTGGCTTGTCCAGGCTGCTCCCTTTGAGTGCTTCATCCTGCTGACACTTATTAGCCGTCTGCTGTGTGCACCAACTTCCCTCTGTGCTTGGATTAAAGGAGTAGTAAGGAGGGACCTCAGAGGGAGGGGCCCCTGCACTGCAAGGAAGGAAGAGTCTGTAGAGAATGTGGTCCCCCTCCTGTGGCGTAATGCTCAGCCAGGACTTCCGACAAGTCTCAGCCTTCCTGAGCCGGCAGGGGCTCTAGGGGTCTGACCCCATCTGAGGGCACAGCCTCCGGCCGAGTGTCCTCCAAGAACCCCAGCAGGTCCCAGATTTGGCTGGGCATCCAGACCTCTGCTGAGACCCCTCCCCACCATAATACAAAGCCCACTGGATCCATTCACTCACAGCTGTGCCCCTCACCCACTTGCTGTTTGTAGAGTGCCAAGGGGATTTTCATCAAAATGCCTGGACTCAAAACATAAACGTGTCCCTTACTGACTCAGTCCCCTTTATGGAAGCGTCACACGGCAGGCCTGGGTTACCTCAGGAATGCAGCGGCAGACAGGCAGGGAGGATGAGCTGGCGCCAGTGTGGCCGCCTTGGACAGGCGGATGGGGGGACTGGCCCCGGTGGCCTTTGCTCCCCTCACATGCTGCCTTCAGCCCGGGTGCTCAAAGCCACCTTTCTCCTCATGCAGGAAGCCTGAGCAGCAGGAAATAAAGTAGCCAGCTTCGAGCCAGCCAGCCAGCGATGCGGGCCGCCCTGCCTCCGCTGGACCAGCGGCCTGCTCCTCTCCCCTCCCCTCCCTCGCGCCGCCCTGCCACGGGGAGGGGGCTCCTGTCGCCGCCTCCAGCGCTCCCGATAAAGCAGCTGATGCTGCAGCCGCCTCCAAAGCTGGGGGATTTCTACAACCCCGAGCACCGGCCTCTGAAAGAAAATGAGGCAAAGATTGAAAATGTGCAGAAAACAGGGTTCATCAAAGGACCCATGTTGAAAGGTGTTGCTTCTAGTCGGTTTTTGCCCAAAGGCACCAAGACAAAAGTTAATTTGGAGGAAAAGGGACGACAGAAAGTGTCATTCAGCTTCAGCCTTACAAAGAAAACTTTGCAGAACAGGTTTCTGACAGCACTTGGCAATGAGAAGCAAAATGATACTCCAAACTCCCCACCTGTACCTTAAGTAGACTTGACTCCTAAAATTGAAATGGACATTGGAGATACCTTATCTACTACAGAAGAATGTTCCCCTCCAAAATCAAGAGTAGAGTGGGGCAAAATTCATTTTAAGAAACATTTGCTTCATGTAACATCCAGGCCGTTGCTGACTGCTGACCACTACCACAACAGTGGCATCTTTACCTTCTTCCATAATGCCATTACCAGCAGTCACAGCAGAATCAACAACTGTAGACTCGCCCCCCTCATCTCCACCTCCACCACCTCCGCCTCCCCAAGCCACAACACCCTCACCACCAGCACCAGTAACAGAGCCAGTGGCCTGGCCACAGAGACCAGTAACAGTCTGCTGACAGCACCAGGAGATGTAGCAGTTGGAAGCCTGAAAGAACCACCTTAAAATTGTATCAGAATCTTCCCAAGTGGACACTAAACAGGACACAGTATCTAATAGTTCAGAAGAGCACAGAACTCAAAAGTTGAGTGAGCAAGCAAACACTTCCTCGCAAAAAGGATATTCCCATATTGGGAAGGAAGAAGAAATTCCACATAGTTCTAAGAGTAATTTGAGCTCTAAAAAAACAGGTTCTAAGAAGAAATTCTCACAATCTGAAGGCACCTTTCTTGGTTCAGAATGTGATGAAGATTCTGTACGGACTTCCTCAAGTCAAAGATCACATGATTTAAAATTTTCAAGCATTGAAAAGGAAAGAGATTCAAAAAAGAGCTTAGGTCCGTTGAAAAGTGAGGACTTGGGAAAATTGTCACGATCTAAAATAGGGATGATAAATATATTAGCTACTCAAAACTTGAAAGAGATACGCGGTATATATCTTCTCGATGTAGATAAGAGAGAGCGAAGGCGGAGTAGATCTCGTTCTAGACCCGACAGAGGCTCCAGAACTAGTTTGTCCTAGTCCCTGTCAGAACGATCCCATTATTGTGACTCTGAACGTCGTTACCATAGGAGTTCCCCTTATCGAGAGAGGGCACGCTATTCTCGGCCATATACAGATAACAGGGCACGAGGGAGCTCTGACTCAGAAGATGAGTATAAGAAGACACACTCAAGGGGCACCTCATCTCATTCCTCCTCTTAGAGAGACCTAAGGACATCATCATCCAATTCTACATCTGATCGGGACTGCAAAACTGAGTCCTCTTACTTAGAGATGGAGAAAAGAGGGAAGAGTTCTTCAAAACTAGACAGGGAACCCAAAAGGACTTCAGAAAGTGAAGCCATGAAAAGATGTTGTTCTCCCCCTAATGAGCTGGGACTCCAACGGGGCTCATCATGTGCCCGGCCTGAGAACAGTGCTTCCTGTTACAGATCTGCCACTTCCAAACCGATACCCAAGTCTGGTAAATTTTAAAATTCTTTCTGTTGTACAGAATTAAATGAGGAAATCAAACACTCTCATTCTTTTAGCTTACAGACTCCTTGTGCAAAAGGTAGTGAATTAAGAGTGATTAGTAAGATTCCTGAAAGAGAAAAAACTGGGTCTGCATCTCCATTAAATCGATTAAATGATTCACCTACTTTAAAAAAGCTGAATGAGTCACCTATTTTAAAGTCTGAATTTATAGGACATGATAGCCATGATAATACTAAGAAATTAGACTCTTTATCTAAAATGAAGAATGATCAATTAAGAAGTTATTGTCCCATAGAATTAAATATAAATGGATCTCCTGGGGCAGAATCTGATTTGGCAGCATTTTGCACTTCTAAAACTGACACTGTTTTGATGTCTTCTGACGATAGTGTGACTGGATCTGAGGTATCTTCTTTGGTCAGAGCATGCCTGCTTTCATCAAATGGATTTCAGAATATTAATAGATGTAAAGAAAAAGACCTAGATGATACTAGCATGCAGCATAATAAATCAGAAAGCCCATTTAGGGAAACAGAACCTCTGGTGTCGTCACACCAAAATAAACTCATGTCTTTGCCAGTTATGACTGTAGATTATTCAAAAACAGTCATTTGACATGAGAGTTCCTTGCTGTAAAACCAAAGATTCAGAAACATACTGTACTTCAAATGACAACAATCCTTCGTGTCATTCCGAAGCTGAAAAAATTGAGCCTTTAGTTACAAAGATTTCTTCAAATAGCTTAATGACTGTACATTTGAAATCAAAAACAGCTACATGTGATAATAGGAATCTGACAGATCACTCAGACTTCACATGTGAAGAATATAAGCAGAGTGTCAGTGGCGCTAGTTCAACTTCTGTTCATCATTTTCATGATTTATATCAAACTGTAGGGAGTTCAGGCATTGCTTCATCTCTTCAGAGTCGTCCACCAGGAGTAAAAGTGGACAGTTTAAATCTCTTGCAGTGTGGAGAGAGAACATCTCCAGTTCAGGATACTATTGTGAAGAGTAAAAGCACAGCGTTTTTAAAGCATGCAGAGAGAGAAACAGTAGTAGAAGTAGGTAGTGGCCTTCCTGATTCAGGAAGGGGGTTTGCTTCCTGGGAAAACAGGCATGAGAGTGAGCTATCTGGAAAACGTGTGCAAGAGGCCCAAGAAGAAGGGAGCTCCATACTGCCTGATAGAAGAGGAAGGTGAGAAATCTCTTTAGGTGAAGAACAAGGACGAGGACATGCACATACTTCTGAGGATTCTGAAGGTGTATTTTCTTCTTGTGATTGGAATTTAACCATGGAAAACCATGATGGTATAATATGTACCTTAAAATGTGATGGTAGTGGTCATGCCTCAGAGATTGTGTCTACTGTCCATGAAGATTATTCTGGTGCTTCTGAAAGTTCAGGTGATGAAAGTGATTCAGAAGACACAGATTCTGATGGAAGCAGTGTTCCAAGAAACCGTCTTCAGTCTGTTGTGGTTGTGCCAAAGAATTCTACTTTGCCTATGGAAGAAACAAGTCCTTGTTCTTCTCGGAGCAAAGTTATACACACTATTCTGACCACTGGGAAGATGACAGATTGGGGTCAAGGAGACTATCATATGAGGAAAAATTTGAGAGTATAGCAAGTAAAGCCTGTCCTCAAACTGAGAAGTTCTTCGTTCATTAAGGAACAGAGAAGAATCCAAAAATTTCTTTTACACAGCCCAGCAGAAAACAGATAGATAACCACCTGCCTGAAATTGCTCATCCTCAGAGTGATGGAGTTGATAGTACAACTTATGCACATGTGAAAGCTGACCTCGGTCATCCAAATTATGAGGAAACAGGGAAAGTCATAATGGTTTCTAGGCAACAAGAAGTTAATCCTTCTGATGATTTTGAAGGTGTCCCAAGTAAACCTCGGCCTCAGACCATGTTCCCTTATATGCCGGATGGTAGACTGGGAAAACAGAGCTGAGTTTTTCTTCTTGTGAGAGCTCCCGTGTAGGTGGTTTCCATTCGTCGGAAGAACTCAGAAACCTGGTGTGGGAAGTCTCTCAAGAGATTTTTTAAAGAAAGAACTGATATGAAAGGTAGAGGGCAAAAAAGGAGGCAGGCATTGGAGAGTGATTCTGAAAGTGATGGTGAGCTTCAGGACAGAAAGAAAGTTAGAGAGGACGTAGAGCAGGGAGAGACAGCAGGACCCCCAGGCACAACACCGGTCGGGCCCTCCTGTGTCATGGAGGACTTCAGGGACCCACAGCGGTGGAAGGAGTGTGCCAGGCAAGGGAAGATGCCTTCTTACTTCGATCTGATTGAAGAAAATGTTTATTTAACCAAAAGAAAGAAGAGTAAATCTCGAGCTATGAAGGGGATGCAGTGTGAGTGTCCACCTCTGTCTAAAGATGAAAGAGCTCAAGGTGGAACAGCATGTGGGGAAGATTGTCTTAATCGTCTCCTCATGATTGAATGTTCTTCTCGGTGTCCAAATGGAGATTATTGTTCCAACAGACGGTTCCAGAGAAAACAGCATGCAGGTGTGGAAGTCGTACTCACAGAAAAGAAAGGCTGGGGCTTGAGAGCTGCCCAAGACCTTCCTTCGAGCACCTTTGTCCTGGAATATTGTGGAGAGGTGCTTGATGGTAAGGAGTTCAACACCCGGGCAGAGGAGTACACACGGAACAAGAACACCCACTCCTACTTCATGGCCCTGCAGAATGGTGAGATCATAGACGCCACTCAGAAAGGAAACTGCTCGCGCTTCATGAATCACAGCTGTGAACCAAACTGTGAGGCTCAAAAATGGATTGTGAATGGACAACTGAGGATTGGGCTTTTTACCACCAAACTGGTTCCTTCAGGCTCAGAGTTAACATTTGACTATCAGTTCCAAACATACGGAGAAGAAGCTCAGAAATGTTTCTGTGGGTCAGCTAATTGCCGGGGGTACCTGGGAGGAGAGAACAGGGTCAGTGTCAGAGCAGCAGGAGGACAAATGAAGAGGGGACGATCTCGTAAGAAGGATTCAGTGGATGGGAGCTGGAAGCGCTGATGGACAACGGGGAGGGCCTGTCTGACAAGAACCAGGTGCTCGGCTTATCCCAACTAATGGTTAGAATGGAAACTCTGGAGCAGAAGCTCACCTGTCTCAAGCTCCTACAGAACACACCCTCACGGTCTTGCCTGAAGCCTTTTCTGGAACATCATGAGCTGTCTTTACTGTGGGTCTGGATGGCAGAACCAGGCGATGGCCGGGGAAGCAACCAGAAGCTTCAAGAAGAGATCATGAAGACTTCGGAACACTTATCCATCCCTACGAAAAATATGTTGGAGGAAAGCAAAGTACTTCCAATGATTCAACGTTGTTCTCAGACCAAGACTGCCGCCCCTCAGGTGAGTGAAGGAGATGGGAATTCTAGTGAGAACACATCACGTGCTCACGCACCACTCAGCGCTCGCGGTCCTTCCACCGAGCTGAGCACGGAAGCTGACACAGACACCCCAAGAAGCTCATGTTCGTAGACTTAAAATTATTAGTGAAAATAGCATGGACAGTGCAATCTCTGATGCTGCCAGTGAGCCAGAAGGCAAGGATGGCAAAGAGGACGCTGACCAGTTAGAAGACGTCCCTGTGGAAGAGGAGGAAGCGCTACAGTCACAACAGCTACTTCCACAGCAGCTGCCTGAGTCTAAAGCTGACAGTGACAT
>JAQQAC010020895.1:3765980-3788332 GCA_029783875.1 Phataginus tricuspis | reverse complement strand
CAGTCCTTCCTCTGTGTAGCATTTTCCCTCTTACCTGCACAGACAGGCTGTGCTACATCCTTACTGACCTCAAAACCCAAAGTTACAGAAAAATGTAATTAGAAAATACCCAGCAATCATTAGGTGCTTATGGGAGCTGAATATTTCTCAAAACCCATTTTTTAAAAAAGTCTTTGCTTCATTCCTGGTGGTCTAAGAGGCAGGCCCTCTGGGCTCGTCCAAGGCCACGGCCCTTTGAGGTGGCTCCTGGGGACTCAGGTTCCTGGGCAGTCAGAGGTCTACAGCTGACACAGTCTGGAGGGCAAAGTGTAATTCTTTCCTCCCCAGGTCTTCTTTGCATTTCTGTGATGATGACATTTTGACTCCTGTATGGCTTTTATCAGCCAGATAAAGACAGTTTAATGCTGTGAGATCCTCTCTGCCGTTTATCATCATTCTGAGTCCTGCCCCCTTCCCCAGCCGTATCTGCCCGTGAATGCACTGGCGACAGCTTATCTTAGCTCAGAGAGCCCACTGTGCGCGTCTCTCCCCAGCTTCACCAAGCAGTCTAAAGTTAGCCATGGTGGTAGTATTTATACCCTGACAACGGACAAATGCTCCATGTCAGGGCTGGGTCTTCCCTGGGTATCAGCTGCTAAACAGCTGCCATCTCACCACGGAGTCCCTCTCTTGGAATCACCAGCTCAGACTCAGCCGCTGTCTCCAAAGACACCCGCCTGCTTCCACTTTCCCTAAGGATGGGTTCCATCTAAAAAGAGTGAGACCTAAGCCGTCTTTCTGTGTATGACTGCGTGGTGGTGAGCATGTCCATGAGCTGCTCTGTTCACGGGCCGAGGCACTGGGGGCTCCCCAGGCAGAAGAGCAGAGGCGGGGGAGGTGGGAAGCTGTCCTGGGTGAGAAGCTGCCCGTGTGTCTTAAGTTCATTGTCAAAAGTGGACTGACGGGCAGCAATGGCCCCTGTTCCATGTACCGCATGCTTTTTCTAAACCCCAGTTACCACCAGTCAGCCACATCCCATTAGGTCCACAAAGGCATGGTTCCCTGTCTAGTGCACACTTCATGATCAAGTGTAACCAAAAAGAGGCGTCTTCACTGTCCCCTGGGCAAGGCTATCTTTACTAGTTCCTATTGGTGGAGTCGAAGTCCCTCCCAGACCAGACCCAGTGACACTGGGGTTCTCCATTGGAGCCACAGTGTTCATTCTTCTGTTGAGTTGATATGTTTTGTTTGAAAACGGGAAAGGGGAAATTATGTCTTTGTCTGTTCTTAAAAAGGCAGGTGACACAAATATGTGTGTTCAAACCCAATCAAATCATTTCCTCATCCGGGCCACTTAATAATTGGAATTACATGTGTGAGTGAGGGGTTGTCTTACAAACCAGTAGACAGGTTGTATTCAAATATTTTCCTATCTCCAGACTGTCTCACCTGCGGTGGCATCTTGAGTTTGAGTAGCAATCTAGGCTCCTGGGGGGTCTCACTGCCCCTCCTTTGTGGGATAGCTGACCTAATGTTTCTGTGGGTATACAGATCAGAGAAAATTTCATCATGTTGAATAAGAAGATGTTTTCTTAAATGGAAAAGTCCAGGCTTTCTTGGGGCAAAAAGAAATTGGCTATGGCTCTGCCTTCCTCTCTGGGGAAACTTCCCACAGATGTGGAACAGATGGGCCTAGATTTAGACACCATCTGCTTTTCAGTTGTAATTAACATTGGATCCAGGGATGGGTCGGATTTTACCATTGTCTTGGCCAACCCCCTTGACCACTGGGGAATCCTAAATCGTGTGTTCATTGGAATGGGAAACTTGGATTGGGTTTCTTGGGACGGGCAACAGCTCTTACGTGACAATGGAAGAAAAGGAAATCGGGCTCTTCGGCAAACCCTTTCTATGCGTCTGCTTCCGTGTAAGTGGCCTCCTCAGTTGCTGCTGAAAAAAGAAATAAGTCTGCCATCCTTCTTTGTATTTCTGTAAAAAAGAAAGTATGAGTGATTCCTTCAGTTCATTTCAATTTAGTTGGTCCCACTTTTCTAACAAGTTGATTGAAATAATAATGACCATGGCCACGATAGTATTTTCAGCAATTATTCAAGGCTTACAACATTCCAGCTATGGTGCTAAGAATTTTGCGTGTGTTATCTATTTTCAGAACAACTATATGAGGTAGGTGCTATTATTTTTCCCATTTTACAGACAAGGACAGCTGAAGTCTTAGTGAAAGTAAAATACTCATCATAGGTCACACAGCTGAGATATGAACCCAGGCTATTCTGTTCTTGCTTCGTGACCAAGGAGTAACCAGCTGGCACATTGATTACATTTCTGCTTTGTAAGTTGCAGAAGAGAACTGTAAAAACTCAAAGATGCCACCGCTCTCCAGTCCCTTTAGGGCCTCAAGGGTATTTATTCCTCTTGTGTGTCAGCATGTTTACTCCCATGCCTTTAGATGAGCTCTTGGGTTCTTATTTGCAATTCTGCTCTTTGCTTTTTCTGAACCCTGGGAGAGGGCAGTGAAAGTATGATTAAATATAGCTCTGTGCCTTGAAGCCACAGCTCCTATTTTGGTGTCAGCATCTATAAACTGCAGCAAAAGTCAGTCCTTCTCCTTATCAGTTGAAACTGTCCCTCCATCAACATAGAGGATTTTTAGTAGACTGGTCAGAGAGCGTCTGTGTCTTGAGTCCTGGTCTCTTTCTAAAGGCACAGCAGGTACACAGAACACAAGAAGGACATCCCAAGACCAGCAGTCTTTTGTACTGTTGTCTGGGTTCAAAGGATTCCCTGAAATACCCCTGAGCATCAAGCCATCCTACATCAGCCAGAGGGGAGGGAGCCCATGTGCCCAGTTAAGCTAATTGTCTGGCAAGAGAGGTTTTGAACCTCCTAGTTAAAAGTCCATAGTAATTATCTGGTAATTATTTTATTTTAATTGCCTGTCATTGAAGTGTGAAGTTGAAGATACTGTAGTGTGAAGTCTGGTCTGGCTTTGCTAGCTGCACTAGGTCTTAAGCAATACAACGAAGGTCAGAGTCTAAGCCCCACACAAGCCTGTTGGCTTTGTTCATTTCTACACACAGCCCTAGACTGGACCCTTACCACAGACATCCAGCCATTAGCTCTTTACACCAATCACAAGTCAAATCAGCCTGGGGACCTGAATGACTCAATGTAGCCCTTCACCACTTATGGGAAACCACGTTCCACTCCAGGAGCACATCCTGTAACACTAGGTTCATTCTGGTACAGGACACAGTAATGGCCTACAGTTAAGGAGGTGGCCTCAGCCTGGGAGAAAGTTGCCATGGCTTTCATCTGGGTGCCCAGAGCTCGGTTATAGGGTGGCCATCTGAGCACCTTCTCAGGACACCGATTTAGCAGGAATGCTAAAACACCACTATAGTAAGCAGGAAAGATGGTGCCACTTAGCTCAGGTTTGCACATGATACAACTAAAGACAAGTAAGTTGATTCTCCTCTACCTGAAGCAAACAGCCACCTGAAGTATGAATAAAAAAGACCTTCCTGCTTCTTGCTACTGCCGGCCTATTTCTATTACATGAACTTCGTAAGTGCTCACAGCACCTCACCAGCTGCAACTGTAATTGAACAGTGCATATGGTATTTGCCAACCTTGAGTGAAATGTGTTTCACTATCGAAATATTAAATATTATTAAAACTTTGAATTCAGCAACAAGAAGTTGGCATCTTTAGAGTAGTTCTTTTTACAAGAGAAACTCAAAAGAGAATAAGAATTTTAAAAAATAGGGGAAGATGTAGAGTATTTTTCAGAATATTGACTGTGTTTGCACCAGTGGAAATGAATTAGTAAGAGGCTTAATTTCTATATACATTTTTTTATTAATAGAAGATTAGTGTTCTCTTCCCTCCTCCACTAAATAAATGTTGAATAAATATTTAAAGAACATGGGTTTGAAGAGGCGCCACATTAAGAGCCTGCCTGGACTGCCTGTGTCTCAGGCTGATTCTGTTCTTGCAAGTCCTCATTGCTCACCGCTGGCCTGCAGTTCCACTGTTTGACGTTGTCTGGAGCTGTGGTGCCCACCAGCTCCCAAGACTGCGTTTGGAGACAGAATAACAAGAAAATGACAGAAAAGGAAGAATGCAAATATCTTGGTAAGTTTAACCAGCCCGTTGTCTTCCAAAGGCAGGGCATTGTGCCAGAAGCTCAGCTCCAACTCTGGCATGAGAATTCCTATCCTGTTGTGGTTTTCCTTGTAAAGGCTCAGCTCAGGTTACTCATAAAAATTTTGGGACAAGAATCGGGTTTCTCACCAACCTTGAAGTGAAGAGTTCCACCATCCTGCAGATAGTTTGAGTAAATTAAAAAATTCCAGTGTCCTCCAGAAATGGTAAATTCTCTAATATGTACTGGGGTAGAAGTCATTGTATTCACTTTCTCCAGTGAGCCTGAAGAAGAAGAGGCCCGTGTTAGCAACCAAGCCCGTTGTCAGCCAGTGTTTATGTGAAATTGTGAGAACTCCACAGCATATGCCACTAAGGTTTAATGGGCGGGGGAGAGGCGAGAAGTGTCACTGAGGAGCGGAGGAAGAAGAAAGGGAAGAAACAACTGGAGGAAGAGTGAGAAACCCCAAGCCCGTAGATGTTCAGAGCCTTCAGGCCATTCCTCTTGACTTGCTGCTGAAAGCGGTCGGAGCCCTGAGCTTGGGCGCGGACTGGAGTCACACGCATGGGGGTGAAGTTCAGTTCCAGTCCTGTACTGGTTCTGGGACCTTGAGCTTATATTCTCTCTGCCTCCGTTTTCTTGTCTGAGAAGTGGGATAACAATAGTACCCACCTCATGGTGTAATTGAGAGATGAAGCTTTAAAGCAGTTCTTGGCTCACGGTCAATATTCAGTAAACATCAGCAGTCATAATTATCACCGTCATTACCTGTCTCATCGGCACCCCCGTCATCATTATCGTCTCTGTCATCACCATGACGCCATCACTGTCACCACCACATCCTCTTCCTCGTCATCGCTCTCATTACCATCACCGCCACCATAAGGTTCACCTGGTGGAGTCAATAGGGATTCCTGTCCAAGACAGACAGTCTGTGTTCGGGCATCCAAATATCTCAGCCTAGAATATGTCAGCCTCCCCAAACGGACCGTTGACTATTCCTGCCGCATCTGCATCTTCGTCTACACTCCAGCAATACTGAACAGGTTGTAGTTTTCAGCACAAACCATGTTACACCATTGTTTTACACCACCCCGTGTTTTTATTCATGCTGTTCTCTGTCTAGCCAATTCTTCCCTGATTTCTTTGCTTGGCTAATGCCTGTTCATCTTCTCAGATGTAATAAGAGCATCATCTCCTCCAGGTCTCTTACCACACCCTCCCCGTCTCTCCGCAGAACCTGAGTTAGGTGTCCTTCCTCCAAGCTCACATAGAATTCAATGAATAGTTCTATATTTAGCTTTAATACCAAAATGCTTACATACTTACATGTTGGTGCTCCATCAGATCAGCCTGAATCCTCCTTACTAGCTGTGTGCCTATCCAACAGTTTTTATATGCCTTGCTTTTCATGGATCACCCCTAGGACCTGCGAAGGTCTTGGGCCACTGCCACCTCATCAGGATGCTGAGAATAGGAAGCGCCTGGAAACTTTAATCCTCTGGGATAGCCACAGTCAATGACCGATGGTACAGTAGTTTGAAAGCCCAGCTCTTTTGTCCCAAGGCAGGACAACCTCGGTGGTGCATCCTACACTCCAGAGTTCTGCACAGATCGGGCTGAGGCTGGGAGGCCCCTGGCATTCACCTTTCCTTGGCTTCTTTTCCCTCCGGTTCAGCTCCCCTCCTCCCCTATTGGTCTCCCAGCACATATGGATTCTTATTTGAGGGTCTGCTTCTGGCCAAAAATATCCCAGAATCCCTTTTATTTGGACTGATTCATACCACCTGAAGAAAGACTGCCCTTACACATGAATGACATCTAAACGTAGGGTGGACTGTCTGCCAGGCAGGTAGGGAATTTCCCATCCTTGGTGCCTGGAGTCCACTGGGAGTAGAGGCCATGTGATTAAGACTGGGGGCTTTGACGTCATACACAACTATATTTAAATAATTGCTGGCTCTGCTTATTCCCCCCAGACATAAACTTCATCTATAAAATGGAGACTCTGTAGGACCAACCTCCTCTCTGTGTGTGGGTTTTTGAGTGGATGAAAGAGCTAATGCATGCCCAGCACAGAGCCCGGGGCCTAACTATAGAATAAGCTTCTTCATTCATTCATTCATTCATTCATTCATTCAAGAAATGTTCCAGAAGCAGTGTCAGACATTCTTGTAGGCCTGGTGATATAGAAGTGAACAAAAATAACCCACACTTCTGCCATGGGGGGGTCCTCCAGATGTAACTGCTTTCATCAGCACAGACCTAGGCCTGAGGTGTGGAAGTCCTCGGTATGGGGCCCTTGAAGCTCAGATATGGGTTCACTCTTGCAGCAGTGAGGTAGTTAATTCCTACCTCCTGGAATAAACTGGAAAAGGATGAAAAGACAGTGCCTATAACCTGACTTTCCACATGAAGCAAGTCCTAGGGGACAGGAGACCTAGGTCCTTATCTGAGCTCTGTTGGGAAACTTGAGAGTGAGCATGAACTTGTAGGAAGAACCTTTACCTAAGGGTCCAGGGACAGACCTTTCAGGACAGACCTGACCATTATCAGAGCCTGACTGCAGGGAAGTCACATAACTACCCAGGGCCTCATTTTCCTAATCAAAGGAATGGTCATTTGGACCAGACCTGAAATCATCATTCTGACTATCTAACAAGTTTCATTTGGCTGGCTCAGTGCTTTACAATTGTTCTATGAAATCATTCACTCAGTATTTATTGAGCACATGGTATGTGCCAGCCCTGTTCTAGGCATTTGGGATACAGCAGAGGACAAGACAGGCAAAGATCTCAGCCTTGTGGAGCTTACAGTCTAAGGAAGGAGAGAGACAGTAAAATAAACATAGTAAGTTACTTAGTGTGCTAGGAGATAATGTGAGAAATGGAGAAAAAAATGAAGCAGGCACAGGAGAGTGAGAGAAGGAGGTACAGGAAGGGGGCTCCAGAAGGATGAGATTTGAGCAAAGACTGAAGGAAATGAGGGGGGCCGTGTGGATGGCTGGGGAGAGACTGATGCAGACAGAGAGAATGACCAGTTCAAGGGCCCTGAGGCAGAGCCAGCGAGGCTTATTCAGGCAACAGCCAGAGGCTGGTGCCTGGAGCAGAGGCAGCAAGGCAGAGAGTAGCGGGCGGATCCCATTAGTTTCCATTACTCAGAATCGGGAGACTTCACCTAAAATATCGGTTTGTAGCTTTTCTCTTAGAAAATCAGATGCTCTGGCCACACTGAGCACATGTCCCGTGCAACACTTGCCAGGGCTGGACCCAGGCTGCTCACCGGAGATGGGCCTCCGCTGTTCTCCAGGCCACGGCCTCTGATGGCAGCAAGGACGCCCCGCTCGCCATCACCCGCTGCCCCCACCCCTTCCTGGCTGTCATTCTGTCCCTCAGCCCTGACTCCAGGCCTACTCTTGTATAAACCAGATGAGACTTTTGCTAGGAAATACTTCGAAAGGGAAGGACGCAGAATGGTGGGTGCCCGAGGCTGGGAGGGAGGGAGGGGTGGGGAGTTACTATTTAATGAGGACAGAGGTTGGGTTTGGGAAGGTGAAAAAGTACTTTTTTGGGGGGTGAATGGTCATGATGGTCGTAGAACAACGTGAATGTGCTTAACTACACGCAGCTTTGAACTGGACACTTGAAAATGGATAGAATGGTGAATACTGTGTTATGTCTATTTTTACCATAATAAAAATTCAATTTAAAAGAAATCTAATATATGTACTATGTATGACTGTATCTGTATAATAGATATGTAGGTGGAGACAGAGAGACTGTTTTAATGCTCCAGCCCCTCTCGGAGAACTTGCCTCTTCTCCTCCCACAGCCCGGTTTGCTCCCCTTCTTCTTTGAGGGAGAAAAACTAGAAATAGGCTTATTTAGAGATGGAAGTGGTCCCAAGCCCCAGGAAGCAGGTCAGCCTGTGACTCCCAAAAAAGGATATTTCAGGGAACCCCCATGGGGGTTCAGACCAATCCATCCAGTAATGATGGGCCCGCCCCCCAGGACCCCAGTATTTCTGGGTGCCCAGCAGCATAAGTCCATGTGGGATGTAAAGTGCATGACACCACACATGAGTTCTCCCTCTTGATCTTGACTTTCTACTTTTATTTTTATTTTTCTAATGTCCTGATGCTTTATACTTACTTAGCATTATTTTATTGTATGTGTTTTTATTGTGAGCCTTTATAAATCCCCAGTGGGGGAGAGGAAATAATGGAGGGCTGATGTCTTCATGGATACACTGTCAAGTTAGACATAAGGACCTGTTCGTGTCCCCTTTCCACCCCTCTTCTCCCATCTCTGATCCCCTTTCCCCTTTCCATCCCCGATTTTCCTGGGTAGCTATCCTCTTTCTGCACCCCACTTCCACCATCCACGCTTCTCTGCCCGCCCTGGATCCTGGAAGACGGGCCTCTAAGGACCATCCCTCGTGGGCTTCCACGCCTCTGGCTTCCAGTTCAACCAGCGGGGGGCAGTGATGAACATTCCTGCGGTCTCTACAGCGCCAGTCCTACTGTGGCTTGTCTGTATTCACAGTGGAAGGAAAAGCTGAATTCCACTCAGAGTCTAGGGAGACAAAGACAAAATTTGTTCCCATCCAAATTAACAAACTCCTAAAGTCTTACTAAGTACTCCTTGAGGGGTTGGGAGTTTAGGGACCCCAGGTGAAGAGTTCCTGTCTTACAAGAGGTCCCCATAGAAGGGGATTTGAGGCCTGGCCGAGGTTAGAGGAGTGGGTGTTCCTTCCATAAAGTGCAGACAGCCTCTTCCTGAGGTCTGTGTGTGCTGGTGACTAGCAGCATGGTTCTGGAGGCAGGTCCCCCGGGTGCAGAACCTGCCTTCACCACTTACTCGCTGTTTGACCTGAACCACGTTACCAAGCTTGGTCCCCCTCTGCGAGGCTGGGCTAAACCCAGAGGCCTATCCTGCAGTTGCTGTGAGGCTCAGTGGGAATGTGTGTGCCTGGCACCCAGTGAGCTCCCTACGCGGCCCACCTGCGCAGCAGCCCAGCTGCACGAACTTGTCCCCGGAACCTTCTTTTAGTGGATATCCAGGGGAAGTGGAAGTTATCACCCCTACTTCCTTGAGAAACTAACAACCAAAAGAAATAAATGACTTCCTCAGGGACTGGGAGCCCATTTCTGAGGGGACGCCGTGTGAGAGGCGCCTGGGTTAAGGTGGAGAGAGGAGTGGGATAAAGCAGCAAGAGAACACAGGCAAACTGGAGCGTTCTCCCCGCTCCTGATGTATTTCTCCAGAGACGGCAAACCTCTCGTTCCCGAGGCTCTGAAACAGTGACCCCGTGTGTGGGCTCCAAGAACACTGAGCGGCCATGCCTCATCTGGGCACAATTACAGGATCTGTGCTCATGGAGCAGGTGTAGTAACACATATGCATTTCCTTTAGCATTTGAGTCCCTGCAAGAGAAAGCTTTTCACTTGGCAGTGGTTCCCGAAGGTCTTCATGACAGCACGACCACCAGGGTGGCACCGAGGGAGAGAGCCCCAGCTTTGTGCTGGTCTCAGCCCGAGAGCGGTGCTCTGCATTAGGAATGCCTGGGCACCCGCCTGGGGCCTATGACCTGTGGGAGTCCCCTACCCGGGCCCAGGCTGTGGCCGGGCCAGTCCTTGTCCTTCTTATGACTGCGAGAGGCACCTCAGCAACACCCTGGGCACTTCGAAGAACGAGGTTCATTACTCACAGGTCCTGGAGGACGCATGGTGCACCCAGGGCCATGCAGAGAGGTTGAGGGGAGAGAGATGCTCCCAGGGGGGAGCCCGGACCTGGGGCTCTGCTTCTGGGGTCCAGGGCGGGCTGCAGGGTTTCCTGGGTTCTCTCCGTATTGGCTAACTTAAAGCATAAGAGCAGGAATTAGGGCGCAGCAGAGAGAATCAAGGTCCCTCAGGCAGCAAGCTGTGTGGGTCACGCAGGCGTTCTGAAGGGTTCCTTCATGGGGGGGGGTGGCTGCCTCCTCGTCTGGTTGCCTAGCTGGCAGTGTGTTTATGCCAGAGGGCTGTCTTTGAAATGGCAATCAAACTTACTGTCAGGCACTTACGCTAGTCCCCCCAGACCTTGGAAGACAGTGGTTTCTGAGAGTGGCCCATCTCACTTTCAAACCGCAATTCCTTCCCTCCACCGTCTTCCTTAACCCCGTCCCTCTTGTTTTAATTTGGTCTTTCCCAGACGCAGACTCTGAGACAAGGACTGGAAGGTGAGTGGTTACTTTCAGGTGGAGGGAAACATCAGTGGGGAGGTAGGAAGTGCGTCAGATCAGTCTTGCAATGTGTGGGCGCCTGCCGCTTGATCCATCAGGAACCCGGGAGATGGCACAGCGTCATCCCACCCAGGGGCCTGGGGGCTGGCGTCCAGCACCCCGACACCCAGCAGCCACTGCATACGGGCTCCCCAGGCGGTGACGGCGCCTCGGGACTTCCTGACTGCCTTGTGTAAGGGCAAGCCAAAGGCCCTCAAACAAACTAAGGCAATTCTGACATTTTAAAGACAGAGAAGCCTCTACACTAATAAGCCTTCAAGACTATGGTGGGACCAGGGGGCACCCACAGCCTGCTGCTGCGTCCTCTGCCCTGCAAACCCCTCACCCCCCAAATCCTCTTGTTCCGGACCCTGGTCTGGCTGTCGGGCTCAGTGATGGTCTCTCTCTAGTGAATGTTTTTTAGGAGAGGGATGCCCATCACAGCAAGAGAATCTGAGGGTGGACAAGGGGACCAAGTCCCACCAAGTAATGTGGAGCCGTGAGATAGCGGGCCTCTAGTGGGGGAAAATGATTTTAAAAGAAAGAACTTTTTTTCCCAAATCTAATCATATATGATCACTGGAAACTGTGAAAAATATAGAGAAGGAAAAAGGAACTTTTTTAGTTATTATTCAAACCCTATTCCCTGGGAGACTTAGAACCGCTTCCACTAAGGCGAGAGTTCCATAGCTCTTCTCTCGCAATTGGTTCTTCTGCACCCCCTTCACTGAAATCAAAGACAGCAACACGAGTGCAGATGATGTAGTAAAAGGAAATTGTCTGTGAAAACCGCTGACTACAGATGCCACATAAAACAGCAGGGTTACTGTCATGCTGTTTAGAGACACTGGCCCTCACGGTCAGAAGCCTTATGCATCCTGACATTTCAGCTGGAGCATGTTCATCCCCATTAAGTCACAGGCCACTGTGATTTCCTGTTACCTTAGGTATTTTTCAGTTTAACCACTATCACCAAAGTTGTCTAGTTTTATTAGTCCCATTCAATCTTCGAAATTGTCTGATGAGGTAGTATTTATCCCAAAATCCCAGTTCAACAGCCACTTCCTCTGTGAAGCCTTCTCTGGTCTAATTCACTGCCCTTGCCCAGCAGAACGAATCTCCTATGCCCCATGGCTGTTAGGGAGGCCCATGGCAGCAAGTACAGAAACCTCAATTAATGGCAACAGAGGCAAATAGGGGGTTCATTTTCTCACATAGTAAGAAGTACAGAAGGAGCTGCTTCCTGCATTAGATCAGCTAGTGAACGGCATCCTCAGGGCTTTGCCACCCTCAGCATTGTGGGTATGTATCTTCATGCTTGTTATCTCATGGTATACAATGGCTGCTGCCGTTCCAGACATCACATCCATGTTCAAAACTGGAAAAAAGGATGAATCTCATTAGATCTGTCCCTTATTCTCATTGGCTAAATTGTGTCACCTGGCTGTAGCTAGTGCCAGGGAGACTAGAAAAGCTGAGTTTACTGTCACTCAGAACAACAGAAGGTCTGCTTTCTTAGCAGTTTCTTATGATTTTTGTTTTCACTATGACTCTTTTTATCATGTTGGCTGTACCTGTTACCTGTTGTCACAATATTTGCATTGCTGTTTATCTGTAGAACGAGCAGCTTCAAAACCTCAGTGACATAAAACAACAGACATTTATTTAGCACATGGGTCTTTGGGGGCTGAACTGGGTTGAGCTTGGCCAGTCTCAGCTATTCTTGCCCATGTCTGGGGTTTATTGCTTGTGGACTGATCGCTGATGGCCAGAGTTCCTCAGCTCTGTTCCACGTGCCTCTTGTCCTCCAGCAGGCTAGCTGGGGCCCATCCTCACAGCATTGCTGTTGTTGCATGAAGCACTTTGCCATGTCCAACGCCCTTTGCTCCTTTGTTTCCATTTACTCCCCATGGCAGCCTCACGAGGTAACTGAAGAGCACAGGGTGATTGGAGGTGCCAAGTCTAGGCTTTGACGTGAGGCCCTTCACTCCATCCTGGGCTTCCTCCAAAGCTCCAGGATGCCATTCTCTCAGCAGCTGCTGTGCCCATCACTGCTACACAGGCACTGCCCCAATGGCCTCTGAATGTGAGCACTGCCCACCGCAGAACCCACACTTCAGATAAACAGGCCCTCGTTCCATGCAGGCGCACCCTGGGACCTGGTGGGTATGGGTTAGTGAAGGGCACAGCTGCTGCCCTCCAGGACAAGGGAGGACACATGAACCTCAGACATGGCTCGTGGACCGGGCAGTGCAGGCTCTGGGCCACAGAGCCAGAGCCCCGGGGAGTCCCTGGAGAAGAGAGGCCCCCGTGGCCCTGAGCTCTGAGCTGAGGCCCTCCTCTTCTCTCCAGACACCCCTCATTCACTGTTTCCAGAAAGTGTCCCACATTCGCTGATGTGGCCATAGTAGCCAGGCTTCAGGCTCAGATTCCAGGGTGCGTGTGGCGTGTTTGCCCTCCCAGGGTATTGGATCCCCTTGAGCATTTCTGAGAGTTTAAATCTGTCTCGAATTTTTTTAGTGTATCTTGAAAAAATAAAAATATTAAAAAAGAACATCACCCAACAATTCCACATCTGGAAATGCATCCTGGAAATGCAAAAGAATATGTTTCAAGATTTCCATTGCAGTAGTGTTTGTGGTCCACTCCTATCTCGAGGAAAATAGGAAGCCACTGGAAACGAAGAGGTAGCCAGGGTTTACTCATGTGCATGCCAATCACATTTATACATATTTGTATACATACAAATAACATATTTGTATGTGGGTATGGAATCAAAATAAGCTTTTAAAAATAAAAAAAAAAGAAAGAAAGTACATCAATTACTGTGACCAGCAGCACCCAAAAGTGGATGGCTGGGATTCTAGAGCTGCCCCTCCCTCTGTGTGCTTGGAGATCAGTTCTTAGCAGACTAGCTGGAAATACAAAGTGGTGATAGGGTGGTGAATGAGAGAAGACCTCTCTGCGGGGAGGCAGCGGTGCTTGGTGGGAAGGCTCAGAGAGAGTCGTGAGGCCAAATCCAAGCCCTGCCATTTGCCAGCCATGTGTCCTTGGACAAGTTATGACGTTCTCTGAAGTGTCTGGGAAATGGGGACAGTAACTCCCTGCTTCCCACTAAGGAGAAAAATTAAGTGACATAGTCCATATAAAGTACCTACAGCACTCCTGTAATTGCTGACCCAAAAAATAGTGGCGAATATTATTAATAGTATGATTAATTATTATTATTGCCAATTATCATGGCAAATACAGAAAGGATCAAATTCATGTAAAAACGCCTCACTCTGTCAATATTTGGGCCAGCTGTATTGATAGTGCTGTCAATATCAGCAGGCTTTCTGCAACTTAAAGTTTGATTTTGGACATTTGGTCCTTTATTCCATTTCGTTTTGGGTTTGTTTTTTTATTACTTATAGTAGACCTTTTTTAGAGCAGTTTTAGGTTCACAGCAAAACTTCACAGAATATACAAGTTCCCTTTTCCCTTCTACCCCCACAGAGACACAGCACACCCACAGTCAATATCTTGTTCTGTTCAGTTGTTTTCCAGTGCCATGGCAGAGGATTAGAGCAGTTTCTTGTAAGCAAAGTGGCAGGGCTGCCCTCAGATGCCAGGGGGTGCCTGCAGCTGACAGGAGCCCCATCACCTGGCAGGCCCCTCTGGGTGTCTAGAGCTGCCATGCCAGTGTGCCCCCCACCTCACAGTGCCTTGTGCCCAGGAACTCACATGGCTTTAATAGCCACCATCCTTGAAAGCACAGAGAGCTTGACAGATATGTTCATTTCTCATCCCAATCCAAGTGTTGATACTGCAGTGCATTAAATAGGACTTCTTGCCTTGAAACAGGATCAATATGTAATATTGGAACAGAGTCTTGGAGAGATGGTTTATGGACCTGGTTGTTTCAGTGAGTTGAGCATGTCAGCTATAGACAGCTTATTTAGATCTTGGTTAATGTACCAATGTGCAACTCTATTCCAATCACTGCATTTGACTGTCCTTTCAAAGATAAATGATAAAGCCTGTATATCATTGAATCCACCAAGCCATGCAGCAAAAGAGGGTTTGCATCCATTGTCATTTGAGAATATGTATATTCTGACTCGTCCACAGAGTTATAAAATATAGCACTAATTTTTTAAAAAACGATTCCAAAAAAACCACAGGCTACCGATTTTGTATAGGATTATGAATAAACTAATCACTAAAAGGTTATTTTTAAGTTTTTTCTGCATGCTAGAGATCCCAGGCTCCTCAGAGATTAGGAGAGTGTAAGACAGAGTCCTTACGCTAAATCCCACCTCTTACAAACTTCACACAAGGAATACAAATTCAAGGTGGGCAAATCAGAAATAGATGAGCAAATCATAATCCTACGTAAATAGAGTTATAAAATACAAATGGAGTCACACCAACAGAGGGAAAAACTGTGTGATAAGGCCTTACAAACTCTTATATGGAAATATATGTGTGTGTGTATAAGTGTACACTCATATATAGATAATTTAACAAAAAAAGACTGTACACACTATTTTATAACATTTTTCATTTAGCAATGTATCATAAATGCCTTTCCTCATCACTAAATATGGATTTACATAATCCCTTTTAACAATATTTAATTGAATGATGAATCACAGTTTATATAATGCATCCTTTATGGTATATTTTCTTAGGTTTTGATAATTTATTATAGTCAGCGTTTTGGAATGAATGTCCCTGCCACATATGTTTTTGTGCACTTGTCTGATAATTCCAGAGAATGAAGTGTTAAGATGCACTTTAGAATCTTACAGTATGGCTGAAGAGACCAAACATATATGTGAATGGGAAAACCCGTTCATAAAAGCGGGGAGGGACATCTAATTTAGTGCAATGGTCAAGGGTCCGAGGCCAGAGAGGTTATTTCATGCTTGGGTTGCTACAGAAGGCTTCATGAAGGACTGTCACAAGTGACAGACTCAAATCAGTTTCACTTTAAGTGTAAAAAGCATGTTATCAGCTCATGAAATTGGAAAGTCCACTTTGGTTTCAGACTGAGCTAGGTCCAAGGTTGCCATGGCGTCACTGGGCACGAGTGTGTGTGCACATGTGTGTGTGTGCATCCACCTGTCCCATCTCTCGGTCTGACCTCTTGCTGTGTGCACCGCATTCTCAGGCCAGCTCCCTATGGCAGCTGCCTCCAGCAGCTCCAGGTTCGGGTGGTGTTTCTATCTCAGAAGGAGAGCTCCTCTCTCCCAGTTTCTCTATTAACCCCTGCTTGGCCCCTTGAAGACCTGAGGCCTGCCCACCACGTGTGACAGAGAGTGGGGTCTTCTGGCAGCAGCCTGGGTCGTGTGCCTGCACCCTGTAGGGATGGGGGTGCCCTGTGGCTGAAGGCTCTTCCCATGGGGCAGTTCTCAAAAGGAAAGATGCTGGGAGATCAGCAATGGAGGAGGCATTGCCGTGGAGGGTGCTGGAACTTGAAGGATGAGCAGCCACAAGTAGCAGGGAAACCGCAAACCCGGCTGGTCCAAAGGCCCTGCTATGAAGTCCAGAGGCAGGGTGGGCCCCAGCAACACATCAGTAATGGCTTGGTGATGCCATTAAGTTGACTCAGGGTCCACTTCATGTCTAGTCAGATACCCCTCAATATGGCTGCAGCGATCAGTGCCCACAGCCAGCTCCATGTGCACAGCCAGTCCTGGAGGATAAGAAGTGGCTCCCCTGGCAAGGAGATAAAACCTTTCCTGCCATCTGATTGGGCCGGCCTAAGTCATGAGCCCGCCCCTGAACCAATAGCCATCACTGGGGAGAGCTACACACTGATTGGTCAGTCAGTATCTACTCGGACAGGTGAGGTCATCTTCCACTTGGGGGATGGTGGATATTAGATGAAATCGGGGTCCCATTAGGAAAGAGTGGAGGATGGATGCTGGGTGGTCAACCAACAATGGAATCCAAGTGATGTTTCATTAATTAGTGAGGAAACATGGAGTTGGATAAAGTAGAGAGGTGATTTATGGCCCTGGACATAGCTGACCCACAGGGATAGGGATGTGAACAGGCTCACTCATGGATGCACTCATTTGTTTATTCCCTCATTGCCCAAATTTTCTTGAGCACCTATTGTGCACCAGGTCTTGTGCTGAGTGCTGGGGACAAATAAGGTATCCTTGTGGGCTAGTGGTGGGGAAGACAGACAGCAAACTAATTTACCTTATGTCAACATACATCAACATATGTTTTAATATATCAAAAAAAATAAAGGATAAGGGGGATAGAGAGAAATGGGAGGAAGGGGACTCCAAGGCCTCTTGCTTAGGTTGACATCGAACCAGGGACCTGAAGGACATGATGGAGTGAGCCAAGGTCATCTGGGGGAAGCATGCTCTGGGCAGAGGGAACAGCAAGTGCAAGGCCTGAGGCAGGCGTCCATGGCATGCTGGGAGCAAAGGGGTGGCACAGGGCAGAGGGGCAGGCCATGAGGTCAAGTTGGGGTGGAGTCCTGTAGGGCCTCGCACGCAGTGCAGGCTTTGTACGTACGCTGAGTAGGATGTCGGACCCACGACAACAGAGGATGTTATTGAAGTGGACAGTGACTGGGCCCTCACCCTGTGGCTCTGCCCTGACTCTGACTTTACCCTGTTCTTTCCTCTCTTCCAGGCCATGTACATGTTCTACGCACTGGCCATTGTGTGTGATGACTTCTTCGTCCCCTCCTTGGAAAAGATCTGTGAGGTATGTGCCTTGAATTCTCAGTGTGTCTGAGCCAGACATGGTGCTGCTCCAGCCTCCTCCACTGAGGCCCTGGGAAGCCCTCCATGCGGCCTGGGGCAGCAGCACCAGGCGTCAGCATGCTTCCGAGCGATGAGCAGTATTAGCATCTGCTCAGAAGCTCCATCAGTCTGTTTGGAGTTTCAGGGTGGAACAGGCGGCTTTAACCCAGATGCCAGCTTCACTGCCCCATTTGGCCATATGCCAGCGCTCCCTGCTCTGTTTGGCCCTAACTCATGGTGCTGGTTGTATCTCGCTGCCCATTTTCTGTTGCTCTTAAATCCTGTTCTTCCTCCCTCTCACTCCATCTTCCTTTCCTCTCCTCTGTTTCTTGCTCCTATCATCCTCCTTCAGTGATTCATGAGGTCCTCACAGAATGAAAAATCGGCAGCCACACACCTCAGTCACCCTTCCTCTCTGTATATGTACAGAAATGCTCCAAGTCGAGGCCCGGAAGGTGAGAAGATGAAAGAATTGGCCACAGAGACCAGGAAAGGGACGCCTCATAATCAGCCCAGGGAATGCCAGGCTGAACACCAAGTCAGACCCTCTTCATCAGGAAATATTCCCATCTCTAGAACTCTTTCATTCTCTTGCTTCTTTCATCTCCTTGTCTGTTTTGAAATGTCATTGCCTTCATCTGGAAGCTTTCCATTTTACCTTATTTTTAATTCAGAATCCTGTTTTCAGAAAGGATCTCTCCCAGGCACACCTCCCATCTGGACCTCAGTTTGGTTATGTAGTTCTCAGGTTTTATCACCCCTCCTTTTGCCTCCCTTCCTTCCCCTAAATGTGTGATTCTTTAGGTCTTGGGGGCAGTGGGGGCAGAAGTTGCATTTATATTAAGTTCCCAGGTGGTGCTGAGGTTGCCGGTCTGGAAACCACATTTTGAGAACCTCTAACTTAAGCAGTTCCTGCTACATCCTGGAAGTCTGTTGGATTTTTGTACTTAAAAAATAATAATAATAAATTAAAGAGAATTGTTTCACAATGACCCTAGAGGGACCCTGGGAATGGGTTCATTTCTATAGTGAAAGCAGGAGAAAGAGAGGAGTGACATGGTATCTTGGATGGAGAGCAGGCAAGTGTAGAAGCCCTTTATCCAAAGTGATTTAACCTGAGAAGTGGGTCGCCTTGTGAAGCAGGGCAGGAAGCCCTGGACAACCTGAGACTGGGGGCATGTGTGACCTCTGAAAGACCACCACTGGGGGGTTTATTCTTCATACAAAGCAAAGCACTCTCCTCTTTCCCACACAGCCTTTTTTTAAGGAGAAATATCAAGGCCCCGTTCTAGAAATGGGCATACAGTTGTCATGATGTGTTCGGCTCAAAGGAGGAAACTCTTAGGACCTGCCAGCGCACCCCTTTGGGGAGGAGGCAAGATGAAGTACAGTGTGGTCCTGCCATCCCCGGGCCATGGGGCTCAGAGCAGCCCCAGACTGATACACACGGGGGCTGGACAGGGTGCTGGTGACTTGGGAAGCGCAGAGCCAGCCCCGGGAGGGGGAGCTCCATTCGGCCAGGGATCAGGGAAGGGCTTGTGCAGGGGCAGGACTGGAGCAGCCCTCTGGATTTTTCACATTTCAAGGATGGATATTTGGTCAGAGTAGTATCGAACCATACAACCAAGAGAAAAGAGCCCGGGGCTGGAATTGGCACTTGGGGAGCCCTGGAGAATGTGGGTTGGGGGTATGCAAATGCAAAGCTTCCCAGCCTCAGGAGGGACCTGAGAAGGCTTTCAATGACTCTGTTCTGGTAGATAGGAGTCCCCCAGCTGGTGATTCTAAGCAGCCGGGCAGGTATTACCAGGACAAAGTGAATTAGGGATGAGAGAGCTGGAGAGGTAAAGAGACAAGGAGGGAGAAGCAAACCGAGTGGAGGAAAGAGAGAGTCCCTGCAGGTGAGCCCGAGGTGTGGGCTCCACTGCTAATGCCCCTCAGGGAGCTCCAAGGGAGCACACATGCAGTGCCAGGTGTGAGCTAGTGCAAAGACAGCGCCGTGCCCTCGGCAGCTCGTGGCAGGTCTTGGCAAAGCACCCAAGGAGCCTGCACTCTGCATTAGGTGACCTTCCCACAGACGCCTGCCCTGGGGACTCACCTGGGCCCCTCACAGCCACACCTTGCAACATGAGGTGTCAGCACCTACCTCTTGGGCTCTTCTCAGGTCCCCATGTGAAGTTTGGCTGTTCAGTTAAGAGCAAGGGAAACTGAGGATTCCCAAACAAATGCTCAGTTAGGGCTCAGCCTATTGTTGGCCAGTGCACCAGGGGCCCATGCCAAGACCATGCTGCCCCTCCATGGCTCAGTGACGAAGTGCAGCTAATGATGCCTTGGGAGGAAGGACTGTCATCAGGACTAGCTCTCTTAGCTGGGTTGCCGGGAGGGAGTCAGCCTGCAGCTTACTTTCTGGATCCTGATTGTATACAGAAAATCTAAGCACCCTCAGAGCCTCTAATATGTATTTGTCTTTACTTCTTGTCATCCACATTGCCTTTTAATGAACAAACAGGGTAACCTAGAGAACTGGCTGTATAGGGTACCCTGGCAGGGCTCCCCGTCATCTTTCTACTCCCCATTCTACTTACCTCAGGGTTTCAAGACTGTGTAGAGGATGGGGAGTGGGCTTCAGGGGGATGGCCACCCTAAGCCTCTGTGGACTCCTAGAATCCAGGCTTGCAAACTGATTGCCATGAGTGCAAGATTAGCATGCATTGAAAAAATCAGGATATTTTGCATGAAAATATGGGTTTTGGCATCTCTTAAGAAATAGGGATTTTTGATAACACAGAGGAGGCTCGGCAGGACGCCTTTAGGAAGGAGGCGAATGCCCACCGTGCCTGCCACCAGCCCACTCCACTCCTTTGTACTGTCTGCACAGCCCCTGGGGGGCTTTGGATTGGAGTCCCCTAGATCTTGTCAAGAGCCTTTAATTCACAGGGGCATGCAACCCCCTCCCTGAACTTGTTGGGACAAGAGTGGTAAGAGGAGCCATGGCCTAGCAGGAAGTCAGGCAGGAGTGGCCACGGTCTGGGAGGAGGACGGGGGCCCTGCGCTTGGGACCCTGGGAGTCACGGTTGCCTGTGGCCGGGGAAATCCCGACTCACCTGTGCTTTGTCCTTGCTCCTGTTTAGCGCCTGCACCTCAGTGAAGATGTGGCTGGGGCCACGTTCATGGCAGCAGGCAGTTCGGCCCCAGAGCTGTTCACGTCGGTCATAGGTAGGTGATGACCTGGGGATGTCTCGCCCCTGCCCTTTCTGAAGGACAAGGGCTCTGGGGACAGACAGGTTGTCTAATAGGAAATGAGAACACCAAGGCTCCAAAGAGCAGCACACCAGCCTCCCACCCCACTGGAGTTGCTGTTAGGATTTTAAGTGATGCTCTTACTTTGCATGAATGTGCCCAACACTCTGTGCTGATGCTCCTGTGGGACAGTGGCCCCTTTGCAGTCTTAAAAACTCTCTCCAGTCCTCAGCTACTTCCTGTACACTCTGAGAACAGTGTAAGGCTTTAGAAAGCTCCCCCACATCCACTTGGGGATGCAGTCAGCCACAGCAGCCCGGCTGAGTCTAAGTCTGTGTTTCAGGGGTCTTCATCACCAAGGGCGACGTAGGAGTTGGAACCATCGTGGGCTCTGCGGTGTTCAATATCCTGTGCATCATCGGTGTCTGCGGGCTCTTTGCCGGGCAGGTAAGACGGACAGCAGAATGTGGCATGTGGGAGGGGCAGTGTGGAGGTGAGGCAGGGGCCTGTCTTGCAGGAGCACTGCCAACACGGGGGCCAGTGGTCTTGGGCAGCAGTGACATGGGAGCTCATGCCCCAGCTGGACCTGAAACTGTCGCCACCGTTATTTGGTCTCCATGTTGACGGACTGCAGAATGCCTGGGTCTGCATAACTAAGCCAAAGACGCAGGCTAAGATCTGGAGGTGTCACACTCATTCTGATGTGTTACTGATCTGAACTGGAATGACCTAAGACAATTTTAGGTATGGTTTTGCCTCAATGGAAATAGAGTAAAAAAGAGAAAGAAAGGAAAGAATACAGACTTCTTTTGCTAAAATCGGTTTGCAGTTGTCACAGTTACAGCCCAGTTCTTTTTCTGCAATGATCGATTTATTACGTGTTCACTCTAGCTTACTCTTGGGGTCCCGGGGGGCTTTGCATGTGTGCATTTCATCTGTGGAGACTGTTCCACTGCCAGGGGGTATCATGGGGTCTGTATCCTTTCTGAATGCTGGTGTCTGCTTTGGAAAGCCTGGGAAGACTCCCAGAAGTCCCCGAAGGGGGAGACCGCCTGGCAGCCTTGGCACTGCGACGGCTCCCAAGCGTTTGCAGCTGCCCTGCCAGCGCTGATGTCCTAGTTTCTTCGGAGGAATTTTATTCAGGAACAACACGATCCTAAGCTCTCTGGCCAATTACACAGGCTTTGAGTGTCTTCTAGGAAAAGCAACTTCTTAGAAGTCCACTGAGGGCACTTCACTCGCAGCACCGGGGAGCCTGGTGATGCTCAGCAGCTCCAGCTGGCGAGGAGGCTGGTCCTGCCGCTGGTCAGTGGGAATGGCTGCAGGAACCTGCGAACCTTTCCCAGGCTCCTCTGTGGGGCAGGCACGCACCGTGCCCGTCTCTCCGGCAGAGGAGAGCCTCGTGAGGGGTGTGCTCTGGCACACGCCTGCTACTCTCCACCGCCCGTTTCTGACTCCCATCATTTCCTGCCCGCTGATGTGCCTGGGCTGCCTAGCGTGCCCGTTGCTCCTGGGTGGCAGGCAGAGGGTCCCCTGGATCTCAGCGGGAGTCAGTGCCAGAGCCCACGGGTGGAAGGTTGTTTCCGATCGGGGGGCTCCTGAGCAACTGTGTCCATATGGGGTGACTGAGTCCCACCCAACTTATTAGACTGAACTTTTATTTTTCTCTCACCCTTTTGGTCCGTTTTCTCTAGTATTAGATTTTGTGGCCCCACTATATGGTGTTTGTTAGACCTCCTGTAAATGTGGTTAGTACCAAGAGCCTCTGTCTTTGCCTGCGGGGTCATCTGTGCGTCTCAGGCTCTCGTCTGAGTCGGACGCCTTCTCAGGGCCTCCTGGAGATGAGTCCTCACATCCTGCAGAAAAGCCTCTTGCTGTCCGCGCTCTTAATTAGCAGTACGATGATCAGCCTGGCCATTATTAGTGTTGTCATCAGTTCATTAGTCACTGTG
>JAQQAC010020895.1:3754271-3765970 GCA_029783875.1 Phataginus tricuspis | reverse complement strand
TTATTCGGAGTGTGGTTAATCACTGGGTTGGTTAGAATACCTGCTTGAAAGGCAGCTTGCTTCCTGAACTTCAGCAGGTGCTGGTATCACTCACTTTACCTGCTCTGGGAGGCCTTTCCAAGCTCAGCTCACAGCCCTGCACAGTCGTGGTCAGAAACACCAACCACCGCGGTGACAGGAGCCCACCGGACGACTCCGGGGCCAGGCCTTCCTTCTGTTCTCCCTTGTCCCTGTGCCCACTTGAGGATTTCCAAGGCCATTCGGCTTTCTTCTTCAGGATTTTGTAGAAACCCTGAAGTCTTTAAGCAAAATGATGTTTTGAGACGAGCATGGGCCCAGGAACCAGACTGGCCTGGGTCTGAATCCTGATTCTACCATTTGCTGGGTGGAATCTTGGAGAAGTTATATCACTTCTTTAAGCCTCATGTTCTCATCTGTAGAGCGGGTATAAGGGCACCTATTCCCCTAACATCATGTAAGAATGAAACATAACATGTTCAGCATCGAACGGCTCCTGGCCCACACAGTAAATGCTCAATAAAACATAGACACCATTTATGGGCTCTCAAAAGATTAACGGCTCCTGGGGTCCTCGCCTCCAAATTCCACCCTAGGTCACTGCAAAGTCCACACTAGGGAACTTGGCCAAGCAGTTGGCAGAACTTCCTGATTAACTAGAGGAGCAGCACCGCCGGGTCTGGTGGGGAAGGAGGGCGGGTCGGGGGGAAGGTCTTCTACATGAAAACCAAAGTGTTGATTGGTCGTCTCAGAGGACTGGTCCTTGACTCTGTGCTGTCCGATCAGCGGAGGGAAAGGAAGTAGGTAAGAAGTGAATGCTGCCTTACACACCAAGAAGCCCTCCCAGGTGGCAGAGTGGGTGCAGCAGAACATTACAGCAAAGGATGGATATTGGGAGTTGATCTGATTAATAAATCTGATCCTGGGTCGCACTTAGCTTTGTTATTTAGGTCGCTCCACACTTTCATTAGGGAGAATTACCTACATGTTCCCCGGGGGCTTCTGTCTAATATATTCCGGCATGAAGGGCTGCTGGTGACCAAGTCTGTTACCCATCTGAAATTGAAGGAATTAAGCAGTAAGGTTTGAGTTCCTGGCTCAGTTAGGGTTTTGAGGAATTCAACGTAATTAAACGTCTGCTGTATTTGCCATTTGCCACATTCCCAGCGCTTTGGTGTTCGCCCAAGGTGCTTTGGGGAGTTTTATGGGACAAGAAGAAAATTGCTTCTTAGAAAGTGGCTTATAGAGTGGTTCTTGCCACCCCCACAAGACATGTACAGGGCTGTGGTCCTACAACTTTTCTTTATTTAATAACAAAAAATAGTAACAACAAAGAAAGTACAGCAAGCCCTGGCTGCAACATACTGATGTATTTCGCACATTGTACTGAGAGAACTTCATGCCAGTTTGGTAAAATGATGTATTTATGAATTTAAGTCTACCATCCAGAGCGTGTTAAGCTTTAGAGACATAACCACAAACAGAGAGGAAACAGTTTAACTGCATCTTAGATTAAGACTTTCATGTCCAGTCATAACAGACGGGCAGACAGCTCCGGTGTGTAAGAAGGACCCCAGCATCAGCTCCCCTGGCAGCCTTGAAATGTGCCTCATGTTCTTTGGATGACGAGGTCGATCTAATCTTGGCTGGAGTTGCCTTTTTTCAAATCACATCCTGCCATGCAGACCCCTTTACACAAACCGGAGCGGCACCCAAAAGTCGCACATCTGAACTGAAACCTGCCTTTACTTGGGTTTCCCTGGAAGGAAACTCAAAACAATGGTTCAAATGCAAGTAGTTTATCTGAAAAGTGATCCCAGGACATGCCAGCCAGGAAGTAGGGTAGTAAGACAGGGAAGAGAAAGCAGCCAAGGAGCATGTGCGAGCCATCAGGTACCTTGCTTCCTCCAGGGGATCTGGGAGTTGGTGTAGAACATGGGCCCCTAAGTTATCCCAGCCAAGGAGAAGGGACCTGGGGGTTGATCCACCAGCCTCCAATAATCGCTGGTTAAGAACTGCTCCCGAGGGACATGAATCCAGCTTGTTGAGTGCATTTGGGGTCCAGAGAAAACCCCCAAGCAAAGAGACATAGGGGCAGGTCCCTGAAAGGACCTGAAATGGTAAAGGTGGGAGATAGGATTGGAGCCCATAAAACATTTGCTGCAAACTCAACTAAACCTTTAAAAATGAGCCACCTGGTGGGTCTCGTCTCCCGCTCCCCTGGATGAAACACCAGCATTAGTACTAGGCTGGCAATTAAGAGCTCAGGGTCAGGACATCATGCCCTTAGGGAGTTTCCTCTAATGGTAAAAGTAACAGCTACCATTCTAGGCGCTTTCTGCTTCCAGTTAGAACCAGGAAGACCGTAGCTCCCATGGGAACACCAGAAAAAGATATGGAAAATATACAAGTAATACTTATACATGGGACTGTCAAACAACAATGGAGGCAAGAAAGGTTTGATGAACCGATTTCCAGAGAGGGGTGCCCTTTATGAGTGGGCCGTGCCCCCTGGCAGGTCAGGATGGAGGAGAACAGAAGGCTGTCAAGATCCAGCCTTTTCCTGGGTGGACACAGAGTCGATGGAGCTACAGGCAATGGTGAAGATCGGTGGGATGTGCTGGAGTCTGGAAGACCATCGAGTACAATAATAATTTGCTTGACACGCCATCCTCTCCATCCCAGCCCACGTGTGCCAGAAACTGCAAGTGAAGGCGGGGTTGACATGCAGAAAGAAATCATTCCACCTGCCCATCTCCCACATTCTCCCAGTACCTGAAATTGAGGCAAGTCCCAAGGGGTTACGTGGAATCCCAGGTCAGATCCGGACAGAGGTTGGCCCTGCCTTAGGAAGCTGGATGTGAAGGTTGGGCTGAGCAGAGATGAGCTGCAGTCCAACCCAGGCAGGTGGGACCTCGCCAAAATGGCGATAATCACCTCCTCACATTAGCCAACAGATGAGAGCAGAACTTGACATTTCTGGGGGAAAAACACAGAATTATTCTTCAATTTTCATCTTTCTTCTGTATGTAATCTCCAGGATGCAAAGTAAATTACAAAGCCTGTGAAGAGGCAGGAATAGGACCCATACCCAAGGAAAACCAGCGCAGGAGCAAACCACAGGTGATCCAGACACAAGAACTCGCAGGAAAGAATTTAAAACATCTACGTTAAATAGAAACAGACGGGAAGAGTGAATGAGTGGGTGGGTGATTTCAGCAGATACGTGGAAAAATCAGAAGTCATATATTAAAAAATCAACTACTATTTAATAAGCTTCTCCAATATGCAGGCATCACACCGGATGCTTTATAAATATTTGTAAAAATACACCTACTGAGTTTTAAGATAGTATTATCCTCACTGACAGACTAGGAAATGGGTACCTGGGGCGGAGGGACGGCCATGAGCGGCTCCCCCTGGATTGGAGCGCACACCTGCAGGCTGCAAATCCACTCTCTTTCCTCATGGGGAGCCTATGATTTAAAACTCTCCAG
The DNA here is from genome assembly GCA_029783875.1 of Phataginus tricuspis. Taxonomy (NCBI): domain Eukaryota; kingdom Metazoa; phylum Chordata; class Mammalia; order Pholidota; family Manidae; genus Phataginus; species Phataginus tricuspis. The sequence continues at coordinate 3,762,455 of JAQQAC010020895.1, read as the reverse complement.
ATGCTATCATGGATCATTATGATGATTCCAGCTTTTATGTATTTTTTACAAGTGTTGAGTGTAGGAGCTGGAGGCATTGTGAAGGATGGACGCACAGCAGAGTGCTGGAGCCCCAGGATGGATGGGGCTGAGCTCAGCCCAACCGGCGCTCTGCTAGAAGCATCCTGACCAATCAGATGGCATCATCCACTGCTGGGCTTTTGCTCCCACCAAACAGACAGAGGGTTCAGGCTAATGAATATAGTGAGAGACCCACAGACCACCCCAGGTTACCTGTACACCTTGGTTCCTGGCTTACTGTTCCCCAGTCAAAGCCCACCACATTACCAATGATGTTCTGATTCTGAGAAGCACCCAGAACCCCCAAGAGGCTGGGGTGGTCTGAGGGCGGGCGAGGCCAGAACACAACTAGTTGCAAACCTACAACTAGGGGCTGGAGGCCTACCATTCACCCTAGAAAGGGAAAGTGCAAGGGAGAGAATGTGTGATCCTGGGAGTAATCAAGCAACAGTGAGTGAGGGCCCTGCTGGGGAGGCAGGGCGCTCTGAGTCAAGGGAGGGCCTTGCGGGGGAAGAAGGGCGCTCTCAGACTTGAGCCAATGAGGAGCCGGACGGAGGCTTTGTGGTGCAGGGGAAGATGAAGGCCAGAGCCACGTCCGTGGATTCCATCACATTCCAAAAAAATGGAGCTTTTCCAGCGTCGTTTCCAGGCCACCTGTCTCAGGAGGACCTGGTTAGAAGGCAGAGCCCCAGCCTGAGTCCAGAGCAACCGAATCAGAACAGCTGAACCTGCCTGAGCCCCGTCTGCAGGCCCAGCTCTGCTCAGACTCCTGGACCAAGCTTGGCCCTGAGCGAGAGGAGGCTGTCCTTGGGCAATGGCCCAGGCAGCATAAATGCTCCTCCACTCTGCCCTAGCCCTCTAACCGGCTCTCTGCCTGAGGTGGTCTCCCTTACTATCCCCTGGTGTTTCTTTTCCCTGGCTGTTACCCCCTCCGCCACCCCCTCAGGCCAGGTCCTGACAGGGCCCCACACCTGATCGTCCCCTGACAGACACCGCTGTTCCCAGCCCAGAGTTCCATTATGGTCACCTACCCAGCTCTGCGCTGCACCACCCTCACCCCAGATCTCTGGGTTTAGCTTTGACTGTGACTCATACCACTTGCTTCTGGCTTGTTCTTCCTCTGTGAAATCATCTCCTGAGATCAGATCCATTCTCAGACCCATATCTAGAGTAGTTAAGAGGCTTTCAGTTTCAGGTGACAAGGAAACAGCTCTAACTGGCTTCTTAAATAAAGGAAATGTATTAGTGTCTGAAAAATACAGAGGAAAATGGACGTCAGGCATGGTTTGATCAGGGCTCCAGCCCCATTTTCTGTGATTTTCTTACCACTAACCTTTCTCTGACTATCTTTCATGGAAAACAAAAAATTATGTCAAAGCTCCAAAAATTTTTCCAAAATATTGATTGAAAAAAAGCCATATATAAGTTGGATCTGCACAGTTCAAACCTGCATTGTTTCAAGGGTCAACTATACCAAAAAAAAAAAAAAATCTCAAAGGAAATGTAGTGAGCTAGGAGATGACTGGAGGGAAAGATGGAGGAGCAACTTTGGCACAAGCAGTGAGGAAAAGTGTGTCAAAGGAACCCCAAGTCATGGAGGCAACTCCACGTGGCAATCTGGGAAGGAGTGGTGGTGCTCAGACAAGAACAAGTGTGGCACGTTTGAGGATCAGAAAAAGGCCAGTTTGGAGTCTAGTGAAGGGGACTGTAGCTGAGAGGGAGCTCTAGCTGGGGCGCACTGCAGTGGGGATCTGGTGCAGGGGAAGCCACTGGAGAGTTGGAAGCTGTACAGTAACATTATCTGATTTATACTTTGGGAAATTCACTCCAGCTACTCTGTGGGGAAAGATACCCGATGTTGGCAAGATGTGGCAGGGAAACCAGTTAGGAAACTATGGTGAGACATGAGCTGAATCTGAGGCAGTAAAGAGTGGAAGAACTGGTTGTTGGACTTAGAATACTTTTGGGGGTGACACCAAGAAGATTTGATCATTAATTGAAAGTGAGGTGCGAATAAGACAAAGCATAGAAGACTCAGGGATTTTTGTCCTGAGTGATGCAATATGTCCCAAGTCTACAAATGAGTAGAGTGGTCATGGGAAATAGGAGAGTTTGTTTCCAGGTAACAGCCAGCCTATAATCTAACTTATCGTAACGTCTACCGCTGTGTGTCAGATGCAGAACTTTGGCAGGGTCACTTAAATGCTCTGTGAGATTTTATTTTTTAATCGAAAAATTTACCAGCCATCTGTTACTCACCAGCCACTCTGCTGGGCAGCTTCTGTCAGTGAATCCTTCTCAGTCTCACTGAGCTGTGCCCGGCCCAACTCGCCCACAGAGACTTGCTGGTTGTCACTTATTGTCAAAGCCCTGACTAGTGCCTTCTAGGACCTTGGACACATGACATCTGTGTCCTGGACAGCAGCGTGCATCTCACGCCAATCTCAGCCTTTACTAATTGACAGTTGGCACCTAGGGGCTCCATAGACACTGGTAGTCATGATTTTGCATGCGGTGAAGCCAGATAAAAGCAGTTGAAATCCACAGCATTTGTTCTGCTGTGGCTTGACCCATCGTATTCTCTTGTCACTGCCTTTTCCCTACCTACCCTCAGTTCAGCAGAGCTGGGACATGGTATCAGATCATACTAGGCTACAGTACCATGGGGGTGTCACTATTTCAGGTTCTTTGTGCTCCTGACAAGCCATATCTCTCCTTGTAATTCATCAGGCAATAGGGACTCGATCTGAAGTTTTAAAATGGAGAATCAGGAGAGGCAACCAGGAAAGTTTTATTGGATTTGTCCTGCTTTAACAAAAAAAAATACTAGCAGAACATTTTTCTAGTCCACTCTTTTTTTATTCCCAGCCAATCTCCTCTTATTTGTGTGAAGTAAGACATTTATGCCCCCCTGATCCAGCTGTTCTTTCCTGCAGGGGAAATATCACTCTGGATTTAAATGGAAACCTTAATACTGGACCTCAGCCTGAATTTCCAAGTGAGAAAGAAACAAATGTCATTAACCTTTCCAGATAGTGTGCAGACCATCTGGGGCAGAGGGAGAGCTCGTATACCAAACGTCTGGCTTTTACAAGCAAAGAAAGGTGGAGTAGAGGTTGGCCTGGGGCTCTTCCTCCCATGCGTGAACCAAGGGGTGCTTCTCTGTACGGCATGGAGGGGAACTCTCCCATTCTCTGTGATGGATGCACATGCGCTGCCTGCCATACCCTGGGAGACAGGGAAGAAAATGGCCTTGGTGTGCTTTATTTGTTTGTGATTTTTTTCCCCAAGATCAAACTATGGCTGCAGTTGGGGCCCAGAAAATTAGAATTAGCGTCACCAGCAGCTGGGAGACTCAAGGGCTAGGCCAGCTGGTAGACAACTTTAGACCCCTGGCCTTCATCACTTTAAGATCTTAGTCATTAAACAGCAAACTTTCTTTTTCCACTCTCTTGCTCTGTCTTTGATCACTGCAGCATGCAGCTTCCAAAAACACGGGTGCCGGGTTCCCCCACAGCCTCTTTGCTCTTTTTCTCTTTTTGTTTTTTAACAATATATAACATTCTTCTGCCCCCAGGTACTATCTGTTTTTATTTTAAATTAAAAACAGTTTTACTATTAATAGCTCATCTTTATTGGAAACTCAGCCACGTTAATACAGAATAATATGTATTAACTTGTTTCATCGTTGTATCAAGAGTCCAGGTATAACTATTGTTTTTCTCATTTTACAGATGAGAAAAATAGTGCCCAGGGAGGGAGGTGGAGAAACTTGCCCCAGACCACTCATCAGGAATTACAGAGTTGGGACTGAGGACTAGACAGACTTGGTTTAAAATATGTACCCTTTGTGTGACAAAAACTAGTGGAACAAAATGATGCAGAGAGGCCTTCATGGTGGACAGTTGCAGAAGAACATGTCTCACAATTGAAGGAAGAGGACAGTCAAGATTGTCAGACGGCTCTTCCCTCTGGACTAGACGTCCACGTGTATGGGGGTATCCTTGAACCTTTTTGTTTTAGATGCTTTGATAGGAAGTACTGAGAGTGGTGACCCGGAGACTTGTCTCTGAGTGAAAAAGAAGGTGATGTCCCCTTTCAGAGACCAGCATTAGCACACACCCTGACTAGGGCAGGCACCGAAATGCGGTGTATGGGACGATGTGGATTGTAAGGCCCTTTCAGACACTAGTTTCTAGGCCACGGTGCTGTGGCGCGGGGACCTTCTGCTGCACAGAGCAGCAGAGGGCTCACCCTTCCACTGTCTTGTGTTGGCCGGGGTTGCCCTTGGTTGATTTGTGCGGCCCGTTCTGCCCCTACCCTCTATCCTCTTTTTCAGGGGAATCCAGTCTGCTTCAGGAGCAGGGAGGAAAGATGGAAGGGCAGCCAGGTGGATTCTTACAGGACCCAGGAAGGCAAAGCCAGGGGTGGCCCTTTCCAGAAGTGCATTTGTTTTAGAGCCCTCGGGGGCCTTGGTTTTTCTGTGAAGGCCCAGGGCGTCTCCATGGAAGAGCTTCAGAGCTGTGCACACAAGGCCGTGAACCAAGTTGGAGCAGGAGAGCTGGGGCTTATACCCAAGCAGAGGGTTCATCTCCAGCCGTCTCCTCGCCCCCAGCTCCAGCCTCGAGACCCTGTCAGCTCCGCCTGGACAAACCCCAAGTATGATTTATAAGCAAAAGGATCTTTATGAATAATCAAGATTTGGCCAGGGCTGGGGCTACCATCCCTGAGACCTGGCCCCAGGCTCAGATTCTGCAGGGCTTTGACCTGAGCCGTCCTGGCCACACCATAGCATCAGCCCCCTGAACGTCTGCAACTGCTGTGCCAGGCCACACAGGGAGGAAAGATGGTGTATCCTGGCTTTTTACATTTCCAACTTGCGTTTTCTAATTTCTCTCCTTTTCCAAAAAATAGAGAGCAGAGTGGAAGGCAGTCCTGAGGTTGCTGGCACGCTTTTGGTGCTCATGAATCCAGAGAGCCCCAGCAGAGATGCAAGCCAATGCACTCCCTAAATAGTCCAGAGTGGCTTCGTATTCGTGACCAAGTCTTTTGGGGCTCTGAACACCTGTTTGCCCTGCAGAATGTTCCAGGCAGAGAGCTGCCTGCAAAGGCCGTGAAGCAGGAACAAGGGGCAGGTTAGGGGAGCAGAAAGGAAGCCAGAGCTGCTGGAGAGCAGGAACCTGTGAGCCGACTGACTGTTGTCAAACCAGTTAGCCATGGTTTGAAAGCAGGAAGTCCTCTCTTTGTCGGAAGGAAGAACTGGTTTCACTGAGCTTTCAGAGTTTGAGTACACATTTCCCCTTCATTTCTTTTCTTTAATTACTAAACTGCTTGTTCATTTTGGAATTAAGCACGCTATCACCAGCCTTGGAGCCATGTACGTGCATAACCCAAAAAATCCTGTGTATTCCCGGGGTACCAACTGCAGCTCTCCTTGTACCCCCCTCACACCGGGCCTGGTGCGGGAGAGAACAGCCATGCCTTTGTCTCTGTCGTTTCCGGGCCTGCACTGAGCCCCACCATTCCAGGTCCGAGGAAGGCCTGGGACCCCAGGGGCCATGACTCCGTGAGGGGCAGCAGAGGGGCTTACAAGCCTCAGACAGCACCAGCGGGGGGCTGTCGCTCACTGATCAGTGCGTATTTATTGAGTGTTAGTTCTAGTACTTGGGGAGATGATGGCAAGACAGGACAGGCCCCTGAGTTCTTGTGTTGCTTATATTGTAGTCAAGGGAAGACAGACAGTAAAGAAGGACACAAAAAATCAACAAGGTACTTTCAGATAGAAGTAGTGTAGTGTGAAGATAGAAAAGTAGGGGGACCCTCGGGCCACCCAGGGATGGAAGGGCTGAAGTGGGTCCACCACAGATGGTACTGCGGAGAAGCCCTCTTTGGGGCTGAGGCCTGATGAGCATGGATTTGGAGCCACGTGAAGACCTGGAATATTCCGGGCCCTGAAGCAGGAACAAGGGGCAGGTTAGGGGAGCAGAAAGAAAGCCAGAGCTGCTGGACAGCGGGGCCTGCGAGCAGAGCTCGGCGCTGGGCGGCGCAGGCCGTGGGCTCTTGACGGCCCTAGTGAGGGATTTGCTTACGGCCAGGACGGTGTGCTAGGGAAGTACTCAGGGGCTTTTTCCCTGGGGAGACAGCACAGAGAGTGGGAAGGAGCCAGAAATCCAGTTGCTAATCTCACCGTAAATCTCCACCACGTCTGTCTGTGCCTTTGATGTCGGCTCCAACCCCCCCCCCACACTGTCTCTAGCTGTGACCTCGCTTCAAAGCCCTCCGCCTTCCCTCAGCCTTTGTCCCGTTCCTGAAAGGTGATGTGATCTGGTAACCTGAGCACCGTCTCCTCGTAGTCTTATTCCAAATCTCAACCTTCCCTTCCTTCAGGTTCTCAGCCCTCCTCTCTTCTGGGCGATCAGCGGGTCCCAGGCTCCAGCATTTGCCCCCGACTCCCGTCAGGCCGGTTCTCCCTCCCTCCCACACCAGAGGGAAACAGTTGGTCTGACCAAGATTTATGATTTCCAGGTGCAAGAGTTAAACTGGGAAGTCAGGTTTGGGTGCTGAAATATTGGAATTTAGTTGGGCAGTATGGTGGCTTGTTAGGAGCAAGAGGCTGGAATATTTGAAAGCAGAACTGTCTACAGTCTGGCCCCTTTGTTCACCTGCCTCCCCGGTAAATAGCCATTTCTCAGGTGTTTCTTTTGGGTTGTAATTTGTCAGATTTCTATTAAGTCTCAACTTCCCCTACATCCCAGATTCTCTCCATGGTGCCTAAACTGAGTGCGCCCACAACTGTACTCTCCGCCACACCAGGCGGCCTAAATTCTCGTGAAAGGGGAAGAGGGTGAGGCACTGCACCTGTGTGTTCCTTCTCTATTCCTTATAATGACATTAGGGTGATAGCACCCTGATTCGAAAAATGAAGACATTTAACAAATGTGGTGGTGGCCAGCCTCCAAGATGGCATCCCACTGACCTCAGCCTCCCAGTATTCAGGGCTTTCTGGTCCCTTCTCACACTGGACAAGGGCCATCCAGGTACCAATAGCATGTTGTGGAAAAGGCAGTGTGTGGGGCTGGCCGTCAGAGGCACTACAGCTTCTGCCTCCCTTCCTTTCTCGGATCACTTGCTCTAGGGGAAGAGGCAGCTGTGCTGCGAGGACGCCCAAGCAGCCCTGTGCAGAGGGCCACGTGGACAGAGACCGAGGCCTCCTGCCCACAGCACAGACTCACCAGCCATGTGGCTGAGCCACTTTAGAATCAGCTCCTTCAGCTCCTCTAGGTCATCAGATAACTGTGGCCTCAGCCAACATATTTCTTGTGACCTAATGAGACCTTGAACCAGAATATCCCAGCTAAGCCACTTCCAAATTCTGAATCTTTAGAAACTTTGTAAGAAAATAATTGTTTACTGTGTTAAGTCGTTACGTTTTGGGGTAGTTCGTTACACCGCAGAGGGTAATGCAGGAAGAGTCACCCCCATATGACACGTGACAAAGCAGACTCAGAAATACCAGGGATCTGCCAGTAAACGGCAGAGCAGGGAATCAGGCCCACATCTGTTCCATGGGAAAGTCCGGGCTTCTACCTCCCTGCACAGCTGCCTGTGGCACCTGACTTGTATCAGGCAAACGGTATCAGGTGAAAGCAACAGGCCACTTTGACGCCAGCTCAGTCCTGCAATGGCTCTAGGTTTGGGGACGCCAAGGTGACGGGGACGGGACCAAGAGCAGCAAGAGATGATGTTATAATTCTTATGTTTGATTGATCAGATTTAATTAAACCTTCATACACACCCAGTTCAACTACAGCTGTCTGATATTTAGACTTTTAAACTGTGTTTATTTCTAGTTCTTTCTCTCATAATTTTTTTAAATCACTTAAATCCACTACCTAAATAGTCTGTTTCCAATTAAGACTTCTACTAAGCTTGCTCCACTAAAGAGGCCTTTCTTTTCTTTGGTCCCTCCTCCCTCCCTCCTTTCCTTCCCTCCTCCCTCCTCCCTCTTCCCTCCTCCCTCCTTCCTCCTTCCTCCCTCCTCCCTCCCTCCTCCCTCCTCCCTCCTCCCTCCCTCCTCCCTCCCTCCTCCCTCCCTCCTCCCTCTTCCCTCCTCCCTCCTCCCTC
>JAQQAC010020895.1:3738684-3754261 GCA_029783875.1 Phataginus tricuspis | reverse complement strand
CCTCCCTCCTCCCTCCCTCCTCCCTCTTCCCTCCTCCCTCCTCCCTCTTCCCTCCCTCCCTCCTTCCTTCCTCCTTCCTCTCTCCTCCCTCCTCCCTCTTCCCTCCTCCCTCCTCCCTCCCTCCCTCCTTTCCTTCCTCCCTCCTCTCTCCCTCCTTCCTCCCTCCTCTCTCCCTCCTTCCTCCCTCCTTCCCTCCCTCCTTTCCTTCCTCCCTCCCTCCTCCCTCCTCCCTCCCTCCCCCCTCCCTCCATCCCTCCCTTCCTCCTCCCTCCCTCCCTTCTCTCTCCCTCCTTTCCTTCCTCCCTCCCTCCCTCCTTCCTCCCTCCCTCCCTCCTTTCCTTCCTCCCTCCCTCCCTCCTCCCTCCCTCCTTCCACCCTCCCTCCTCCCTCCCCCCTTTCCTTCCTCCCTCCCTCCCTATAAAATGTAGCCTTGGTTCTAGAATTTAATAGGAATATATGAGTTTCTGAAGCTGACAGCAACTGATTCTTATGGTCTTTGGTGATCCACATGGACTGCCATTAGCAGATGAAGGTCCGAACCCACAAGCTTGCCGTTCGAATCATCGCCAGGTTTGCTCGCCCAGAGCTGTCACATGCGCTGTCTTCTTTTTGAAAATATACTCTTCACAACGTAGGATGTCTGACACCCACCTGTGGACTCTCTGTGTAGTGACCTGATAGTTCAACATCTTCCCCAGGGAGTCACAGCCACCAAATTGTTAAAGCTTCAGCTTTGCGCATGAATCAGTCTGTCAAACGTGCCAAAAGAAAACGAGTACAGTTTAATAGTTTTGAAAAGATGGAGGAGATTCTACCTGTCAGGCTGCTTTGTCCCAATGCCACCATTCAGTGGGGCCGGAAGCAGCAGCAGCAAGTGTGGGGGGACTTGAAGGGAAGAAGCCGCTCCTCACTCATTCTTCCGGCTCCAGACAACTGTGCCCAACTTCTGAAGCCAGTCTGAGACCCACCTCGGATCTTAGCCTGGTAGTAATTGTTGCTGAAACCTTGACTCACCCTGGTGTTAGGCCTCATGACACCCCTGGCTGGACGTGCCATCTGGCCATGGTGAGTGGCCTAGCAAAGGAAAGGTGGCTAAACTGGCCAGCCTCTCATCTTTTCCCTCCCTGGGATAAAGCAGGCCTGTAGCGTCCTGCCTGGAGTCCTTCCTTCCTGTGCTCAGCAGAGCCCTGCCCTTGAAAGTTATTCTGGGGTGCCGATGAGCGCCAGCTGCCCGCTTTGGTGCCATGCGAGCAGACGGGATTCTTGCCGGTGTGTGTGGGCTCGTCCTGTTCTGATTACCGCTTGCCAAGGGCTTGGGGCCTCCAACATGGGGGAGGGTGACTGAATGTGACTTCCTGGGCTTCTTCCAGCAGGGGTGATGCTGGTGAGATTGGTTCAAGCAGTGCCCGTAGACGTAATGGCAGCTGGTATTGATTTTTTTTTTTCCATGGCTCAAGAGTGTTTAAAAATTATCTGGTGCTGAAATTCAGAAATACACATTCATTGTAAGGTGTTTCAAGCTCCAGTAGAGCTCTAAGACCTCTCACTGCGTTGCATCTGAACGACTGCTTTGTAAATGGCACTCCTCAGACTTTGGCAAGTGAAATTCTGGAGCCCAAGGAAGTGCGCTAGGTGGCCTCCTCTCTGTGCATAGGTGTAAATAGAGAGCATTTGTGCCTCCCTCCGGTGTAGGCGGGAGATCAAAGGGGCACGGGACAGGGAGGATGGAGGATGTAGACGGACAGAAGCCAGGGAGGGTCACAAACCACAGAAGAACGGCCAGGACAGACGGCGGACTGATGTGCAGCAAGGGGCGCGGCTCGGCCACGCGCACACGGCTCGCAGCTGTCAGGCTCTGAGCTGACCCCACCGTGGTGCATTGAGGCGAGCCTCCCCTGGCCATTCTGGCGCGTGGTGCCCAGTGTGGGGCCGAGCTGTGCTTTATACCTGGTCTGCCCATCAGTCCTGCCCTCTGCAGTCCCCTGGGTCCCCTCATAAATTAATGGGGACACATGAAGCAGAGGTGGATGAGCTGAGAGGGCCCAGATGGCTATCTTCGAGGAAGCCACAGAAAGATGCGTCAACTCAAAGCTGTTCCTTGAGGACCGGTGACATGTGACCTGCCTCTTCCTCCCGCCCCCACTCCTCCGCTGGAACCACTTCTTCAAGCTCCTCAAAAATCTCTTCCTAGACATTAATCCAGGGAGCTTTTCCCATGGGAGCAGCCTTTTCACCTGTTCTACTCTATAAAATGCTTTCTTCCTCCTAACACCTCTCCTCTCTCACCCCTAAATGGGGGTATTCCTCCCCCATGGCGCTGCTCCCATCCCCCTCATCTGCCTGATCTCATGATGTCAGCCTCCTCCCCTGGGCACCCATTCCTTGTCCCTGGTCTTGACTTTTCTCCTATCCTCACAACTTAGTTTGCAAATGGGCTACTGGACCTTTCCAACCTGGGTCTTTTGGGGATGGCCAAAGGTCTAAACTTTGAACTAAACTCTCTGCTCATTGACTCAACCATCTGTGTTCATCTGGGTTCTTCAGAGAACAGAACCAGTAGGAGAGAGATACCCATACACACTTTCTATATACAAATATAGAAAGACAGATTCACTATCAGGAATTGGCTCACATTGACTGAGAAGTTCCAAATCCCAAGGTGAGGCAGCAGCTGGGGACCCCAGGAGAGCTTCCCGCCCAACTCCAAGGGCTTGAGAACCCTGAGAACCCCTGGTGCCAGTTCTAGGCCGGGTCTCTCAGTCTGAAGGCAGGACGCTGATGTCCTGGTCCTGAGACAAGCAGGAGAAAGAATTATTTCTTCCTCAACCTTTTATTCTATTTCAGCCTTACTGGGGAGGGCCATCTCATCCAGAAGCACCCTCACACACATGCCTAGAAATAATGTTTATGCAAATATCTGCATATCCAAAAGCCCAGTCAATATGACACAACGATTAACCGTCACACCACGCTCACCTGAGTGCTTCAGGCACGTGGAGCACACACCTTGGCTTCACCTGCTGTTTAAGCCTCAGCCTCATGGCAGACTCTCCACATCAAACCCTTGTCAAGTCTGATCTGCTCTTCCATTGCAGCATTTCTCGTCCCTTCCTTTCCAAGTCCATCGACACCACCAATGCAGACCTTCAGTCTTGACCAACTGGACTATTAAGTCCCTAATTAAACTTCCTGAACCTCCCCTCTGCCCTTGTCTCATCCTTCAAGGCCCACCTTCGTGGTCACATCCCAGTAACCGTTTCCCATTTCTGGACATCTCTCACCTACCCACATCCACAGCAGATTTGAAATGCTCACTGTGTCTGTCCCCCATCCTCTTAAGTCTGTGCAAGTGCTTACACATGTGTGTTCCTCCTAACTGGAATGCCCTTCTCCATCTCTCTGCACTCCACATCATCTCTCAGTCTGGAATGTGCAAATCATTTTTGTTCTTCAAGGCTGTATGCAATGTCATGTCCTGCAAGAAGCCTTCCCTGGTTGCACCAGGTAGACCTAGTCTTCTATTCCATGAACTTCTGTAGCAGTCTTTCAGTTTTATTTTGTTGTTCATGCAGATGCTGGTTTCTAGGAGACTCCTAAACTGTCTGTCCAGACTCATTTTGGTATTTGCATCCTTTGGTAATGATGATATGGGCATGAAGGTGTGGAGAAAATACATAAACAATGTGAGTATTAATTAACCATAACATTTAACCAGACATTAAGACCACAAGCAATGTGAGGTTACAGATTGGCAAATGACCAACTGCCACATGAATTGTACAGTTTTCAAGATGCAGATGTGCTATCTACAACATGAAAGTGGGTCCTTCGGTATCTGTACCATTTGCTGGTATCTTCTATGCCACACATGAAGTTCTGTGAAGAAACATAACTAAGTCAGTAACTTTTCTTTGCAGATAAGCAACACTTGCTCCGTTTTTCAGGTGTGCTTCTGTTGTCTCTGTAGCATCACCATGTCACAGTAAGGCTTTCAAAAAGAAGAAGAATATTTTTTAAAGAGGGGCAAAAAGAGAACAGAGTGCATAATGGAGCCAGGAGTCCTCATGGGTCTATGTACAGTGTTCATTATCTGTGTCCCTGCTGCTAGCAGGTTGCATAGCGAAGCAGAGTTGTTAAAATACACAATATTCACTAATGAACTGAGCACTTGAGAAAAACAGGCCCCCCTCATGCATCCCTCCCTGCTTGACAATAGCATCTCTTTCCATCCATTATGTCCGCCTCTTTGTGTCCAGTTTATGGCTACCTGTTGGGCATTGTATCATCCCATAAAATGCAAACTTCATGAAGTTGGTGTGTTGTAGAACTGCTTACCTCCCACACATAAAGGCATTAATAAATGAGGATCTCACAGTTGAGGAAGAAAATAAGACAAGGCTGATGATACAGGTCCCATATCCCTCCAAAAAGAGTTATTTGAATGTTAAATATTAAGGCGGAGACTTGAAAAACCCTTGAATACTTCCCCCACTTCTCCCCCGACTGTGGGGATTTAAGCATGAGCAGGGAGGGAGCGTTATCTCATGCCCTCCTACCCTTTCATGGGGAAATTCACCAAGAAATAGTCAATGTTTGATTTCTGTGTCATTATAACAAGTAGGGCACGGATGCTCTTAGAACATGAATTTTTCAGGAAACATTAATGCAGTGTATTTCGTTTTTCAAGATAAGATCTCAGTGCAAACTCTTTTACTTATGAAACTTAACCTTCATTTCAAGTAGTTTGCATGAAGTCGTCTTTTTCCTTTGCCAGCAATCCCCATGTTTATTATGTTTAAATAACAGGAGCAGTTTCTCTCTCTGAAAAAGGACTTGAAATCAAAAAGCCTTTGTTTGTCGGGGGTGGGGGGCTCTCTGTCTTCCTGCGAGTCAGTGGAAGACATAACAGTAAGTGGAAACTTCTGGTGTTTTCCGTCAAATTGAACAAGCACTTGTTCGTCTTGGTCATAACCACAAATCCTCAATTTACCCTCACTGAGTGAATATGCCAGCGTCAGGTTGCATCCCAGGGAACTCAGGGAGAAAACTGCTCGCTTGTGTTCCTTACGAGCTAGCTACTGTCCCGGCTCCAGTTCCAGCGAAATAGAGCTTTTCCCACAAGTTGGTGCTTTTCTCTTCCTTCCCTTCTCCTCACCTTTTTCCTTCCTGCTCCTCCTTCTCCCCGTTCTCCTCCTCCTCCTCCTCCTCCCCTGTGTTTGTTCTCTATCATCTTTGTCCTTTTTTTTTTTACCAAATATTGTCTCAGCTTACACAGGGATCCATTAGGGTCTTCTAGCTACTCTTTTTCAAGATGTAGGACATTTCAGAGAGTAGACCTTAGAGACAATGTGGCCCACCCGACTCATTTTACAGATGAGAAGACTTAGGCTAGAGGCAGAGTAGAGCTTGGTGGGGCCCCCGCCCCTCACTCTCACCCCCCACTCATTCACAGCCCTAAGCCACGTCCCCTGAACAGCTACCTGCCCTGCCTCATGGTTTGGGTGGCCATGAGCAGGAATGACACAGAGTCGAGGGACACCAGATCTTAGAGCCTTTCCCCCATATCCAATCTTGTATTCCTCAGAAGTAGATCCTCAGAGTAAGTAATTTATTTGGAACTAGATCCCAGGAAACCCTGGTTGGAGAGGGGAAAAGAGGGATAAAGCAGAGAAAGAAGGCACCCAGGGGTGTGCTACCAGGAAGGTCACTGCTCTGGACACCTGGGACTCAGTCCCCCGGGGAAAGCCTGGGAGACAGTAGGGAACACGCATGTCAGGGCTCTTCCCCAGGGGGCAGGGAGTGAGGCTATGGACACAGCCTATCCCGTTAGTCCCTGGTGGATGGCTGCCCCCCGGGGGCAGGACTCCCCAGCACCTCCAACCTGCCCCACGTGAGGGCAGAGCCCCCCAAGAATGCTCAGGCAGAGATTCTGATGCTGGAAGTCCAGCCTGTGTGCATGGAGACTGTCAGTGCTGGTGGCCTGTGGGCAAAGGACCATCTGCGACCTCCACCCACCATATCACAGACACACGGCAGAGGGGACAGAGTCCGCTCTCCTCCTCTTGAGAAAGATGCTGGTTTTACAAGTGCTGAGTTCCTTTCTCAAGAAGGATGGGACAAAGAGGAACTAGAACACACAGCAGACCTCAATCTAAGTGACCCTCCAGAAGGACTCCTTTGAGGCAAGTCTCATCAACGTGGTAACACTGCAAATTCAGTAAGCTTGGGGTCTAAGTTTAGGATAAAACATGATTCTCATTCAGCCTGTCTACACTTCTCTGCCTGTTTCTGTCTTTAAGGTAAGTGTTAAAACCATCACTGATATGGTTCTTGGGACAGAGAGAGGAAAGCAAGTGGCTGTAACCTGGTGACAGATTCTTTAGAAACAATAATCACTCTGATACATCAACTAGGATACCTTGATTCCTCAGTCAGGACGGACCAAGCAGAGTAGCCCATACATAAATGATGGTTGCCATTCTCATCAATAAAGCCACTGGAGGAATGGACTGACATGGAGAAATATACCTGCATGCAGCTGACTGGCTGGACCTTGAGGAATTGGGGTCGTTTACTCCTCTTCAACTGCCTTTCACAAACCAGAACTTCTTCCAAAATGAAAATAATAAGAATGTAGAATCTTAGGGCTCAAGGGGGACCTTAGGGACTTTTTGGCCCAAATTTTCTGGCAATGCCGGAGCCCTTCAATGGGCTCTTGATCCCACCCGAATCAGGCTTGGGCCCATTAGCTCCCCTGTACCTGTTGCCATCAAAGTCACAGGGGCCTCCAAGTGGCTAAATCCAGCACTAATCCTCAGCCTCTTCCTGCAGGATATGATAGCAGCCCTTGGTGCAGTTGCTCACCCCTGGAAACACCTTCTTCCTTTAGCTGAGGGTTGCACATGGCCCTGGCTGTCCCCACGCCTCCCTGCTGCTCCTTCTCAGTCTTCTGGGTAGGTCTGTCATCAGCTCCCCACTGCACTGAAAACTAGAGAGCTCTGTCTTCTGACCATTTCTCTTTTCTCTCCACACTCACTGCCAGGTGTGTGGCTGATGAATCCAGACCCTGTCCCCAGTCACCTGTGGGACATCTCAAATATGTCCAAACCTGGACTCCTGACCTTCCTGAGAATCTGCTTCTTCCACAGCGTTATAAGTAAATGGTGTCTCCATCTTCCCAGTGTCTGAAACAAAACTTGGCGTCATCCTTGGTTAACTCCATACCCAACATCCCATGTCCATATTATCAGGCAATCCTGTTGCATCTACCTTTGGAGAATATCCAGAACCCAACCACTTCTCACCACCTCCACAGCTACCCCCTGGCCGAGCCACCACCATCCCTCCTTGGGACTGCTGCCCTGGTCCCCCAGTGGGCTCCCTGTTTTTCCCTCGGACCCTCAGGCTCTGGGCCCTATGGAGCAACCAGAATGACATGTGAAGTCTAAGGTGGAGCAATGTCACCACTCTGCTTATGCCTTCCACTAGGGGCCTGTCACCCTCCAAGTAAAAGGCAAACAGTGGCCTTCAGGGCCCTCTGACAGCTTCACACCTCATTCTCCTCTGTCCCGACTCACTGGCCTCCTCACAGTTTCACAGACACATGCACAGCACACCTCCTGCCTTTGCATCTGCTCTTCTTTCTGGACCACTCCTGCCAAAGACATGCACTCTCACTCTGTCATATACCTCATGTATTATTTAAATGTCACCTCTCATTAAGTCTTCCTTGGTCACACGCACTTCCACCCAGGACTCTCAATCCCCTTTCCCTACCTTATTTTTCTCCATAGTATGTATCATCATTAACATGCTGTGCGATTCACTACATGCTTACTTATCATGCAGCTCCGTCTCATGAGATGCATCATGGAGACATGCAGTCTCGTTGGTTTGCTTCCTGCTTTGCTCCAAGAGCCCAAGCAATGCTCGTGCGGCTGAGTGATGGGTGAAAAGTATCACAAACAAGTGTTCGTCCATCCCAGTGACTTACTCATTGACGCAGAGCTTGCCATTTTGCAAGGTGCACCTTCTCTGAATTTTTGGAAGACTTCTTCTGTATGGTATTGTGCACAAATCTCCTTCCTTGGAATATGTGACAGGTGGTCCCATTTCTGCCTTCCCTACCTAATCAAAATAAAACCCATCTCAGCTCAGCCCCTGGCTTCACTACCTTTCAGCTGCTCTTGTGGAATTTGGCCTCAAGACACCTGTCCCTCCCTCCTGGATTGTCACACATGGTCAGTGTCTGCATCCCACTGTGGGGTCCAGCACTGGGGGATGTTGTGTAGGTGTGTGAGGACCAGTGCTGAGCCCTGGGAGGTACTCATCCCTTGCCCTGCGGGAGATGCCCTTTCAGAAGCTGAAGCCTGTGCTGGTTGGTGTAGTGGGTGCCCCTCACCCTTGGCTCATGGAAACTTTTGAGCAGCTCCAATCTCCAGGTGTTTTTCCCAGGCACCATCTTGCCCTATATTTAGGTGTAAGGTGCTGTGCATTCCTCCCTCTCATACACCCCACCTATTTGTCTTGGAACAGACTGCTAACATCTTTTTAAATCTTGACTCTCTCACATAGACTTCCACTGTCTCCCAGTGGTGCAGATCCACAGATCTGATAAGCAGCTTCAGTGTGAAGATGGAGTGGTTTGCATCTAGTGAACTGACAGTGAAGGTCAGTCTTTCTCCAAATTGTAGACATGAGTGCCAAAGAGAATAAGACCGGAGCGGTGGCCTGACACCACCGCCATGAATGCCCATCATCTTTGGGCAGGTGGCAGTGCAGAATGTGCCTCTCAGATTTCTGACTGCAGGAAGGGTAATTGCCACACTGACTGTCCTGGTCTGAAATCGATCACAGCATTTGGGCAAGGGCGTTGCTCCCCTCAGGCTGCTTCCAGGGATGCTGAGTGGTCCTGGGAGACCCAGGGCTTCTTCTACCCATGGCTTTGACCTGATCTCCCTGACAGCCAAACTTCCTTAGAACATAGGCTTAGACCTAAACTTAGAGTGTAGACTGCCATCTAAGATGCTTCTACAACCCATCCTGTCTACACTGTTCCCCTGAGATGGGTTATCCCCATCAGAGCCTGCAGTCTGGCAAAACAGTGGCTTCTGTATTCTTTGCCATTTCTGTAGGGCTATAGGGGTTGGCTGGAGTGGCTCTTGAAAAGACTGAGATTATGATTAAGAGCTTGGA
Organism: Phataginus tricuspis; assembly: GCA_029783875.1. Taxonomy (NCBI): domain Eukaryota; kingdom Metazoa; phylum Chordata; class Mammalia; order Pholidota; family Manidae; genus Phataginus; species Phataginus tricuspis. Next base: position 3,745,066 of record JAQQAC010020895.1, on the reverse strand, counting down.
ATTTGGGGTCACAGTATTGGGACTGAATCCCATCTCTGCCCCTTGTTACCCATATGACACTGAGTGAATTACTTAAATTTTCTGTGCCTCAGTTTTCCTGACTGTAAAGTGAACTAATAGCAATAGTAGTTTTCACCTTGTAAAGTCATTGCAACAATTACAGGAATTAGTACATGTAAAGTGCTTAGAACTGCAACAGGCATATAGTAAATATTCATAAAAACCACCTATTGTTATGCCCTTGTCCACACAGTATCCTTCTCCCAGAACACACTTCCTGCAGGACGGGCCCCTGCCCCTGCTCCCCTGGCAGCTGCCGGCCCACGGACTTTCCTTCCTCCAGGTCTTGGTCTTTGCCACAGAGCCTGGCTCTTGATCCCATTCTGCTTTCCTCACCACTTTGCACATGTTATTCGGGTCACCAAGTGAGCTTGTGGGGATGGAAGCTCAAGTCCTATCGCTTATACTTCTGCGTCCAGTCCTGTGCCTGCTGCACAACAGACTCCTATTAACCAAAGACCCAGCACGAATCACACAGAACCAGGGAAGCACAGGCTGTGGCTACGAGGCCCCTCTGGTTGCCATGGGGATTCTGATAAAAATGCCACCAATTCCAGCTGCCTGTGACCTTGCCTCTGTTGACCCAGGTAGGTCCCTGCTTCAAATCATTCTTCTCTGAGCACTCACAGTGATAATGAGTAATAAGGCTGAACCCGTAAGAGTGGGTGTTCAGGGAAGATCAAAGGATCCACTGGTTTAGCTGCTAACAGCCCAAGTTGAAATTTGCTATGAGTGTGTGTGTATGTGTGTGTGTGTGTATGTGTGCGTATGTGTGTATGTATGTGTGAGTGTGGGTAAGTATATGTGTGTGGTTGGTGTGTGTGTGGTGTATATGTGTGTATGCACATGGTGTGTGTGTCTTTGTGTGTTTGTGTGCGTATATGTGGTATGTGTGTGTATGTGTGTGGAGGTGGTTTGTAGTGTGTGTGTGTGGTTTGTGTGTATGGTGTGTGTATTTGTGTGTGTATGTGTGTGTTTGTATGTGTGTATATGTGTGTGTTTGTGTGTGGTGTGTGTGTATTGTGTGTGTACGTGTGTGTGGTGTGTGTGTTTCTATGTGTGTGTATGTGTGTGTTTGTGTGTGTATTGTGTGTGTGTGTTTGTGTGTGTATTGTGTGTGTGTATGTGTGTGTTTGTGTGTGTATTGTGTGTGTGTATGTGTGTATATGTGTGTGTATTGTGTGTGGTGTGTGTGTATTGTGTGTATGTGTGTGTGGTGTGTGTGTGTTTCTATGTGTGTGTTTGTGTGTGTATTGTGTGTGTGTATGTGTGTGTGGTGTGTGTATGTGTGTAGTGTGTGTGTATGTGTGTAGTGCGTGTATTTGTGCGTGTTGATCAGTGAATCTCTCATGTCTGTTCATCATCCAAGCCATAATCCTTTTTTTAAGCCATAATCTTTTAAGCTTTAATTTCGAAGGCTAGATGGCCTTTACTTTCATCCTCGAACAGACCTCTATGGGGTAGAGGATATTTCCCACCAAGTAGTTTAATTCCTTTTCCAGTTGGATTTGTTCTTGTTGTTTGGTGTATGTTTTGTTTTTGTCCTATTTTAAAAAATCGATCAGTGAGAGATCAAATCAGAGCCTAGAAATTTAAAATGAATTAGTTTCATGCCATCCCTGGTTAGGTTTTCTGAAAGCAGGCTCTGAGACAGAGTTTTGTGGGCAAGATGTTCTTTAGGGCCCAATGCCTGAGAAGGGAAGAGGCAGAAAGATGAAGTCGGGCCGCGGCGCAGGCTCTGCAAAGCCTCAGCCAGCTGGCGAAGCTCTAGAGCAAGTGTGGCCCACATTGGGCTGAAGCCACCCAGACTCTCTCAGTCAATGGATTGGTGCCACCCAGGAAGGACATGATTTCAAAGAAGGCAGCTGTCTGCAGCTGAGGCGGAGCCAGCGCAGGGAGGCCGACAGCTGAAAGCTGCCTGTTGACCACACCCCTGAAGCTGGGCAGCAAGGCTTTCCTTGAAGGGGGCTTGAGGGTCATGTCTCCAAACCTCCCACATGTGCTCTGGACAGAGCCACCCCAGACTTCTGACTATTCGTGTGCACCCAGTCAGGGACGGCATGTTGCATAAGGTAGGGGAGGTTCTTGGCAGCATTTTAGCAAGGGCTGAGACCTCTGAATTCTCAGGCCCACTGTCTGTTCAGAGACGGCTGGCCTGGATTGGACCACTGATGCTGGGGCCGCCCAAACAGTAGGCACTTGGGCTAGGAATGAAAAGTTTCTGCGTTCAAGTACCCCCAAGAAAATGGGTTCCAGGAAGTGTCTTATTATCCAGAGGGCAATGCCTCGCCTCGGAGCCATGTAGGAATGTCAGCCAATCAGTGTTGAGACATGTCCTACATCAGCAACCCCCAAGCGTCAAATTCCTCCTGAAGGCATCTTAGGCAAGAGCACAAGCCAGGATCTGTCCGAGGTGCTGCTTACGCACTTGGAGCTCCCTCCAGGGCCTCTGAGGAATGGGTGGAAGGAAGAGGGCAAACCACCTCTGCAGATGCCTGTAGTTCCCCACCAGACACAGGGTCGGTGGGTGACCTCCCAGTCTCTCGTTCAGTATTTACTGTGTGCCTCCTTGGGGTGAACCAAGGAGGTGGAGCCCCTGCCCTCTTGGCCCTTATATTTGGGTGGACTATATAGCCTGCCAGACCCATGCTAGGGACTGTATACCAGGTCAGATGAAAATGGCCCCAGCCTTCAGAACTCATTCTTATGAGGTGAAGCTCCAAACGAAACTGACCTCACAGGGTTCCTCTGGAGCAGATTCTTGGGCCCACTCCATCTGGACTCCAGCCTCTGATGAGGTGTGAGAATCTAGGCTACTCATGAATGTCTGGTGGGATCATTCCAGTGCATTGTGCCTCCCATGCCCCTGCAGGACAGCAGGCCCCTGGGCACTCCTGAGTGTTGGACAAGAATCCTCAGGACAATGGCAGCCATGGACACATGACCAGGCCCTTCATCCCATCACCCTCCACCACTGGCCAGTAAGGAACAGAAGCAACACCCTTGGGCTCAAAGCAGTGGGGTTTGGGGATGACCAGCGGAGCTGGCATAGACACTGAGGTCTTCTCTTCTCCGGTGAGCACACAGAACAGATCTGGGAGGGCAAATGGTACTGAAATTAGTGCTGTTCAAACCAAGCCTGACTGTGGGAGGGTGGTTCAGGGTTCCCTCCCTGAGCTTCAGAGCTGAGGGCTGTCCTGTGGGGAGTCTGCCATCTCAGGGCTATATCCCGAACCACCCACATGCCCACATTCTCTCAGCCCCCGCCAACGGCCCATCCACTTTCTGCCTGTGACCCAGCAATGACTGTATAAAGAGAGATTTAATAAAAAGAACAGTGGCATCCCAGCAGGAACTTCTGGTCCCCAGTTCAGCCAAGGCTGCATGTTATGTAACCGCAGGGCAGTGAAGACAGGGAAGCTTGAGGGGCTCTGTGACTTTTCTTTTTGATCTCTAGCTTCCAAGCCAAATCCCAGGGAGCTTTAAAATTCCCCTCATCCTATTTTAAATGATCTCATTTCAGGTGTTTTATTCCCTTCTTTCCTTTGAATTGGCTTCTCCAAGCATTTCCACTGAGCATCCACTTGAAATTTGCAGGGGAGGAGAGCCAACTTGTTTAAGTAATGCATTGGCTACTAGTGGTGGGGGAAATTGGAGAAGACCCCAAGGAGTGCCTTCCCACTCTGCAGTCCCAGGCATGGAACAGGTGGGAACACAGACCGGAGTCAGGATGCCTGGGTTCAGATTCCAGCAGCTCCAGCATTCACTTGCTGGGGCTGCTGCATTGAAGTGCCACAGACTGGGTGCTCAAACAGGGGAAACTGATTTTCTCACAGTGCTGGAGCCTGGAAGCCTGAGATCAAGGTGTCAGCAGGGCTGGTTTCTTCAAGACCTCCTCCTCGGCTTCCAGGTGACCATGTCTTCTCACTGTGTTTTCACAGGTTGTCCCTCTGTGCATGTCTGTGTCCTGATCTCCCCTTCTAACACAGCACCAGTCATACTGGATTAGGGCTCACCTCTATGACTGCATTTTGCCTTCATCACCTCTTTAAAGCTCTATCTCCAAGTACAGTCACATTCTGAAGCACTGGGGCTCAGAACTAACATGTGGATTTGAGGGACGCAGTTCAGCCCATAACAGCCACGTGCTAACTAGGCGACCTTCAGTGAGTAATTTTTATGCCTCATGCGCCAGTGTTTCTTGGTCTGAAAAATGGGCACAGTGATAATGCCCACCTCCTGGGGTTGTTATGAGGATTCACTGAGTAAATACCTTGTGAATTAAGAAGGAGGAGCAGAACAGTGTCAGGCCTTGTTATTTCAGAGGGAAGCAGGGCAAATTCTGCTGACAAGGGAGGCCACAAGGGCAGAGCGGAGCACCCTGCCACCTCCCCGGCTTTGCTTCCTGGAACCCATGCATCTCCCCATGCCGCTTCCCCAACTGAGGCGGCTTAAAAATGGCAGCAAAGTCCTTTAGTTCCCTCCCATTGAAAAGTAAAGTCTAGTTGCCTTCTGCTTGACTGTGGGCTGGCTAGTGCTCCCCTTCCAGGCAACACAGTGAGATGGACGTGCCATTGCATGGCTTCCCAGACTGGGTCACAGAAGGCAGTAGGGCTTCCCCTACTCTCTGGGCTTGGATCTTTAGGGCCCTGAGCCACTGTGAAAGATGCCCTGCTACCCAGAGGCTGCCATGCAGGGCAGACAGAGACGCCTGAGGGCCCCAGATATCCTGCCCCAGCTTTTTAAGTGTTTCCAGTCCAGAAGTCAGACATGAGAATAAGCAGTCTTTATGTGATTCCAGCCCTCAATTCTGCAGCCACCCCAACCAAAGCCGACTGGAGCAGAGATGAGCTGTGTCTGTGGCTCTGTGAGCATGGGTATAGCACCATGTCTTGGAGTGGGTCATGCAGATGACATAGGCGAAGCACCAAACTGGCCAAAATCCAGCCACTTTGGGCAGCAGGTCACTTCCTCGGGCTGCAGCCCCTCCCTCTGGTGCATCAGCTTGTACATCTATGACAAGGAGCTGTGCAGCTTGTTAAGGTTTGGGTTGTGATTAGATTATTGAAAACTGACAAGAAGAACTTGAGAAGAAGGTTGATCAAGAGGAAAAGACAGAGGGTGGGGGCCACCTATGACTTTAGGACATTTTATTCTGCAGGATAAAAATTGCTTAGGACTCACCAAAAAAAAATCAGTCACAAAACCCCTACCCCAATCCTCCACAAAAGTCATTTTCAAAGCAACAAGACTACTTTTTTTTTTTTAGTTGATTCACTCCATAATCCCAAAAAACTCCACATCCAAAATGAATGTGAATTTGGCAGCTGGAAATCTCACCAAAATCTGCCTCGCCTGAGGGCCATCCAGGCTATAATCCCCCAAAGCTTCCCCATGTCACCTTTAATAGTTAAGCACATCTTTTTATCACCAGGGCAGCTTCTAGCATGTTAGAAATAAGATTAAATGGTGATTCTTTTCCCTTTGGGATCAAAGAAATGATGAACTGGGAGTCTTAAGAGGCTGTGTGCTGTCAATCTTCTTGTGTGTGGAGGGGGTGGTTTTGAAGAGATAATGATGGAACTTGAGCATCTCAAGTTCAAAACTCGTCAAAGCCAGTACATTCTGCAGTGCTCTGTGGCGGGAAACATTACAGATGGTGGGAGATTAGGCATTCTTAAGAGAAAGACACGGGAAAAATAAGTGACTTCACCAAAACATGGCTGTCTGATCTTAGAGCTCAACAACAAGGCAGAGGTTCCTCTGGGGACAGGCAGCTGCGCTGTCCATGCCAGCCGTCGTCTGATGGCGCTGGGACACGCAGCGCACCGATGGAGGACATCAGTTGAGACCCTGTCTGCTGGGACGTTATTGGGTCTTCTGTCTTCTGTGTGCTGTAGTGGGTAACTCATTCATCCCTTAGCCCGAGAAAAGAGACATGAGCTCCTGTTCCAGGTGGGAAGTCAGAAAGGAGAGTAGTTGTTGGGCTGAGGAAGCTGCAGCCTGGCCTCGTGTTGAGTCTGCATTACCCAGAGAGACAGAGAACGTCGGGCTTCCCAGCCCTCATTACACCGCCAGAGTCAGTGTTGGCAAAGCCCGCAGACATTTTTCAAGGGACCTGCTTTTGTGTACTGTAGAATGAAAAGATCAACAAGGTTCGGCGAGGGTTTTTTACCTGAAAAGTGAAACTTCCTGAGCTGCCAGGTTCTTTCTGGTATTGATTTGATTTGAAAGGTGCCTTTAAGATTTTTTATCCTCTGTCTTTAGTGGCCAGTTCTCAAGAGTTCATTTCCCAGATTCTTCGTCCTCAGCTTCTAGAGGT
>JAQQAC010020895.1:3695327-3729966 GCA_029783875.1 Phataginus tricuspis | reverse complement strand
CACCCATCTTCCCCAGTCCCTTTCCCTTTGGTAACTATTAGTCCATTCTTGGGTTCTGTGAGTCTGCTGCTGTTTTGTTCCTTCAGTTTTTTTCTTTGTTCTTATACTCCACATATGAGTGAAATCATTTGATACTTGTCTTTTTCAGCTTGGCTTATTTCACTGAGCATAATACCCTCTAACTCCATCCATGTTGTTGCAAATGGTAGGATTTGTTTTCTTCTTATGGCTGAATAATATTCCATTGTCTATATGTACCACTTCTTCTTAATCCATTCATCTACTGATGGACACTTAGGTTGCTTCCATTTCTTGGCTATTGTAAATAGTGCTGCAATAAACATAGGGGTGCATCTGTCTTTTTGAAACTGGGCTGCTGCATTCTTAGGGTAAATTCCTAGGAGTGGGATTTCTGGGTCAAATGGTATTTCTATTTTGAGTTTTTTGAGGAACCTCCATACTGCTTTCCACAATGGTTGAACTAATTTGCATTCCCACCAGCAGTGTAGGAGGGTTCCCTTTTCTCCACACCCTCGCCAACATTTGTTGTTGCTTGTGTTTTGGATGTTGGCCATCCTGACTGGTGTGAGGTGATATCTCATTGTGATTTTAATCTGCATTTCTCTGATGATTAGCGATGTGGAGCATCTTTTCATGTGCCTGTTGGTCATCTGAATTTCTTCTTTGGAGAAGTGTCTATTCATGTCCTGTGCCCATTTCTTAATTGGATTATTTGCTTTTTGTTTGTTAAGGTGCATGAGTTCTTTGCATATTTTGGATGTCAACCCCTTATCAGATACGTCATTTATGAATATATTCTCCCATGTTGTAGGATGTCTTTTTGTTCTACTGATGGTGTCCTTTGCTGTACAGAAGCTTTTCAGCTTGATATAGTCCCACTTGTTCACTTTTGCTTTTGTTTCCCTTGCCCGGGGGGATATGTTCATGAAGAAGTCACTCATGTTTATGTCCAAGAGATTTTTGCCTATGTTTTTTTCTAAGAGTTTTATGGTTTCATGACTTACATTCAAGTCTTTTGAAAATATTGTGTTGTTTTATAAAATAATACAAGCACATGTCCATTTGGAATGTTTAACATACAGTCAAAATACACCAACTCTTCCTTTTTACTATCTTGACTCCGTGGAGCACTGACACCTCCTGCTCTTCCCTCTGTCACATCTTGGTGACCAAGAAGAGCAAAGGAAATAAATGTGATGGGGGCTTCATCCTGCTTGACTTTCATGTTAGTGGGGTTTGTGTAGAGGGAGGGTAGGTGGAAGTTAAGGAAGGATTTTGCAACTGCCTTTCATTCTGTTGTAGTTAGTAAGCCTCTCTGCGGTGAGTGCGGGCCGACGGGGATGTCTGACCACATTTTGGGCTCAGAATTCAGTGTTACAGCTTTCTTTCCCAGGCTTCCCTAAATGTGGGCTGTGGGTGCAGACACTCTGCACAATCCCCACCCTCAGTTCTGCTAAAGCTCCCCTGTGGGTCAGCAGGTGATGATGCAAAAGTCACAAATGTGGGCTGCGGACGTGGATGAATCTTCAACACATTATGCTGAGTGAAATGAAGCAGACACAGGACAAATGCTGTCTGATTCAATGTGTATGAGGCACCTAGAGTCGTCAGAGTCCTAGTGACAGAAAGTGGAAGGGTGCGTGCAGGGCTGGGCATTATTGTTTAATTCAGTTTGGGAAGGCAAAGAAGTGCTGAAGATGATGGTGATGCTTTTGCACAGCAACATGGATGCACTTAATGCCACACATGCGCACACTTACTGAGGGTCATGATTGTAATTCTTACGTACATTTTACCACAATGAAAAAATGCTCAAAAAACCCCCACAATGTGGCTTCAGACTCACGTTTGTCTGGACCTGGCTCTGCCAGTCTCAGCTGGGGACCTTGGGCAGGTCTCTCCCCTGCCCTAAGCCTCCATGTGCCCACCTGGATGGGAGTGGCCAGGTGCGCCTGCACGGGGTTGTCTCAAGCATTGGAAGCTGTAGCAAATTCATTAAAGACACTGGGGCCCCAGGCTCAGCCTCAGGCACAGGGCTTTGGGGCCCCAGTTGACCTAAGGAAAGTAGGACACTTTTGATCTCTGGATCTCATTCCTTTTTAATCTAAGGAAAGCAGTTTGAACCCTACTCTGATTTGAACACTTGCCTGGAGTTAGGCATGGGGTTGGCAGAGGTCAGCAGCACCTGGCTCCTGGAGGGTCAGGTCAGACATAGGTGTATTCATTTGTTATTGCCCCTATCCCAAAGTACAACACACTTAGAGGCTTAAAATAATACACTTTGGCTTCCTTACAGTCTTGGAGGTCCAAAGTCTAACATTAGAGTGTTGAAGGGGCTGTGCTCCTCCTGGAAGCCTCGGGGAGAAGCCACGTCCTCGCCTTTCTCAGCCTCTCCGAGTCACTGCATTCCTTGGCGTGGGCCCTTTCCTCACGTCACTCCAGCCTCTTGCTTCCATCCTCATGTCTCCTACTATGTCCTCTGACCCTCCTTCCTCCCTCTTACAAAGACTCTTGTGGTTACAGCGGGCCCGCCCAGATAATCCAGGATAACCTCCCCAATCTCAAGATCTATAACTAGTCACATCTGCAAAGTCCCTCCTCCCACGCAAGCTAACATATCCTCAGGATCCAGGGATTAGGATGTAGACACGTCTAAAAGGTCCACCCTTTAGGGTTCACCTCTGAAGGGTTCAGCCAGCCACACCAGGCAATCGGTTTTCATTTTGTCTTATTTTGTGTTTTCAGGCAACCATCAAATAGCCCCTTTATGTCTCCACTGAGCTCAGCTCAAGGGATGAACAGCAACAGTGCTGTAAGCTAGAACAACCCCGGCCGCAGACCCGGCATGTTAAAAGGCTCTGGGCACACAGTCCTAGACAGGCTTTTAAAAAATGCTCATCCTGGGCCCGCAACTCCCTGGGCTCTTTGTATGTAACATCTGAGCCGTGTAGACTTAACCTCCCATGCAGAAGTCTTCACAGTGAGTTTAAGTTCCTACAAGATAGGGACCCACCTTCCACTTATGTTTATTATTTGATTTTAAAAAACATTTTTTTTAATATAATGCTTACAGCCATGGACTTCTGAGTCCTGACTCCATCACTGGACATACAAACCTCAGCAAGTTACCGTGATTCTCAGTTTTCCTGTGAAGTGGTCAGTGTTGCGTCACACTGTGTCACCTGGGGCTGCCGTAACGAAGGGCCACAGACCACATGAGCGACTCAAATAACAGAACTTTATTTTCTCACATTTCTGGAGGCTACAAGTCCGCACTGGAGGGGTAGGCAGGGTCGGTTCCCTATGAGGCCTCTCCCTTCAGCTTGTAGAGGGCCACCTTCTCCCTCTGTCCTTGCCTGGTCTTTCCTCTGTATTATCCGTCTCCAAGTTCCCTCTCCTGTAGACCCCAGTCTTGCTGGGTCACAGCCCGCACTAGTGACCTCACAGCATATTCACCTCCTCAAAGACCCCTATCCCCAGGTGCAGGCACCATCTGAGGTTCTGGGAGTTAAGACGACAACATAGGAAATTTGGGGGGACACAACTCAGCCCATAAACAACCATCCCTCTTGAAGAGTTGTGTGAGAATTAAATTAATTAAATCATGTAAAGAAAAGTCAGCGGGACAGCCCCTGACGCTCATAAATATTCAGTAAGGTGCTACTGCTGCTATTGTTTTTGAAGGAAGTTGGCCAACACTCCCTCTCACCCCTTTCTGTATCTGCTCTAAAATAGTTCATGTATTTATAAGAGGAAAAAATGCTTCGGGCACTTCCCATGTCCTTCGGAGTCCCCTGCTTGGGCCTTATTTTTGTACGCATAGCCATTCCTAGACCGGCATTTGGCACATTGCCAGTCAAAGGGACCATGTTCAGTCTTTTGCTCCGTGGTAGTGGTATTTATATGATATTTAAAGGGAGCCTGCTTATCTCTTTGAAATGCTTAGTATCAAGGCATGTCTTAGCCACTTTTTCAGTGCAGCAATGCTGGCTTTGATGTTCACAGACCACCTTTGACTTGGTTAGCTCATTCTCCCTAACTCCTGGGAACCAGAGTTTTATCATTCATAAAAAAAGAAAATTGAGAAAACAAGGCCTTTCTTTATGGATCCCAGTCACTCAGCTGGCACCAGGAATTCTGCCAAGGAGCCTCTACTCCCTCTAAGGAAGAATACAGTATAAGGATATTCAACAGTCACCCAGTGTCCATCAGAAGGCTTATACCAAAATGGTCAGAGCAGCTTTAATCATACCTCAAAAGCAGTACCATAACAGCTAAACAATAAGAAGGAACAAATTATTGATAGTACACAATACAGACGCCACTCAAAAATATGCTGAGTGATAGAAGCAGATGCCAAAGTAACCCTAGTGTGTGATCCCATTTATATGAAGTTCCAGAACAGTGCAAACTGATCTGTGTGCTAGAGATCAGATTAGTGGTTGACTGGGTGGGGATGAACAGTGCAGTTGACTGGAAGGGAATGGGGGATGCTCTTATGGGTGATAGAAATGTTCTATATCCTGACTGGGGTGGTGGTTCCATGGACATATGAATTTATTTATAACTCATCGAGCTATACATTTCAAATGGGTACATTTTACTGCTTCAAAATTTCTATTTTATTACCAGTTTATAAATAAAATAACATCCTTCTTCAGTGTAGTCTCCTCCAAATTAGAATTTGAAGTTATGTTGACACAGCTCTGAAGCCAACTGGCCTTTTTGGCTTTCATTATGTTCCTGTGTGTGTCGCTCACGAAGGGCCAGACTGTAGATGAGAAAGTACGGCTGAGAGCTCTTGAACCAAGAGCCACGGAGCTTTATGTGTCCAAGGATAGGACAAGCTGCCAACATGCCTGGAACAAATAACTCTCTGCTGATGCACTGTGAAAATTCAGCACACTCAATCGCCCTCTAAATTTCTCATTTCATTCCTGGATGCTTAAATAGATTCTTGTGCTTATTTGCTAACATTCTGTTAAGTGTCTTCTAAGAAAGAATTCTTATAAATTATTAGCCAACTTTCAGCCTCAGTTTCAATGCTTTAGATAGTGATCATTGGAATTTGCTGGTAGACATTGCCTGCAGTAGAGGTTATTAACTTCTGGTGTTCCATGTTCAATATTCAGAAAGATTGGGCACTGTTTAATACAAGGTCTGCTGGGTCTTTACCAAGGGACCTTGAATGAGGTGACCAGCAATGGATCTAAATTTCTCATCTGTACATGGAGAGCGATACTACCTCTTTATACTTATCTCATGGAGTTTTGGTAAAGAAATAAGAAGAAACTGGAATAACTTGAAAGGATGAGAAACATAGTATTGTGTCACACTTACTTCCATATGGGTCCATATGTGTCCACCTGAACACCAGCAAAATTCCTGATTCACCTCTTCTTCTGTTACTAGTCCTGTACTCCTGAAGCAAGCCATTTTGGACTGGTACCCTCTTTCTCTACTCCCTCCCCAGTCTCACCCTGACCCCAGAGGAATGTTTTTTAATGTCTTCATATGCATGGAAGACTTTGTTTTAAGACAAGGGTAGGAAAAGTATTTAATTGGAAGAAAGAGCCTGACGCCTGCTAGACCCCTTAGGTAGGTGTTTGGTTCCCAAATGGAGAAAGAAAGTTGAGAGGCAAAATCTAGTGTAAGCAATTTTTTGCAAAGATATGAAAATTCTGGGCACATGCAGAGCCCGCTCTGTCCCAGGAGACATAGCATGTCCATGTCACAGAGTCAAAAAGAAGACCGTTCTCCCTACATCTGAATGGAACCCAACATTGTGCTGTCACTCAACATTTTGGGGAAGTCTAAAGACAGAGATTGTGGCATGCACATTAACTTTTTTGTAGGCATGTAGTGGTAGTAAACTTTTTCTAAATTATTTGCAAAAAAACATATGTAGGAGCTGGAAAAAAACAGCAAAAGCAGGGTGCCAACTTCATTGCAACTGTATGTAACAGGTGGGCCGGTACCATGCGTGGAACACCTCTGTGGGTCCTCTTAGTTTCGCAGGAGCTCTTGGGAAAGCAGGATGAAAGCTAGTTCTTACTGAGTTTCTCCAGTCAGGACACATGAGGCCACCTCTTGTACAGCTGAATCCCTCTGCCCCTCTCTTTCCCTCTTCTTCCTTCTTACTCTTTTTCAGTGTTCTTAATGGTTAGCTATATTTTATGACCTATTTCCAGATTCACTTAAAAGTCTGTATTCTTACCTAGTAAATGAGGAATTTGGACCATATCACATACAAGAGTCCTTCCACAATCACCAAACTGTGATTTTCTGAAAATAATGATAGAGGAGATGGTGCAAGAAAGTGTACTGCGTGGGTGCCCTCGTGTGGGGCTTCTGTCCCCTGCTCCCGCCTACCAGGAAGAGTCTTTAGACCCAGTGGGGAGAATGGGTGAAAATTGGCATCTTTCATTCCCTTTCCTTATATAAAGCCATAGGACACTTTTTCTGCCAACTTCCATTCTGACATGAGGTGGTATGAAGGACCAATTAAGGGCATGGGCTCCAGAGCAAGATTTCTTCAATTTGAAACCCAGTCCTCCCAGTTACTAGCTTTTAATTAACTCCTTTAGGCTGCCACTTTCTTCAACTCTAAAAGGGGGGTGATGACAATATAAAAATAAAATTCGATACAATATTTGATAATACATTTATTTCAAAAATAATTGAATTTTGATATATAAATATAGAATTTGATCAAGAAAAAGCTAATTTTCTTTATTTATAAAGACAAATTAGAGCCTTTATCACATTGAGATCATCGCTTGCTTATATTTTTACGTTCCCTATAAGTCTGTGCGTCCTGTGAAGGCTAGACCAGATAGCACATGGTAATGATTGATGAATGTTGGATAAATATAAAGAAATTAAATTTTTTAAAAACGCAACCGAGAAGAAAATTAATCTAAGCAATTTCACAGCCTGTGTGACTAGAAAAAAAGACATTTGACTACATTTTTATCATTTGTGTGTGTATTGTCTCATAAACACAGCCCATTTCTAATTCACTAATGATATGAAATGTGTCCATTTTTGAATGGAGACTCTATCCCTTCATCTGAACTACCCCATGGTTGTTCTCAGGAGAGACACTTACCTCCCCTATTTACAAAGTCGTTGGAATAAATCTATCACTCCCTGAAGACCAGGAAGGCATGCCAGGAGTGGTTTAGACATTTTCATGAATTTCTACAGGACAGAAATCAGATGTGATTGTACTGATCCAGACCAGGAAAAGTCTCAATCCGGAGCACATGTAGGAAAGGGTTAAAGTAGAGGTGGGTCCACTTACGGGATGTCATGGGTCCTTGAGGTGCTCTCAAATCTTCAAGCACAGAATCAGAAGGTGGAGAAGAAGTAATTAGGGTAATTAATTAAAGGACTATCTTTGTGCTGCTGGCATCTACTGCTGTGAAACCATCCCCCAAATTTAGTGGTATAACAGCACAGCCATTTAATTCTGCTCAAGGAGTCTGTGTTCCAGGAATCTGGACATTGCATAGCAGGGATGGCCTATCTTTGTTCCACAATGTCCAGAGAAATAATGGAAATATTAGGAAATACTAAGGAAACACATCCCTGGAAATTCTGGACTAGCTGGAGGTGGCTGGAATGGCCGGGGCTGGGATCATCTGGAAGCCTCTTCACTCACGTTTAGCTGGGAGCGCCATCTGGAGCACCTGCCTGCTGCCTCCATGTGGCAGCCTCGGGATATCAGATCCACCTTCATGGCAATCAGGGCTCTCAGGGGGAGTGTTCCAGAAAAAAAGCAGACAACGCATGGCCTCCTATGACCTGCTTATTCTCTGTCATGCTCTATTGATCAGAAAGCCACAAGGCCATCGGGATTCAAGGGGAGGGGGCATAGATCTCCGACTTCTGATGAAGCAGTGTCAAAGAATTTATGACCATGGTTGAAAAACCACACTATCTGACAATAGTGGTCCTTCCCCATCTCCATTAGCTGATTAGTGGCTTTCCTGAGGCAGAACCAGAAAAATGGTCTTTAAAGCAAGTGAAGATCTGTCTAAGGAGACATGTAACTTCTGCTGTAGGAGTTTGTGGCTGAGGAAAGAAAGGTCTGGGCACTCTCTGGACCTTTACAATGTCTAGTATTGTAGAGGGACTTTATAAGAAAGTAGTCTGGTAAAGCACACCCAAGGATTATAGCCCCTTTATTTTTTTGTCATTGGGAGCCCTGTAATGCTGACCACACTCCATAAAGTGAATCTTGCCTGTCTATACACTTATGCACCTTCACAGAGCCAGCAATCAGTTCTCCCACTTTGGGGAGAACTTGAGGAATCAGCCTACACACCTTCAAAGAAAACTCCTGCTGGTTGCCCTATTACTCAGCTCTACCTCATGTGTATGACGATGCTTCCAAAGACTATCAGGATTGGAGGATCCTCCCCAAAAGAAGGATCAAAAAGGATAAACTAACAGTAATAACATAACTGCTATTTGTTTTCCACATTTACTCTCATCCTTTAGATAAAACATAGACAATTAAAAAATGGTGATAGTCTAGAATGTAAATGTTTTTAGTATTGACAGTATAAAAATCAAGTTATACACGGAGAAGGTGAAACGTAGATGGTGGGGTGAGGAGGTAGCTGGAGATAGGAATGTAAACACTCTTGTTCAACCTAATATGGAATCAAGAAATACTTCCAAAAGCTAATGGAATGTGAATAGAGGGGAACACCTTCTAAGATACATTTGCCCTAATAATCATGGTATAACTTTCAAATATTAGGGGTGTAAGAGGATGTAGGGAATCATATAAATGAGCTAAATCTTCATTTTTTGTAATAGGATTCAACAGATGATGTCCAAAGTGGATAAATCTAAAGGTTAATATGACCCTGTTATTTGGCATTATAGAAATAAGAACCAAGAGAACCGTAAAGGAAAATAATTAAAAGGGCTGGGAAGTAAGAGGGATGAGCAGGGAACAGCTGTTTTTCATTATAGACCCTTAAAGTACTATTTAATTATCTTACTAAGGGGATAAAACGTCATTAAAATAACCGCTCTAGAAAAACTAACTCAAATATCCAGGGAAGGAGATGGAAGAGAGATGAGAAACGGCAGTATACTTACTATGCAGACAATATGCGCTGGGCCAAGTTCTAAGTCTGTTACTTACATCAATGTATTTGATGCTCATAATAACCCTTGAGACAGATGCTCTTATTATCCCCATTTTGAAGATGGAAACTGAGGCACAGAGATGTGAAATGATAGCTTGCCCAAGGCCCTACAACTAGTAACAGTTGGCACAGGGACTTGACCTCAGGGATTCTGGCCCAGGGTCCTTGTTCACGCCCACCATGGTGCCACAGGAGTGCTGGCAGGAGCATCATTTCTTCACCTTTCATAGTGAGAGGTCAGTAGAAACCAGGATACAGAGATAGAAGCAGGTGATTTGATGTTGGTTTGGGGACACCTAAAATAACTAAAACAGAAATGTTAAGAATGGTCACCTCTGGGGAGTGAGGTGGGGCAGCCGGTGGAAGGCCAAGGGGAGGCGGAAGATTTTGACTTTCACTCGTCCTCAGCTGTACTGCTTGACTTTTTTAAACCACAATCATCAATTTTATGTTTTCAAATTTGTTGTGCAAAACCTACAAATTTCAGTAGACTTTTAAAATCAGATAGAAATAGGAAGAAATTTATGACCCTTCCATCTCCCAAGACTGAAAGTAATTTGTATAAATGTGCATAACTTATGCAACCAAATGCAGCCTTAGGAATTTTTATTTAAACATTTATTATTTTAACTGTTTGTTTCATTTGAAGGAAAATATATTAAAATGTTCCTGGCAATATTTCTATCCAATTTAAAGCTCCAGACAATGACTAGATTTCATCAGTCTCATGTCTTAGCAGAAGTGAAACTCTGTGGCCTCTGAGGACAGGTCATGTAAGGTCATGCGGCTTCTGCCTGTTCTCTTGGGACACTTGCTTTGGAGCCCTGAGCCCCTACTTACACTGTCTTATTGCCCGGAGGCTGCCATACTGTGAGGAAGCGCTGACCACATGGAGAGGCCACGTGTGGGTCCAGCTAGTAGCTGTGACTGAGACCCAGCTGACAGCCAGCATCGTCACCAATCATACCAGCCTTCCAATGATTCCAGCCCTCGGCCTTTGAGTCATTCCAGCTATAAAGTTAAACCCAGTAATTTCACACTTCTTGTTTATACTGATGTGAATCTCAAAGTGAATTTTTATTGTAAATCCAAAGAAACATGTATATAGACCTTTTTAAACAGAGAGTGAGATAGCAATACTGCTAGTGTAGGGACTCTGAAATATTCATAAGGAATACATAAAACTTGTTATTTCTCAAAATCTCATAAATCGGGTGTCCTGTGTTGTGTGGGACTCAGGAATGCTGGGCAGTTTCTCATTTCTAATTATCCAAATATCCCTCAGCCTAACAGGTCATAGCAGGCTGAAGCAGTGGTTTCAACCCCTGCTGGATGTTAGAATCACCTGGGAATGTTTGAAAAATCCCAATGGCCAAGCCACAGCCCAGCTCAGCTGGCTCAGCATCTCTGGGGGTGGGACCCAGACATGACTGTTTCATAAGGCGGAGGTGATTCCAACAGGCAGCCAAGGTGGAGACCCAGGCCTCCAGGAGAGTCTGATTCAGAAGATCTGGGGTGAGCTCAGGAATCTTTATTTATCAAACATACCCAAGTCGGTCTTATGATCAAGTAATTTGAGTAATCATGGGCAAAAGGCTAACCACGTTGGCACTGCAGATATTTAGACCTGGTTCAAGATTTGGCTCAATAACTTTCAAACTGTGAACCTTAGGCAAGTATGTCTCTAAGTCTTAGTTGATTTATCTGTAAAATAGGAACATTAAAAGATTGGAAGAAAAGAATATGTTAAGTGCTTGGCACAGAAGAACCAATTTAAGACATTGGTTACTAGAGGGAGATGCTCTGCCACAAGGCCATGACCTCCTGGGTAATAGCCTAATCCTGGTCCCTGAAGGCTCCAGATCGTTCAGAGAGGCCTTTTCTTTCCTAGAAATGAGATAGGGTATTTGGGGTAAAGCCACTGCCTGTAGATGCTGTGTGTTCCTAATGCAAACATGCACAACTTTTCTTTTAACTGCAAATTATAGGGTCTTCTCAGACATTTCTGCATGGATCCCTATATATTGCTGAGGGTCTGGAGTGGGTAACTATTATCATTCCAGGCAGGAAACTGAGATGTGACAGAGCATGGGCCATGCCCCTGGTCACACAGCACATTAAGGGTGAAGCTGGGGAGAAGATCAGGGCTGTACCATGACCCTGCAAAGCGGGGACAATGAGAGAAGGGGAAGACGGAGCAGCAGAGGGCGAGGCCCCACGCCCTTCACTGCATTCACCCAGGGCCCACCCCTTGGTTCAGCCTCTGCACAGTTTAAACGCATCTCTCTCTTATTGTACTTTCCACGCCGCACTTTGATTACTCTCTCATTCCCTGAATAGCCAAGGTACTATCGGCTCTCCACTTATGTGGTCATTAGCAAACTGAAAATTAACATAAATACTTAGATAACCTCTCCCCATGTTTTCAGCTAAAAGCTACTCAGCCATTTGTGGGAGGGGTTCCCACTGGCTGGTGCATGTGACTGGCTGCTCAACCACACACTTCCCTCAGCTCTCTGCATAACACAGATCAAACCAAGAGGAATTATTGATGTTACCATGTTTTAATTCTCAATTTCTTTAATGTGAGGGATCAGGATATCTTCCAAGCACACGTTGAAGAGATGTTTTTGTGTTCAGTTTGTACTGGCTTCAGAATTGATTCATGAGCGTCACCTGCCCTGAGTCACAGAAATTACTTAAAATAGATTGCCTGACAGATCAGCTGGGGCTGGGTGAGCCACACAGACATAGCAACCAGTATGTTTTAGTATGAGAATATCACTGTGTGCTCCTAAGAGCAGAGTGTGACTCCACACCGACACCTGAGAGAAGACCGGTGCTGGCTTTCTGACCTTGAGCACCCATGGGTGGTGGCCTCCCCTGTTTCCTTTGAACACACTTTATAAGTCAAGTTAGCTCCTGATATTGCAAAAAGTCCCATCTTTTGCCAAACAGTAGATAGATACCTTAATTTTAAAAGTACACAATTCATGTTTCCTCTCCTGTGTAACTTGATGAGGCAAGGAGAAATGTGGGTCCTTCCAGGCAGGAGATGGACACTTCTAAATCCAAGTCTATCAACTGAAAAACAACTGGATCTCCTCCTTTTCTATCCCCTTTCGTAACTTCAATATTTTAATTTTCAGAGAAACTAGAGGGAAATGGTTCCCTCTACCCAAGATTCCATTACTGGCTTTCTGACAGCATGGAAAAACATGATCTTCTGCATGTGGTAATATTATAGACACCAAATGCTAATGTAACAATGTGTGTACTTTCAGCCAGGGTCTTACTTCCAGGAGCTCAGAACTAAATACCTGGTCTTAACTGTCTGATTTCTGAACTCACATGATATGTACTAACTTCAAACACCAGAAGCCCCACACCATTTCAGAGACCCTAGTACTGTGATGACGAGTTATAGATCTAAACACTGAGACAACCCCTCAAACCTGAGATTCCCATGTTAGGTTTTGTAATGGATAAAATGAGGAAATATTTGCCTCCTACATATATCTGGCTGCTAACCCAAACAGTATAAATTTAAAAATAAATTCAGCACCACTCTGATTTGGATTTCTTCTTTACACTGTCTTTTCAGTAGATGGAGTAGGAGGGTTGGAAGGAAGAAGGAATTTTCTGGCATGGTTCTACAAAGGGATGGTAAAAAGGATAGTTTCCCCCAGCATCTTAAACAGGGTTGGTGCTGGAAACTGATGAAGTAGGAAACCCCGTACATGAAGCGCTCCTCATTTGCACCTGCAGCTCAAACACATCCAGTTGTTCTTTGGTGCAAAGATCCCAAGTGGCTACCTATGCCCACTGCATTACGTCCAGACTCCGCTGCCCAGGGTGATGGCCGAGAGCCCCCTCACCAGTCTCTGGCTCTTTATATTTCAATTTCACGGGTGGGACTCAGACTCAAGAATTCTCTGTCCTCTAGGCCAGCACTTCTCTCACTGGAACTTGCACACGGATCACCTGGAGGTCTGGTTAAGACATATATTCTAATGCAGCAGGTCCGGAGCGGGGCCTGAGAGCTGTAGTTCAGTGACCTGCCCAAGAGCACCGTTGGGTGGGGCTTTAAGCTGTGGAGAGCATCTCTTCAGCCCTCAGAGGAATGAGCTGAGAGAGGAGAATGAATGCTTGTAAGCCACTTTAATTCTTCCTGGAAAACAGTATGAATATAGCCAAGTTCCTCTCGGTGATAATGGACAAAACAGAAAGCACACATAATCGAAATCTACAGATAACCCCGAACAGTGTTTTTGCCATTAGTTTCAGCTTCTTCCATCCAAGGTCTTATCAGCACAGCCAGAATGGACTGAGAGCCACCTTACCTCCCATCCCCTTTCTAGTGGAGGGATAATTAATTAAATGACTAAAAGCCAGGAACTAAGAAGGAATAGAACCCCAAGGCTTTCATTTCCAAAAACTGGGCTAGGGGTCTGTGAACTTGGATGAGGAAACAATTGCATCTTCATTTTTACTAACCACTTATAGTTTCATTTCATTTCATTATTCATGAGGCAGCAAACCATTGTAACAGCACCTATGACTCTGTCTTCAGTAGAATTGTAAGATATTTTCATGCTATATTATAGTTATTACAGGTTATCTAGGATCTGTCTCCTCATTTATCACTGCATTGTAAGGACTAACTCTTATAAGGAAACTTACTGGCTCTTGTTAATAAAGAAACACATATATTACTATATCTCCATTTCTCAATGTTTTGATAACTGGATTTCTATAACTTGTTTTCTTTGTGATTCTTTGTTATTTATTTATGTCTTCTAATGCCCAGTTCTGAAAAGGGATCCATAGAGTGGGAAGGGGCACATAGCATAAAATGTTTAAGAATACCCAGCATGGTACTGGACTGTGAAGAAATAGTAGCTGGTCGGTTCAACAGTCAATGCTAATTAACATAATTCTTTTAGATCAGGGATCACAAATGCATCTTCCTGGAGAGAGGGCTCAAATATGCAGAGTACATGAGAGAATTGGTCAGTTCTAAAGAAGACAATAACAGAGGGAAGGTATATGGCAGCTGACTTTGGACTTTGGAGTTGGGGGACTGTGGCGAGCTGAAGCATGTCTGTCCTAGCCTCAGAGGGCAGCACTGAGTGCCCCACGGTGACATGAGAATACCCCCAGACTGCCAGGTTTTCAGATCTTCCCAAAGCAGCAACCAGTCTGGGTGTTGTGGAACACACACACACACACACACGCACACACACACACACACACACACACACACACATATACACACAAGTGATGTACGTGTTGGCAACTACTGCAATTAGCAAGAAGCAAAGGAAAACATACTCTGAGCACGCCAAACCACCAGAATAAAGCAGCCGTCAATATCCAGCACGAGATAAATAGACTATATTGAAAAGGTTCAGCTTCCCTTTGCCTTAGGAATATTTATTCCAAAACCAGTAAACTTCCAACTTTGCACTAATTGAAAGAAAGGTAAAATACATACCTTAATCAATACCCGAAATCTAATAAGTAGGGTTACCAGATCTAGCAAATAAAAATACAGGGCACCCAGCTAAATTTCAGTTTAACAGATATATTTTTAATGTATCTCCGGTGATATTTATCATACAGCTGGCGCTTGAACCATCAGAGGTTAGGGGTGCCAACCCCCCTGACAAAGTTGAAAATCCATGTTTAACCGCGTGGTCCCCCAGAGCTCCGCACCAGGATTCCTCCCGGGTACACCGGCCTAACTTGCTTATTCTCTTTTCCATCGCCTGCTCACTTCCCCCATCCCCCATCCGCTAACGATCTTTTCTAGAATCATCTCCCAAATAAACCGTGCGCTCGAATCCTTGCCTTAGGCCGTGTCTGGGTGAATTCAAGCTAACATTTGGTTACATGTAATGACCCTAAATATCCCCCATTCCCGCAGCACAGTCATCCTTAGTGCTAGTGCCCGGTGCTCCCAAATGTCGTGGTAGGTGCTGCAATGCCTGGTAGTGGGTGCAGACCCTCCACCTGGCCCCAGCGTGGGCAGAGGGCTCCAGGGGGACAGCAGGCCTCAGTCCTGCGGTCACAAGTCCAAGATTCTCTTCCCAAAGGCAGAACTGACTCCCCGTGAATTCTGATGTGGGTGAGGACACTCTGAGCCGCCAACTTTTGAAGGCCTAACAGGCCGTAGCTTACATTTAACGTGAAAACGATCGCGCATCATCTTCTAGGTGATTCAGAAGGCGCTCCTGAGTCCCGGCGCCCCAGGTCGTCATGAGCCTCCGTGGCTCTGTTCAGCACGATCAGTGAAGAGGGTTCATGAGATTACTCTGTCTCCGCACTGTCCCGATGTGGCCTTGGGTTTATTTAAATAAATCTCCAGTGGCAGCTCATTTCCTTGTCATTTGTGTTCCTCACATAACCTATAACACAAAATGAGACTTCTTAGAAAAAAAATAAAATTAAAAACATTAATTCATTTCCATGTTTTTGAAAATTTGTCTGAAAAAGCACATTATTGTCTTTTTACATGGTCTGATTATTACTGTCCATTTTCAGTAAAATGCTAGAATATGGGAGCCATTTGTGTTTCAGTGGTTTTTCCCAAGATTGAAATATTTAAAATGTGAAGTTCAATGGCGAACAGACCAGTACCAAGACTTGCCCATGGGAGGAAAACCCAAATAAGACCCTCAGCTGTTTTGAACTCTAGTGCTGCTAGGTATTCTCAGATTGTGGGGGTTCCCCAGAGCCCCCCCTTGCTCTGCTGTCTTCCCGGAGATGAGAACTGGCTGTAGAAAATGTGTCAGCCCAAAAGCTTGGAGCAAAACTTGTGATTTTTCAAACCCCTTTTCTATGAAGTGTGTGTGAAATAACATTTCTCTGAGATGATAAAAGTTTTATGTTTTATGTCACAAAGCCATTATGCTGTTCTGTTTCATTAGTTTTTAAAGAGGTAAAGTGGTCACAGGTTGAGGGTATTTGTGTCTTTTAAAATGTGTCTGCAATGTCAAATTCCATTCTTCAAGAAAAATCACCATATGCATTATATGCATTTCACATACACACTATATATCTCCATATATACTGTGTGTATTATTTTATATATTTTTTATATTATATATATAAATCCCTGTATATAGGTTTGTAATACATATCTCGATACAGAAAATATATAGATTTATCATAAATTATTACTTTTAAACCTCCTAGAAAGAGCCAGAATTTAAATAAAGGAGAATGTATTTTCCTCTGTTTTGAAAGTGTGGGGGGGGGGGTTTGTTTTTGTTTTTTTGCATTTTGCCACTCTGAAATGAAGTAAAATTATGAGAAGGAAGCTGCAGCTACATAGTCAACAGAAAAAATGTGAAATGCACTCCAGAAATAGAAAAGAAATAGCAAGATGAATTTCCAGTTGGGAGGGATTCCTAGAGCTAGAGAGGGAAAATAGAGCCTCTGGCTTTAACTCATGGAGTTTGCCAGAGGATGGCCTTGTGTCACCTGCCCCGTCTGGATCACTGATTGTCGAGGTCAAGGGCAGCATCACTGTGGATTCGCTCCCGGGACCCCTGTCCTTGTGTTCTGTCCTTCCACCAGAGTGACTTCTCTTGCTTCCCGGCAGCCATTCTGCCAAGTGCCAAGGAAGCGGTGGTCTCCTCACTGCTAACATTCCCTCTCTGCCATCAAATGTGTTCAGGGTCTGAATCAGATGGTTGCTGGCCTCCATCTAGAGACAAAAGACCCTCCACCGAGGCACAAAGGGTGCCGCTGAGACTCTAAGCATCAGTGTATTCAGGGTGGATAAGTGAAATTTTCAGTCACCAAACAATGAGCCTTACTGGGGGTGGGGGTGGGGTCAACTAAACTAGCTAAATAGAGTAATTTCACATTTATTTTGCTGACTGTCTCCCTCCTACCTGTCCCTGCCAACTCCATGTCCCTCTCTGTCGTCCTCATGGCACCTCCATGCCCGAAGCCCTTTGGAGCACCATTCTCCAGCTGCGCTGCAGTCGCTGCTCTTTGGCCGCACCGTCGGCTCTTCCCTCCTCTGGCCGCCATCTCTGACACACTTGCCTGGTGGCTTAAAGTCATGGGGAAAAGACAGTCTCCACGAAGGCAGTCACAAATGGGTGTCTGCCTTTCATCCTTGCCTGCAGTGAGGCACTCCGGCACAGTGTGTGAGGATGGAGGCTTGGGACCTCCGCTTCCAGTCCCCCACCTGCCCAGACAGTTTGGTTAGACGGTAATGTGTGCTTAGTTTGTGATGACTCTGGGACCACTCTTCATAGCTGAGCCATGAATAGATAATGATTCATCTTCCCTTCCTGCACAACTCTTGTGTTTTCTCTGTAGTTTATGTCTTCGTTGTTATTATCCATTTGCTTAGTCTTCTCTGTTCTCTTACAGAGCTCTCTAATCTCCTTTCTGTGGATTCAGAGTTGTCAGATAGCCCATCAGTTTCGTCCTTTGGCATCACTTCTCCTGAGTCTTCTGACCTGCTGTGATCTGGCTAGCTTTCTCTCTAAACTTGCTGCAAAAGTTTCATTTTGGAATCACCTTTTACCTTTTTTCCAGAATCTTCCTTTACCACTGTGAAGAAAACTTCTTTCATTTATTAATATATAGATACCGGTTGTTTGGTATAATGGTTTATTGTTGCATAGTTTTATGTAAGAAGTGGTTTACTCCCTTGTTTTGGTGGAGCACAGCCTCCAGGAGCTTTTTGAGAAAGGGTACATAGAAAGTAAACTTCTGAGACAATTAAACTTTAATTTTTTATTCTCCTTTGGTTAGGGATAGAATTCCAAGTTGAAATCATTTTCCTCTATTATTTTGAAGGCATTACGCCATTGTCTTCTCACTTCCCGTGCTTTTGTTGGGAAATAAAATGTCATTCTAGTTTTGATACATAATCCTTTGTATGTAATCCTGTTTCTCTTGGGTCCTTTCTAAGACCTCTTCTTGGTCCCAGCATTCTGAAAATGCATGATGATATGCCTGTACATCTTTCTCTGTCCATTGGGCTGGACACCCAGAGGGCCCTCTTACTTAGAAAATGGATGTCCTTAACTTCTGGGAAATTTTCCTTTAATTATTCATTTGATTATTTCCTCTCATCTGTGTTCTGGAATTTCTGTTCTTCAAATACTAGCTCTCCTGTTCATGTTAAGATGCGGGATGTGTAGTCACTGGTCCACTTGAAGTGAAGGTGGAAGCTTGGTGATTAAATTCTTAGTCTTCCCCTCACCCCGTTTCCAGGCCTCTTCTAGAGCTTTGTCCACTGCCCCCTGAGTGACCGATTATTCTGCTTTCCAGCATCCAAAAGTTTGTAGCTCTGACTAGCTCTTCTATTCTGTTTTCCCTGCAGGTTTATATCTTTTTTTTTCTTAAACCCTTTACTATTATGATATAACAAGAAAAAGCAAAGGTAATGGTGTATGTTCAATCTGCCATCCTTAACTAAAAGCCCAAGTGACTTTTTAAGGGAACTCAGAATTGATATTTGGCAAGTTTTAAATAAGTCCACTTGCCTAATTATAATGAATTGAATAAATACTCACAACCTTTTATGACCTGTTGTAAAATGAACCATGTAGTCCCATTTAATCCATCCCGTAGATGCTGAGTGAGGACTCCGGGTTCTAAGAGTATACATTACAAAGAAAGCATGACAAAAGGGTAAAGAATACTTAATATGTATTCTAAAGTGATTTTTGTGGCACAAGTCCTCTTTCTGACAACCCCACCATCTGCAAATACAAAACCTAATAAGGCAAAATTAGCAGCAGAAAATACCTAAGTGTCCCTGTAACAAGTGGAAGAATGTGTTAATGGAAAGAGACTGGCCTCATGATTCATTTATGGTTCTATTTAAGTCATATCTTTCGTGTTATTTGAATCCAGAAAGCCTTCTCCAGTTCGCCTCTGCCTGTTCTTTTCTTCATAGACTGACACAGCTGTCGGGGAGGGGGCGGCGCCCCGGGTGGCCTTGTCCCGGGAATCCCTTTTCCCTACTGTCTTTGGTGCACATGTGCCTGTCATTGGCCCAGCTGAATGTTGACCTCGGCCGTGCCCTTTTCCACTTAGGAGACCAAGGGCAAAGGCAACTAGACATGTCCTGTGGCCATGGGTTCGATGCCACTTTCCTAGCAAGGCAGGAGGGAGCTGTGAGTGACAGCCCGGGGAGCACCTCTCATGCGGAAGGAGGACTCTCCCAGGCTTCTCTGTGAGTCTGCCAAATGGAACCATGCGAAGCACAGAGAAAAATGCCAGGTGTCTCTCAAAAAGAGACTTTGAAGGACTTGCCAAGGAGAAATGACTCTTACTCCAGAACAGGGATCTTAACCTGGCGTCAGTGGCGCCCTCCCCTCCCCCAGACCTCTCCTCTATGCAATGCCCCCCCCTGGCTTCTAGGCCCAGGAAGTCTGGACACCGCAGGCCAGGCTGCCTTAGCTTCCAGCAGTACCTCTGCAGGCCTCGTTCAGCAGGACCACCATATCTTTAAAGGGAAATCTCCCAACTGCTAAAAATGACATTTTCTCCAGGTCAATATGAAAATCAATCTTGTAGAAATTCTGATTAAACCAGAAGTCAAGCCCCGACAAGGCCTGGCATATAACAGATGGAAGAAGTGGGTGGGGGAGCTTCAGTCCGGGCTCATCCACACCCCTTCAAAGGGCGGCCATTGCCCAGCTCAGGGCGTCACTCCATCCAGGAGCACAGGCTGCTGCGGACATTAGCATGTCCACAAGGACACAGGCTCCTCCCAACCCCTGACATTGAGGATGCTGCGGCTGCTGGGTTCCTAGGAGACACGGGATTCTGACTTAGCTTTGCAGAACCTTCCTCAGACTGCCCAGCAGCCTGGGTCAAGCCCACCAACCTGCCCTCTCTCCTCACAGGGGTCAGGCCCCTTTCACGGTTGGGTGGCATCCTACCATTTGCTGTCATGACTGCCTCCATCTAATAAAATTATTGCAAGCTTAATCCCATCTTGGAATCTGCTCTTCAGAAGGTCCAGACTGATACACCTAAAGACCATCAGTACATTCATATTGACTGCGTCCAGGACGGGAGACAGAGGTAACAAGGTTGTGTCTCTGCTTTATCCCTAGCGGCCACCAGAAGCTACGCTGTCCTCTGCACAGCTGGATCCCCCGTTTCTTACAGTCTTCCTCCCCTTTTCCTTCAGGTTGTGGCCCTTTCCTCCTGGTGTCTGCTGAGGGACTCCATCTACTACACGCTGTCTGTGGTCGCGCTCATTGTGGTAAGTGTGTGAGGGACTCCCAGCTGGATTCTCTTACCTGGTGACACCCAGCATCTTCCCCGCCGTTCAGGGTCGTGCACAGCTCCTCTGCTTGGAGCAGGTTCAAGGCCTCCGGTGATGAATGAGTGAAAGGATGTCTCTGTGGAGGCAGCTGTGCCTCTTCCCAGCTATCTGATCACCTGCAGCCCCAGCCTGAGAGTTTGCTGCTCAGGAGGGTTGACTGGTTATCTGTTTCCATGAGATCCTCTGCTGATTTTTGTGACCCCCTGACCATTCTTTTTCACTTTCCCCTGGGATTCTCTGCAGCTGCCTTCAGTGTCAGTGTCCCTGGGTTTGGACCTTACTCCTTCCCATCTCTGTCCATTTTCCCAGGATATGCCCTTCCCTTCCTGCAGTACCCACTGCCATTACCACCTGTGTGTGGACCCCTAGACAGTGTCCTCTTAGCTGTGACATGTCCCAAACTCAACATGTCTCTAGAGTGAGGACAGCTTCCCCAGGACTGGATGCACCATCTATATTTCAGCCCCACATCTGAGAATGATGTTAAACTGGCCTTTGCTACAACTTACATGTACCCATGGGGCTTAGTTGTCTTGTGGATTTTCATCTCATAAAAGTCTCCGCAGGGTGTCCTCCTGTAGCCCACTTTAGCTGAGGCCTCCTACTCCTCTGCCCTGAACTGACACAGCCCACTGCCGGTCAACACTGCAATGCAAGACACTCACCCCCACCTCCACTCAGTCCTCAGGGCCATCTAAGTGGAACATGTGTGAGCACCAGTCCCTTGTTTAAATGATCGGTAGCTCCATGTCACCTGTAGGGACAAACCCAAACCCCTTAGTTTGGCAAGCTAAGCCATCCAGGAGAAGAAGGGTGACCAGTCAGAAAGAACACTGCAAAGGGGATGGGATACTGAACTCCTAATTCTCATCCCCCCTTACCAGCTCTAATGACCTCGGAGAAATCCATCTTTCCACATCTTCGTTTTCTTACCTGCAGAATGGGAATAGATCTACTGAAAGGTTTTCTCACCTGTTCACAGAGCACTTACCTATCACTATTTAATTGTAAATCTCTATGCAAATAAGCTAAAAGTGATGTTTAATCCAAGACTTTCCACTAAGAACTAATAAGAACTTTAGCTCCTGATGGTGAAGATCCTGGCCCCTCATTCGGGGGCCACTGTTACGTGAGAGGGTTGAGACCTGCCCCAAGGAGCAGAAGAGTTCAGATACACCATGTTGGAGCTGAAGACTGGCTACCCTGCTGAACTCCCAGATAGTAGACTTAAGGACATGCATGAATTCTATGCTCTCACTCTCAATTATCATCTTTGGAAAAGGTATGATCCTCCAAATCTAGGAGACTTCTGTCCACCCAACCCAGACTTCTCAAACACTCAAGCTTTGTCCTGTTATGTTATGTTGTTCAGACCCATGCTTATCACATGCACTCTGCTTTTCTGCCTTTAGAGTATTTTAGGATGATTTTTGAAAGTTACTTTCCTTAGGAGACATGGCTAGGGGATGTATAAATGAACACATCTCTCTACTGAATTCCAAAAAGAGATGACCACTCTTAGGAAAAGGAGGTGATTACCCAGAACAGCACAGTCCAAGGTGTCCCAGCAGCACAGACTTGGCAACGTCCACTCCCAACAGCAAATTTGTGGGCATTGGCTTCTTTCTCTGTTTTCAGCATAGACATCTTCTGGACTGTGTGTGAACTGACTTGTCTTCTGTCAGATTTATCTGGACAAGATAAAACAAATGTAATTGTTGCTATAATGCGTGAAGAAGTAAAGCGGTTTTGCTTCTTCAGGCTGCAGGCAATGCTCACCACGTGGGTCTTTAGGCAAAGCAGTCATCTGCTCCCCATGTGCCGAGGCGGCTGAATCACAGAGCTGAGCCAGTGGAACACACAGGCTGCCTCATCTCTGTGCATCCCTCAGATGGAAACAAGGTGGAAAAGCTAGTGATTCTTTGCTGTTACCTGAATATTTGGACTGTATGTTTACAGGCCAGATGTCAAGGCTACAGTTTTCTGGTTTTGAGAAAAACTGTATTTCTCCACTGTTAAGAAGTAATAGAAGAGGTTAAGTTTGAGCCCTCAGGGTTGGGTCTTGGCTCTTTTTACCTTTACTGGTGTTCCTCCAACTGGAAACGCCTAGAGCGCTTATTTAAAATGTGCAACACAGAGATTTTAATTCGGTGGGTTCTGGGGTAGGACCTAGGAAATTGCACTTAAACCAGGATCTTCCCTGTTTCCCCCAGTGAGTCTGACCCAGAAGCACCACATTGCGCTTTGAGAAATTCAACTTCAAAGAATGCTTGGACACCCTTTCCTCGGGATGTCCATCTGTTGCATGGCATGATCGTTTCTAGAGTAAAATTGGAGGCTCTCAATGGCAAGGCACGGTGGCCGCTCCGTTCTCTAGACTTCTGACTGCCTCTCCTTCTCAGGGTCATTTTCACATGAGGCTCCAAACAGTCTTACCCCCTGAAGCACAGCCCTTAGCAAAGGAGGTTCTTGGTATCCCCAGATTTGTTCCCTGCTCCAGCCCCAGTCTGCTGCCCGCACACTGAAGCTTTTTGTCAAAGTTTCCTATTCTCCTCTTTCTATGTTTCCCCTACTGTCATGGTAACAAAATCACTTTGCTTCTGGCCTTCCTTATGTAATACTGAGCTTCTCTGCAGTGAGCACTTAAAATGCCTGCATTTAAAAGCCTTCTTCCTATCCACAAATAATTACCTACCAACCGAACAATTTATTTTAAATATTAGGGTTTTTTCTTACCCTCTCCCTTTTTACGGTTCTGAAATGTTTGGAAGACGGAATTGCTGGTCCCCTGAGGTGATGCAATAAAGAGCTCATTCACCCGGAGGGCAAGGCCGGGCTAAGTGGGACCAGATGCTGCTTCTACATACATCCCAGCGAGAGGCCCTGAGACCCACGCGGAGGAGGCCCAAGGACAAACCGCGGGGATGGAGGTCCGAAGGGCCGGAAAGCCGCCTTCTCCAGGGACGGCTGCGGCTGCCGAGGCGGGAGAGTGCGGAGGAGCCGCATCACCCGGATTCTCAAACAGCCGAAATAGAATCCGGGCCAGATGGACGCGAAAGGCAAAACGCAGCAGGAAGACATGCGTGAGAGCCCAGAGCTGGCTGCGGCCTGAGGGCAAGGGGCTGCGCACACTTCGCTACATTTGCTCTTTGCTAGTCTCCAGTTTCTTTCCTGTTGTTTAAGTAGAAAACGGAAGAAATGAATATGATGTTAAAAACACCAGTGTGTGTCTCTCAGTGCCCTTCCCAGCCCATCCCGCATTCCCCTTACCCCTGGTGACGTTCCTGCAGTGAAGCACGAGGCCCTGAAGAAGCCTCAGGACGTGCCCCCAGAGGCCCCCATGCGCAGCCTCTGCACAAGAGAAGGGTCCCCTTCTAAGCCCTGAGAGTGTTCTTGGCTCCTCAGAGCATGGCCCTGTGTGCGTCTACCTGATACGCAGTCCACAAAGCCTTGCAGCCTTGCAGACCCTCTTGCTGCCTCTCTGCCGCCCGGTGACCCACCCCCCACGGACTCTGACCCGGCAGCCCCGCCCCCTAGTCCTCCCCTTCCTTTCCCCAGATTCCAGCAGGCCTGAGTCTCTTCTTTTGAAATGTGACTGTAATTTGCAAAAATGCAAATGTTCATTACATCACCAGTGGCCATCACAACGGTGGCCCTGAAAGGAATACTTTGTGTGTATCCTTCGTCCCTGCTCTGAGATGGAGGATTCCAAGCATCAAGAGAAGGGAAACCTCCGTGGGGAGTGGGTGGGGCTCCGAGACGAGGTCAGAGGGGCTCACACATCCAGAATCCGGGCGCTGCCCCCTGAGAAGGGCAGGGGAGCCCTCAGCTCCGCAGCAGGGCTCCTCCGGGGAGCTACCTCTCTTGCGCTGAGGACTCACTGCAGTCCCGGCTTTGAAGGGGACTCCCGGGGTCTGAAAGGAAGCATCCCAGCCGACACAGCCGAGGCCTGGGCACCACCACCCACCAGGCACGGGCCGCAGCTGAGCTCTGGAAATGCAGCTGGGGAGACCAAGGAACTGACGTTTGTATTTAATTAGCTTAAACTTACGTAGCCACTTGTGGCTAGTGCCTATGATGTGGGTCCCACCGTCTCGGGGGCAGACGCTTCTGCAGGGAACACGTCTCCGTCCTCACGGGCCCCTGCGAGTGCTCACAAGCGCGGACTCGATACTCCATACGGGGCTGGGTGTATGTTGGCCTGGGGTGAAGATTCCTAGTTCGAGACTCGTGACCGTGCAAGGTAGGAAGAGGCCCTTTACAGGCGGCAAAGCTGAAGCTCCAGAATTCAGACACTCGCCTGAAGTCAGAGCCACAATACTCAGGGGTCTCAGAAGGCGCATCTGTACCACCGCAGCAAAGAACTCTGATTTCCCTCCAATAAAATCTGTCCCCTAACAATCTTTGAAATCATCCTGATTTTACCTCACTCGCCATGCAATCTACCATTAGGACTGTTTCTAAAACTAAAAACTACATCTTTAGACTGCAGGGAATAGCTGTGGCCTCGCCTCTCCGGGAATTCTCCATTAAGACACCTGATCATAAGTAATACTACAGTCTTCTTATCTCGCCCGTTCTGTGCGAGAAAAGACATCTTAGAGTCATGCTGGTGACTGTCCTTGACCCCCTGCCTTTCCGAGGCCCCGCCCTGCCCGGGCCCCGCCTTCCCGAGGCCCCGCCTCTCCCGGGCCCTGCGGCTCCGCCCATCCCTCTCCGCGCAGACCCCTCCCCCGGGGAGTCAGCCCTGTGACCCGTCTCTCGGCAGCCGAGTGGTGCTGAGGCTCCTGGGCTCGCGGAGCGCCGTTTCATCTCAGCTCTCCTTCCGGCAAAGTGAGGATGACGGTGACAGCGGGGAGGAGCTCACAGGGAACAGGTGTGAGAGAACCTGTCGTCAACTTTGGTTGGCCCGTTTTGTGAGAGGAAGAAGCTGGGCCAACCCAAGGGAAGTGGGCCGGCCCGCCGGGGGGCGCAGGCAGGAGCCCCTCCTCCTCCGCCCTGAAGCCTGGCCCTGCGTATTTATATGAGATGCCCGGCTCTGCCCATGCGCGGTGATCTCTGTTCCCACCTTCCCGTCACCTTTGCCAGCCCGCTGGATATCCGAACGTCACAACTCCTGTCTAACCTTCAGCGTCACCCACATCAGGGCACACCGGCCGCCTTCCGGCGTGTTCCAGCTGATTCCCCTCCTCAGGAAGAACCGCATCCCTCAGCTAAGCCTCCCCGCCCGGCCCGAAGCCGGGAGTCCATCCGGGCACTTCTGAGGGGAGTCCCCTCGCTGCTGAGTGAGGAGTCTGTGCAGAGGGGAGTCTCGTTTCCAGCAAGAGAGAGATTTTCAAGGTGTCAGTCTTTTGGAAGAAAATGGGGCTGTTGATGTTCTCCCATTTTTTTCATTGCTGAAAATCCTACTGTACCAGTGATTTATACTACGAGCTGCGGGATCTCAGCTTCAGCCGGCTGCATGGTTAGAGCTCACAGTGAGCACACCCAGGGACTGCCTGCCGCCCAGTGTGGGGGCAGCCCCCTGCCTCCCTGCTCAGAGGCCAGGCTGCCCTCCCCCCAGTCCTGCCCGCCACCTGGGCGCCTCCCAGCTCATCGGTCCCCTTATAGTCCCTCCTAAGTGTACCACTCCCTCAGCGGTTCCCTGGACGCTCTGTCAGCGGGGACTCACCTGCCTGGGGTAAGCCTGTCTCTCTTGGAAGAATTCTAGGGCAGACACTGGGACTGAAGAGCTGGTTTCCATAGCACCCAACCGTTTCTCTGAGGCCTGGAGGAAAAGAGTGTTTTTTCAAATTCACTCCTATGTGTTCACATTTAGCTCATCTGCAGAGCACGTGGAGAGCTTAGGGCAAACCGAAGCCTCTGGTAGCTTTGGGTGAACCACGTGTGGGTCCTGGGACCAGCTGTGCACAGCAAATCCGGGGCCCAGATGTCAGCACCACCCACTCACAGTCACCGGGGGCGATGGCGGCGTCTGGTCCCAAACACAACCTGACTACAAGAGCTGCCTTTCCATGGCTGGTTTCCCAAACTCAACGGGGAAAAGGGTGGGTCAGTTCTGAGGCCGCACAGCGGGCCCCTCAACTGCGGTGCATGCTGAGGACTGCGTGTTGGCAAGGGACCCACCTGTCCCCACTCAGAGCGCCAGGTAGAAGCTGCCTCCAGGATGTCACCTTCTCCTGTGACAGCACTGCGTTGGCTGAAGGCTCCTTCGGGGCTTTCTGTCTTCAGGGGCTTGCCCTCCTTCCGGCAGATTTACTGGAGCTCTAAAACGGTCTGGACTGGCTGGATTTCCACCTCGCAGCCTTGGCAGAGCCACCCGGGCGGAGCGCTGGGGCGTGAGCACCACCTAGTGGTGACACGGTGGAACTCATTCAAGCATGGAAATGATTCGGGGTTTTCTACTACCCGAATAAAACCACCGTAAGGTGCAGGGGGGATGTTTTGTCTTCTTTTATTCTCAGATAGAAAATACACGCAGGATGCGCAACACTGGTCCTAAAGACAATGAAATAAAATAAAATCTGTGGGGAATAACAAATCCATTCCCTCAAACCGTTAGCAACACCAAATTAGTGCATCATCTGTCCTTATTTTAAGGGTTTTCACACAGGGCGTCAGGATGGCCCAGGTGGGTGCTCTCCCAGAGGAACGTTCTGTGGAAAGGGCCGATTTCCTCATCTTCCGTCTTCTGAATGGGGGGCGGCCTCCAGCTACCACCACCAGTGGGGGCGGTCCGTCGCTCAGCCCAGCCTGCCTCCTTGCTCACCATAAACAAGCCCATTTCCATTTAGATTTTCTTGAAGCCTTGATTTCTAGTTCCTTTTCCTCTCATTATCCCAGCCAATCCTTTCAAGGAGGTGTAAAGTGGTGGGACAGGACCCACACCGTGTCTGCTCATCAGCCAGCGCAGCTCAGGCCTCCTGGGCTGTGCGGTCAGAGCCGGGTGGGCCCGGCCTGCACAGGGGTTCGGCTTCCAAGTCGCCACCATCCGTTAATACTTGTGAGGTCATCTGCCTCTTTCCCTGTCTGCCTCCCTGAACATGTCCCTGCCCCCGACTCTCCTGGCCACAGCCATCACCCTGACTTCAGGCTCACAGCACTCTGTCCTCAGTTGTGCACCTAGTCCAGTCTCGCCAGGTGGGCCCCACCATTTCCCTGTTCTTTGTGCTACCTGTAAATTCTGTTCTCACAATTTGTACAGTTAAGCCCATTCTGGTATTCTTTTCCATGGATAGGATCATTGAAATAATCAATAGCTAAAGGCGTATTGATCTGTGCTCCCTGTCACCCCAACGGCACAGAACAGGTTTTCCTACAAGCTGCTTTCATAGTGTGGAGGATCGCCTGGCCTTCCCTGATGGAGGAAAATTGAATTGGTGCTCTAATGAACTCTTTGCCAGTATCTCATGCTCTCTTAAGTGGCTACGAATTGATTGTCTCAGCCTGCTGCCCAAACCTGAAATTGAATTAACTCAATTAATAGAGAACGTTTTCCAACTTAAATCATTTGTTCTGTTCCCATGATTTCTTCAAAACAATGTTTTAAAAGCTAGTGGTTATCTTTTAAATGTGAATCCCTTCCAGGGAGTGGATTCCATACCATTCAACCTGGATGACAGGATGGCTTCCTTTATTTTTTTAATTCTCTTCCCCATCTGGTTTTGACATTTTCATCCACATGTCAACCTGTGGAATCTAGTAACAAGAGGTGAAAGCTGACAAAGGCCACGTCTTTTCTAATGTCTTGTCAGGAGGGAGCAAGTTACAGATACACGGGGCCCCTTCCTCCCCCTCCTTCTCTTTGCACCTTTGGGATGATTGGAAGGAGGTCCTTGTGTACCTTCCGAGCTGTACCCCGCTGTCTCTGAGGTTCTCCCTGCGTCTCTCCCGGGCAGCCGTTGTCATCCGAGCTGTACCCCGCTGTCTCTGAGGTTCTCCCTGCATCTCTCCCGGGCAGCCGTTGTCATCCGAGCTGTACCCCGCTGTCTCTGAGGTTCTCCCTGCATCTCTCTCCCGGGCAGCCGTTGTCACCCCTGAGGACAGGCGCAATGCCCACGTCGCCAGCTGAGTTCATCGTGCCGGGGCAGCAATGGCCCTGAGAGCCTCTGGAGGGCCACTGCCCGGAAGGGAACGACGCTCACCGCCGCCTGTCCTCAAGGCAGGCACATCCCTCGAGGGTGGGAAGAGCTCTGAAGCAGCCCTTGGCTTTTGCTTGACTGAAATGGAGATGCACCCATTTGGTTTCCCGGGTGTGCCACGTGCGCAAATAAGCGTGTCATGGAAAAACTCTGAAGAGCCAGGGCTGAGCTCTAGAACCAACTCCCAACCCTGCAGCTGATGGAGCAGCCCCACCCCCCACCCCAGGAAAATTACTTATATTCTCTGTGGCTCTGTTTCCCTGCATAAACCAGAGGCCAGGATTACACCATTTTTCTCCCAAACTGAGATGTGATTTTAGTTGATATGGACTAGGGCTTAAATAAATGGAGTCCTATGGTGTATTCTCTTCAGATCCTAACTGACCGGGGTCTTCCACTACTTCTGACCCTTGCTAAACTTTAATAGAAGGGCATGCCTGTGGCTCAGGGCTCGGGCAGCTGACAGCGGCCAGCCCGGATTTTCAGTGACTGCTGTCACTGCATTTATTCCTCACCTTCTACATGATTCTCCACTTCTGGCTGTGATGCAAAGTCTCCTTTGAAAATAAATACTTCTAAGGAAACAAAATATAGGTCGACTGAAAGAAAAATGTTGAGTACAGAGAAGTCCACGTGCTTGCATAAATGCTTGGAGGTGCAGTGCTGTGCGCAGAGACACGCAGACACCTTCCAGGCGGCCCATACGGGGCTAATGCTCGGGAGCACCTGCCAGGCTCCCATGTCCCCTTACCGATTCTTCACTGGCTCTGCTCAGCATAGCAGGCTGGTCCGGCTTCCCTCTCACCCCACTGTTGGACAAAAATTGCAGGATGGATGGATGACCTGACGCTTCTCCTTTCTGCACTCTGCCCACCCCAGTCTGCCAGCACCATCTCCTTCCACTGACACTAGCCAGAGACTAAACCAGCTGAGGGCAGTTTACTCATATGTGCTCTGTGTTCCAGGCCAACCCAGCCCTGATGCCCCAGCTAGCAATGGGGGCAAGAAAAATGCAATTCTAAGGTGTGCATGTGTTTGCATGTGTGTCTAATCTTCCACCCTTTTTATTTTTTTCACAGTTCATTTATGACGAACAAGTTTCCTGGTAAGTACCTCTTTTCCCCTTCCAGTTTCCCCTTGTTATGTTGCAGAACCAAATATAGTTAAGACCAGAGTCAGGGTTTAGGAAGGAAAGGGAAATGTCCTGGCAGCTTGGAACAACTAGCATCTCCTGGGAACCTCTGTTCACCTCGAGAGATTAAATTAGTTTTCACAGAGCAGAGGTCTTTTCCCTTGGGCGTGGGTGGTGGGCGTCCACTTGGGGTCCTCATGTCTTCCTGCCTTTATCATCCAGGTTAGATGCCATGACTTAGCTATGGCTTCTAGCCCTTTGCGAGGCCATGATTAAGATTTGACTGATCTTTTCAAATTGTGTCTAAAAGGCATCAGCATATTCCAAACCCCATGTATGTCTCAGAAACCGGACACAGAGGCACTTCCGCACCTGTAACCCATTAAAGTTCTGCCTGACATTCAAGAAGATCGTAGCGCTCTGAAAAATGAGTAACTTTTTTATAGATAAAAAATTTTTGCTCAAACTAAAAACACAGGAACATTTGCATCTGGGCTAACTGTCCAAAACCCCATTTTTGAGTTAGACTCTGAGCGAGTCAAACTTGTCCGATATGGAAATAGAAATTGGGTGTGTTATGCATTCTTGCTATAGTTTTTCAAATATTTGATCAGTGGAAGTCAAGTAATGTGAAATAGCATCTTAGGGACAAATACGTGTGGCCCTGAAGGTAGATGAGTTGAGTGGGATTTTTCACAGCTAGGAATGAGCTAGAGAAATAACTATGGAGTCCCCCAGTCTTCATTTTCAGCAAAACGACTGCTGTTCTGTTGTTGGCGTGATGTCTCTGTGTCCCAGAATATCTCTGGGAGTTTCAGAATCTGGCAGTGGCGGGGAACCTGCCACCCTGGTGGTGAATGTTACCCACTATGCCTGGCATTAAGATACTTCCCCCCAACCTCCTCTGTTGGGGAGCGAGGAGGAGACAGCTAAGAGAAGTTGCTTTAACACCCACAGTCTCTATATTGACCCACAAGAAATGAGGGAATCTTCTCTGAGGAGCAGCGATCAGTAGCTGAAAGAGATTGAAGTGCCTGGGAACGCCCAAGGTCAGGGAGAACCTTCCGGTGGGATCCACCTGGGCGTGGTGGCCCCGTGGCCTGTTCACACCCCCCACCACATCCCTGAGGATTAAGTGCAGCACAAGGAAACTTGCCGAAGCACTCCTGCTCAGACTGACGGTGTGCTTAACATAACCATCGCTTTAGAAAACCGTAGGTATGTAAGAGCTGTTCAGTGTTGCTGCTCTTTGCTAACAGGGCTGCTGTGAAGACAAATTATCATCCCAGGTGATCTCAGTTTTTCTGCAGCTTTTGTGCAGAAAACCTTCAGAAGGACGCCCATGGGTGGCTCACTGCCCAGCAGCCAGAGACGCGTTTTGCCTCCCGCATCTCCCTCGCCTTGCTGGTGGGAAGCATGGCAGGAGATGGAGCAGGTTTCGGGAGAGCCTGCTTCCGTCCTCACCCTCAGAATGGCTTTTAGGACACTTCAGACAGTATGGAGCAAGAAAGGGAGAGTCTACTTCCTCTTCAGTTCAAAGACCAAGCCTCCTATGATGTCAGGAGGATGGAACCCCAGGCTCTTAGGGTCAAACCCCAAGCCGGCAGTGAGGGGCCCAGTGCTGGGACCCTCAGACCCTCAGCCTGAGCGCCAAGGCTCCCACATGACGGAGGACGTGGAGGGCCACAGACAAATGCCTTGCAAAGTCCCAGTATGTTCTGTTCTAGCCTGGAGCGTGTCGGCATCATAACTCACGCACAGGCACAGCTACAAGGAAGAACTAGGGGGAGACTTTCGTGGCACCAGAACCTCATTCCCAGACTGCCAGCCTGTTACGTAATTATCGTTATTATGTGGATGGGCTGACAGAGAACATTTTCCCATGACTGAGACAGAGAAATTAAAGTCTGCGCCACTGGCCCGTAACTGCTCTGGCACTTCCAGGATTTCAGCTCTTCATTTGAAGGCAAAATATATTGAACTCAAGATATTTCTCACTGCCCACATTTCTTACCTTCTTACCTAGCCAACCAGAAGCACGGGTTGCTGAAAGGGTGTATCCAGGAGCCAATTTCTCCCTTTAAAGCTAGATTCTTCAGCCTTCGCAATTTAAGCACAGTGATAATTCAATAAACACCTTAAATAGTGAGTTCCATTCGTGCTGTAGAACATCCCACCACGTCCTAGCAATTTCAAAGCAGGTAACCAATTCAAAACCAATTGAACCCTAGTCCTCAAAAGGAAACTAATTTGAGATGTGTTTATTTTGAAACAAGAGTTTCCTTCAGAGGAAAGGAGTCTTGTCAAATACAAACACACGAGGACAAGGTACCCCGAGCACAGGTTGGGCTCCGTTACCGTTCCTGAAGTGGCATTCCGTAGTAAGTCGCTAAAAAGCGGCAGTCGGAAGGTTTTTAATATCAGGTAATAAAAAAAACAGCTGCAGTGGATTAAAAAAAACAGTGACTTATGTTTCTTGCACAGCAGGCACCCAGCCGCACAGGCTTGACCCTTCCCTGACAGGCCCGGGATGACTGTCCCAGCCGTCAAGTCTGGTTCGAAAACAAGGAGAAAGAAGGGGCTGTGCTGTTTTATTCAACACCTTCCCACCTTCATCTTTTGGTCACACCTGGGTCTGCCTTGACGAATAAGTGGCCAGGGTGGGGATAGAAGCACGACTTTAGACCGATCATTATTTATCCTGGTGATGGGCTTGCCCTCCTTGATATTGAGGGGTCCCCATTTGCTGCCTCAGCAGAGTGGAGTTCTATTAGCAGGCAAGAGGCAGGGGAGTATCTGTTGGGTGCTTTTCAGTTAGCTACCTGCCCGCAAAGACATTTGAACAGAAAGCATCAGAGGAGCACCTATCAGGAATCAGGGTGTATGTTCACCCCGCAGAGGAAGGCGCATGACTCCATGACGACCGCTCAGCAAGGCCCTCAGTGTTGCCAGAAGGGATTGGGAATGTGTCTCGAGGGAGTATGAAGGCCTGACGAGGAGACTGAAGGGCTCAGGGTGATGTTTTCCTTTATTCTTTGAGCTTCATGTTGTGACTTTGGGAGAGAAAGGAGAGCCAGGGGACACGCCCTGGAGACTCCATCTGCATAGTGCCCGAGACCTGCTCCGCAGTTCTGGACCCTGGTTAGGAAAGCAGGGCCAGGCCCTGCAGGTGACAGGGGCTCACCGTCCACCACAGAAAGAACAACCTTTGGCAGGGGAATTAGGCCAACTGGAGTTGGTTCAAAATGGAGGTCTGCAGAAAGGGCAGAAATAAACCCAGATCATATCACAAGACCAGGTCCTTGGAGAACAATGGGTGGGCTGTGGTCAGGAGAGGCAGCTGGAGAAGAGTGTCCTGGGGGGATGAGCCGTATGACCTCAGAGGTCTGCACGTGGAGTCAGCCTAAACCACAGCGGTTTCCTGGGCACCTCTCAGGTGCCAGGCTCCACTCCAGAACTAGACACAGAATGCAACACCCACTCGGCCCTCACCTGGGGCTATCTCAGGGTAGAGGGAAGGCAGATGGCCGACATGCAATCATGGGGTCATTCGACGACTCTCACGACCCTGGGTGGGATGAGGTGTGGGGGAGGGACTCTGAAGAGCATTAAGCCAAGACTGGATCCAACCCTCAGATCACAAAGCAGAGGGACAGCAGAGCCGCAGCATAGAGGTCTCGGAAAGCCTGGCGCACTTCGTATGGAGAAGGTGCTGGGCGAACCCTGAGTCTGGGCCCTGCTGAGCACACCTGAGACGCCAACAGAAGCAGGGAGCCTCCATCTCATGGGTGTCCCTGAGTAGGACAGAAGAGAACTGCACTTGAATATTGCAGTGGAGAGCTTGCTCTGAACCAAACATCCGAAAGATCTAAAGGATTACAGAATATAAATATACCTGTTTACAAAGTGCTGGACTTAATGCAACCTAGCCCAAAGGATCTCGATATTGGTCCATTTTCTGGTCCCCTCACCAAGTCTATTAAAATGCATTTGGGCTATTACATGACACCCCTTCAGATCTTGAGTATCTCTTCCTTCAAAATGAATGCTGTGGATAAAACCTGACTTTTCCCAATGAAGTTTGTGCCACATGTATACTGGTTTCAATGAGATAGGAACCATCTTCAGGCCACTGGTGGTGTCTTACAACTACAAATTGCTGTTTAGAGGAAGCCTCACCTGTACAGATGAGGGGAGGGCTGCTCTGTGCTGGGGAGAGGAGAGTAATGGGCAGCTGGAGAGGGAGATATCCCAGAGAGCTGAGGTCAGGGTCAGTGTGGGGAGTGGTATCCAGTGATCACTAGAAATTGGGGGGAGAGATAAATAAGTAATGAGTAAACAAGAGAATCACAGACTAGTCAGAGGTTTGAAGAACAGAAACAGGGTCATGTGATAGAAACTAAAGGAGGAGTAAGCAGGGAAAACTTCTCAGAGGAGGTGACATTTAAGCTGATGTTTGCAGGATAAAGCAGCCAGCAAGGAGTGAAGGGAAAAGCATTCCTGGCAGAGGGAACAGTAAATGCAAAGGTTCTGAGGAGAAGGAAAGATCTTGGCATGTGCAAAGGCCAGTATGGTGGAACACTGATGGGGCACAAGGTGATTTGGGGTTGAAGGAAAAAGACTCAGGTTTTGCAGAGAAGGGGTACCTTTTATTGTTTCCTCAAGTATGTAGGGAAGCGATTGAAGAGTTTTAAGCAGAATGGTGTGATACAGTCACATCAAGCAAACCAGTTCAGAGGCTACAGTTAAGGTGGACCAAGGAGGTAGGAGGAAAGGGGCAGAAACCACAGTCCTGGGAGAATAGGACAGAGTCCCGACGGGGGTCGGGTGAGCGTAAAGGGGAGCTCCTTGATTTCCG
>JAQQAC010020895.1:3679176-3694827 GCA_029783875.1 Phataginus tricuspis | reverse complement strand
ACCACATAGTCTGAAACTACACGCAGTAAGAGAAACATGCCCCACCAGTCTCCAGCTGTGCCTTCCCTACCCTCCTCCTTTGTTCTGGCTCCAGGTACCATCTGGCTGCAACCACATTGAGGATTCTCACACACAGCTGCACAGCCAAGCCCTTCCTGAATTCCAGACTCTCAGAAACCATAGAGATAATATTGTTGTTTTAAGCCACTAAGTCTTTGGTGATTGGCTACACAGCAGTAGATAACTAGAATGAACGAAGCCCCAGAAGTACAGACTGTTTCTAGAAAAGGAAGACTAACCATGCCTAATACCTTTTGTAGTAGCTTTGTTTTGGATAATTTAAAAGAGGATGTTGATAGACAAGAACATGTCTCTTTTGTGAAGAATTATGTTCCTCTCTAGATTTATCTTATACTCTTTGTACTGGAAAATAATAGAATTATTTGCACGTGATTTTCTTCTTCCTTCCTTCTTTCCCTTACACCCTCCTTTCTTCCTTTGTTTTTTGTAGTTGCAGAGCTTTAAATACCTATTGCTTGTAGCAAAGTGATAGACCAGAATGCTGGAGAGAGCTATTTGTTTTGCCTTGAATGAGGCAAAGCTTAAAGAACACAGGCACTAAGAGCATGGGTGCTGTTCTCAGCGCTCGCTGATGAGGCTCGAGGCTGAGTAGCTTCCACCTGGGCTGTATGAGGAACAAACACGTCCAACAGTCTAGGCCAAAATAAAAACAAGTGTCTTCAAGTGAGGCTTGGAGTGAGGATGTTTCATTTGCACTGACTTAGTGGCTATGTTTGGAGTCAGACTGCCTGGGTTTGGATCCTGTCTCCCCAACATACCGGCAGTGTGACTGTGGGCTAGGAAATTCGTCTCACTGTTGCTTAGTTGTCTCATCTGCTGTTGTAGAGGTTGTCACAAGGATTGAGTGAAATAATCCATTGGAAGAGCTTATTATAGTATCAGGCATAGAGTGAGTGCTCCACGCTCTCAGGATTTTAATCTCTAGCTCTTGAGACCTGGATCTAGTGAAGGGAGCAGAAACACGGCAACTAAGAAACATCCACAGATTATATTGCTTGACTTGAGTGTGTGGTTACTGGCTCCTCTGTTACCGCCCTAGGCAGCAGACAGACAGTTCCAGATCTGCTTAGTCTGCCCGAGGTGATGGTCATCAACCACCAGTGTGAAGCACTGTGGTCCCGTGTGGAAATTTCTAAGTAAATTATTAAGGTTCCATGTAGAATTTAACATTTAAATTAAAAACACCCAGTTAGATTTTAGCAAGCTGTGATTAAAAGTAACTGCCTTAATCTGGTAAATGTTATGTACAGGCTATATTTAATAGTAAAATACTGAGGGCTTTCACTCTGCAGTAAGGAGCAAGACAAGGATGCCCTATCCTCCATGTTCACTCCCACCCTGTATCACTTGACACCCTATCACTTTTATTCCATATTGTACTGGCTGCTTTACCAGGGCACTAAGGCAAAATAAGTAAATAAATAAAAGTGATAAAATTAGAAAACAATAAAACTGTCACAAAGAGAGTAATATGTTAGCAATAATTAGAAGATTAAATTAAAAAATCTGGTTTGCATTATCATTAAAAAAATACCCAAGAAAAATTTAACAATATATGTTCAAGAACACCACACTGAAAAGTACAAAACATTGGCAGGAATTAATGAAGACCTAACTAAATAGGAGGATAAACCATGTTTGTGGATTGGAACACTCATTATTTTAAAGATGTTGTTTCTCCCCAAATGACCTATAGACTCATTGAAATTCCAGTTAGAGTCCCAGTAGGGTTTTTTCCTGTATAAATTAATAAGTTGATTACAAAACTTAGGTCGAAATGAAAAGTAATTATAATATCCAAGATGATATTTATGAATAATAAATCTGGAGGTTTTACACTACTGGTTTCAAGATGTGCTGTCAAACTACATAATTGAGATTGTGGCAATGAAACAAAAATAGACTAATAGATCAATGGAAGAAAAAGTAGAGTCCAGGGAGGGACCTACAGATAGGCAGTCATTTGATTTATAAGAAAGGTTACACTGTGGTTACATGGGAGAGAGAAGAATCTTCCACAGATAATTCTAGGTCAGGTGTGATTCTTAAGGAATAAATGAAGCTTGGTCCCTATGCCATATATAAAATTAGTTCAAGATGGATCATAGATTTAAATGTTAAAACTTGAACTACCAACATTTTAGAAGAAAATATAAGAATATCTTTGCGATCTTGGAGTAGGCAAAGATTTTTTAAAAACAGAAGTGGTAATAAAAGAAAAAGATTGATGAATTAGACTTCATTAAAATTAAGAACTTTTGTTCATTAAAAGATGCCCTTCACAGAGTACAAAGAGCAAACCATAAACTTCGAAAAGACATGTGCATACATACCTCCATGCACCCAGCATCCAGGAGTGTGTGTATATTAGATGACCGAATCTAAGGATGGGCAAAAAACTCGAGCAGACACTTTACAAAGGAGGATATTAAAATGGCAAATAAATACATAAGTAAACGATGTTCAACAAGGGATTGTCTCATCTCAACCAAATGATGTTCTCACCAGGAAAACTAAAATTAGCACCACTATAATATATCATTACACATCCATCAAAATATCTATAAGCAAAATGACTGACAACGTAACGTGTAGTTAGTGAAGACGTGGAGCAACTGGAACTCTTACGTTGCCGGAGGGACTATATGTTGGTATAAGATTTTTCAAAAACAAGTGTTGGGCTAAAGCCGAAAATACACCTACCTAATGACACAGAGATTATACTGTGAGGTCTACTCAACGGAAACGAGTGCTTATGCCCACATGTACAAGATTACAACAGCTTTCTTTGTAATAGCCAACAACTGGAAGCTTCCATTATGTACATAGTGATGAAAAGGAATGGAGTGATGGAATCTCACAGACATATATTGATTTAAAGAAATCACACACACCAAGGGTATATATTGAATGGTTCTACTCATATGAAGTTCAGAAACCGGCAAATCCAATCTATATGAAAAGCTCACTAGTTGAAAAGACAGCAGGAATAAATACATAATTCTGTATCAGGATAAGAAGTCCCTTCCCCCAAAACCCACAGACACAAACAGAATGAAGGAGGAGTGGCCTAAGGGCTGCCTTCGTGATCAGTAGGGTGAGGGGTTAGAATGCCGGTGT
Source organism: Phataginus tricuspis (assembly GCA_029783875.1). Lineage (NCBI taxonomy): Eukaryota > Metazoa > Chordata > Mammalia > Pholidota > Manidae > Phataginus > Phataginus tricuspis. The sequence goes on along the minus strand of JAQQAC010020895.1, from coordinate 3,691,626 downwards.
GGGAATCGGGAAACCTGACCTGCTGGCCTTATTAAGACTGGTGCGAGCTGCCATATGATTATTTCATTCTTCATTTTTGGATAAGGTGAGTCTGAGGTTCTGGGGGATTGAGAAATCCAGCGGACAGGTAGAGCACTAGTGGGCAAACGAATAACTATGTATCCAGAAAACAGCACGTCTATGACAACGGTGGTTCTGGTCTATAGAAGCCAGGCCACCCTGATGTCTTGTTTAATTTTGGGTGCCACATTTTCATGGAAACATGAGACACAGGCCTGTCCAGAAGTGGGCAGCAGTGCAATTGCTGGACCATGGTTTGGGAAAAAATGCTTGAAAGAACTTTGAATACTTGACTTGGACAAAAGAAAAGGCAGGAAAGGCCCCCTCTGTGGTGTGAAAGAAGAATTAGACATGATCAGTAACATGAGTTCCGTTAGACCCACAAAGCCAAAGCACAGAAATTTGAGAAAGGCAGATTGCAAGTCAAGGGAAAGACTCTGGCTAGCACTTTGGGATGCGTGATTTCCTCATCGTCAAAGAAACTGAAGCCCAGCCTAGACGATCATGGAGGATGCTGCAGAGGAGACTGACGCACGCCGTGGGGACTAGGTACAGATGTACCTGTCAACACTAGGACTTCATGGGAGGAGGCAGTTTGGAACAACGCATACAGGGGTGAGAATCACCCACAGAGAACAGACAGGGGAAATGCCCAAGATACAGACTGTAGCAAGAGAAAATAAGTGAACTGCAGAAATATCATGTACAAATGAGAGAAAAGTTAGCATACATAGAGAAGTCATAGCAGTATAGGAAGGAAATTGAAAGACTGTTACATAAAAAAAGACAGTGAAGAGTGAATTTCACTGAGGTATAGCGTACAACCAGTTAAGTTTCCAAATCTTAAGAGTACAGCTTGATGATGTTTTTATACCATTCCAGAAGGTTCTCTCAGGCATTCTCCTATTCAGTACCCCCAAAGGATAACCACAGTTTTGGCCACTCATATACATGCATTCCTAGAAGTATTGGTTGTTTCTGAAGATGAGAAGAGGTTTCCAAAATAGGGAATTTCTTTGATTGAGAGAATTATTCCAAACAATCTTGCGGACCTTACTTAATTTTGTTTAAGCCAAGGTCAAATTATCTAATTTGGAGGTGCAGTGGTAAGGTTTAGCTTGTTGAGGTCAACAGAATTCTTAGCTTGTCCTTTAAAAGAAAATGTACCAGAGTGACAGATGATTAACCAGGAGAGGAGGTATGTCCGTTATCTGTATGGTATCACAGGAAAAGGTAACACTTGATACAAAGTCAGGGCAACTTAGCTTCTGAGGAAAAAAGCAGTTATTGGCTAAGGAAAGTTAACCAACATGCCATTTTAGAGTAATCTAAGTTTTCTCTCTTACACAGAAATCTTTGGAAAGGGAATACGCTCTATAACATATTTAAGTCCTTATAGGTACTATAATTTCTATTACCAAAAAGTTATGCTTCAGAATAAGTGTTCCTAGAACTTTTAACAGGGGATGTTTTGTTGTGAAATGTTATTCTCACATAAATGTTAACTATTCTCATTCCAAATGCAGACGTTGGAATGACTTACCAGTACAAGTGGGGGTCTTTATTCTGCTTTTATTGTGTCATTTCAGACAACAAGTAGGTAAGGGATGGAAGTCTTCTAAACTTTCCAGAAATGTTCATGTTTTGGAATTACATGTAATTACTCTCTTAATTGCTTCCAAATTTCCTTCCCTCCCTCCCTATTCAGTTTCTTCTCAGGCAGTTTCCTATGTAGAAAATGGTTGGAGTAGGTTGGGGCAGGATCCCCTCTATGGGCAAGGTCAGAGAGTGGACAGGGTCAACTTGACAGTATGAATTGAAAGGGAGAGGAACTACTCTTTGTAGATAGAGGAGCTGCCCGGGAAGTCATCAGAGGTTCCCCCAACCAGGGGGGAAATTAGACTTCCAGCCATTTGCCTTTGCTTTGCCATTTAAGTTCCACCTGTCAGCAATGGTCATCCACATCAATTTACCTAATTCCCATTTCAAAAGCAAAAATCTGCATTTGTAAACGGTGGCGAGCAGAGGACCTTCAAGTATATAATATGCTGTGCATGCATCAAATACTGACTGAGGTCTCAAAGTGTCATTTTCCGTGAGGATTTAAACAAGAGCAGAACTCATCCTGGTCTTCAGAGAGAATCATATGGCAGACAGACCTGAAGCAGTGGTAACACACGGCAGTAATACGTGTAGTGGAAAAGGAATGTAAACTCAGGGGTATGCACTAAGTTCAGTGACAGTTCAAAGCGGGGAGGGGTACACATGGTTGGGAACTCAGAGCGGATTTGGGCAGTGGTGGCAAGAACCACCATGAGGGTTCAAGGTGAGGACAGTGGTGACCGAGGAACCAAAGGTGGATCTGGGCGTTGCCACTGACCAGCTCATGGTGCTACTAAGCAGGTCACTTCACCTTGTACAGCTGCAAAGTGAGAATCGAATGCTGCCCTTTTCATGAGGCTGCTTAAGGAAGTCACATGAGAAGTAGCGCGTGGGAGGCAATCGCTCCTTAGTAAACGCCAGCAGTTGCCTGCAGTAGTTGGCGATGGATCTCAACGGATGGGCAGGATGGCAGCCGGAGGTATCAGCAAGGTCAGGTAAGGTAAGGTGGTGTCGCTCTTTTCTGCCTGTCCTTTCCCTGGAGAGACAGATGCCAAAGCCTTTTCCCAATACACTTAATTTAAAGAAAAGAAAATATAAAAGGGAAAAGAGGGAGAAAAATTATTCTAGGTTACCATCTTCTACACCTGGCCTAATCCTGAGACGTTCACTCACAAAAGCTCTTTGGTTAAAGAATCTGGGGAGATCCAGGCACATACTTTCCTTCTAGATAATGTTCATATAGAGACTCTAGAAATCTTGCAGCAAAGAAATCTATTTTACTCCATGTTTCCCAATTTATTAGGATTATGGAACTGTTTTCTTCGAACACTTATTAACATTGGTAACATGGGCTGGGAGCCTGCTCTCTTCAGGCTGCTTTTACCTTGAGGGTTTTAATTTTTAAATATTTTATGAGGGCGTTAGAGCTTCCAATGAGAATAGTGACCCTTAAGTACTTCCTACAGTGCATCCCACCTAATGATGCTCGATCAGCATTTAATTACTGAATAGCTGTGAGCAATACACCCCCACACATTTCGCTTTTCTTCTTAGATAAATTAAAGTAAAGCAAGATAGTTTAAAACTGTCAAGGTTAGAAACACTGATAGTACTCTCTAGAGAATTTCTAGTTTGCTAGGAAACCAATGTAAGTTTGAAATGAATGTGCATTTCTCTAGGAACACAACCATGTCAAAGTTCAAGAACCAGTTGGAAACAGACTCCCTTTGCTGAGGAAAAGCTGCTTTTGTCCACAAGGTGTGAGACCAACACCACAAGGTCATCCCCTGCCTCACCCTGACCTCAGTCAGTGTGAAGGGAGGCCTCAGTCAGTCTGCTTCTCTTTCCAATAGACAGTGATGTTTTTCTTCTAGAAAGACAGTCTTTATATTGCTGGTGTTTTAAGTTTCTGTAGGTAAGATTTAATAACATACACCATACGTGTGTACTGTCAACTCAGTTTAATCTTTAGATGTGGCTTTGGCTGGTTACCGTGTTCTTCAAAGTCAAAGCCCCTTTGCAAGTTGACTAAAAGCATTTTTCCTGGTGAGTTTTATTCCCTTGGCTGCTCAAAAAACTTTGTCAAACATTTACAGATGTTGCTGCAGCACCATTAGTGAGAGTTGGATATTGGCGGCAACATTTAATTCTATTTCACCCAAGGGAGAGTACCAGATAACGGAAACTGTAGTCTGATGGGAGAAGCATGGGAACTATTGAGATGTCACTAGAGGCAGCAGTCCCTTCTCTGTCTGGCCAGATAAATTATCAGCCTCCCAAGTGTACTGTTTCATTCGATCCAAGTTGGTGATATGCCAGAATGCTAAAAGTCAGGAAATGGTGCAGACACCTACTTCCTGCTCCACGTGGTGTGCTGTGTGTTATACCACGGCACATGAGCAAAGGAAAAATGAAGACCAGCACCCCCTGAGCAACACACATTGAAACAACATAAGATCTAAGACCTTCAGTTTGGGGTCTGCAATGTAATCATTTAAGGATTTTTCAAATAGAGTGCTGAATGGTAATATAGGTACGAAGTAGCGATGAATGGGTGAAGCATACTATAACATATACAAGCGTATGAGTATAGTAGAGGGAATTAATATGACTTTGACCTTTCCTGTTTTGCAAAATGGAAGATTTAGAGTGTAAAAAAGATTTTCAAAATGGGCATCTCTAAGTATGAACTTATTCTCAAGGGTTCGTATATCCTCTTGGGAGGCATATGAAATACATATTTATTACAAGGATAATATTGAATAATTAATCTAACTTTGTTCTGGGTTAACTGTGTGTCATGACCGCCTAGTGGACTGTGATTCACTAGTGGGAAGTTGGGCACACCTGGTGTCATTTTACATAAAGGTGAATGCAACTGAAACATCAGAATGTAAGAGTGAAGTATTGTTTTAGTAAGGGTTAAGTGTTTTTTTTTAATAAAATCTTTGCTTCTGTTTTGAGTGTGTGTAGGGGTGTAGGTCATGATGAGAAATGTGGTTATGACTGTGGACAGAAGCCAAAGAGTTTGAAAGCCATGAATCACTAGATCACTGGTTCTGAACCTTCACTGCACAGTGGAATCACTCAATGGGCTTTGAAAAATAGGACTGCGTGGGTCCCAGGGACTCTGCTGCGATCGGGGTGTGACCTGGGCACGGGGCTTGCTTACGACTTCTCAGTGTGCCGCCAGGAGTGAGAGCCCTTGAGGAGCTGAGCCTTCTAGCCCACTCTGCCTCTCTCTGGGTTTGCGTGTAATTGGCCTTGGGACCAAGTCCTCCTACAAACTGGAATTGTTGCAGGGTGCAAAGAAGGACCAGAGTGGGCTTAGGACATAGATAATGTCTTTGCCCCAAGTGAAGGTCACGTGCAGTCTAGTGGGGGAGAAAAATGAGAGCTTCACAGTTCAGATAGAGAAATCAAGGAGTGGAAGAGATGGGGATAATGCGAATTGTGTGAGCATTCCCCCTGCCATCCCACCAGTGGGTGAAGGCCCCAGAGTCTGCAGTTTCCCCAGGTAGCCGGCTGTGAGCCTCTCCAAAGAGCAGATTACCTTTAAGGGTAATTCCTGATTTATTCTTTTAAGAGTGTCCTCCCCCTTAGAAGATGCAACCCCACTATATTCATGTTACAGAAATGACGTAGTTTCAGTAAAATATCATCCTCTATTACATAAAATAAGTGTTGTTATGTCTAATTGTGTTGGTTTACATTTTGTTCTTGTATAGTTTATAATTGTACATGGTTTTATAATTGTACAAGATGATGAGAATAAGGTGTTTATACCTAGTTGTTTTATTTGAACATTCTTTTTTGGGGGGGGTGCATAGGGTGAATTTATTTATTTATTAATTTTATTATTTTTTTAACAATTTATTTTGGTATCATTAACCTACAATTACATGAGCAATATTATGGTGATTAAACTACTCCCTTCCTCAGGACCCCCCCCACAAACCCTATTACAGTCACTGTCCATCAGCGCAGTGAGATGAGAATTACTACTTGTCTTCTCTGAGTTGTACAGTCCTCCCCGTGCCACCCCACCTTATGTCTGCTAATCGTAATGCCCCTTTTACCCTCTTATCCCTCCCTTCCCACCCATCTCCCCAGTCCCTTTCCCTTTGGTAACTATTAGTCCATTCTTGGGTTCTGTGAGTCTGCTGCTGTTTTGTCCCTTCAGTTTTTTTCTTTTGTTCTTATACTCCACATATGAGTGAGATCATTTGATACTTGTCTTTTTCAGCTTAGCTTATTTCACTGAGCATAATACCCTCTAGCTCCATCCATGTTGTTGCAAATGGTAAGATTTGATTTTTTCTTATGGATGAATAATATTCCATTGTGTATATGTACCACATCTTCTTAATCCATTCATCTACTGATGGACACTTAGGTTGCCTCCATTTCTTGGCTATTGTAAATAGTGCTGCAATAAACATAGGGGTGCATCTGTCTTTTTGAAACTGGGCTGCTGCATTCTTAGGGTAAATTCCTAGGAGTGGGATTCCTGGGTCAAATGGTATTTCTATTTTGAGTTTTTTGAGGAACCTCCATACTGCTTTCCACAATGGTTGAACTAATTTGCATTCCCACCAGCAGTGTAGGAGGGTTCCCTTTTCTCCACATCCTCGCCAACATTTGTTGTTGTTGGTGTTTTAGATGTTGGCCATCCTCACTGGTGTGAGGTGATATCTCATTGTGGTTTTAATCTGCATTTCTCTGATGATTAGCGATGTGGAGCATCTTTTCATGCGCCTATTGGCATTCTGAATTTCTTCTTTAGAGAAGTGTCTATTCATGTCCTGTGCCCATTTCTTAATTGGATTATTTGCTTTTTTTTTGTTAAGGTACGTGAGTTCTTTATATATTTTGGATGTCAACCCCTTATCAGATACATCATTTATGAATATATTTTCCCATATTGTAAGATGTCTTTTTGTTCTACTGATGGTGTCCTTTGCTGTACAGAAGCTTTTCAACTTGATATAGTCCCATTTGTTCATTTTTGCTTTTGTTTCCCTTGCCCAGGGGGATATGCTCATGAAGAAGTCGCTCATGTTCATGTCCAAGAGATTTTTGCCTATGTTTTTTTCTAAGAGTTTTATGATTTCATGACTTACATTCAGGTCTTTAATCCACCTTGAGTTTACCTTTCTGTATGGGGTTAGACAGTAGTCCAGTTTCATTCTCTTACATGTAGCTGTCCAGTTTTTCCAACACCAGCTGCTGAAGAGGCTGTCCTCTCCCCATTGTATATCCCAGGCTCCTTTATCAAATATTAATTGACTGTAGGTGTTTGGGTTAATGTTTGGATTTTCCATTCTGTTCCACTGGTCTGTGGGTCTGTTCTTGTGCCAGTACCAAATTGTCTTGATTACTGTGGCTTTGTAGTAGAGCTTGAAGTCAGGGAGCATAATTCCCCCTATTTTATTCCTCCTTCTCAGGATTGCTTTGGCTATTCAGGGTCTTTTCTGGTTCCATATGAATTTAGAATTATTTGCTCTAGTTCATTGAAGAATGCTGTTGGTATTTTGATAGGGATTGCATTGAATCTGTAGATTGCTTTAGGCAGGATGGCCATTTTGACAGTATTAATTCTTCCTAGCCAAGTCCGTGAGATGAATTTCCATTTTTTAGTGTCCTCTTTAATTTCTCTTCGGAGTGTATTGTAGTTTTCAGGGTATAGGTCTTTCACTTCTGTAGTTAGGTTTATTCCTAGGTATTTTAATCTTTTTTATGCGATTGTGAATGGAATTGTTTTCCTGATTTCTCTTTCTGCTAGTTCATCATTAGTGTGTAGGAATGCAACAGATTACTGTGTATTAATTTTGTATCCTGCAACTTTCCTGAATTCAGATATTAGATCTAATAGTTTTGGAATGAATTCTATAGGGGTTTTTATGTACAATATCATATCATCTGCAAACAAGGACAGTTTGACTTCTTCCTTACCAATCTGGCTGCCTTTTATTTCTCTGTGTTGTCTGATTGCTGTGGCTAGGACCTCCACTACTATGTTGAATAGAAGTGGGGACAGTGGACATCCTTGTCTTGTTCCCAATCTTAAAGGAAAAGCTTTCAACTTCTTGCTGTTAAGTATAATGTTGGCTGTGGTTTTGTCATATATGACCTTTATGATGTTGAGGTACTTGCCCTCTATACCCATTTTGTTGCAAGTTTTTAACATAAATGGATGTTGAATTTTGTCAAATGCTTTTTCAGCATCAATGGAGATGATCATGTGTTTTTGGTTCTTCTTTTTGTTGATGTAGTGGATGATGTTGATGGATTTTCGAATGTTGTACCATCCTTGCATCCCTGGGATGAATCCCACTGGATAATGGTGGATGATCTTCTTGATGTATTTTTGAATTCAGTGTGCTAATATTTTGTTGAATATTTTTGCATCTTTGTTCTTCAGGGATATTGGCCTGTAATTTTCTTTTTCTGTGGTGTCTTTGCCTGGTTTTGGTATTAGAGTGATGTTAGCCTCGTAGAATGAGTTTGGGAGTATTCCCTCCTCTTCCACTTTTCGGAAAACTTTAATGAGGATGGGTATTAGGTGTTCACTAAATGTCTGACAAAATTCAGCTGTGACACCGTCTGGGCCAGGATTTTTGTTCTTAGGTAGTTTCTTGATTACCAATTCGATTTCTTTGCTCATAAACAGTGTATTCAGATTTTCTGTTTCTTTCTGGGTCAGCCTCAGAAGGTTGTATTTTTCTCAAAAGTTGTCCATTTCTTCTAGGTTATCCAGTTTGTTACCATATAATTTTTTGTAGTATTCTCTCATAATTGTTTGTATTTCTGTGGTATCTGTAGTGATTTTTCCTTTTTCATTTCTGATTCTGTTTATGTGTGTAGACTCTCTTTTTTTCTTGATAAGTCTGGCTAGGGGTTTATCTATTTTGTTTATTTTCTCAAAGAACCAGCTCCTGCTTTCATTGATTCTTTCTATTGTTTTATTCTTCTTAATTTTATTTATTTCTGCTTTAATCTTTATTATGTCCCACCTTCTACTGACTTTGGGGCTCATTTGTTCTTCCTTTTCTAGTTTCATTAATTGTGAGTTTAGACTGTTCTTTTGGGATTGTTCTTCTTTCCTGAGGTAGGCCTGTATTGCAGTGCATTTCCCTCTTAGCACAGCCTTCGCTGCATCCCACAGATTTTGTGGTGTTGAATTATTGTTGTCATTAGTCTCCATATATTGCTTGATCTCTGTTTTTATTTGGTCATTGATCCATCGATTATTTAGGAGCATGTTATTAAGCCTCCATGTGTTTGTGGGCTTTTTTGTTTTCTTTGTGTAATTTATTTCTAGTAAAATACCTTTGTGATCTGAGAACTGGTTGGTACAATTTCAATTTTTTGATTTTACTGAGGTACTTTTTGTGGCCTAATATATGATCTATTCTTGAAAATGTTCCATGTGCACTTGAGAAGAATGTGTATCCTGTTGCTTTGGGATGAAGTGTTCTGTAGATGTCCATTAGGTCCATGTGTTCTAATACGTTGTTCAGTGCCTCCGTCTCTCTACTTATTTTCTGTCTGGTTGATCTGTCCTTTGGAGTTCATGGTGTGTTGAAGTCTCCTAAAATGAATGCATTGCATTCTATTTCCCCCTTTAATTCTGTTAGTATTTGTTTCACATATGTAGGTGATCCTGTGTTGGGTGCATAGATGTTTATAGTAGTTATATCCTCTTGTTGGACTGATCCCTTTATCATTATGTTATGCCCTTCTTTGTCTTTTGTGACTTTTTTTGTTTTGAATTCTATTTTGTCTGATACAAGTACTGCAACTCCTGCTTTTTTCTCACTATTAGTTGCATGAAATATCGTTTTCCATCCCTTTACTTTCAGGCTGTGTATGTCTTTGGGTTTGAAGTGAGTCTCTTGTAGGCAGCATATAGATGAGTCTTGTTGCTTTATCCATTCAGTGACTCTATGTCATTTGATTGGTGCATTCAGACCATTTACATTTAGGGTGATTATCGATAGGTATGTAGTTATTGCCATTGCAGGCTTTAGATTTGTGGTTACCAAAGGTTTAAGGGCAATTCCCTTACTATGTAACTGTCTAGTTTAACTTAACTTCCTATATTCTTACAAACACAACCTAAGGGGTTTTTTCCTCCTTTTTCTTCCTCCTCCGTTCTTTGTATGTTGTGAATCATATTCTGTACTCTTTATCTTCCTTTCAATGACATCTCTTTAGCCTTAGGAATACTTCCATCTGTAGGAGTCCCTCCAAAATGCCCTGTAGAGGTGGTTTGTGGGAGGTAAATTCTCTCAGCTTTTGCTTCTCTGAAAATTGTTTAATCCCTCCTTCAAATTTAGATGATAACCTTGCCAGGTAGAGTATTCTTGGTTCAAGGCCCTTCTGCTTCATTGCATTAAATATATCGTGCCACTCCCTTCTGGCCTGTAAGGTTTCTGTTGAGAAGTCTGATGATAGCCTGATGGGTTTTCCTTTGTATGTGATCTTTTTTCTCTCTGTAGCTGCTTTTAAAAGTCTGTCTTTATCCTTGATCTTTGCCATTTTAATTATTATATGTCTTGATGTTGTCTTCCTTGGGTCCCTTGTGTTGAGAGATCTGTGCACCTCCATGGCTTGAGAGACTATCTACTTCCCCAGATTGGGGAAGTTTTCCGCAATTACCTCCTCCAGGACATTTTCTGTCCCTTTTTCTCTCTCTTCTTCTTCTGGTACCCCTATAATGTGAATATTGTTCCATTTGGATTGGTCACACAGTTCTCTCAATATTCTTTCGTTCTTAGAGATCTTTTTTCTTTCTGTGCCTCAGCTTCTTTGTATTCCTCTTCTCTAATTTCTGTTCTATTTACCGTCCCTTCTACTATATGTAATCTGCTTTTAAATCCCTCCACTGTATGTTTCATTTCAGATATGGTATTTCTTAATGATTGAATCTCAATCCTAAATTCATTCCTGAGGTCTTCAATATTTTTCTGTACTTCCATAAGCATGTTTATAATTGTATTTTGAACTCTCTTTCAGGAAGATTGTTGAGTTCGGTTTCATTTGGCCCTCTTTCTGGAGTTTGTGAGATTTTTGTCTGAACCATATTCTTTTGATGTTTCATTTTTCTGTGTGGTGCCCACTAGTGTGCAGAAACTCCAGTCTGTGGAGCTTCTCAGCCCCTAGAGTGAGGTTGGGGGTCATAGGGGAGCAGAGCTGGTGCGTGGGAGGGAGGAAAGATCTGTTCCTGCTTCCCGTCTGCAGTGCCTGTCTCCAGTGTCAGAGGCAGTGGGCCAAGCACACACTGGTAAACTGTGCTTTGCGTCTCAGCTGTTGTAGGCGGGGCCTCCCTCTGGCTGGCCTGGCGCCTGCGCAGTGACTGCGGGTTTGCGAGCAGATGCCTGCAGGCCAGTAGGAAGGCTCAGCAGGCTGTGTGTCACAGTGGGGGGCCTCAGAGCTAAGTAGGCAGCCAGGGGGATGGAGCACCTGAAGCTCCTCAAAGTTTCCAACCAGTTGGGCAGAGCACGACCAGACTCCCTTGTCCTGCTCTCCCTTCTCCCGCGCAGTAAGCTCCATGCAAACCCCATCCCTTCAGCATCCCTCTCGCTGCTTGGAAGCCTCTCAGGCTCCCTGCCTTTCCTCCGACACAGAGCGGCTGGGTGTGGATCCCCTCCTCCTCAAATGGCTGGAATGTCAGTTCCTCCAGCACTCTGCCTGTCCGAGCTCCCCAACGCCCAGGGCACCACACAATAAAGGATTCTGTTCACAAAGCAGATGTCCAGGGCTAGGTGTCCAGCAGTCCCAGGCTTTCACCCCCTACCGTGCTGCATTTCTCATCCTCCCGCCGGTGAGCTGGGGTGTGGGACGGACTTGGGTCCCGCGGGATTAAGGCTTTCGTTACCCTGTTACTCAAGGTCTGCTCTGTGCCTGAGGTCTGTATGCAGCCTGGTTCAGCCTTCTTTCTTGTTGCTGTCTGAAGGTTAGTTGTATTTATTAACTATATTTTTGTACTGTTTGTGATTTTGGGAGGAGCTCTCTGTCTCACCTCTCGCACCGCCATCTTGGAGTTCCTAACATTTTGTCTTTAAAGCTTTCTCATTCAGGGCCTGTCCTTACCTGATCCTAAGTAGCTTTATTCTAGCAGGCAGTAGAATTATATTAACTTAGAGCTTTGGTAATGACGATAGTGTGACTGGATCTGAGGTATCTTCTTTGGTCAAAGCATGCATGCTTTCAGCAAATGGATTTCAGAATATTAATAGATATAAAGAAAAAGACCTGGATGATACTAGCATGCAGCATAATAAATCAGAAAGCCCATTTAGAGAAACAGAACCTCTGGTGTCGTCACACCAAAATAAACTCATGTCTTTGCCAGTTATGACTGTAGTCATTTGACATGAGAGTTTCTTGCTGTAAAACCAAAGATTCAGATACATACTGTACATCAAATGACAACAATCCTTCGTGTCATTCTGAAGCTGAAAATATTGAGCCTTTAGTTACAAAGATTTCCTCAAATAGCTTTATGACTGTACATTTGAAATCAAACAGCTACATGTGATAATAGGAATCTGACAGATCACTCAGACTTCACATGTGAAGAATATAAGCAGTGTGTCAGTGGCGCTAGTTCAACTTCTGTTCATCATTTTCATGATTTATATCAAACTGTAGAGAGTTCTGGCATTGCTTCATCTCTTCAGAGTCGTCCACCAGGAGTAAAAGTGGACAGTTTAAATTTCTTGCAGTGTGGAGAGAGAACATCTCCAGTTCAGGATACTATTGTGAAGAGTAAAAGCACAG
>JAQQAC010020895.1:3642260-3678676 GCA_029783875.1 Phataginus tricuspis | reverse complement strand
GGAAGTTTGGGCATGTAAACAAGATCCACGCCAAGACACTCAGTCATCTTGTTATAAAAGAGGCAGATCAACTCCCCCCCGGGGAGGCCAGGCCAGGGCTTCTACCCTTGGGCCCAGACCTTGCCGACTCCTCTGATTTATGGCTTTCACAGGAAGAAGGATACTATTACGGCCACTCTGTCATTATGTAGAGTTCGAAAGCTGAGTTAGAAATGTTTCCTGTTTTTATCCCATGTATCTCAGAACCTGGATATGCTGTACCCTCCCCTCCTTGGTTTGGGGTCTCCTGAGGGTCTGCGTCAGCATCACTATTCAGCTGGCAATGAGAACCCTCAAGAAACACCTCTAGGCCAGCAAAAGAGGGAAGTCATGTTGGGCTGCCTGTGACATGTGAAAAAGAGCCAGGTGGGAACAACCAGGACCATTGATACATGTGAAGCTCCGGAGAAAAAGAGGGACCGGGTAGTATATGAGACGGGACCTCATTGCTTTCCAGACCATGGAGTCACAACGGGTAATGCTCAGAAGACACTGATTCCCCTGCTAGGGAAGGGGAGAAGGCTCCCCGCTCATCATCTGTGTTGTTCCAGAATTCGTATATAGAAATTGTGAAACTTTCTGTGTAACCAGTCAACCCCAGTTTAAGTACTAAGGGGATATCATTGATTTCTGAAACAAATACTAAAATAGTTTAAAACTTGGAATTGTATTAGATTCCTTTTGAGAGTAATACAAACAAGTCTGTCACCATGTCCACCCAAGACACATTCAGAACCAAGGCCTCTAATGAATTGATTTGCGTCTTTTATAACAAGACGAGTGAATTTCTTGACATGCATCTCATTTATATGCCCAGAGAGTTGATGATTTCCCTCTAGAAATACCAGCGACATTCCAGCATGACTGGCACAAGTTTTAAAGAAATCAATTCACAAGGTATTCTGCATGTTTCTGTTTACCTGGAACCCATCTTTATTGTTTTAGCGATTTTTCTTAATGTATATAATTTTGGACATCATGTCAAAAAAATAAGCCTCTTTGACAAAGTTGCAATCCTTCTCATGCTCAGGAAGAACTTTCAGGGCTCCAGAGACTAAAAGACTAAAAGCACATTCATTTGAAAGGATATGTGGTATATCTGCTTTTTGCCTGGCAATGGCTGTGAATGTGTTTACCCTTTCTGAGCATCATATGTCGTGTGAGTTCTGGGCCTCTGAAAAATCCAAAAGGACCTGTCTTCTTGGAGGCAAAGGGCTCCACAGGGTGGTGGGCCTTTTGGGCTAAGGAACTCCATGGCAGCCACCGCCTGCCGAGTGGCTCTGAGCAGATGACACATATCAGCACTTCCCAGTATTGCTGGTGGAAGGTGCCCAGCCACGGAGAGTCTGTTAGCCTGGAGACGAGGCCAGGCGTCTTTCGTGAGTTCTCCCAGCCATTTCAACACACATCACGGTTGGAGAGCTCCTCATGTCATTGATGTCCCCTGCGCGTGTAAGTCAATTTGGGAACAAAGAGTATTTCAAATAGTCATGATACGCAGAATAGAGAAAACTGTGTGATTGTTGCTGGTCACAGGTTACCCATTTTCTTAGGGTGCTCTATGTGTCTACGTGTTCCTTGTTTTCTTCATTCATATTTAAAATTCATTATTTGATGTACCACACTGACAAAATCAGTTACCATCTCAAGGCAAAAAGGCGTAATGGCATAAGTACTTGTTAAGAGTTGGAAGGACTGGGATGAAGGGAGCCAGCTGTCTATCTCTGCATCCACAACATGCTTTTCTTGAGGAAAAATGACAGTACTTTTGTTCAGCTCATACTAAATTACAGCAGTTTTCACCCAAAGATGAAAATCTGCACAATATATTGATAAAATAGTCCAGCAGCTTTGTGAGGAGACATCGGAACATTTTTTGCATAGACCATAGAACAAGTTTGTGATGGCTTGGCCGGGTCAGGATAAACAGCTTTGAGAGATTTGCAATTCAGAACACCTGCTGAAGTCAGCCATGGGGAAGCACCCATGCCTGGGGTCCTTGACATGCCTTAGGTGTTATTTTAAATCACTCAGTATGGAGTACACAGGTACAATTTTAAATAGGTCCACTCCCCAGTGTACCTTCAACCTTACAAAAGACCATCTCTGTGGTAGCAGACGGCCAACTGCCCAAGGAAAGGACCTAAGTGGTTCCTGACAAAATATAAAAGGAGGGACATTTCCAGGGTGTGTTAGCGTATGTGGACATGTGACTCCGACTCAACACTCACATTTACCTCACCTGTTGATACAGAGCTGCACTAGGCCAGGCAAGAGATTCTGGTAATACTGCAATTTTACCCACAGCCCACCCCTCCAGAAACCTCACCTCACAATATGCTCGCTCCCCATCTTCCACAATGGACCCTGTGCCAGAAAACTGGAACACTGTAACCAGACTAATAACATACAGTAACAACAGCAATGAAATCATGATAATCCTCAAACCAGAGGATTCAGCTAGGCACACAGTCCTGTGCAGATTTAGTCCATAGCTTGCCCAGTCCACAGGTGCTCAGTAGCTGAATGGGTAAAGAGTTCAGAGCAATCCACACACACCTGCAGCCACAGGGCAGGTCCAGGCCACAGGGACTGTAGAAGAAAACAACCTTAAGGGTGATAAGATACATGTTTTAGTGACACCAGCATAGACAAATCTTGTCCATCAGGTAAGATGCATGCGAGAGAGTGGTCATGTGATAGGACAGTGGCAGGAATGGGATCTTGTCCTGGTCTAGTATACCACTTTCACCATCCTCCCTGTGGGAATTACAGATGGGTCAATATATAGGGCTACAGGAGGTACATGCACTGGCCATAAAGATAAAACAAAACTTCCCTGTAAGAGGCTCTTACCTCCCAGACATTTTGGGTACACTACTGTGATCTTTGGGGCCATTCTGCTGTTACACCAGGAACACAGAGAAGGCCAGCTTCCAGACCTTCTCTCTAAGGTGCCAGAAGGGCCAGGCATTGCCGGTCCATGTGTCAAAATGTCCAGGGCCATGACCACTCAACAGAGTCTCCAGGGTTTAATGCAGTGGGGCTGGCAGCAGGATGTTGCTCTGCTGGCTGTATCCTGGCTTCAATAACTCCTCTTTCGTTTGCACATATAGTTGTATAGGAGAAGCAGCAACGTGTGTTAGCATGTCCACAGGGCTCAAGACTGCTTTTCAGGACTTCTCATGCAAACGTTACAGCACTGCCCATAAGCAAACTGACCAGCCCCTTAGACTATTGGTGCCCGACTTCAGGCCACATTTCAACAAACCATTGTACCTCTCTATCATGACTGCCCCGGTAGGGTTATATGGTACATGAGGCTTCCACTTTATTCCTAATTGCTGCACCCATTCTTGTAATGCATGTCCAGTAAAGTGGGTGCCTTGATCTCTCTCAATCACCTGCGGCTGGCCATAGGCTGCAACGATACTCTCTTGGGCCCTTTTGGTCATTTGCTGATATGGATGATGTGCAGGAAAAGTGACCAACAGTCCAGTAGCCATGTCCACACGAGTCATGGCATACTGATACCCTTCTGATGTGGCCAGAGGCCTAATAAAGTCTGTTTGCCACCTGACAAGGGGTATCAGCCCCTTCATTATTGTCCCATGTTGCTGCAGGACTAGGTGTAAGTCCCTCTTAGAGCACACAAGGCACTCCTCTGGACTCTGCTGGACAGGCTACAGCCCACATTGTCTTTTGCCCTGCATGCAACAAATGCTGATATAACCCCTGGGCTACATCAGAGGCAGGCTTTCATTCTAGCCAGCACCTGGGCTAATGTGTCTGCTTCATCATTCCCTGGGGATGCCAAGGGCAAATGGCCAGTCACATGATATACAGTAACTGTCTTAGTCTGACCAGAGACCCATAGGTCTTGCCACAGCTCTTGCCCCCAAAGGGGCCGGTGACCAACCATCCAGTTGGCACGGTACCATGTTAGTAGCCGCAGGGTCAGTGCAGACAACTATAGGGGAGGGCTCCTGGGTGATCACAACTTCCTGCAACTCAGCCCATTGATTGCTCTTCCCCTTTCCATCCTCCATACATATTGTCTCATTCTTCGGATGGAAAGCCACAGCCCTCCACTTCGGGGGCTGCCCACGACTGGAGCTGTCTGTGTACCAAGCATCTTCAGGTATAGGGGCTTTTCCCTCCTGATAAGGACTCTTGGCTACCAAGGGCTCAAAAGCAAGTTCTTCCTGCTTTCCACTGGTATATGTCACAGGCCCTAATAAGTGTTGGTGTTCACCACTTAAAGGGCTAATAGAGAGGGTGCTACACTGCTATAAATATGCACCCCGTTTGGCCAGTGTAGGGGTCTGTGCCACATCACTCCGTGGCCTTTGGGTCCAGTCTTGTACCCACCCCACAATGGGCTAGGCAGTTCTTACCTTAGTCGGAGCTGTTACAGTGATGGGCTCCATAGCCAGAAAGGTGTGATACACAGCAGACAGTCGCTTCTCTAACAAGGTGTACCAGACCTCTGCTCCTTTCCATAGTTGTGACCAGAATCCAATAGGCTGGCTTGTCCATTCAAGCCACTACCAAAATCCCCATCCATAACCATCTTCCATTACATGAACACCTAGCTCACAGGACCTTGATGAGTCCATTACATGTAAGACCTGTACGGCCTTGACTGCTTGCCTAGCAGCAGTAAAAGCAGCTGCACATGTCTCATCCCAGTCCCACCTGATGCCCTTTTGTACCAACTGGTATAAGGGCTTCAGAATTTGTGCCAAGTGTGGGATAAATACTCTTCAGGAGCCCAAAAGACCCAAAAACTCTGCCACAGTAGTAGGGGTAGAGAAAGCCTGGACCTTTCTATGACTACTTCTGTGATAACTTTAGTTTTACCTGACCAGACAACCTCCAAAAACTTTATAGACAAATCAGGTACCTGAACCTTGGTGCTGTTCACAGCCCATCCTTTCTCATATAGATGCTGTAGCAGTCTAGGAACTGCCCCTTCTAAATCTGCAAGAGAATCAGACATGAGAATATGATCATCAGTGTAATTATAACAGCTGCACCATTTGTGGTTTCTTCCATGTGGCCAAGTCCTGGGCTACAGGTTCATGACAAATGGTGGGACTGTGGAGGTATCCGTGTGGAAGGACAGTGAATGTCCACTGCTGGCCTTCCCACATGAAGGTAAACTGTCCCTGACTTTCCTATGCTATGTCAATAGAGAAGAACGCATTAGCAAGATCCACAATGTAATGACACGTCCCTAGTTCATGACTGAGGGTGTCCATAAGGGCTGATATAGAGGAGACAGCAGCATGTGAAGGGGGTGTGACTTTATTCAGTTCCCTGTAACCCATGGTCATACTCTAGGAGCCATCCAGCTTTTTCACTGACCACACAAGAGAATTAAAAGGACTATGAGTGGGCTTTATGATGCCCACCTTAATCAACTCCTGTAGAGTTTCTCCCATCTCCTTGTGCCCCCAAGGCAATTTATACTGCTTAGTATTTGTCACTCGCCGAGGTATTGGCAGAGCTGCAGGTGGGTGCTGAGCATGTCCCCTCAGAACTGCCCTTACTGCATGTTCCCTCACTCTGAACTCACCTGCAGTGGTCTGTAACCTCAGGTCCTGCAGGACATCTACCCCCAAAATACATTCAGGACTGGGAGAAATGTACACGGTATACTTTTTTGCATGTAAATGCCCTATCCCCAGTGGGACTTGGGCTTTCTTCACTCTAATTGCCTTACCCCCATAGCCGTCTATCATAGCAAGGATCCCAGGAAAATGCTCAGCGTTGCCATAAATCAGAGAACATTCAGTTCCCATGTCCAATAGCACCAGGAAACATTGTATATTTCCAATGAATTTCTAATTTTACATGTGGCCTCCGGTCCCACCATGTCCCCCAAGTTGGGGTCCTTGTCCCCCCCAGTCAAACTGTGACACCCAATCGTCTTCCTGTGGGGGTGAGGGCCCAGGCAGATCCTGAGTACTGTCCCCCTGGAAGTCTGCAGGAACACAGTTCAGACATGGGGCTTTGCCTCTGGCTTCCATGTCCTGGACCTCAGAGGCTGGAACTGCTGTTCTAGTGTTAATTGGTTTCACAGTTCTAACAAGATTGGGCTGCCCATCAAGTTTTTCTTTCACTACCCCGACCTTTATCAAATCAATCCACATCTGGGTCCTCAAGACCTTCACAGGGCCTTTTTCACCTCTCCTTCCAGTCATAGCTCATGATTCCTTCTATGCTCTTATTGTTTCAACCTCCCCCAGATCTGCTAAAATATGAGTAGCCTCACTTACGGTTGCCCTATGTGGGGGAAAAGAATAGTCACTAGGGACCCAAAGAGAGATGGGGGAGCTGTATGCAGCACCAGATTTCTCATTTCTATGGTGAACAACTCCTCATCAGGGGCTTGGGGAGTCCATATTATAGATGATAATTTTCATGCCCAGCTCCCATAACACCTGCTGGAGCTCTGCATGTGTTTTCCAGCTAGTGGTAAGTATGATAAATCACCCTGATTAGGCCAAACTGCCCTGGTGCTGCTGTCAGCCAATTCAGAAGTGCCTGATTCCATGAGGTGTGATGGGCACTTTGCAACTGATGCTGGAAGGAAGGGTGAGTCATCAGGGATGCCAGTCTACCCATTTCAGAACCTAACATAACAATGGTTTCCCCAATGGTAACCCCCTTATCCCAGAGTTGCAAAAGCCATGTAGGCAGAGGTTCAGATGGCTTCTGCTGAAACTGTATGATCATGTCCACCAGCTCATCCTGGGTATAGTGGCAGAGCATAGAGTGCTCCATAACCTGGGGAAGGGGCTGCTCCTCCCCCTGAGGACCCCACAGTTGTGCTTTTATTTCCTTAATTACAACTGGCCAGGCCTTTAATACGGGACAGGCTGGTGCCTTGGGTAGTGGCCTCAACAACTGTTCAGCCCTCAGCCCACCCCCTGATCCTCCCCTGACATCTCCTCTACCATCTCTGGGGCTGAAGACACCGCTCTTTCCTCCCGCTCACCCATGGCCTCCTGCAACGCGGATTCTCCTGATGTTTCCTCCCTTGCTGCTAACGTATCTTCCAGGAGCATGACCTGTCTTCTTAATAACTGTCTCTCTTTCTTAAGGGCATCCCATAGGTCATCACCCAGCTCCTCCAAGTGACATCAAAGTGTTTCTTTCTGCTCCATAACCCTTTCCACTATCTCGAGAAACAAACATCCCACAATCCCGACTGCTACATGGCCACTCAGGGCTTCTAAACAGCTTCTATCTCATGGAGGGATAATCCCACAGCTTCTGGGGTCTCCACCCTTCCCCATTCTGGGGAAGGCCCCACCCCTTTAGGAGGTTCTTTAGCCTAGACCAATTCCACACTAGGGCTCCCCATTGGAAGCCCCACAGATAGGGGGCTCCTGGGTTAAGCTGTGCCCTCTACCACTACAGTCACTGGAGCCACCCTACCATCCACAGGGGGGTGGTTCTGGGCATCTCCCCTCCATCTCTAGGGGCAGCCTGCCCAAGGGTTGCACCCATGTAGACTGATTTTGGGTTCAGAGATCCTACCAACTATGCCATATGTAACTCCAGAGGGAAAATCCAGGGCAAAATACCTTTGAAACCAAAATCAGTCAAAGGGACAAATCAAGTGGGAGAAACTTGCTTATTTCTTACGACTAGTCATCCATTTCTGCTCACCTGTGTGCTCACAACCCGGCTACAGAAGCAGGTACTCCACCTAACCTCTCTGGTCCAGATATGCCCTCATTCACCCTTGTAATTACCTTCTGATATGGAGATGGACTACTTCTCTCCACCACTTGGAAACACCTATTGATATGGAGATGTACTAAGGCCAGGAGAGAGATTCTGGAAATATTGCAATTTTACCCACATAAACTAAACAGGTCATAAAACGAAAGAAGACAGCTTCTTTCTATAATGAATTGCGAATATGATTCTACTCTTTCCTTCTCAAGCCCTACAAGATTTTGCTTCACTTGCAAGAGGAGAGATTTATCCTTCAAAGCTATGAAAAAAAAAGCTCGACCATGGAAGTCATTGCATTTAGCAAAAGGAGGCAGAAATAGAATACAGAGGAGAGTGGTTTATTTAAGAGCAAGTTTGTGTAATAAGTGTGGGGACAGATATTCAGGCTATAATTTTTGAAATGAAAAGTTGGGACCCAGCTGGATAGCGGTAAGGTCAGAACCAGGAAGTGGAGCAGCAGGTGACTCAGCCCGCAGGGCACAGGAGGGTGGGGTAATTTCCCCAGCCAGGTGAGCACCAACAGTCATCTGCTGTGCAGGTGTGCTGTGTAGTCATCTTGATGTGGGCGAGCATGAAAACCGGTCCTTGTGCAGCTCATGAAAGTAATTTAATCATAGCTCTCTGCCTGCCAAAATCAGGATAGTTAGTGCCAAGGGCCCCTGACTTTCTTTAGGGTTGACTTTTTCTTTCCTAGGGAACTTCTTTCCCCAGATTTCTTTCCTAACTAAGCACTCCCAATCCAAAAATCAAACAAATTGGTTATAAATGCCTCTTTCGCATTCCGAGTACCTTAGACATGGGATTCAATTATTTGATGTTGATACTCATTTCATCTCCTCCCTTCTTATACTAATGCTATTTTTAAAAAGCAATCATTACAGAATCTCATTTGCAAATAAGCACATGATGAAAACAAGTGAGGCACTTTATTCTGACATTTTATGCGATTCTTCCCACATATAAGAGCAAAGCAGTTAGGGGACTTGTTCTGAGGCCTCCTCCGAGGACCTCCAAGGGCCTGGCACAAGAAAAAACACCACTGGCACTTTGACGAACCACCAAAACCAAGGATGCACATAAAGAATCCAAACGTGCATCATATATTCAAAACGTTTTTCAAAATGACTCTCATACAAAAATAAAATGAGATAAATAAAGGCTTAGGACTTATTAATTCACGAACATTGGACCCATTAAGAGGGCAGAGCTTGTTCAAAGGGTACCTGGAGGCTCTAGGGATTTACACGTACACACAAGGGCTGTGGAAAGAAGAGAGCTGGGTAACCAACAGACCAGTTAGCGAACTCCAGGGCAAACATACCATCAACTATGGTTATGTGATCTTTGTTGTCTCATGGAAATTATTTGGCTCTCTCAGATGAGCCCGGCAAGTTAATATTCCGAGCTTCAATCCGTAATAGTGAGCCAGACAATGGCATACCCCTCCCACCACTCCCGATCACGCAAGTCTTTCAGTGGACTTACTGAACAGTGTTGCAGTATGACATTGAAAGGACAAGCTGACCTTTACCCGAACCATACCCTTTCTTGGCCTTATTTCCAAGTGTTGGATAATTATGTGAAACTCCTGTTAGTCTCAGTCGCCCTCGTTCATTACGCACGCATATTCACATGCTGAACAGGCCTGAAATTCCTCTAGTCGCCTGAAATGTTTTTAAAAGCATTGCCTTTCACCTGCAAACATACCTTTCTTCCTACTCCATGGTAACCTTGTTTCATTCAAAGCTGCAGGAACTCAGAGCTGGAAACACTGAACCGAGTAGGTTGTTCAAGCAGGTCAGAATGAAGCGGAAGGTTTTACAGGGTTGAATCAAGAGTCCCTCTTACTCTTAGTGTAATATATGCACGAAGCAGCGTAGAACTGAGATAGTTATGTGATATGACACTAATTTCTATTTTGGGGTCTCTACAGTTTAAAAAAGAAAGAAATTAAAGAATTGTGAATGTAGAAGTTCATTCTCAAATATATTTCCCCTCAATGAAATGTTTCACCTTAAAATAAGAAGAGACAAACTTTGGTTATCTTTTTAAAAGAGATAAAGTAATTTTTTCACAGTTGTATGAATATAATTTGTCTATATTTGTTTTGTCATTTATTGCAAAGGACTACTAGTATTTATCGCTCTTTTTCTACTTGCATGCATTAATGAGGAGTTTAAGAAAAGTGAGAGCGTGGTTTTTTTTTCATGTTTTGGTAATCTAAGTATTACTGTAAACTTAGATTACCATAAACCAGCCTTTCTGTGTTTGAAAAAGACATGGCTATGGTTTGCCCAGGAAAATTCCACAACACTGTTTTTCAAAGAATAACAAGATTTGACATATTTTAATATTAGAATTATCTTTTAATTTACCTTGATAATTGTTGTGGATTGAATTCTGTCCCCTATCCCCCCAAAATATGTTCAAGTCCTGTCCCTTGCTACCTGTGAATGTGACCTTTACAGACAGTCTTCACAGATAAAAAGTTAAGATGGACCCCACTGGATTGGCATGGGCCCTAATGCAGTGACCGGCATCCTTACAAAATGAAGACAATTTGGACCCAGACCCACAGAGAATGCCATGTGACCACAGGGGTTGGTACACTGCCACAGCCAAGGAATGCCAAGGACTGCCACAGGGAGAGGCATGGAACAAATTGTCCCTTAGCCTCCAAGAAGGAACCAGCCCAGACTGATTTTGGACTCCTCGTCTGCAGAACTGTGAGACAATACATACATGTTGTTTGAGGCCGCCAAGTTTATGGTAGTTTGTTATGGCAGCCCTAAGAAACTAATTCCATGATGATTCATACAGCTACACTGAAATAATACCAAGCTCATTGACACTCCACGTCTGTTTGATTGGACCTTACCATTTATAGGAAAAAGTTGTAACTATTGACAACATGGGAAAATTGTACAATACTGTTTAATCTGTCGGTATCCCCTTCCAGGCAGGGCCATGGTACAAACAGGACAAATAGGACCCTCCAATTTGCCACCTCTGAAACAGTTTTTCTGTGGGACATCCACTCCAGGCAGAATCTGGAGATGTCAGGGCCACAAAGTCACCACCCAACAGATATGCACACAAAACACATACCCCCTGCCACGATAGGAACAGCTCTGTCTGTGGCTCTGCCCAAGGTGGGAGGTGGCCATGGATTTGCAGTAGGACAATTCGCTTAGGCCACAGATTTGCTTGGACACCAGGTGCTGGGAGTGGAAGACACAGTCTAATAGGGAAGGGACACATATGCGAGGTGGAGACTCCTGCAATTTCTGCTCCCATTTGCTTCTACATGGGTGAGCTAAGGGCCCAAGCCAGAGTGGGGCAAAAGGGTGGGTCAGGGCTCTCCCTATGGAACATCAGCTCCAATAGGGACAAGCTGGCAGAGCTCCTCCGGAACGGGCAGAGGTAGAGCACCTCAGGATGCATGGGGTGAGCACAGTCCAAGCCTTCAGGTATCTGGAAGACCAGTAGAGACACAGACGCGCAGGGCTGGAGAATGCCATGACCACTTCCCACTCTGCTACACACCAAACGCCCACCCACCCAAGGGAGCTTCCAACTTGAGAGAGCATTTTCCTCAGGGCCCATCTGCCTGCATGAGCCATGCTTTTGGAGACCAACAAGAGAAAATCCCAGCAGATGTGATTCTCTAAAACACAAGCGTGCCCAACCCACCCTCAACGGAGACCAGTAGAGGAAACCAAGTACTGGTCAATTCCAGTCTTTCCCATCACTGCCCCAGTCCACATACTTGGGGGTATATCCCAGGAGGTATCCAGCCCAGTTTTAGCACCATTTATTCACTCTGGAATTTGCTGAGATGCACTCTTTTCCTCCGCTTTCCTTGATTGATCCATGGAGGTCCCTGCTGCTACCGGAGGGGAGGGATCATTCTGAGGAGGTGTCTCAGGTCCACGTATCTCTGTCGCCTCATGGATATTTCTTCTGGTCTTGCATCAGGTCAAGGGAAGGAGGACTCTGGAGTCTTGCCACTTTGCAGCGCCCCACCCTGGACAGGAGATGCCAAGTCAAGTCCCTTCTGTTCTCTTCATCCTACAGGGAATCTCTAATTCCTCCTGATCATAACCAGGACCTACCAGAGAATGGGGCATTTGCACCTTCTCCTCAGAAGGCCTCAACATACACAATGCCTGGTCACAACCGTCATAGGTTGGTTTTCATTCTTTCGTCCTCAGATAAGTAACTTCATCTATAAGTTTAGGATGCATCTCATGTGCCAAGAACAAGTGTGCGAGAATGTGAGAATTGTAAGATGTGTCCACTGACCAGTATCAAGTACATTCCTGAAGTATTGGACACTTAGAGTTCATACAGTGAGCTGCCCTTATTATTTCCATCCTTCACTTAATACTCTGAATAGCATGGGCCTAATGGAAACAATCCAGAAGCTACTGGAATAGCCTCCAACATTTCTATTCACTGGAAAAGTGATGTCACAGCCTGCTTAAGAGCAGAGCACATGGAAGACACCTGGTGTTACTTCTTCAGGCCACAAGGGACCACAGGGAGAGCCCCAGTTTCCGCATGATGTAGGTTAAGGACCTCCAAGTCCTTCTGTCTCTGGGGCCCCTCTTTCCTTTAACGTGTAAATAACATGTCTGGAGTAGCAGTGTTTCAAATGGCAGACTAGTCACACCCATTTACCTCCCTCCCCCACCCAAGTTTCCTTAAAATGAAAGCAAAGCTGTATAAAAATAATTAAATCCGTAACAACAAAGAGTTCTCTATGATGTTCACCAGGAAATTCAAGTTTATGATAAATGTAGTGAAAATGAAGCAAATAAGAGGATACTGGTGGACAAAACAAAGCAATAAATGAAGGATCCAGGCCCAGACATATTCCTGTGAATTTTACAGCTTGGAATAAAGAAAACTTCGCAGAAGGAAAAAAAAATCACACCAATTATAAGGAGGGAGAGATTCAGACTAACACCAATTAGATGTCTTTGCAACAAAACCAGATGGTAAAGCACAATGGAAACTGCCTTCAGATTAATGGGGGAAAGAATTTTGAGCCTCAAGTGTCCCTGTTTGGCAAATCGGTCAAGTCAATGAAGCATAAGGGCAAAACAGATATGTCTTCAGACTGTGAAAGGTAGACTTGTGGAGTCCTTCCGGAGATAAATGGGGGAGAAAACCCAAACAGACCTGAGATCTAGGAGAGAAAGGACCTCTCCCAGACGTACAGAGAAAGAGCCCCAGGACCACAGTTCCCAGCAGATCTAGAAAATAACCAATTCAGATTGGAACAGAAATGCAGAAGTCTCTGGAAACATGCTTTCTGAAAATGGATTCCCCACAGAAGTTAGGGTATTTCTGAGTATCTGTGATGGTATATGTCCTGTGTTGACAACCTAAACAATAAAAACTTAAAAAGGAAGAAAGGGAAGAAGGAAAAGAAAGGCAATTGGAAGCCTTGGCCTAAGAAAATAAAGAGTCAAATATGCACTAAGCGGAAGTATAGCTTGATCATCACCTTGAAGAACCGAGCGGGGGGCAGGCAGAGAAACCATTTGTCCTGATGCTACAAACATCCTCCTTTCCTTGTCACAGGAACACTGACATGCTGCTCAGAGAGGGAAAATTAATCTTAGCCCACTGCAAGGCTGTATACTGAATGCTAATTATAATGATGTTAATACACTTCGTTGGTGTTTAATTTTTTGAATCAGTCTGTAAAGAAGTTCTAGAAAGCCAAATTCTGATTACAGAACTGAATGCATCTACAAGAGAAAATGTGTGCCTGATAAACACAATGGAGGAAAAGTCCTATCACAGAGATAGCCAGAAAACGTTTGTCCTCTGTACAACCTTTCTCCTGCATCTATTGAGTTATGTTGTCCGTTGTTCAACATGCCAGGCACTGCCCCACCTCCACACCTTCAGCTTTGCTGTTCTCTCTCTTTTCTTCCAGCCTAGCTGAGTTCACCCTCAGACTCCAGCTCACATCTCAACTCTCTGTACTGTCTCCTTTGGCATCCCAGTCCTCCATGATCTCACTGTACATGTGGGAATTGCTTTACAAACTCAAACGGACTTACCAGTTGGAGGATTTGAGAATGGTCTCTTAATACTGCTTATAAAATCAAAACACATGCAAAATGTGTTAGAAAAAGGAAATTTCAACTGCTTGGTTGAAAACCTTTCCTAAAAGCAGGCAATCTGATCTATTCTTGAATTAATGTTCTTGATTATTTCAACTTTAGGGCAAAAGCAACACAGATCCTTGTGTTCTGGCCACCACGTTTTACAATCACACTTAAAACAGGCTCCCACCCCTTTCTCTGCTGAGAAGAGAAGAACCAGCCCCATTCCCTATGAGCACCCTGCCACCTGGATGTGGAATCTGTGGCTCTCATCCTTGGCTGTGTTGGCATTATCAGGGCAATTTTTAAAAGATCTGACGCCCAGACCACCCTCCGGACCAATACATCAGAATCTCTGGAGCTGGGACCCAGGCACCAGGGCCTTTTTAAAAGCTTCCCAGGAGATTCCAGTGTGCAGCAAAACTCACAGCTGATTTAAAGGCAACAGCTTCTAGAGCCTTGGTTACATGTTAGAATCACCTAGTAGCTCAAAAGCTGCTCACTCCTGTGCCCCACTCTAGGGCCTCTGATTTAACAGGTGTGGGGTGTGGCCTAGGCATCAGGATTTGATAAAACTCTCCAGATGATTATAATGTACAGCCAAGGTTGAGACCTGCTGCCCGAGCACATGACAGAGAACCAATGAGGAGAGAGGAACAGGTGAGAGACCCTGTCCCACGAGCTGACAGATCCCACATGTAAAGGAAGCTATGGAAACCCCTTACCCGTAGAAATCATCTGCAGCCCCAGTGCAGGTGTCATAGGATATCAGGGCCGCACAAAAGCCTGCTACAGTGAGGAGTCCTTGGAAAGAGGCTGTCAAGGCCCAGCGGCCCTTGGGCATTCCTTCCTCCAAATCCTAGGGCCAAGCGGCAAAGCAGAGAAGAAACAGCTTTCTCCCGATGTTGCTTCTCCTGTGAGTTTAATGAAGCCTTGAGTGGGGCTGTTGTCTGGTGGAAGCCCGTGGATGGCCGAGCCCAGCAGCTCTCCTCTGGCCCGGGGCATGGCTCCCCGGCTGTGCTAGGCAGAATCCTACATGGGAGGCAAGCTGCCCCACCACCTCCGTGGAGTTATTTCCTATAATCTCTACCTCTTCAGCTTGGGTGGGCCTGGTAGTTACTTCTAGCCAGGAGCACATGGCGAAGGCATGCATTCACGCCTGTGATTGAAAATACTGACAGGTGTAACAAACTTCATCTTCTAAGGCACATTAGAGGGAAAGAGACTCTCTGCTGGCCCCAAAGAAGCAAACTGCTGTGGCATGAAGGGCCTTGGAGAGGCCGCCTGCCGGAAGCTGCAGACCACCAGCTGCTGAGAGACTCAGTTTGCAAAGGGACAGTAGACAGGTCCTATGTAGACATGGAAACAGCCTTCAGCAACCAGCCCAGGAAACCAGCCCACTCGTAGAGCAATCAGCCGAGGAGGCCAGCAGCTGCTGCTAAGGCGGATCGCAGAAACTCAGACCAGTCCCCCACAACTGGTCCAGGAAGACAAACAATAACCCCTGCTGTCTTTGGTCCAAAATGACAAGAACTTGACGAATAACTGACAGCTTCCTAATTGTGTCCCTGTTTCCAACTTGGGACCAACCAGGGAAAGCCCAATATGCCCGCCCAGCCAGTCCCCAGGGATGCTGCCTGCTCGTTAGCCAGCCTCCAGTCTCCCCAGGCCAGCAGCCTCCCGTCAGGCACACCTGAGCTGAACCTTCCCATTTTCCACTCTGCATCCTTCCCACTCCTCTGCCTGCCTTTGAGCCTCTGCCAAACGCAAACACTGGTGGCCAGCTCCCTTGCTCTAGCGAGCTCTGGGTAAATGGCTTTTGCTTTTCTCATCTGGTTGGTCTCAATTCATCTCCCCAGCTCTGAGCCTTCAGCCACACAGCTGCAAGGAAGTGATCTGGGCCAACGACCACAGGAGCTCAGCAGAGACCTGGATGAGAGTTCAGAGGTGTGGGCTGCGGCCTCAGCCCCGGTCAGCACCCCTACTGGAGCCTGTGAGACGCCAGGCAGAGAACCCAGCTCAGCTGTGCCCAGACCCTTGACCCATGGAAACTGAGAAATGGTAAACGTGTGCGGTTTTAAGCTGCTGCACTTGTGGAGATTTCTTATGCAGTAATAGAAAACCAGTACAGATGTCCTTAAGCTCATGAGGCTGGACTAGAGTCGACCTCTGACCCCTCCCCAGTACACATACCAGCTGGATAGTCAGGAGCCTCAGAATATCGTGAGCTGTCAGGCCCAAACGCTGTATGTCTGAGGAGCACCACTGCCAACAGGCCAGCAAATGCAGCAGTGTGCACCGCCTAGGGGAGCAGCCTGACGGCCGTGCTGAAACTTAAGTAAGCCTGACAGAGGTGTTAGGAAGGTGGGGGAGAAATTAGCCATAGGAAGCAAGAATCAGAGATCACACAAGAGGCAGACAAGTGGAAGTATCAGATACAAAAATGAGAATATTTTAGTATAGAAAATGATACGTGGAATAAAGAATAGCCGAAGAACAATGAGCGGGAAGATGTGATCCCGGACCCCTCCCGGAAGGCAGCCGGGAGACTGAAGTTGGAGAGGGAGAGGTCAGGAGGCGCGGGAGACAGAAGTCAGCTTGCAGACCCAGGTCACAGGAGATCCAAAAGGAGAGGAAGGATGATTTGAAATAATGTCCTTAAATTCTGTCGAATTTAAAAAGATGAAATTCTACAGATGAATGGGGCACAGTACTCATTATGGATATGGAAAGACTCAGAACACAGCATAGAGGAATTTAAAACCACGACACATGAAGCTATTGATCTCCAGCTTCCACATTACCGAAACAGATCACCGACAATGGAGCAAGAATTAAATCGACCTCAGGCTTCTTGATAGCAGAGCTATGGCTGAGAAGACAATGGAATCATATTTTTGAAGTATTAGTAGCTATAACTCTGAACCTAGAACTTTATAATTAGCCAAATTGCCATTTAACTGTGAGGATATAATAAAAATATCTTCAGGCATATAGTCTTCAAATGTGTGCTCTATGCCAGGGGTGCAGAAATGCAAAGGGCCACAGAAAACAGGCAGCCCAAAGGAGCCGAAGCCGCACCGGCCCGGCTGTTGGAGGAACACAGGGAGGGCTAACGGCCAGGGGCTGCGGGGAGCGGCAGGAGATAGGGTTAAAGAGGAATGGCGAGCGAGGATGCTTTGAGCCGCCAGGAAGGCTGAATTTCTTCCAAGAACAATGAGAAGCCAGAGGGTGAGCAGGAACGTGATGGGATCCACTTTGTCTTCTAAGCACCTCGTTCCGCCCGCTGCCTGTGGAATCACCAGTAGGGGGCAGGAGCGGGTGCAGGATGCCCCCAGAGGGCCTCTGGCATCTGGGACGTGAGGGTGACTCGGCCTAGGCTGGGCGCGGAGGTGGGGGGGACGAGGACAGAGGCAGGTTCCATTTCGTGGGGACAGCAGGCAGATGTCATAGCTGTGTTCGTAATGCAGACGAAAGAAGAAAAGGCTGGAAACTGAGAATAACGCAGAGATGGGGAAGTTTCGGGAGAGCAAATGAGTTCTAACCTTGACGTGCTCGCACTGAGTCGCTGTCCTCTCCCCGAGTGGAAGATGAAGATGGTAGTGGAGTGTTTAGGTATCAGGGAGAGGTCAGGGCTGGGGTTACAGACGTGTGATCACTGTGTCACCTGAATCAACACAACTGTTATATTTAAGAAGGAATTTATTCAGTCTTACTGAGCACCACAGCCCAAGGTAAACTGCTCTAGAGCGCCTTCTTCTGGAGACATCTTAAATACTTTCTCTGCAGCAGGAATATGCGCAGGAAAGAGGCTAAGTTCATCCGCGCATCGAGCCGTGTGACATGCGCACATCTAGTTACTGTCCTGAAGGATCGTGCTGCACCCATGCCGACGCCGCCTATGTACGCGAGGAGGCGAAGGTAAGAGTCTCCCTGGGCGGATGATCCGGCTTCCTTTGGGGATGGAGAGGGCGTATGTGACATCATCTTATCGATGCTGACCAGAGAATTCCTGACTGCCTGCATCTGGGGGAGATGTTACGTATGAAGCCCAGCTTGGTGACTTGGCCCAGCAGAAGTGACACCGTGTTGGGCCTGTCTCTCTAACAGTTGGCATCGATATGGTGTTTAGAACCAGGGGAAGAAATTAATTACCCAGAGACCGTGAATAATATGGAGCTGAGGGGAGGTGGGGAGGGGGGAGAGGAGATCCTGGCGACACAGGAGGAGGCAGCGAATGAGGATGAAGAGGGGCTTCCCAGGAGGCGGAGCAGATCCAGAGAGCACTGTGTAGGCACGGAAACCAAGAGAAAATGGGGTTTCACTGTAAGGGAGAAGTCAGTCGTGTGGAATAAAAGGACGAGTGGGAGGGGCCATGGAACTGGAGACATCCTGAGCAGTAGTGACTTTGACAAAAGCCATTTCAGCCTAAGGTCGGGGCCAGATTGGAGCAGGTAGAAAGCAAACAGTGGAAGAGGAGACAAGTAATAGAGACAAAAGCGATGCTGTCCAGGAATTATAGGTGGCCTAGAGGAGGAGTCAGCAGACTTTTTCATTATGGTCTAGCTACCATATTTTGGGCTTTGTGAAATAGGTGATGTTTTTGAATGAAGGTTTTATCATTAATCAGGTTGGGTGAAGCCAGCAGATCAGGAGAGAACTGCCATTGAAAAGACAGTTTGTCCCTCACAGTTTCCAAGAAGGGGGCACACAGCACCGTGGTGGGATGGGGCACAGGGCCAGGCAGGAGGCAGAGACAGCCAGGGGAAGACATGGGCAAGAGCCCCCGATTGTGGTTTCTGCAGGCAGGCATGGGTGAGGCAGAGTAAGCAGGCTTTGAATGATTTCCATAGGCTCTGGGGCACAGGGACTGTGCCTAGTTGCCCGGCTCGGTTCCTTGCCTTTGGTGCCAGAGAAGGGCGGCTCTTAGTGGCCCAGGGATGAGTAAGGAAGTGGTTGGGGTATGGGTTTTGGATTGGTTAGTTTGCATATGAAAGGTATGCTTAAAGGGTGAATTGCTTGCTGTCTTTAGGAATTAGCTAACCCTGGGAAAAGCAGCCCCTTGCAGCACCAGCAAGGCCCCAAGATATCAAAGCTTCAGACTAAAAAGACATGCTTAATATAGAGTGTCTCTGTTGCAGCTACTGAACTTTGCTGTTGTGGCAAGAAAGCAGCCATAGACAATATGTAAATGAATGGTTGTAGCTGGGTTCCGATAAAGCTTTATCTAAAAAAATCAGCTGGTAGCAGACTCACAAACTCCAAGGGGTGGGGGAGGGTGGGTGCGGAGGGAGGGAGAAGGGGATTGAGGGGTATTATGATTACTTCACATGATGTGGGGGATCATGGGGAAGACAGTGTAGCACAGAGAAGACAAGCAGTGACTCTGTGGCATCTCACTACACTGATGGACAGAGACTGCAGTGGGGTGTGGGGGGGACTCGATAATGTGGGGGAATGTAGTAACCACATTGTTCATTGTTTTTCGTGTGAAACCTTCATAAGAGTGTATATCAATACCTTAATAAAAAAAAACAAAATAAAATAAAAAATAAAAAATCATCTGGTGAGCCAGAGCTGGTGCACAGGTTGTGTAGTGTGCTGACTCGTGTCTAGACAAAGAATTCAGAACAATTAGAACAGGAGAAAATCAAAGATAACATTAAAGAAACTTTTAAAAAGCTGCAGAAGAAATCATTAAAGGGATCAAAATGTTTTTAACTGTGTTGTATACCAAATCAATTAAAAGACAATTGTACTCCCGCACATCCTGGAAACCTGCTTCAATTAGAAAGATGAGGAAAATTCTTAAAAAAAAAAAAAGGCAGCACCTACAGTAATGAAGAAAAACAAATCAGGCTGAACCTACACTTCTCACTAAGACTAAATTTCAGAAAGTAGTGAAGCAATGTCTATAGAGGTTTGAAGAGAAAGGATATCAGTTGTTATTTATTGCTAGTTAATACTGTATATCAAATTACCCCAAGACACAGTGACTTCAAACAACAACTACTCCTTTTCCATCATTATGTAGGTCGACTGGGCCTAACTGGTGGTTCAGCTCCGCGTGGTGTCAGGCGGGGTCACTCACACGGCTGCAGGCAGCCAGGACTTCGGTTAGGGTAAATCAGCCATGAGGACCTTCCTTACACGTCTGTTCCCTCAGCTGGAGAGATAGGAACAGGGCAGACCACCCTGGACGCTCTGCGCATGGTTTCCCATCATTCAGTAGCCTATGGCAAGATTACATGGCACTGAACTTCAAATGGTGGATGCCAGGCATGTAAGGTCCTAACATAAGGCAAGAGCCACAGGGCATCACCTTTTCCATGTCCTACTGATCCAAGCAGGTCAGAGGGTGAGGCCAGACTCAAGGAAAGAGGCAATGGACTGACATCTTCATGAGAAGAGTTGTATGTACATAGTAGGATGGGAGAATCTGACAGCGGCCAGATTCTTTGCAGATAACCTACCACAGAAAGCAATAATTCCATGCACATTTGTGTTTGAAGACATCAAATTTTCTCAGATACACACATGTTCAGCAAACTTCTACACCTTATGTCCTTGAAAAAATATGGTGAATTATATTCTAGCTGAGCTATAATATTTTAATCTATATTTCTAGCTAACTATAATATTTTAATCTATATTTCTAGCTGATGAAAATGTAAATCATTAAGACTGGTAAAAACATGACATGAAAGACAGGTGAGTGAATATTGAAATGAGTTTAAGCATAGAGTTAAATCTAAATATTGTTATAAATAGAGTTGAAATCGGAATACAGCTTAAAATTAATTCTATCAAGATGAGTCATACAGTATAAAAACAATAATTTAGTAATACAAATTTCTGTCCTGAAGTTCAGCGTACTAGAAGGAATAGGAGAGTAGTCAGGATGTGAGCAAGGAAGGGGAAAGCGTGGTAAATTCCATATTAGGCATGGGCAGAGCCATGGACTTGTTATTTAGGTAGTCAGGATTGGCAGTTTTAAAACAAGTGAAACATAGCCAGGAGTCTGTAATTTGCCTGCCTTCAAAACTGCTCCTGGCTCGGTAGGTGATCACTACTTACCGAGGTGCCTCACCTGGAAACCTCAGTGCTGCGTGGTGCCCACAGGGGCGCCTGTTCTTCTCCAGTGCACCCTGACGACTTGTCCTCATATGCGGGAAAGGTTTGGCATGTAAACACACACATGCAACATACGCACACACCCACACACACACGTTTGTGTTTCATTATACCTCTACAGTCAGAAGACAGAATTTTTTCAGTTAATGTAAACAAATGTTGACTATTTTAAGTTGCCCTCTACATTTAGTAAATTTCTGGTGGCTAAATGAAAGTGTAACCTAGATTGTATCCAAATGTAATGCAGGAGGGCTATCTACAGAGCATATGCAGGCGGTCCTACCTTCACAGTGGGGGGAGGCAGACTTTCCCTCCATCCTTGAGTCTCTGATGGGGCCAAGAATTAAGTAGAAGACAGACCAACAGGAGAAAAGCATACAGATTTCACTTTTACATGTATATAGAAGCCTTCACAGGAAAATGAAGACCGAAAAGCAGTTAGGCCAAAGTGCTCCTATACAAGTTTGAACTAAGAGCAGTCATTGTGAAAAAGTAACTAACATACAGGGAGTCAAAAGGAAGAGAGAGGTTATTTCCACAAGGTTTGTTTGTACAGATTCTACTTGGCCTCGGCGCCCCAGAGTCTGGTGATAAGAATGTTCTTTTCCTCCCAGTATAATGAAGGCAGCTTCTATGTGGGAGTTTTATCTTTGGCTTTCAGGAAGAAAAGGGGAGTCAGAGGGTCTTTCCTGTACCTGTTGTCCTTCAAGTGCCTTAAGCTAATATTTAATCAACATGCCAAAGAGACATATGTTGGAGTGGCAGGTTCCGAACCCCTCTCCTAGTGAACCTCTTGAATCCATCCACTTACCTGTCTTTAGCCACTACCTAACCCACCATCTCCACGTCCTCCACGCCCCATGACCTGGTGACGGCAAAGCTACCTCACGTGTCTCCTCCCACTCTCTGCTGTCTCCTTCCTGCAACCGCTTCTTCCCACAGGTGCCTCTGTGGTCGTTTTAAACTGGAAATCAGATTGAGCCGTTCCATTTGAAACCCTCCTCAACAGTCCCTAAGCCCCTGGCTTTAGTCCCCGTGGCTTTCTCCCTGCCCCTTGAAGCCCACCTTAGGACATCGGCTCTGGCTGTTCCTTCTGCTTAGACTGGAACATTCTTTCCTAGAAATTGACTTAACTGGGCCCCTCTTGTCATCAGTTTCAGCCTGAATGTAGCCTACTCAGGTGGGTCTTCTCTGATCACCCAAATAACGTAAGCCCTCAGGCTGCTCTCACATTACTCTGGCATAAATATATCTTCATATTTATGTATCTATTGTCCGTTTTCCCCCATTAGATGGCAAGCACCCTGAGAGAAAGATTTTACCTGTTTTATACTATATCCACAGTGCCTGCCACCCAGTAAATAATCAAGAGTTATGTGTTCAATAAAGGAGTGAATGAACCACTATAGCGAAAACAAGTATACTTCCAAGTGATGGTGATGCCGGGGTTCTTGTTCACAAAGTCGAAGAATGAGCTTCACAAACACCCAAGGTAGGAGAGCAAGATACAGGCTTTTATTAGAGATAAAGTGAAAGGAAAGAGCTCCTGGCTCACGCCAGGAGGGCACAAAGGACTCTGGGGTGGTGCGTTGTCTAGGGGTTTTATAGGCAGTTGAGGATTTGGGGGAACATGAAAAAAAACTTAGGGGTGTGGACTTATTAAGTGGTCCCTGAATATTTAGAATTTACTTAACACAAGCAATTTCTTTCTCTGATGATTTCTCCCTGGGATACCAGCATCTTGGTCTGGGAGCATATCAAACAAGGCCACCTGCCCAGCCGCCAAGGTGGGCTGAGGTATTGTTTGCTAAAGAGTAACTTAAGAATTTCTAATGTCTTAACTTCTTAGGTATTAAAATGCAATCTTATCTTTAAGGTGGAATCCTCCTTGCCTTTTACTATGTTGTTTATGCCTGGGCTTACTTGCTAAATTAGTTGCCCAGTTCACAAAATCAAATCACTCCATCAGATCTGAAGGAGGAAAGACAGCACATAGGCCTGGGCCTTTAGCATGCTAAAGTGAATCTTACACATGATTATAAATGATTAGCATAATAAAAACATGTGCTACTCTTCTTTATCTGGGGAATATTAACTGATGTCACTGAAGAATGACCCTAGAGCTTAATGTTTAACACAGAGTTTTGGTAGTGGTTTTCCTTGCACATAGTTACATTGCTGACTGCAAATATCCTGCCTTGCTTTTTCCGGAGGCCCTCCCCCTACTCTGACTACACCCACAGTCCCTGTCTCAACAGGAGACTATATAAAGAGACAAACGACAGGTAGTTTAACCAAAAAGCACAGAAGTCAGGAAACAGCAGGGTTTCATAAAACCCAAAAAGTATAAAACAAGATGGCAGAAATTAAACCAAATTTACCAGTTGCATTGAAAAATTTAATTATGGTACATGTTGCTTCAAAAGGACTCATCTAAAATAAAACTGTGCAGAAAGGTATAAAAGAGAGGATAGACAAACAAAAACTATTAGATAAAGGCAAACACAAAGAAAGCAGAGACTATGATAGGAACATCTGATTAAATCAAACACATTGAATGGGGCCTAAAGGGAGTTTATTACGCTGATAACTATGCGATCCACAATGAAATTATATTACACATAAATATTTATGTACTGTAACACAGCATGAAAATACTAGAATACAAATGGTTGTGAATTCTAAGAAAAATGTCAGAATATTAACATATTTGCCCTAAGTCCATTTTATTCAGGGAGGGGTGGGAAGGGAAGAAATCAGGATATAGATTAGGAGAATGGCAAATTAAATAGTAAAAATAAATGACATAGAGCATTAGAATAAATAAATAATAGATGAATTAACATTTAATTAATTGGTGTTTAAGTTCATTAATAAACAGTTTTTAAACTACTATATACTAATTATAGAACTAGATTATGCAATATGTTGAATACACTTTCTTTCCTGATAAAGATAGCAATTGTTTTCGAAAGGGATCATATACTAAGTCACAAAGAAAGTTTCATTTAATTTGAAAAAGCAGAAATTATATGAGCTACATTCTTTGACCACAATGCAATGAACCTAGCAATTAATAACAAAAATTTAAAGAACAACAACAAAACTCGACACCTGGAAATCTTAAAATGGTCTAAATAATGTCAAAGAAGAAATAAAAATATCAGCTAATTATATGTAAGCTTGTTCTTACACTTGTACTTCTAATTCTCTTTACATAATTCTATGTACAAAATTAAAGCTTTTTTTCTGATTAGCAAAGTAATACACCATGTTATTCAGACAGTTCATAAGCATACAACTTGAAAAGTTAGTTTCCACAGTCCCATACTCCAGAGATAATCCCTGACTCCTTTCTTTTAGATTTTGAAACAAAGGGTTAAAAAAAAATCTTTCCATGCCAAATTCCCCTTCCTTGTAAGAACCACCTCCCTCTAAGTGAACCACATTCTTGGAAAATAAAATGGGTATTTCTCACTTCCATCTAAGTACTAGATAGTTCCTTACACGAGAAATTAGTTAACTATTACCTGATATTCTCTACCTGACCCCTTGGGTGGCTATGGGGATTGAGCAAGGTAACATCACCCAGTACCAATGCAGTCCAATAAAGAATTGCCATACTCATTATTCTGATTATCCTGAAGGTCAGACCCTGGAGTACAAAAACACTCACACTTTATGCACACTAGACACCTCTACATGTCCTGCTCAACAGAGAAGAGAAACAAATTGCTTAGCTGTCGGCTCTGGGCAATGCTTCCAGAACCAAAGCTGCTTGGTTAACTTTAGAGGGGAAATAACTTCATTAAAAATGACATTTTCTTGGCTAGATGGTCTCCAGCTGACAAAAGTGCCCCCAGAACACGTGTGATTGTGATCTCCGCAGCCGACTGGAGTGGCCACTTGTCTTCAGGGCCTCTGGGGTGGGAGGGCTAACCTGCCAAACGTAAGGCAAGACCACAGAGGGTCCAAGGTTTGTTCGTTTTGTTTTTTCCCTGGAGTTTTCTGTGATTACCTGTTTTAAATTACAGCCTCCCAGCACCCACTCTTTCTCTTCCTGGGTGAGTGTTTCACCACGGCATGTATCATCAACCATGCCACCGAATTCCCTTGCTTGTCTGGCCCACCGCCTCATTTCCCCATGAGAATGTGAGCTCTATGAGAGTAGTGTTGTGTCAGTTTGATTTACTGCTTGAGCCCCATTGCCAGCAATAGTGCTTGGCATATAGTAGCTCCTCAATCAATAGTTTTGAATAAATCCCCAAATCCATCTCTGTGCAGTAAAAATGTTTTTCCTGGGGGAGGACATGTCCAAATGTGCTCCCCATTCTGGAACAGGCTGAGCCATCCATGGGGCAAAGTCCACAAGTCGAAGGAAGTTTTCAAGAGGGTGAGTGGAAGGAGAGAAGGGGAAAGATGAAGGAAGGAGCAGAGGCCATTTATCCTCAGCATTTACCTTGCTGAGTTACTGGTTCTGGGCAATGCTTCCAGAACCAAAGCTGCTGGGTTTACTTTAATGCACAGGCAGCTTTGTGTATGAAGTCGTTCTGGGGCTGAAGAAGGGAGCACAGAAGGAGGTGCATGAGGCCAGGTCTGCCTCTGTCCAACCTCCCTTTACACGTGTATGCACCTCTTAGGAATTCCTGACCGTTCTACCTTTAAAGTAAGTAAGAATCCAACTACTTTCTACCTCCACTGCTCTGCCCCCACTCATCCCCAGCCAGGGTTTTATTCCATTAGCCTAACTTGATCCACTTTTGCCCCTACAGCCAGCTCTCCACAGGGCATCAGACTGATCCCATAGAGAGCAGTACAGCTCAGGTGAAGCCCACCCTCTGCTCAAACAATCACTGGGCGTCCACCGCCCACCTCAGAGCCTTTGCCCTTAATGCTCATCTCGGGCTTTCCCTTCCTCCAGGTTTTGCTCAAATCCCACCTTCTCCACCAGGCCTGAACTGACACCCCACCTACTTAATTCTACTCCCTACACCAGACGCCAGCGCTCCGAGACTCCTTGTTCCACTTTTTCCACTTTTCCCTGTGGCTGACCTCTTCTAATACCCCAGATAATTAACTTACTGAGGTTCAAGGCTTACCCTCATCTCCCGCCCCTGCTGCCAGAATCAGTTCCACCACACAGTAGGGAAGGCCTGTTTTGTTCTCCAGCGTATCCAAATATCAGGGCGGCGCCTGGCCCATAGCAAGTGCTCAATTATTTATCTAATGGGTGACTTGGAACAGAAAGAGAAGTGCAGCGGATTATGTTTTTCTGGGAGCTAGGCTGATTATAAATAACAAATAAATCTTGGGACTTTTAGAAGGCAGGATTCACAGGAACCAACGCCAATGGAATCCCAGTCTACTCTTTGGCGTTGTTCTGAAGCACAACAACAAAAAAATAAGGTCCTCGCCTACTTCCTTTACCCGCTTCTGTCCCAAACAGGTGTCTCTGGGGCTCCTTTTGCGCCACAGGCGACTTTGGCAACTCTCATTGTTAGCAAGCTCCCCAGCAGGGAAGCGGCAAAACCCAGCGGCTCCCCAAGCACCCGCCTGACTCGGAAAACACTGCCGCTTGCTGGCAGGGAACCGGCCCGCAGCAACCTACTTCCCGCGGCGGTGTCGCCTTCCCCAGGGGTTACAGAGGTCTCCCGGCCCAGAGCCAGAGCACGCCCCTCCCCGCGCCGGCCGGGCGGGGCTGGGAGGCCCTGCAGGCGCGGAAGCCGACTCAGGCGGCCCGCTTCCCAGCGAGGATGCGGCGCCCCACCGCCCGGCGGGGACGCGGCAGCCGCCCGGACCCCTAGAGCGCGTCCAAGCCGACGACGGGGGGTCGAGCCCGCGCTGGCCTCCGGACTGCGGCGGCCCAGCCTGCGTGGCGGATCCGGGCCTGCAGCTGGGCGGCGGGCTCGCCACGGCACGGGGGTCCCGCTCCGCAGTGAGTGGAGAGAGAGGAGCCGGGAGGAATCTCCGAGAACAAAACCCTGGCCCTCCCGGGGGAGTGCAGAGGAGCCGGGCGGCGGCGCCGAGGCGGGTCGGGAGCCGCTCCAGCCAAGTTTGCTCCCGGTTAAACTTTCTCGGTTCCCGCTTTCTCTCCCTGCAGCCTGGGCTGCTGGTCACCGGGTAAGCGCCCTGGATGCCCGTCCGGGGGGCGGAGGTGGGCGGTGCGCAGGGAGTGGGTGGCGGTGCCGGGACCCCGGGTCGCGCAGGCGCCGTCCCCACATCCTCGGTCTCCCCTCCAGCCCTCCCCGAGCTCGGGAGGGCGGCGGGGGGAGGCGGACGGCTCGCGCTGGAGCGGAGGGAGGGCCGGAGGGAGGGCCCGAGGCCGACACAAAGAGCTTCCCGCCCCTCCCCACCCTTCCCTCCTCCTCCCGCTCCTCCCGCTCCTCCTCGGAGGGGAAACCCAGCCCCACGCCAGTCCGCGGGGCCGCCGGTCACCCCCGCCTCCCAGACCGGGAGGGCCTGCGCGAGGTAAGGGCGGTGGCAGCGGAGACCCCACCCCCTGCGCCCGCACCCAGAGCCCGGGCCACCTCCGGAGTTCTGCGGGGCCGCGGGGTGCTGCACCTCGCAGTCTCCAACCCCTCCTCTCAAGGAGACCTGGGAGAGAGCAGGCGAGCGTGTGGGGCGTGGGGAGGGGATGCGGGCAGGAGGCAGCTGGTCCAGGCAGGCTCCTGGGGTAAACTTTGCCGACCTTTGCGCCGGTGGGTGCGAGGCAGCAGAGGATGCGGGCGCGGGGCCCCAGGTGCCGGTTTTGTCAAGTTCTACCTGCCAGAACGTCTACGTATGTTAAGTGCACTCCGCGCCGTGAGCGCGGACCGGGCCCAGGGTTGCACAGCCCGAGTGCCCAGCGCAGACCCTGTCGGTGCCAAGCCCGTGCACCGGGCAGACGCCCCGCCTGAAACTTCCAACCCCGGGTGAAGCCCGGCAGCAGGGTGTTGAGCCCGGGCTGGGGGCTCTTGGGCTGTCGCGGTGATTGACGGTGGCGCAGCAGACGGAGGAGGAGCCCCGGGTTCCTGCCGGGTAGGGATGGGGCCACTATACCACTTTGAGGCCTCTCCGACCCCTTCTGGGCTCGGCCTCCACCCTTGGCCTGGGCTTCCACTAGCGCGGCGTCCACCCGCTGGTCACCGGACGCCCCTGACGGTCGGGGGAACAGCAGGGTTTGCAGAATTCAGCCTTGAAGTCTGTGATTTGTTGCCAAGAAATACAGGGCAAGACCGTCCCCCTGAGCCCTGAGAGGCGCCTCTCTTCTCGAAAAGCTCAAGTCCTTTGGGCTTTCCTAATTCAGCAGACGCACACCAACCTGGCAAAGAGTGGAGCCGCACTTTCTTGCAGGCCTGAGGGTTTCACGCACACTGTTGTTTCTTAGGAACATGTCAGTAAGGAAACATCAGAGTACTCTGATCGACAGGACTTTGTAAATACCGAGCAAAAATAAACGCGAGGCAGTACTCCGTAAATAAAAAGTATTTTAATGCAGTATTTTAAGAGAGACAATTTAATGTAGAAAGTTCACGATGAAGAAAATAATCACCTTCCTAAATAAAGGGGTTGTTATTATTACCCTGCATCTTGTGCAGTGGGAACAGTTTCCAAACCCCCAGTTTGTCTGGTCCCAGCCTGGGGGTTTATAAGGGTTGACAATGGCATACAGTAGATGAGGCAATGATAGCTTTATATGTAGTCATGTTTTTTACTGTAGAGCTTTTAATAACTTTTTACTGAGTTAACATGTGGGTGAATATTTTGATAAGTGTACATAGAGGTGCATTTTCCTTTTGGCCTCTGGCTCAGTATGTCTCTAGAACCCCAATATATTCCCCGTGCTCGCACCTCCATTGAGGGCTTCAGGGATCACTGACTGCAGGGGCCTGGGACAGTGTATGTGGGACTGGAGAAGGCTGGTAGGTGACAGGAGCTTTGGGGCTTAGGGACTCTGCTCTCAGCTCTTGGAGGCTGGGAACATGAGAGAAGACCAGCCTGCTACCAGGACCTCCTTTTCTGGGGACATTTTCTTGCACACAGGTTTTTAAGTGGAGGAAGGTCTAAAATAGCCCACACTTGACCCCATGCAGGGGCACTTAGGAGGAGCTTGACTCCCTCTAGGGCTGTGGTATGTGCTTGTTTAGAGATAACTTCCCTGCGGCCCTCTTGGCCCCACTCAAAGTCCTCCCTTTCTTCAGATTCAGATGCCACAGCCCATTCCAAAGAGGAGTTCCCTCTCCAGAAACCCCTCCTTAAGGAGCTAAACCCTCTTCCTCTGCTTGGAGGAGATGGATAACTCATGTCTCCTCTGTGCAAGAGCATGTAACACCGGGGTGGGGGGTCAGCCTCATTTAGACCATCTTCACATGCTCCCCACATTATATCATTTGGGTTTTAGGTCCCACCCACCTTGTACAGCCAACCTTCCTAAGGATCCTTCAACATTCCTGTTTCCCTGACCTCTCCCCCCGCCCCTGCCCCCTTTCCTTGGTAAGGCACATCCTCAGCACCCCCAGAATTCTCTTTGTGTATATTACTTATGAGCAGTTTGACAGTGGGCCCCACTTGCCTGCTGTCTGTGAACTTCCCAACATCAAAAGCCAGGTCATAGCTTTTACTGCCTAGCACTCAAGGAATGAGAATTGAAAGAATGAACAGAAGTAGCCTTTGGTAAATGCATTTTGAAAACATAGTCAGCAAGAAGTCTGTCTTCAGATAATAATATTTTTACAGCACTTTATAAAATGCTTTTATAGATAGTCTCTCTGTCATGCCCACAACAATACTATTAATTCCATTTGGTAGGTGAGAAAACAGGCCTGCAGAGGTCAAACAGGAAAGCTAGAACTGGGGTCCAGATCTAGTAATCATTTCACTGTACTGCAGCTGACTTGCTAGAGGCTGTGCTCAGAGATACATCCCAGGCAGGGTATGTCTAGAGAAGAGTTACCCAAGTTGTGTACAGGATGCAACGGTACTAAAGAATAACAGTGGTGAAAATATTAGAGAAATGCTGATATGAACCACATTTTCCACTGTAGGACTTCTCAGTGACTTTATTATTATAACATGCTTTGGGACTTTTTAGGATGACACCATAATATGGAATGTTTGCCAACTTCATTTGCCCACAAAACAGTCTTTTCCCAGAAAGCACCTTCTGGATCCAGTATTCCAAGGATTCACTCTGGGAAATATTTAGCTCCCCCAAATGTTTTTTTTTGTTCACCTTCTGACATCTAGGTAGTTTCAGAGGACTGTTGGGGCTCGGGGTAGTGAAAATGTATATTCTGGACATTGAAAAAAGGCACAGTATCCCTCTTGTGAATTTAAATTGTTGGTTTGTCCACTTCCATGCCCCTGATTAACATGAATCAGCCTCCAGGGTTTGATCGATCTGAGGGAACTAAGGAGTCTAGTAAACAATGCAGACAGGCCCTACAGCACCTTCCTGCTGTGTGGAAGCTGGGATCTCAACCAGCCTTCCCTGACAGCACCTCGGATGCGGCTGTGTATGAGGAATAGCAACTTAGGGTTTCTTGTACTGCTGGCACTTCTTGGTTGATCACCTCCTCTGAGTGGGAAAATATACCCTGAGTTTTCAGATGTCTCTGTTCCTCTCTCCCTGGGGGCTGGCAGTGTGGATTCTGTAGGGTATCAGTATCTACACTTACTATGACAAAATAACTACCCTCAGTGCCTGGGACCTGGAGCAAAGGCTGCTGTCCCCAAGTTCCTGTGCACCTATTGTTTGGAACCAGGTGTTTTAAAAAAAGATTTGGCATCCTGCTCTTCTGCAGTTTTGACAGATCAATAGCCCCTGGCTATTCATGTTTTATTGTGTTCAACAGAGCTGTTGAATGGGGAAGCCAGTGCTCCTTCCCATTTCAGGGACTCAGGGAAGAGTTGGGGGCTAGCAGAGCAGCCTTGGGGAAGGTGGTAGCGCGATCCAAGAGGTGAGGCCAGGTGAATGTAATGTCCACCCACAGACGTATCTAGGTCTCCAGAACTGATGAATGTATCTCAAGGTTGGTTTCATAGGTTTTTCCAAAGCTTGGAAAGTAAGTAGTCTCTGAGATCTGTATTGAATAGGGCAGTGCCACAGAAGTCAAGAAAAGTCAAAAAGGAGTGTTTTGAGAAAAATGGACCTATAGGTGGGGTGAGTGTGCATGTGTGCACGTGTGTGCACTCCTGCATGTGTAGCCAAGGAAGAGACTGGTGGGGGAAATAGTGTGATTTTAACTGTTGAGTTTAAAAGTCCTGTAGGTCACCTCGATAGACATTTTCAAGAAGCAGCTGGAGACGTAGGGAGTTACTGGGGTACTGTAGGGACCAAAGCTGGGAGTTGATGAACTTACCTAGGGAGAGGCCACAGGCCAAGTAGAAAGGGGTCAAAGCAAAACTTGGAAGCCCGCATCCAGGGGTAGGGAGCAGGGACTGGGACTGTGAAGCCAGAGATGGGGTGGAGCCTGCATGGATGAGCCCACCAATCCAGAATTTTCAACCTGCTAGTTCATGGCCAGTGCTGGTCGTGATTGGTCAGGGCCCAGGCTAGCCTAGGTCATTAACTTTTCCATACCACCACTGAGAAGTGTGGAGTGTCAGCTGAGAGTAGAACCACACAAGTTAATACAGTCCCCAGCAAACCAACTCAACAGTGTTATCACATTGAATAAATTGCTAATTGAATGGCATTGCTTTTGTGGTAGAAATGGTTTTTAAATTTGCTAACGGTTTGGTGAAAGTTTAAATAGAGCCATTTTGTAGAAGACTCTCAAACAATAAAGTTGGATTCACTGTGGGGGGAGAAGGGTACGGCCACAGGTTTTCCATCTTGTGTGAGAGGTCTTATTCTGTTCAAGAATCTTTGGTGGCAAGGACGCCCAGCAGTAACTTTGAATACCCTCAAAATGTCTGCAGGAAAGGTTACAAAGTTTTGCTGACTTGTACTTGGAAACCACTTATAAGAGTGGCTTAAAAGATGTTGCTGTTCTTCCGTGTCCAAATGAGAAACTAATTCAGGAGGTGCTCTAATTACTGCTGTGAGCTTGTATCTCATTTTTATTTGATTATGATTTGTTGGTCAAGCAATAGTAAATGGAGGTATTAACATGTAAACACCCACTTGCCGGAAATTCTCAAAAGTTGAGTATTTTAAAAATCAGACTTGGTGGAAACATTTGTTCTTTACAGTTTTTAATGAATTAAGTTAATCATTTTCTTAATTAGTTAAGCTAGTAAATGAGATGAATAGATACTTTTGGTTTGAATGTGTATAACTTCATGTGCTAGGTTAGGAATACAAAATACAAGAATCCAAACACTTAGCTATTTTAAATAGGTAGCGAGATGAGTTTTATT
The DNA here is from genome assembly GCA_029783875.1 of Phataginus tricuspis. Lineage (NCBI taxonomy): Eukaryota > Metazoa > Chordata > Mammalia > Pholidota > Manidae > Phataginus > Phataginus tricuspis. Next base: position 3,646,280 of record JAQQAC010020895.1, on the reverse strand, counting down.
TGCTTTATAAAGCTTTTTTCCTTTATTGATGAAATCACCATAGAGCTTTTTCCAAATAGCTAACACCCCATTGCGTATAACTCCGGCTTGATTGCAGAAATACTTTTTAAGAGTAATTGAGGCAGATGTCTCTCCTATATAGTAAGCAAGAGGCACCTTTGTGAGGGGCTGAGTTTATCCTCCCCAGTTCTTGTCCCCGCTGCAGCAAAGAACTGAAGGGCAGAGGCACAGTGGCAAAGCAGAATGAAAGTTATTTGAATACACTGCAAGGGAGGAGCAGGCCAGGGTCCAGGTAGACAAAAGCAAGAAAGAGAAGTTCACTGAACTCCTTTTCGGCATTGGGCAAATCCCTTGCCAACTCCTAAAGCCAGAGTTACCTGGCGTCCTTTGCCCACTTGAATTTGCAGTATGGAACTAAGTCCCTACCATACCAGGATTTGGGCGGGGAGTGGGGGGCACAGAGCACTGGATAGAGGGAGATTATGTTCTGGGAACTTCACAAAGTCAAAGAAAGGAGATTTTCAGGCAGGCTGCTAAAGAGCATGATCTACAGGTACAGCCCTGTGCGGGTCCCCAGGGGATGGGAACTTGCAAGCCTGAAACAGCTCTCAGCAGCTCCTCCCTACCTACCTGGAGTAGAACAGAGAGAGTGACACGCTCAAAGAAAGGGGAGTGTGGGCAGCCTCAGAGACTAGGTGCGCTTAAAAGGGTTTAGGGTCTGGGGTTTTATATGTTAATTTTAAGTAGGAGTCAGCGTAAGGCATGATGTATTCAAGGTGATTTATAATTCCTTTGAAGTTTTGTCTTAATTTGAAGGTTATTTAGGTGACTGTGTTGGTTTGGACGCCAGCATTCTTTGCCCACACAGGTTTACTTACATTTTGGAGGTCTATCTCCTGTCTTGGTTGTAAAGTTACTTGATTAAGGGGATGAAAGAAGAGTAAGAACGCATATAGGTTAAGTTAAAGATAAGCTGGGCCTTTTTGCAAGCTAAGTAGATTTTGTAACGGCATGAATGACCCTTGTCCTATTTCCCTGCTCTACCTCATGGGGTAGGGCAAAGGAGTTGTAGATTGACGTTTCTCTATCCTGGGGACTATCCGGACATTCCAAGTCACTCCTGGCCTTTGAGACTTCAACTAACTAACTCCTTAACCCTGTGAGTCCTTCTGGCTGTCTGGTTTTATCTGGTCAACTCTCTGAGTCCCTTTTAGTGGCTCCACTGGCCTTACTCTCCCTCCGCCCACTCCGATGCTGCCTTTCTTCCTAACACCTTAATGGGGGGGGGGGGTTGCTGAGTGTTCCTGACTTTTTATCTCACTTTTGATGTAGCCGTTGGTCTTACGGATTACAGTTTACACTCATTTGGGACCATTGGGTCAACGGTTGGTGAGTCAGAATCAACTTAATTCTTTTTTCCCCGGGGTTTACCCGCAGGCGCAGCGTCATTCGGTGGGTAAGTCGGCTGCCTCCCAGCGCCATAATTAGCACCTGAGCTTGGCAGGGCGAGCCCCACTTTGTGTTCCTTCTTTTCTTTCTTTCTTTCTCCAGATTTCTTGATGATGTTCACCATTAATTCTTCCAGTCAAATTTTATTCCACGGGACTAGTTCGGAATTCTGTTGAGCCTAGACACTGATTTGGGAGGACCTGACGGGTAGCTTTCTGTCCACTTCTGGGCAACCACAAACTGAATGCAAGCCTGAAGGCACAGGCTGTGCATATTCAGAGGTCCCTTAGTCCTGGTCAGCTGGGTGCCTGGGGGAAGGCAGGCACAATCCCACGCCAGACCGGTTCTGCAGAGACGTGGTAGCTCTGGCTTCAGTGGTGCAGGGGAATCTGGAACCCTGGCTGCCTTTTGGGGCTCCAGAATTACCTTTGACATCTGACCCAAGCAGGCGTCCCTCTCTAATTCTGGCCTGAGGGGCCCTCAGCCTAGCAAGGGTATTGTGGTCAGTGGTTGACTGGGGAGACACACTTGTGCTGAGTTTGAACTTGAAAACCCCTAATTAAAATTATTTATTATTTTCTTTTGCAGTTTTTTCCCTTGGCAATTTAGGGGCTCAAATGAGAACAAAGACAGAGACTCCAGTCTTTTTATAAAAGGTGTTTTCTTTATTATTAGGTATGTTATTAAACAAGCCCAGGGACGGTGGGGAGGTAGATTCCCGAGGCTCCTCTGGCTCTGGGCTACAGCAGCTCTGAAGGAGGGAGACTCCCCCGCTGAAGCTTTCCTGGCTCCTGAAGGGAGGGCGTGGGGAGCACAGGCGTGGGGAGAGACGGAGCCAATGAGATGAGCGGACAGGAAGGCCCCCTCGGGGTTGGTGGAGGTCTCCCTTTAGGGTGCTTTCCTCAGAGCTTCTTAATATCTGTAGGGTGAAGTCTAATATATGAAGCTCCCTGCACCGCCCCCAGGGGGGGCCCTCTCTTGGCCATCTGTCTTTGGGGCGTCTCCCCCACCCCCGTTTTCTCTGTATTCTGGGATTCCTGTCTTAGTACATACTTAACATGCATTGTATTATGGACAATTTTTCTTTAGACACATCTCATACCCCAGTTATGCCTAATAGTTTTGGCAATTTCTTTCCCTAAACACTGTACAGGGTGATATTCGGCTATGTACGGGATCTAAACAATACAAATGAAGTCCTACATTGTAATGTTGGCTCCGGTGATCTCCCTCTTACTCTATTTTCACAGGACTCTACCTACAAGAGGTGGAGTCCAGTCAAAGAGCAGAGGCCAGGAGCGGGCAGAGTGACCCTTTCTATTCAGGGGTGGGGTTGCTCATGGAAGGGGCACCCACCCAGCCCAAGCATCAGGAAAGGACGAGGCTGGAAGAGGTCAGATATGCCAGATTCTCTGGTGAGAGCTAGGACAAATGGGTTCCCTGTAGAAGGAGTGGCAAGTACAAAGAGAACTAGGAGGAGAGTGGGGCTTTGGGAAAGGAATCCATCCTTCATTCTGGCTGGTTCCCTGCTTGGGCCCTGCCAGGTGTGGAGGGGGGAAGACATGGCCTGGACCCTCGGATGGCTTTCAGCCCAGAGAGGGAGGTTAAGAGCTATACATGCGGGACCTCCAGAGGACAGTTTGGGACACAGGTCCTGAGGAATCAGACTGTGGGGAGAGAAGGGGAGAGTCCCGGAGGGAGGCCTGTCACCCACTACCCTGGGTAGCCGGTCCTGTCACAGGGGTCCTCAGGCTCTGTGGGGAGTTGTGCCTTATGCTGAATAGCCTCCTTTGTCTATGACAGGAGGTAAGAAGAGGTCTTCACAGGAAAGTCTGGAGGCAGTGTAGGACCCACCAGCGTGGCCAGATTAGAGGCCAGCTTACTGGACTGGTTGTACCCCTGTGGCAGCCAGTCTTTAGGGCTGCCCCATGCACCCCAGCTCTGCACTCAGGCATCTGAAGCTGCCCTGCCGGAGCCACACTGGGGCTGGGGGGCTGGGGGGTGGGGTTGGAGGAGCCGCTGAGCACTGGCAGCCTCTTGGATGCTTGCTGTCGCCCCATGGAGCCAGCAGGGCACACGGTTGGGAACAATGGGCCCTCCTTGGTTTCTGGCGATGGCGTAGGGAGCAGGGCTTTCTAGCCAACTCCCTGCCACACGCAGTAAGACACAGGGCTTACTGGCCCATTAATGGTCACCCCGGCCCACCAGAAACCATCTTCCATGCTTCCTGGCCATGTTTATTTCCAATTCTGTTGCAGATTTTTATGCCCTCTGACCTTACTGGGAATATTCATAACCATAGGATGCCTATAACTGTGTAATGTCCTTCTTGGACATAGCTTTCGTTTCTGTTAGCTCCTGGTTCCTTGAAGATCGAGGAGGCATAGGATGGAAGACACTAAGAGTTGCAGGCCTAAGAGACCCAGAGAACATGAAGCTTTGTAGGAGACTCTTGATCGTGTCAGGAAACAGCCACATGCACGCTCCTGGTCCCCCCGTTGTTGGCAGACCCTTACCCCATACTTCACCCAGTGTCTGAGTGTGCATGTGCCCCCCTTCTCTGCCCTCTCT
>JAQQAC010020895.1:3625098-3642250 GCA_029783875.1 Phataginus tricuspis | reverse complement strand
AGTGGACGTCGCCAGGAAGAATGCTGTGTATCAGCTCTTCTGAGCCTGCAGCAGCTGGAATGATGGGTGAGACAGAAGCCAGGGCAACATAGCAGGACCACGTAGAATCAGATGAGATTTTAAACATTATGGTTCAAGATCTTATGAGATAAGCCACGGTAAGGTGTAATTTGAACTATTGATATAAAGTGGAGATCAATATTTTTTTTAGTTTTTTTTCCAAGGTATTTTCATTTAGTTTAAGAATCAAGAAACCATTAATATAATAATTGTAAGAGAAAAAAATGATCAAATGTCGTGATAAAAGGAAATGGCAACATTTTAGCTACTAATTTCCCCGTAAGTTCATTTAAACTTGTGGGCCTTAGTTGGTCTTCAATATCGAGGGGTTCTCTGTACATCCCACGAAAGGTGATAGAGAGAAAGTACGAAAGGCTTCAGGGAAACCTGGACTCGATTCTTCCAGAGGGAAGGAAAGGCCTGGCATAAGAACCAAGACTTTGTAGTTCTCAGGGGTTCTGATGCTTTTAGAAAATAAACATCATTCTAGAAATGGTGATAAAAATCAATTGACATCAAAATGGCTGTTGAAGGTTGACTGATCTGAAGGTGCCTTATAACCATATGATTAAGTATTATTTAATCGAACAAAACTGCCTTTGAGGAACATTTTTTTTGGTGAGTGCTGGGAAACTTGACCAAGATATAATACCATTTAACTTCAAATATTTTTACACACCATGTGAAAGGCCCACACAGAAGCAAGGAGAAAGCCCTCTGACTGATAAAGCATTTTCTGATAAACCATTGAACAGAAAATCTCCTTGAAGGAACACAATTTGCGTTGCCCTCAATCTTGAAGGGGAAATGTGGGATCTTGTTTTCCTTGTGGAGTGGCTTCAGCTCAGTCACCACCACGCTCTTCAATCCATTTGCGCTGCCGCCTGGTCACTGTCCCTTATCTGCCTCACGACCTCCCCTGTCTCCTTCCCACCCTGGACTGCCTGGTCTGGAGGTATAACTCTGCCTTCGCGCTTACTTTAATTCTCTTGCTGGCACACTTGCCATGCCTGTTCCTCCACCAGGCAGATGGGTGTGGCTGGGCAACCTTGGGCACATTAAAAGGTTCATGGCCATGGCTCCATTTTATTAATCCATCCTTTGCCCTCCTCAGATCAGTTTGTGACAAGCTTTTTAAAAAATCACTTTCATGTAGGAGTGAAATAAAGCTTTAGGAACTAACACTTACTAGCTGATGTTTCCTTGCCTCTTCTCTCTAATCCTGTCCTGTTTCATCTGCTTGAAGTGTGCTGATGGCAGCCTCCTAAACCGACTTCACAACCCGCTAATAGGTTTTGAGAAACAAATGCCCCGGATCATTATTTCACTCGGATTCCTCCCTTCTCAAACCTGCCATATCCTCCTGCCCTCCTCATTCAGCTGATGAATTAATGAGAAGAACTTCCATCATGCCCACCTTAAAACTCCCAAGAGACCTGCACCCGGCTCCATATGCTCTGCTTCCTCTCCTGCCTCATAGATAAAACCTTTGTGCTGCTCTGGGTGCTCAGCCTCTCGGCTTGTGCAGCAGATCCCGACTTCTCTCACATACTCGGAGACGTTTCTCCCGCCATCGTCCCTTCTCTGTCCTGGAGCACCAGTTTCCCCCTCTCTACTGGGCCATTTCCATCACAATTATACTCTAATGTCACACATCTTCAGAGGCCCTGCCTCCCCCACACCCGTCTCCAGCGCCTACTACCTCTTCTCACCTGGGCTTTAGAGCAGAGCTCTTCCCCCGGTGGCGGGGCTTCCCCGTGTCTCCAGCTCCCTTCCTTCCAATCTCTCCTACATCCCCTCCCCTCAAGGTGTTGCATCCTGAAGCGACCTTGTCAAGGTCACCTCCATGTGGCCAAATCCAGGGTCAGTTTCTGTCCCCGTCTCCTTTGACCTTGCACAGCAGCAGACACAGGTATCTGTGCTTACAAGTGTGTGTCTTTCAAGACCACGCTCTCTCTTGCTTCTACTTCACTAGGGGCTCGTTCCCAGCGCCCTTTGCTAGCTCCTCATTTCCTTGCTTTCTAAATGTCGGAGTGCCCTTGGGTCTCTTCTCTTCCCTGTCCATACCTGTGCTATGTGATCTTATCCAACTGTGAGCAGATGGTCCCTGCCTTGAGCTGCAGGCTCTGTTGTGTGTCCAGTGGTCTTGATATGTCCACCTCATGGTCTTGTAGGAATCTCAAACTGAATGTGTTCAAAACAAGCTCCTTATTCTCCCTGCACTGCAGTGCCCTCTCCTCTCACCTCAGCAAATGGAACGCTATTCTCCTAGGCTTCGGGCTCAACACCCTGGACCCTCCTCCCAGCCCCTCAGTATCCAGCATCCAGTCCACCAGCAGGTTTTGTTGGCCCTGCCTTCAAAGTACATCCCTGATCTGCCCGCTCTTCCCCGTCCCACTGCTGCCAGCGGGAAGCCCCCGTCATCTCTCAGCCGGAACCTTGCTGTGCCCGCCTAACCCATCTCCCCGCACTGCCTCCCTGCAATGGCTTCCCCCACAGCGTACTCACAGTGATCTTTTGGAAACTAAATCTGATCCTTTCCTTTCTCTCCAGTTTCTGTCTCACTCAGGGGAAAACTCTCAATCTTCTCCACACCCTGCAAGTCTCTTTCTGATCCGGACTCGCCTTACCATTCTCCCACCACCCCACCATCCTCGCTTGCTCGCTCCAGCCACACTAGCTTCCTCGCCCGGTTCAGTAAGCCTGCTCCCCTCGGGACCTTTGCACTGGCTCTTCCTTAGCTCAGTCGTGCCCCCTGCAGATGACCATGTGACAGCCCCTCACTGCGATCTGGGTCCCCCCACTGAACGTCTACTGCAGAGACGGTGTCCCTGACCACCTCACATAAAGTAGCAAACCTACCACTGCCCTCCTGGCTCCTCAACCCCATGCTCTGCCTTACTTTATGCGTTTATTTTCTCCTGGTCTGTATTAGGAATGTCAAGGTTTTGACTCTTTTCTTGCATGTTGCCTCTTCAGCACCTAGAATAGTGCTGGCATGTAGCCCTTAATAAAAGGTTCCTGAGGGCTCCAGCAAGGTGGCTAAGAGACCAGAGTATCCCTTTGGGCTAAAAATAAAAGATGCCTTGTTCTGGGGAAGCCTGCAAAGGTTCCAGCAGGAGATAACTGCACACTTTGCTACTACACCAGCTATACCATGAGGTTCATGGCTCCAGAATCAGGAAGAAAATGGGCCATGGAATTTCTTTCCCTTTATCTTTTCCTCCAAATCCTGGAAGAAAATTCTGCAAGGGAGATTTTTTTAAAGTACAAGTACATGTAGGATTCAAATTAAATTTGATATAAAGGCATTTGAAGATTTAAATGCAACCCAAAGAATGACCTGAAAGATGGCACCGAGAGACTGTAATGCTGCAGAGTTAATAAGGAACTCTTTCCAGTCCCTTATATTTATCTTGCAATGCTGGTTACAAACAAACTTTCAAACTGTGTGCATTGCTGAAGAGCTAGGCAGGACCAGCTACATAATTTATGGGCTCAGTGCAAATCAAAATGGGGGTCCCTTGTTCAGAAGTGATTAAAAATTTCAAGATGGTATCTATCAATAGAGCATTAAACTAAGATTGGGGCCCTCTGACACAGGGCCTGTGCCACCCCATGGGTCACGCACCCTAAAGCTGGCCCTGGAGCCATGCAGATCCCCTGTTACATGTTGCATGAGACATAAGCTTTCACTGACAAGCCCTCCAGGGTCCTAAGTAATAGTCACACTGGCTAAGGGTACCGGGTGCCCACTCCCTGGCCAGCATTATGCTCAGGACTTTACACATGCTGTTCTTTTGGAATCCTAACAGGTGATTCCCTTGTGTATCATCCCCATGGGACACATGAAATAGTTTATTTTCCCTCTGTTCTTTATATTGTAGAAACTGAGGGACAGAGAGCAATTTGTCTGTGATCACAAAGCATGGAAGTGGAAGGGCCGCAGTTCAAACCAGGTCTGTCAAACACCAGGACCTCAGCTCTTAGCAACTAGGCTCTGATCTCTCCTGAGTACTCTGCAGAAACGTGACGGCACGTTCTTCATGTTTGTGCCATAACAAAGTGCCACAAACAGAGTGGCTTAGAACAACAGACATTTACAGCTCACCGTTCTGGAGGCCAGGAGTTTGCAGTCCGGGTGTCAGCAGGGGCTCCCCATGGAGCTCTAGGGAAGGAAGTCCTCCATCCATGCCTCTCTCCCAGCTTCTGGTAGCCTCGGGTGGTCCTTGGCATGTAGATGTATTCCTCCAACCTCTGCCTGCTCCTCACATGGCATTTTCCCTGTGTCTTCACATCACCTCCCTCCATGCATGTTTCTGTCCAAATGGCCCCTTTCTGTGAGGACATGAGTTACGTTGGACTAGGGACCACCCTGTGACTTCATCTTAACTTGACTAGATCTGCATTGGCCCTATTCCAATGTGGGAGCATCGTGTGGTACTGAGATCAGGCCTCGCACATACCTTTTCGGGAGAACATAATTCAACCCCTAATGGTGTAGAGTTAGAGACTGGCCATCTATGTGGGAAGTGGGGCCAATGCACACAGTCAGAAAAGGGTCAGGCCTTCTCGGTAGCATGTTATCCGTGTGTGTCTTCGCATCACGGAGTCACTCTGCGGCCACAGTGCCTGATGGGAGGTGCCCCTCTCCTGCCTTGTTCTGCGGGAGCAGGGACTCCTTAGCACCCTCTCACGAGTGGGTGAAAGCCAAGAATGGGTGCTGAAGGCTTAAAGAAACGGGCAGGCAAAGTGGGTGGTTCTTGAAATCCATTTAGCTTTATATAAAACTCAAAGTCATGCCCTTGCTTCCCCCCTGACCAGCACCAGTGTCCATGAGCTTGGAGGGGCCTTCCTTCTAACCCTGGGGTTTTGTCCATGGAACAACTACTGTGTGGATGGGTACGATTTGGAAGCCTTTTCAGGTTCTCCTCTTTTTATTTTTTCATGAAAGGTTAATAAAGGCAGAGCTCAGCTTACATAATGCATCCAGAACTGACTCAAGTGTCCCTTCTCCCTTCCTGCCCCCAGCGGCCAAGCTCAGTTCGCTGAAGCAGGAATGAGTCTTGGGATTGCTTAAGAGGACAGGGCAATGGAGCAACACACAGCACTCAGGAACCAAGCCTGATTTATGTTTCCAAGGGAAGTCAGATAGGAATGTGGACTGGGCACATTGTATTTTTCTTGGAGCAGTATGTGATAAAAGCAGTATTTTTGCAACTAGAGAAGAAGTGGGAAAGATCAAGAGCCAGAGACTGCAGATGGGAGAGGAACGTTTAGTCATGAAAAGCTGTGGTTCCCCCTTGTCTTCCATCACTGCGCACATGGAGGACTGCAAATGCCTATAGAAAATCATTCCTATTGTAGAGAAAGGGTAGAAGGAAGTGAAACCCACGCACTCGTTCAGTTTGCTCTGGAGGACTACTGTGTGGCAGGCACAACGGGTGGGGCACCACCTCTGCACATTCCTGAACCTTCGCGGCCCAGCCCAAGCCATTGTGACATCTTCGGAGGAGGGTGATAAAATAGGATTTTATCTTGGAAAGAGCACTCTGACTGCTGGTTACAGAAGGAATCTCCGTGGAGATGTGTTCTCAAGGAGCCCAGATGGGAGACTGTGATTGTTAAGAGAGTGACTGGATCCGAGGGGAGAATTAGAGACTAAACCTGGAGACTGGCCCAGCAGAGCTCAGCGATGGGTCCGATGGCAGGGCAAAGACAGAGGCGTCCCGGTGGGGCTGGGCTTCTCATGTGGCCCCTGGGTTAATGGAGGAGCCACCAAAGGAGATGGCAAATCTGGAGGAAAAGTGGCATGACACGGGAGTTCCATTTCGTACATGTTACATTTGAGTGCCTGGGAGAGCCCAGGGGGAGGTGTGGAGGAGGCTAGCTCCAAGGATCCGGAGTTTGAAGACAGCTTTGGGCAGCAAGTACATAGCTAGCCATTTTCAGTATACATAAAGCCAGGGGAGGACATTGTCTAAGGAAAAGGTATGAAGGTGTTGTCCTAGGGCTAACCATGGAGCAGGATGGTGGTGAGTGCAGACTTCCATGTTCCCAAATACGGAGCCCAGAGTCTCTGAAAACGCTGCCCCTCATGGGTTGGCTACATGTTCATTTCACTTAGCTGTGTATCTGCCCTTCAAACAGAGTTCCCTCGGAAGTTCTCACTTAGGACATTCACATCCGGCTCCCTCTAGCAGAGGGCTTCTGAGTCTGGTGGAGATGTGCCTCGGGGCTGAGAAGAAAGTTGATTTCAGCTAGAGACTGTGCATAGAGTTCTGAGGATTGAAAGCACCCATAGTCATCCTGAGAGCTAACATTTATGAAGTCATGTGAGGCACACGTAGGCCTGTGCTATATTACCAAGCGCCTATACCAATCTTGAAGGTTCTCTTAATATGCCCATTCTAGTTTGGGGGAACAGAGGCTCCGACACCATAGGTAACCTGCTCCAGGTCAAACTGATCAGTGGTCGAGGAGGGTTTGGACCCAGGTATATCCACTGACAGAGCCTAAGCTCCTGAGTGCTAAACTACACTGACTCTCTGCAAGTCAGCAGTCTGAGGAACATTTTCTCCCTGTGACCCGCCCTTGTTTGGGTGGGGGTGTGGCCCAGTGCATCCAGGAGCCCATCTTCCATGCATTGTCCAAGCTGCCAGCTCTGCTCCTGACCTGGATGTAGAGAAATGCCCAGGAAATCTGGTTTACAATTTCCCTCTGAAATAGAAATACTAACACTAACAAATATTTTTGTGATATATAGAGTTCATTAAAGACTTCCCCAGGCATTCTCAAATCTCAGTCCTTTCCCGTGTGCTAAAGTCTACCATTAATGTTTTGGTGATCAATTGATGAAGTGGGAAAAAGGGTGAGGGAAGAGGCAGAGGTGTGAAGGAGCAGGTTAGGGAGGGAAAGCCTCCCCCCACCATTCTCTCTATTATTTGTAAGGCTGTGTTGTGTTTGGACTACCAAATTCTCACCTTTTATTAACAGATAAAGAGTTTCAAATAAAAGATTAGTTATAGTTTTTCCTCCCTTTAAATTTTTACTTGTTGTAAAATGTAACAAATCTACCAACCTAACCATTTTTAAGTTTATAACTCACTGGCATTAAGTACATTCATATTGCTGTACAACTGTCACCAACTGCCATCCATCCACAGAACTCTTTTCACTTTTTAAAGCCAAAGCTTGGTACCCTGTAAACGATAATTCCTCAGCCTCCTCTCCCCAGCTTCCAGCAACCACCATTCTCCTTTCTATTGTTACATTACTCTAGGTATCTCGTACAAGTGGATTCAGAGAGTATTTTTCCTGTAGCTGGCTTATTTCACTTAGCGTAATATCCTCAAGAGTCAACCATGTTGTAGCAATTATTAAAATTTCCATCTTTTTATTTTTATGGCTGAGTAATATTCCCCTGTATATATATTATATATATACCACATTTGATTTATCCATTCATCTGTCAGTGGACACTTGGCTTGCTTCTACATTTTGGCTATTGTAAATAATGCCACTCTGAACATGAGTGTTCAACTATCTCTTTGTGAACTTGTTTTCAGTTCTTCATGGGTATATATATATCCAGGAGTGGAATTGCCGATCATATGGTAATTCTATTTTTAATCTTTTGAGGACCTGTCATTCTGTCGGCAGCTGCACCACTTTGCATTCCCACCCGTAGTGCACTGCACATACTCTCTAACACTTTCTTGTTTTGATAGTAGTTATCCAGATGGGTATGATGTGGCATCTCAGTGTGGGCTTTGACTTGCATTTCTGTAATGATTAGTATGTTGGGCATCATTTCATCTACTTGTTGGCCGTTTGTTCTTTGGAGAAATATCTGTTCAAGCCCTTTGCCCATTTTTTAACCCAGTTGTTTGCTTATTTGCTTTTGTTGTTGAGTTGTAAGAGTTCTCTATATATTTTGGATATTAATTAATTATTAGAAACAGGATTTGCAAATGTTTCCTCCTATTCTGTGGGTTGCCTTTTCCCTCTATGGCTTGTGTCCCTTGAGGCACAGATGTTTTTAATTTTCATGTGGTCCAATTCATGTTTTTTTTCTTTTGCTGCCTGTGTTTTTGGTGTCATATCCAACAACTCGTTCCCAGATCCAATGTCTGGAAGCTTTTCCCCTATATTTTCTTAAAAGAGTTCTGTAGTTTTTGCTCTTATGCTTAGGTCTTTGCTCCATTCTGAGTTAATTTTTGTATATGGTGTAAGGTAAGGGACCCACTGCCTTCTGTTGTGCCTGGACAGCCAATTTTCCAAACACTGATGACCATTCTTTTTTCATTGAATGGTTTTGGCATCCTTGCTGCACATCATTTTCCATTTGTGCATAGGTTTATTTCTGAGCTATTTATTCTGTTCTGTTGGTCTGTATGTCTGTCTTTATGCCAGTACCACACTGTAGCTTTGTGGTAAGTTTTGAAATCAGGAAGTCCGAAGGCTTTTATAAATTGTTGATCAGTTCTGACCCCCACACAGCCTAAGTGTTCCAGGAAATGACCATTTAAAACTAAACGCTTAAGTAAACGGGCTGTCTTTGCTCACAGCAGAAACATTTGCCAATATTTTTCTCTAACTTTGTATTAGTTTCTGGCTGAGAATCTGCCTTCTTTATAATAAGGGGAATTTCCTGTTCACGTGAAATGTTTCATTTCTTCAGTGAAATTTTCATCCCAAATGAATTAAAAAATGCTGTGAAACAAACAAAAGATGTTCAGGTGGAGCATAGTCTTATTTTGTGGCACCCCTGGATTTTTACTTTGTTTTTTATTTTTTTTAAGTCAAATTTCTCTCTTTTAGAAACAAACAAAAACATAATTGAGTATTGGAGGCTTGAGACCAATGATTCTAATCAACACGTGTGTGTCACCATCCAGCCTTACAGGGGTGTGATTTCCCTTCCAATGTAATGGAATTCCTAGAAAGGGAAATAATGCTACAGAAGCTATATTTTCAATAGAAAAACAAAATCATGTCTCTGTTTGGTGACCACCTGAGTATATTTTCATTTGCTTGGGAAGGAGAAATAAAGTCTCCGGATAGAGAACAGAGAACTTCCAAAATGCAAAGGATATTGCCCTTGGGTATAAATTTATAAATTGTCTACAGGAACATTCTTCAGTGCCAAGTGTTGTAAAAAAGGGGTAGTATTCAGTATTCAAACAAGGTGGTGAATTAAGTTTCGTGAGCATTTATTTACATAGACAAAGAGCTTTAGGTAACCCAAAGACCCTAAATATCATTGAATCTCATCACCTGACTTCACAGAAGGGGAAACTGAGTCCTCTAAAAGTTAAATCTATGTGCCCAAGTTCTTGTAACCGGCACAGTTAACACTTGGGGCTGCTAGCTGTGCACTAGCACTGCGCTGTGCAGGTCACGTATTTAGCGGTTGCTTAAGTGAATAATAGTTATGTTTGATCTTAATCTCAAATCATTAGTTGCTGTTTTTTTTCTTTTTGGGAAGAAAACACTCTTATGTAGAAGGAATGACATTTAGTGTTTTATTTTTCTGAGATACGATATTATAAATTGTACTTTTATAACTGAATTATTTTTAGCCATTTGAAGTTTTAGTTGGTTGCCCCTAGTGTGTTAGCTGCTCTAATTTCAAACTGATAATTTTCTAAATTTTTAAAGTAAATAAGTAAAAAACAAAGCAAAAAACCTCACCAGCATCATCTATGCTCTTTATGCTCTTGATGTTAAAGGGGGTGATGTTACATGAAAAAAAGCCTATCAACCACTCTGAGTAGAAAAGTAATCCAGAAGAGTTGTATTCTGAAGGTGAAGCAGTTTTCAAGACCATAAGCAATTAATTTTGTTTATGGTTTTCTTTTTATGTGTATGCCCAAGAGTGATATATGATTTTTTTAAATGTCTAAGTTGAATAGAGCTCTTTAGATGAGGCTATAGTAAAAATTCTGGATTAAAAAAATAAGCACCCACTATGCTGGGACTTTATCTACCTTATTCCATTTAGGATCCCCACAGAGTTTTGTGAAGTGAGTGCCTTGGTCCCCATTTTACAGATGGGTAAACAAAGGCACTGAGAAGTCACATGTACTTGTCCCAAGTCACAAAGTTAGTAAGTGGTGCCAGAGCCAGGATCTGCAACCAGAAGCGGCAGATGGTACAGCCCAGTGCGGACTTTCCATGACCCATCCCCGAAGCAGGTCTGAAGCCACATCTCTGATTCGTACCTCCAGGCAGATGCTGGGCAGGGAGGGCCTGGAGCCTTCTTGGGGGCAAGGGCCGAGGAGCACACAGTCCCGGTGGCCAGTGTTTGGAGCACACCAGGCAATGGAGTGTTTGTGCTGTGGACATTTGGAGGAAAGGTATCCATCCACACAGCATAGAGGACCCCTTGATGTGCAAAGAAGGAAACTGAGGCCCAGAGAAGCCACAGGAGTTGCCTTGTTAGTGTCTGGGATTGTGTCCCAGGCCTCCAGACATTTCTGTGACTCCAGGGGTTCCCCTTCCCTTTCTTCACAGCCAAAGACCAGCAGTGGAAAGTCTGGAACTTGGATTGGAGAACACTCCAAAGTCAGAAGGTAGAAACATCCCAAAGAAAATTTTAAGTAACTTCAAAAATAGGGCCATGCGATTGGTCCAGTGAGGGCGCTGATGGAAGGGAGTGTTTCAGAGGATTCCTCCACTTGATCAGTGCAAAGCCACAAGTGGAGACCCGGTGATACTCTTTGCAGCTCTGGGTCCATAGAAGTAGTGTTGGGCCCAGGTGGGCATGACTGTGAGGATCCAGTGGTGTCTGATATCTGGCTCAATTCTTGCTGAAATCCAGCCAATTCTACCCCACAAAGCCATATCCTATGTGTCAGAGTGAAAGCTGGGATTCCAAGCCCAGATAAAAATAATCTTCATCGTCATCCTAATAATAATAGTTAATTTTTATTGAGCGTTACATACAACAGGCACAGAGCTGAGGACTCGTGCAGTTACATTCTTGAGTGTTCCAGCCAGGAAGCAGAAGGGCTGTGATAGGTCTGAGAAAAAGAAAGCAGTCGGCACACTGAGGATCAGTGTCTAAGAAAACCTACGGTTTGTTTTTTTCAGAGACTTGCTTCTGAGCCTGGCTCCCAGCCTCGCCCATAGTTCGCGGGTCAGTAGTCATACCGCAGATGCGTGCGGTTAACTTGTTCAGGACCCCAGGGTTAGAAGACACGGATGCTGGGATTTGAGTAAGGAGCATGATTCCAGAGTCCAGGACCCATGCTGCCTTCCAAGATGAAAAACAAATTCCTCTTGGCCACACCTGTCGAACTGTAGCCAGATGGCAAGCGTCAGATTAGAAATGCATTTTTACATACCCAAACACTTAAAGACTGGTGAGACAGTCCAGCCACACCACACTTTCAAAAGTATAGTAACTATTGCTTACAGAGCTCAAGTTAATGTGATCGATTTGTTTCTTATTGGTACTAGCCTACTTAATGCCTCTAGGGAAAGAATACACCAAATCTCAAATCTGCCCAATTGTAGCAAAACGAGCCCAATTCTGGAAGTCAGAGAGTATGCCCTAAGTAGCAATGTTATGGCATCCTCCCGGCTAGCACCTCATTAATAGAGATAGGCTTTCATTTCCGATTATGAAGGTCATAGCCACCAGTATTCAATTTGAACAATTTAGAAAAATGCAGAGATGAAAATACAAAACACCAAAGCTCATTAATTGAATTCTTGAGCCAACGTGTAATGTGATTCAGAGCATGAATTGTTAATGCAGAAGGTATTTCTTGGGAAATTTCATCCATCATGCAGGCTGCTGTATATAATTTTAAGGCTGCAATGCCTAGAATTCTGTTAGAAGGAAAGCATTAAAAGAGCATGTAATCAGTCATGGCCTAGGGCTGCTGTGGAGACAGCTTCCCATAATGGTGATGAGTTTATGGATTTTGAAGAAGCAGTGCGTCCTAAAAAATGCAATCCCATGAGGAGACGGTTTCATTCTCTGCTGGGATGTAAATGCCCCACCGTCCTCTGAACTCCGGGTGTGCTGAGCCTCTTAACGCGGAGCAAACCCAGGGTGAGGAAGGCTTATCGCCAGGAGACCACCACGAATGAAGGCAGTGTTTGTTGAAGAGTGGAGAGCTCCAGCAGATGGCTGGCACGGAAACAAAAGGGTGGATGGGGAGGCGTGCAGTGTGGTGCCTAACAGCACGTTCTAGAGCTTCGTGCCTCCATTTACTTGCTGTGGGTATCCAGGCAAATTAATCCACCTCTCCGAGCCTCGGTGTCTTCATATGTTGAATGGGGATAAGAACAGCCGCTGCACAAAGGAAAGTGTTAAGAGTTGTGCATGTAATCAGTTGGCATGTACTGTGCACTCAACATTTGTTCTCATGATTTTCACATGCAGTAAGGAAAGTAACAAAAATCCTGAATGGGGAAGCAGGGCCTTTGTTCAATTTACTTAGGTTTCCTGCCAATAGAGAGAAGAGTGAAGAATTGCTGTAAACTGGCCGTGTGATTGCCCTTGTTACAAAAGGAAACAAATCCCAAACGTTCAGGAGCTTAACCCGGGACCGTGTATGTCCGGCCGATGTGAGCTGAGTGGTTTTCCTCCCGGTGGTCACTCGGGGACTCAGGCTGCTGCCATTTTGTTCAGCTGGAACACAGTTTACAAGGTCATTGCAGAATGGAACTTGGGGCTGCAGATGCGCAGGCTAGTTTTAAATGTCATGTCTGCTGTGACATCATCACTGTCCATCATATTTAGCTGGACAGAACCCAACACAGTAACGACCCCAAGTGCCAGAAGGGCCAAACTAAACAGTGCAGTAGGGTGCTTGGTGCACAGCCGTGACCTCTAGGTAGCGATGTGGAAAATGCTTACCGTATCACTGCCATGCAGAAGCACACCGGTCACGACCAGAACAGGTGACTTTTTGGAGGTTGAACAAACACGTGTCCTGGCTTTGGGGTCTGTGTGAACAGCAGCAGTGTTACATCGTCCTGGAAATCTAAACACCTGCATGCCTTTCACCATATGCTCTTATGGGAGGCAAGCAAGTACAGAGGAAGACCGTGTGCTGTTGGTTTTGTTTTTTTCCAGAAGTACTGAAGTATTTCCAAGTAGTCATCTGTGGCCAATCTTTATTAAACCTGTGCTTGCAATTGCAATGCTGCTGATGGCCAAGGCTGCAAAGCCCAAAACATATACACTGAGGGTTACTGATGACTTAGGTTGTCAAAGAAGGGTTACGTTTCTCTTTTAGGCTGGTTGCTAAGGTTGGGCGATTCAGAACACATTTCAAATCAAGGCCTGTATAAAGCCTGTTTAATTCTTTGAGCTTTTAATGGCCTCAATGGTTAACTATTCCTTTTCTGGGACTGAACCCATAGGCCCAAATAAGACAAAGTAGATAATCATGGGAAAATTATTCACAAAATATTCAAGGGGTTAATCACAGCAGATTGGCCTGTCTTTCTTACTAACACACCTTGGGAGAAGGGCCCCGATGGCACCAGCCTGTTTTATTGCCATGTTCCTGCACCTGACCCATGCCAGGCATGAAATGTAGGCTAAAATTGTTGATTATTCTATAGTAACAATTTTAAAATAACTTGTTTTGATCAACTGATCTAAGAATCCAAAAGAGCAATGATTCTGCCTATAAATGCTCATCCTTTTTGCTTTCAGAGTGTATTCCTTGCTCATAGCAGGCATGACCTCTTCTAAAACATGACCCAGGCTGGTTGTCCTTGTCCTGATCACTAAGGCAGCCCCTATCTGGTGCACAGGTGTGTTTATTTCACAGCCACTCACTGAGTATTCAGTAGGACCCTCTGCTCACCTGAATGCTGGGGTGGCCGCTCCTTGCTATAACAAGAGGGGAACCTGGCATGCCTGCCAGCTTTGTGACATAGGGAGTAAGATAACTGGAAACCACTGCCACCTCTCCTATGACAGCTCCTTCCGCGCGTGACCTCACCCAGGATCCACAGCAAAGAGGCGGCCCGTGGTCAGTGCGCAGAGTTTTAGAGCCCCGAGGAGGAGTTCCGTAGAGTCTGGCTCCATCTCGTCCCGGTAGCCTTATTTCTCTATCCGTTACCTGAAACAGCAAATATTTCCATTATTTTAGAGTGGTAACTGAAAAAACCTTCCGTGTTTAACAGGGTTTACATGATTGTGGTTTTCTCTAACTGAATTCCTCCTCATTCACTCATTCCATAAATATTTACTGGGAAGTTTCCACGTACACTGGCCTTGGTCATGGAACACAGAGGTCATCTCACCACTGCCCCCTTAAATACTTGCCTGTGGCCACACCAGTGGCCCTGGGATCGGAGGAAACCCTAGGCTCTGCTCCTAACACTCCCATTCGGACCCTCTCACGAGCTTCCCTGGATCTGGGGGCATTACATCCAAGATGCCTTTCCCCCCACCCTGTTGGACAAGTGACCCAGTTTGGGACTGTCTTCCTGGCTTGGACCTAGAAGATAACTGTCCAGATGGAGGCTCTGGGAGGATAGAGGAGTGGACCCAAGCTAGGGAGCTATCTCAGTCTGGGCTTTCCCATTCCAGAGTATGTGGTTTATTTGTGCTGGTGGTGTGGTGGGGGGTGACCCTGGGAAAACAACAGGAAGAGTGAGGAGGTGAGTGAGGGGGGAAAGCAGCTGATCCGGGACATGTTAGCAATACAGCAAGCCCCGTTGCCTGGAGCTTATTCCTGTAGATGGGTGGGGGCGGGGGGCGAGGGGACTGCGTCTTCCTAGCCGGCTCCTAGACTCCCGGATGGGGGCTCTCTGGGATCAGCGAGGGGCGGAGGGTTGATGCCCAGCACTGCAGTCTTGCTGTGCCCCTAGGGTGAGCTCGCTCTCACAGCCAGAGAAGGCCTCAGACGGAGCGGGCACATCTACCCCAGGGGCCTGGAGCGAAACGCCAGGTGTGTCTGCGCCTGGCTGGCGCCTGCAGCCAGGGAGGCTGGGCGTAAACCCAGCAGGTGACCTGAATTCAGGCAGGAAGTTGAAAAATCTCAGAGCAACTTGAAGCTCAGAGGTGGCTTTTCCAGTGACTTTCAGTACCTATAATTTCATGTCAGATGGCAGATGCTGTCAGGGGCTCTGTCCTTTGCTGATACAACAATGGGGGGTCTGGCTGTTTGGGTAATGGCTGCCCATCTGCGAGACCTCCAGCTGTGGGTATGCTTCAGTCATCAGTATTTTCAGCAGTTGGTTGTGTGTGTATGAATGCTTGCTAGTTAGTACAAAGATTCTTTGTTTAAAAACTTTTCTGTGCTGTTGTAAACATTCTTGTATTATGAAGAAATGTAAACAGGTGGATAAACATGTTTAATGCAGCACGTGGCACTATTATGTAACACAGAGCTCTGACTTGCAGTTGAATAATGGTATTGCTTAGATCACACAACTTCCCCCTAAAAATCACATTAACAAATGGAGCAAAGAAAACCATTGTTACACATGCCCTCAGTATTATACAAATGTCAAGTTACCTGCAAGGAGTCCCAGTCCAGCCAGGAGGCTCCAGAGCCCACCCGTCAGGAGCTCTGGGAGAGCAACAGAGAACAAGTGCACAGAAGGACAGGGCCCAGACAGCATCAGCGGGAAAGCCAAGTCCAGCTAGAATCGTGTGGTCGAGGTAGTTGAAGTGATGTGGCGCCCAAGGCAGTAGTCGTGAGAAGGATGAGACTTCAAGACAGAAAGGAAAGCTTCAAACGGCACCTGCCTCTTGGAGACTGGGCCATGCGGAGAAAGGACAGCAGGAGGGATAAAAGTAAGAAGAGAATCACAACCAGAAGACACCCTCCAAGCAGCAGCCCGATGTAGTATAGAAGCTGCACTTCACCAAGTCACCAGCAGAGGGTAGGTTTGGATCACAAGACCTAGTTAACCACCCAAGCCCTGTCCATTCAGTCTGTCAACTCGTTGTTAGGCCAGAAAAGAGTCTGTTGTGAGAGGAGCAGAAAGCAGCAGGCAGCTGCCATCAGAAGAAAACAGGGCTTGAGGATCAAAACATTGTAGGGGGTGAATGTTCTCACTCCCTGTAAACACACACACACACACACACACATACACACACACACACACACATCCCACGGTAGATTAAACATGGTTTATATATACAAATCTTGAATCAGAAATTTAAAAAAATCAGAACAAAATGGACAAAACCCAGGAAGATGTGAAATGAGAGTTGGTTGAACTCAGGAGAGAAAGTGAAGAAGTTCAGTTTGAGATGCTATGTCCGTGGGCCGTCTTGCTGTGGACAGCAGCCCCTTCCCACCCACAGTTCCTCCTTTCCTGAGCTCCTGCCAACGGCAGGCATCCCTTGCCCATAACTGTACTGCCCCTTCCAATGGGAAACATTTTGTCAGGCCAATCTTGGCGATAGTTTTTCTTTCTAAGTTCTCTATACATGCAGCTCTGGGAAATGCACGAATCCTTCCCGAGGGCAATTCAAGAGGTACTTTCTAAGTGGATAAAACTTTCCAAGGAGGTCTTCATCTCCCTTCATAATATGCCAACTTTTCAGAGATAACAAACTCTTAAGAGATGTTTCCAAATTGCAATGGAGGACTACAATAAATTATGCCATATTTTATAGTTCAAAAAGTTATTTCCATATATTTACCTTTCAACTTGCATATTTAAACCCAGACCGGTGGTTTCTTCTGCTTAGAAATGCTTTGCCTTGGTTTGCCTGTCTGAGAAGTGAGGACGGCAATGGCTCCCTGGTATCTGACATTTGCAGTACCTGGCCGACTGTACTGTGGACAGACTGTGTTTTTCCAAAGACGGTCACAACATCATTGGCTATCCCACAGTTATCTTAGCTCCCCATGAAGTCTTGAAGTTTTGCATCTAGACACCTTTGTGTCTCACTTGTAACAAAGGAATGTGGCAGAAATGCCACTGCATTTCTTCTGAGGATAAGGTGGAGGAGGTGATGAACGCAGTTCCCACTTAGCTCTCTGGAGTCTTGCTGGAGTCGTCCGCTCTCATGTAAGCAGTTGTGCTGTTCCAAGGCCACCGTGCTGTTAGGAAGACCAAACAGCCCGTGGGAAGAGACCACATAGTCTGAAAC
>JAQQAC010020895.1:3543955-3622935 GCA_029783875.1 Phataginus tricuspis | reverse complement strand
GATAAACCATGTTTGTGGATTGGAACACTCATTATTTTAAAGATGTTTCTCCCCAAATGACCTACAGACTCATTGAAATTCCAGTTAGAGTCCCAGTAGGGTTTTTTCCTGTATAAATTAATAAGTTGATTACAAAACTTAGGTGGAAATGAAAAGTAATTATAATATCCAAGATGATATTTATGAATAATAAATATGGAGGTTTTACACTACGGGTTTCAAGATCTTCTCAATTTAATTATTTCTTCTCTGATCTTTATTATGTCGCTCCTTCTGGTGACTTTGGGCCTCATTTGTTCTTCTTTTTCCAATTTCAGTAATTGTGTCTTTAGACTGTTCATTTGGGAATGCTTTTCCTTCTTTAAATAGGCCTGGATTGCAATATACTTTCCTCTTAGAACTGTGTTTGCTGCATCCCACAGAAGTTGTGGCTTTGTGTTGTTGTTGTCATTAGTCTCCATATATTCTTTGATTTCTGTTTTGATTTGGTCGTTAACCCATTGATTAATTAGGAGAATGTTGTTAAGTCTCCATGTATTTGTGAGCCTTTTTGATTTCTTTGTAGACTTCATTTCTAGTTTTATACGTTTGTGATCTGAGAAGTTGGCTGGTAGGATTTCAATCTTTTTGAATTTACTGAGGTTCTTTTTGTGGCCTAGTATGTGGTCTATTCTGGAAAATGTTCCATGTGCACTTGAGAAGAATGTGTATCCTGCAGCTTTTGGGAGCAGAGTTCTGTAGATGTCTGTTAGGTCCATCTGTTCTAGTGTGTTGTTGAGTGCCTCTGTGTCCTTACTTATTCTCTGTCTGGTTGATCTGTCCTTTGGAGTGAGTGGTGTGTTGAAGTCTCCTAAAGTGAATGCATTGCTGTCTATTTCCTCCTTTAATTGTTAGTATTTGTTTCACATATGCTGCTGGTGCTCCTGTGTTGGGTGCATATATATTTATAATGGTTATATCTTCTTGTTGGACTGACCCCTTTATTATTATGTAATGTCCTTCTTTATCTCTTGCTACTGTCTTAGTTTTGAAGTCTATTTTGTCTGATACAAGTACTGCAACACCTGCTTTTTTCTCTTTGTTGTTTGCATGAAATATCTTTTTCCATCCCTTCACTTTTAGTCTCTGTATATGTTTGAGTTTGAGGTGAGTTTCTTGTAGGCAGCATATAGATGGGTCTTGCTTTTTTATCCACTCTGTTACTCTGTGTCTTTTGATTGGTGCATTCAGTCCATTTACAATTAGGGTGATTATCAATAGATATGTACTTATTGCCATTGCTGGCTTTAGATTCATGGTTACCAAAGGTTCAAGGGTTGCTTCTTTACTATCTAAGAATCTAACTTAACTTTCTTGGTAAGTTATTGTAAATACAGTCTGATGTTTCTTTATTCTCTCCCTTCTTATTCTTCCTCCTCCTTTCTTTATATACTAGGTGTTTTATTCTTTGACTTTATTACGTATTTGGATTGTCTTCTTTCTTTGCTATGATTTTATTTTCTCTGGTGACATCTTTTTAGCCTTAGGAGTGCTTCCTTCTAGAGCAGTTCCTTTAAGATGTCCTGTAGAGGTGGTTTATGGGAGGCAAATTCTCTCAGCTTTCGCTTGTCTGGAAATTGTTTAATCCCTCCATCATATTTAAATGATAATCATGCTGGATACAATATTCTTGATTCAAGGCCCTTGTGTTTCATTACATTGAATATATCATTCCATTCTCTTCTGGCCTATAAGTTTTCTGTTGAGAAGTCTCATGATATTCTGATGGGTTTTCCTTTGTAGGTGATCTTTTTTCTCTCTCTAGCTGCCTTTAATACTCTGTCCTTATCTTTGATCTCTGCCATTTTTATTATTATGTGTCTTGGTGTTGTCTTCTTGGGTCCCTTGTGTTGGGAGATCTGTGGGCTTCCGTGGACTGCGAGACTATTTCCTTCCCCAGCGTGGGAAAGTTTTCAGCAATTATTTCTTCAAAGACACTTTCTATCCCTTTTTCTCTCTCTTCTTCCTCTGATACTCCTATAATGCGAATATTGTTCTGTTTGGATTGGTCTCATAGTTCTCTTAATGTTCTTTCATTCCTAGAGATCCTTTTATCGCTCTCTGCCTCAGCTCTGTATTCCTGTTGTCTGATTTCTATTCCATTAACAGTCTCTTGCATCTGATCCAGTCTGCTGTTATCCCGTCGATGGTTTGTCTGATTTCTGCATTGTCTTTCCTCACTTCCCTCACTTCCTCCCTCAGCTGTTGCACATTTCTCTGTAGATCCATCAGCATGGTTATGACTTTTATTCTGAATTCTTTTTCAGGAAGACTGTGCATTTCCATCCCTTCAGGCTCCTTCTCTGGGGTTGTCTGGTTGATCTTAGTCTGTATCATACTCCTCTTTCTTTTCATGGCTATAGAAGTGGTCGCTGGTAGTTGCCACGTATTTCAGCTGGGCTCTTTAAGAGTTTAAAAAGAAAAAAAGAAAGAAAGAGAGAAAAAATAGAAAGAAACGAAAAGAAAAAAGAAAGAGAAGAAAAAACAAAAAACAAAAAATAACAACAACCACAAAAAAAAACGCCCACCGGGAGTGGATTCTGTGGTGATGGTGTAGGTGGCCCTGATGCTCCACTATTCCGCACCCGTGGCCACGCCGCTCTGCAGGGTCCTTTATACCTCTGGCCTGGTTGGGAACGAATGGGAGGCTGTTGATCTCTGTGGGAAGTCTAAGTGTGGCCACCCTTGCCCAGTCACTAGCTAAGGGGTCCGAAACTCCCCAGGACTCCCAGCCTGCTGGGCTGAGTGTGCAGGGGCGATCCGGATCCTCCGCTGAGATGCTGTCTCTTTAAGACCGCTGAAAAAAGCGCGCGCTTTTCTTCTTGTTTTTTTCCTTCCCGGGAGCTGGCTGCAAGCACCCTGGCGTGTTCCCCACTCAGATCCTGCACCCTCTGTCTCTCCAATCTCTGCTACACCGCGCGATGTGTGTCAGCGCTCCCTGCGCAGATCACCATGGCTGGTTATTTTGCGGGTCTGTACTTCTACCCCCTCCGGCTCTGAATCCTCTCCTCTCGCTGGTGCGCTGTGGTGGGGGAGTGCTCAGGTCCTGCCGGTTCGCGGCTCCGTATCTTACCCGCCTCACGGGGTGCCGAGTCCTCTCAGGTGTAGCTGCACGCTGTGCGCTTTTCTGTGTGTTCTTGTCTCTCTTTTAGGAATAGTTGTATTTGCTGTATTTTCATAGATATATATAGTGTTGGGAGGAGATTTCTGCCGCCCTGCTTACGCCGCCATCTTCCTGGAAGTCCCCCAAATGGTATTTGTATTTTGAGTTTTTTGAGGAACTTCCATACTACTTTCCACAATGGTTGAACTAATTTACATTCCCACCAGCAGTGTAGGAGGGTTCCCCTTTATCCATATCCTTGCCAGAATTTGTTGTTGTGTGTCTTTTGGATGTTGGCCATCCTAACTGGTGTAAGGTGATATCTCATTGTGGTTTTAATTTGCATTTCTCTGGTGATTAGTGATCTGGAGCATCTTTTCATGTGCCTGTTGGCCATCTGAATTTCTTCTTTGGAGAAGTGTCTGTTCAGAAACTGCACATTTTTTAATTGGGTTATTTGCTTTTTGGTTGTTAAGGCACATGAGCTCTTTATATATTTTGGATGTCAACCCTTTATCAGATATGTCATTTATGTATATTCTCCCAAACTGTGGGATGCCTTTTTTTTCTACTGATAGTGTGCTTTCCTGTAGAAAATGTTTTTAGTTTTATATAAAAGTACTTGTTCATTTTTGCTTTTGCTACCCTTGCCCAGGGAGATATATTCATGAAAAAGTTGCATATTTATATTCAGGAGAGTGTTGCCTATGTTTTCTCTTAAGAGTTTTATGGTTTCAGACTTCTGGGAAGATGGCGGCATGAGCAGCGTGGTGGAAATCTCCTCCCAAACCATATATATTTATGAAAATAGAACAAATACAACTATTCCTAAAAGAGAGACCAGAAGATACAGAAAAACACCCATGCGGCAGCTACACCTGAGAGGACACGGCACCTCACGAAGCAGGTAAGATACGGAGCCTCAAATCAGTAGGACTCGAGCACTCCCCCACCCCAGCACACTGGCGGGAAGAGAGGATTCAGAGTGGGTAGGGAGATGAAGTACAGGCCCGCCAAATAACCAGCCCTGGTGATCTGTGCCGGGAGCACTGACACATATCGCGCGGTGTATCGGAGATTGGAGAGACAGAGGTGCAGGATCCAAGACTGCAGGTTCCCTCAGCTGGCTACCCGGGACAAAAGAAAACTGTGCGCTTTTTTAGGGGTCTTAAAGAGACAGGGGCCCAACGGAGGAGCAGGATCATCCCAGCGTTCTCAGCCAAGCAGGCTGGGAGTCCTGGGGAATTTCGGAACCCTTGGCCGGCGGCTGGGAAAAGCAGCTGCACCGAGACTTCCCACAGGTATCAGCAGCCTACCATTCCTTCTCTCCCCGGCCAGTGCCACAAAGAGCCCGGCGGAGCGGCTGCGGCTACAGCATCCTCACAGAATCTACTCCCAGCGGGCGTTTTTTTCTTTTTCTTTTCCTTTTCCTTTTTAAAAGTCTTAAAGAGCCCCGCTGACATATGTGGCGCCTACCAGTGACCACTTCTATCGCCATGAAAAGACAGAAGAATATGGTACAAATAAAGCTTAGCCAGACAACCCCAAAGAGGGAGCCTGATGGGATGGACATGCACAATCTTCCTGAAAAAGAATTCAGAATAAAAGTCATAACCATACTGATGGATCTGCAGAGAAATATGCAAGAGCTGAGGGAGGAAGTGAAGGAAGTGAGGAAAGACAATGCAGAAATCAGACATGCGATCGACGGGCTTAGCAGCAGACTGGAGGAGATGCAAGAGACTGTTAATGGAATAGAAATCAGAGAACAGGAATACAGAGAAGCTGAGGCAGAGAGAGATAAAAGGATATCTAGGAAATAAAGAATATTAAGAGAACTGTGTGACCCATCGAAACGGAATAATATTCGCATTATAGAAGTACCAGAGGAAGGAGAGAGAGAAAAAGGGATGGAATGTGTCTTTGAAAAAATAGTTGCTGAAAACTTCCCCAAGCTGGGGAAGGAAATAGTCTCTCAGACCATGGAAACCCACAGATCTCCCAACACAAGGGACCCAAGGAAGACAAAACCAAGACACATAATAATTAAAATGGCAAAGATCAAAGATAAGGACAGAGTATTAAAGGAAGCAAGAGAGAGAAAAAAGATCACCTACAGAGGAAAATTCATCAGAGTATCATCAGACATCTCAACAGAAACTTTACAGGCCAGAAGAGAATGGGATGATATATTTAACGTAATGAAATAGAAGGGCCTCGAACCAAGAATATTGTATCCAGCACGATTATCATTTAAATTTCAGGGAGGGATTAAATAATTTCTAGACAAGCGAAAGCTGAGGGAATTTGCCTCCTATAAACCACCTCTACAGAATATTTTAAAGGGACTGCTCTAGATGGAAGCACTCCTCAGGCTCAAAAGAGGTCACTAGAGAAAATAAAATCATAGCAAAGAGGGCAGACCATCCAAATACTAACTAAAGGCAAAGAATAAAATACCTATTTTATAAAGAATGGAGGAGGAAGAATAAGAAGGGAGAGAAATAAAGAATCATAAGACTGTGTTTACAATAACTTAACAAGAAAGTTAACTTAGACTGTTAGATAGTAAAGAAGGTACCCTTGAACCTTTGGTAACCACAAATGTAAAGCCAGCAATGGCAATAAGTATATATCGATAATCACCCTAAATGTAAATGGACTGAATGCACCAATCAAAAGACAAAGTAATAGAATAGGGAAAAAAGCAAGACCCATCTATATGCTGCTTACAAGGGAGTCACCTCAAACCCAAAGATATACCCAGACTGAAGGTGAAGGGACGGAAAAAGATATTTCATGCAAACAACAAAGAGAAAAAAGCAGGTGTTGCAGTACATGTATCAGACAAAGTAGACTTCAAAACGAAGAAAGTAGCAAGAAATAAAGAAGGACATTACAAATGATAAAGGGGTCAATCCAACAAGAGGATATAACCATTTTAAATATATATGCACCCAACACAGGAGCGTCAGCATATGTGAAACAAATACTAACAGAATTAAAGGAGGAAATAGAAAGCAATGTATTCATTTTAGTAGACTTCAACACACCACTCACTCCAAAGGACAGATCAACCAGACAGAGAATAAGTAAAGACACCGAGGCACTGAACAACACACTAGAACAGATGGACTTAACAGACATCTATAGAACTCTACACCAAAAAGTAGCAGGATACACATTCTTCTCAAGTGCACATGGAACATTTTCCAGAATAGACCACATACTAGGCCACAAAAAGAACCTCAGTAAATTCAAAAATATTGAAATTCTACCAACCAACTTCTCAGATCATAAAGGTATAAAACTAGAAATAAAGTCTACAAAGAAAACAAAAAGGCTCACAAATACATGGAGAACTTAACAACATGCTCCTAAATAATCAATGAGTCAACGACCAAATTATAACAAAGATCAAAGAATATATGGAGACTAATGACAACAACAACACAAAGCCACAACTTCTGTGGGATGCAGCAAAGGCAGTTCTAAGAGGAAAGTATATTGCAATCCAGGCCTATTTAAACAAGGAAGAACATTCCCAAGTGAACAGTCTAAAGACACAATTACTGAAATTGGAAAAAGAAGAACAAATGAGGCCCAAACTCACCAGAAGGAAGGACATAATAAAGATCAGAGAAGAAATAAATAAAACTGAGAAGAATAAAACAATAGACAAAAATCAATGAAACCAAAAGCTGGTTCTTTGAAAAAATAAACAAAATAGATAAATCCCTATCCAGACTTATTAAGAGAAAAAGAGAATCTACACACATAAACAGAATCAGAAATGAGAAAGGAAAAATCATGATGGACCCCACAGGAATACAAAGAATTATAAGACAATACTATGAGAATCTATATGCTAAGAAGCTGGAGAACCTAGAAGAAATGGACAACTTCTAAGAAAAATACAACCTTCCAAGACTGACCAAGCAAGACACAGAAAAACTAAACAGACCCATCACCAGCAATGAAATTGAAGCGGTAATCAAAAAACTACCCAAGAATAAAACCCCTGGGCCAGATGGATTCACCTCTGAATTCTACCAGACATATAGGGAAAAAATAACACCCATTCTCCTCAAAGGTTTCCAAAAAATAGAAGAAGAGGGAGTTCTTCCAAACTCATTCTATGAAGCCAGCATCACTCTAATACCAAAACCAGACAAACACCTCACCAAAAAAGAAAATTACCGACCAATATCTCTAATGAACATAGATGGAAAAATACTGAACAAAATATTAGGAAACCGAATTCAAAAATACATCAAGAGAATCATACACCATGATCAAGTGGGATTCATCCCAAGGATGCAAGGATGGTACAACATTCGAAAATCCAACAACATCACCCACCACATCAACAAAAAGAAGAACAAAAACCACATGATCATCTCCATAGAAGCTGAAAAAGCAGTTGACAATATTCAACATCCTTTCATGATTAAAACTCTCAACAAAATGGGTATAGAGGGCAAGTTCTCCAACATCATAAAGGCTATATATGACAAACTCACAGCCAACATCATAGTTAACAGTGAGAAGCTGAAAGCTTTTCATCTAAGATCGGGAACAAGACAGGGATGCTCACTCTCTCCTCTGTTATGTAACAAACTACTGGAGGTCCTAGCCATGGCAATCAGACAAAACCAAGACATACAAGGCATCCAGATTGGTAAAGAAGAAGTCAAATTGTCACTATTTGCAGATAACATGATATTGTACATAAAAAACCCTAAAGACTCCACTCCAAAACTACTAGAACTAATATCTGAATTAAGCAAAGTTGCAGCATACAAAATTAACAGACAGAAATATGTTGCTTTCCTATACACTAACGATGAGCTAAGAGAAAGAGAAATCAGG
The DNA here is from genome assembly GCA_029783875.1 of Phataginus tricuspis. Lineage (NCBI taxonomy): Eukaryota > Metazoa > Chordata > Mammalia > Pholidota > Manidae > Phataginus > Phataginus tricuspis. Next base: position 3,614,921 of record JAQQAC010020895.1, on the reverse strand, counting down.
AAAACAGTTCCATTCACAATTGCAGCAAAAAGAATAAAATACCTATGAATAAATCTAACAAAGGAAGTGAAAGACCTATACCCCGAAAACTACAAGACACTCCTAAGAGAAATTTAAGAGGACACTAACAAATGGAAATTCATCCCATGCTCTTGGCTTGGAAGAATAAATATTGTCAAAATAGCTATACTACCTAAAGCAATCTACAGATTCAATGCAATCCCTATCACAATACCAACAGCTTTCTTTAATGAACTGGAACAAATAATTCTAAAATTCATATGGAACCACAAAAGACCCTGAATAGCCAAAGGAATCCTGAGAAGGAGGAGTAAAACAGGGGGAATTATGCTCCCTGACTTCAAGCTCTACTACAAAGCCACAGTAATCAAGACAACTTGGTATTGGCAGAAAAACAGACCCACAGACCAGTGGAACAGAATAGAAAATCCAAACATTAACCCAAACATATTCAGTCAATTAAAAGGTGCCTTGGATATACAATGGGGAGATGACAGCCTCTTCAGCAGCTGGTGTTGGAAAAACTGGACAGCTACATATAAGAGAATGAAACTGGATTACTGTCTAACCCCATATACAAAAGTAAACTCAAAATGGATCAAAGACCTGAATGTAAGTCATGAAACCATAAAACTCTTAGAAAAAAACATAGGCAAAAATCTCTTGGACATAAACATGAGCGACTTCTTCATGAACATATCTCCCCGTGCAAGGGAAACAAAAGCAAAAATGAACAAGTGGGACTATATCAAGCTGAAAAGCTTTTGTACAGCAAAGGACACCAACAGTAGAACAAAATGACATCCTACAGTATGGGAGAATATATTCATAAATGACATATCCAATAAGGGTTTGACATCCTACATATATAAAGAACTCACACACCTCAAAAACCAAAAAGCAAATAATCCAATTAAGAAATGGGCAGAGGACATGAATAGACACTTCTCCAAAGAAGAAATTCAGATGGCCAACAGGCACATGAAAAGATGCTCCACATCACTAATCATCAGAGAAATGCAGATTAAAACCACAATGAGATATCACCTCACACCAGTGAGGATGCCAATATCCAAAACACAAACAACAACGGGTGTTGGCGAGGATGTGGAGAGGGCAGAGCCCTCCTCCACTGCTGGGTGAAATGCAAATTAGTTTAGCCATTGTGGAGAGTAGTGTGGAGGTTCCTCAGGAAAGTCAAAATAGAAATACCATTTGACCCAGGGATCACACTCCAGGGAATTTACCCTAAGAATGCAGCAGCCCAGTTTCAAAAAGACAGATGCACCCCTATGTTTACTGCAGCAGTGTTTACAGTAGCCAGGAGCTGGAGGCAGCCTAAGTGTCCATCGGGAGATGAATGGATAAAGAAGATGTGGTACATATACACAATGGAGTATTATTCAGCCATAAGAAGAAAACAAATCCTACCATTTGCAACAACATGGATGGAGCTGGAGGGAATTATGCTCAGTGAGATAAGCCAAGCGGAAAAAGACAAGTATTACATGATTTCACTCATATGTGGAGTTGAACAACAAACAAAAAAATTGAAGTAACAAAACAGCAGCAGACTCACAGAACCCAAGAATGGGCTAATAGTTTCCAAAGGGAAAGGAACTGAGGAGGATGGGTGGGAAGGGAGGGAGAAGGGGAAAAAGGGGCATTACGATTAGCAGATGTAATATTGGGGGGGCATGGGGAGGTCTGTACAAGTCAGAGAAGACAAGTAGTGATTCTATAGCATCTCACTATGCTGATGGACAGTGCGTGTAATGGGGTTGGTGGGGTAGACTTGATGAAGAGGTAGTTTAATCACCATAATATTGCACATGTAATTGTAGATTAATGATACCAAAATAAATAAAAAAAAATAAAAGGCAGTGAGATCAAGGTTAGGTCGTGAAACCCACTGCCCAACCTTAACAGCGCACAGCCTGGACTAGCGTATGACGGTTGGTCTCACCTTCTTCTTGAGCTGGCTAATGACGTCAGCCATGGCCCAGCTGCCATCGTACATCCCCTCTTTCTCAGTGAAAATGAAGTCAGGGTTGAAATCAGCCTGTGGTTCTTCTGCAAGGCTTTCTGCTTTCTGTGCAGCACAATGGGCCCCTGGGAAGAGGGAGAAGCAGGGTGACTATGGGACTAGAAAATGAAGTTACCCCATAAGAGAAATATATGAGACAAATCGACAGATGACAACAAGAAACTAAACAATCTACAATTGTCATGGGAGATTTTCACACACCTCTCTCAGTAACTGATAGATCAAGCAGACAAAAAAGGAATAAGTCTGTAGAAAATCTGAATAGCACAATTGATAAGCTTCATTCCAATAAACATAGAGTGTGCATTCTTTCTGAGCACACATGGAATCGTTGCAAAAACTGATGTTGTAGGCCTTTAAGCAAATCTTCAATAAGTTTCCAAGAATCAATATTATACACTCTGTTCTCTTATGAAAATTCAGTTAAGTTAGAACAATAACAAAAAGATAAGTTAAAAAACTCATATATTTGGAAATTGGAAAGGACTGGCTGAACTACGGGTTCAGGAGGATAAACAGGAGAAAATAACCTGAGATCTACAAAGTGCTATACTACTCTTTTTTTCTTACTTGAGTTAAATGATTTCAAAAGACCTCTCACCCTAAACTTTATTATTAGTAAGGATTGCATATCATTTCTCAGGTACCTAGTTTAGCTACCAATAGTTGTGTAGCATTCCATACTTGCAGTTTTGCATTATCATTTGTCATACTGGCTTCCGTCCTTTTTTATGATGGTTTTCCATTCAAGAAATAACCACTGCATTCTGGTAGCTAAGTGGAGAATACATTAGTGGGGGCAAGAGATAGACCTGGAGAGGATGTATGTTAGGACTGTAGATGTCCAGGAGCAAGATGGAAGTGGCCTGGACCACAGTGGGAGAGTGTTTAGGTGAAGAGAGGGGAGAAGATAGAGATTCTTGAGCTAGCTTGCAGAACACTTGGAGTGTAGAGGAAAAAGCTGTGCAAGATGACTCCAGATTACTGGGTAGAAATGAAGCAGGCTGGGAGGGTGAGGAGTTCAGAATTCAACTTGAGAGAAGCTGAATTTGATGAGGCTATGGTACACCCATGGGTGGTGTCAGTAGGCAGGCAAAGTCACAGAGGGGAAACATTAGAGCTGTATCTTTGAAGCGGTAGCACCTTTTCCATGACACTGTTCCTTTTTTTTTACTGCCATACTGCTTAATGTCTGTAACCCCCCACCCCAATATAAGCTTCATGAGAGTGGTGTCCTTACCTATCTCGTTCATTGCTATGTTCTGAAAGCTTAAAATTAAGTGCAACACATATTAAGTATTCAGTAAATACTGGCTCAATGAACGAATGCATAACCGTGGCTCCCTGAGCAGGAACCAGGACTGGCTTCACCCCTGGATTTCTATTTCACAGCGCCTGGATTACACATCAGTTCAGTGAATGGGTGTTGAGTTCTCCAAGGTGACACGGAATGACACGGGCACAGGTGTGAAGATGAGGAAAAGCTAGTGGCGAGCAACTGAGGAAGATCTTGGGGCCGGATGAAACCCTTCCAACGAACACTTTAACATGCCTGGCAGGGGGTTGCAGGGAGTTGCAGACAGGGGCCCGAAGAATCACGTGGAAACAGTCAAGGAAATCGGCCCACCGCCGCGCTCCTGAACCCGATCGGCTCATACCTCCTTCTCCTCGTCTCCAGAGTCAGACTCTGGCTCCACCGGCACATCGTCATCTTCGCCTATCGTCCTGATTAAACCCAACTCCTGGAACATATTGCCGCAGCGGCCACTTCCAGAAACCAGGACCGAGCTCAGCCCTACCATTACTTTTCCGCGACCTCCTCGTCCTTACCGCGCATGTTTTTACATCACTTCCGTCTGAGGGAGCGCCTGCTGCGCACGCTCCCCCAACTCTAAGAATGCGCATGCGGCAATCTGAGGCGTCGTTTTGTGTGGCGCTTTCACGGGGCAGGGCTTTAGTTTAGTCAAAATCCTTCATCTTTGTGCTCAGAAAGCAGCGGCAATGTAAGAATGTTCGTGTTGCCAGGGAGAAAGTCTAAACAGGTGCGTTGATAAACTCTTGCGTTTGCGTATTTAGGTACAAGAAAGTGTGGAAGAAAATAATAGATGGTTAGCTGTGATTGGGTAGTAGGATTTTAAGAGCATTTTATTCTTACGTTTTTTTACAACAAACATTTATTTTCGGAAAAAAGAACAAAACAAAACTAAGAATAGCTAACACAGTATTTACTATGCACCAAGTACTGATCTAAATACTTTCACATATATTAATTAATTTAATCCTCACAGCAACTGTAGCAGAAGATACATTATTATTGCCAGTTTACAGATTAGGAGATTGAGGCATAGAAGCACTTAATAACAAAGCCAAGATTACAACCCCGGCCTGTGGCTCACAGTTTATCTGGAACTGTTCATCTCGGTTCTCCTTGTGGAAATCTTACTCGTAAACACAACTCATGATTACCTCCCCTAGGCAACTTTTCCCAACATTACTTCCTACAAGTAGTCCTCCTGGACTACCCATCCTCCTTTATACCTATTTCCTCTTCCCATATCAGCACTTTCTGCTTGCAACAATGTTGTAATTTGTACTGCAAAGGTAACTTCAGTCATTGTGTGTGTGATTTTAACAATTTTTGAGTGTACAGTTCAGTGGCATTAATTACATTCATAATGTTGTACACCATCGCTATTACATGTTTCAAAACTTTTTCATAAGTTGGAACAGAAACTGTATAACCATTAAACAATAACCCCTGTTCTCTTGTCTCCCCAGTCCTTGGGACCTCTCATCTACTTTTTGTTTCTGTGAATTTGCCTATTCTAGATGTTTTGTATGAGTTGAATTATACAATGTTTGTCCTTTTTTGTTTGGTTTATTTAACTTGGCATAAGTGTTTTCAAGGTTCATGCATGTTGTGTGTATCAGAACTTCTTTATGGCTGAATAATGTGTTCTCTTGTACATATACATGATATTTTGTTTGTCATTCATGTGTTGATGGTCACTTGGGTTGTTTCCACCTTTTGCCTGTTGTGAATGGTGCTGCTATGAACATTGACGTACAAGGATATTTGTCAGTCCTTGTTTTCAATTATTTTGTGTGTATACCTAGGGGTGCAATTGCTGGGTGATACAATTTTGTTTTTACCTCTTTGGGGAGCCGCCAGGCTGGTTTCCAGAGTGGCAGCATCATTTTACATTCCCACTAGTAATGGATGGGGGTTCCAGTTTCTCCACATCCCTGCCAACACTTGTTATTTTCCATCTTTTTTTTCTAAATTACATTTTCCATTTTGTTTTTTATTAGAGCCTTGATGTCTTTTAATGGTATTCGTGATGGTGGTGAGGTTCATGCCCTGGCTTCAGTCATAGAGTCTTGTGAATGAAGAACACCTACCACCATACTGACTGTTATTTCTTAGGCTGTTATTTCTTTAACTAAACATCCTAATGGAAGGTATGCCTCTCATAAACACAAAACCCCTCTTATAAGCACATAAAGACAGTTTTTTTGATACCATTACAAGGGCCTCATCAGCCTCCTGGAGTCCATCCAGTCATCCCAAGTGAAAGCCCTTGTTCCAGACAATGGACAGCAGAGGCTCCCTGTAATTCACCTTCTCTACTCTTCTCTTCACCTCTGCTGCCACCACCCAGTTCAATTCACCATCTTCTCTCAACTGGATGTCTACAACAGCCTCCCACTTGTCTCCCTGATTCTACTCTTGCCTCCCTTCAATCCATTCTCCACATAACAGGCAGATCTTTTTAAAAACAAATCATGTCGCCTTGGTCTAAACACTACAATGCAGTTAGAATAAAATCTTGACTCCTTCATGTGGGCAACATGATCTAGCCTCTGCCTACCCCTATAACTTCTACTACTCTGCCCCATGTTTCCTACATTCCAGCCAGTTGGCCTTTTATTACTCACACAAGTCAACTCACTCCCACCCTTTACCTGGAATGCTGTTCCTTCCATTCAACTCATGCCTGGCTCTTTCCCATCTTCAGCTCAAATGGCATCTTCCTGGAGAATCCTTCCCTGACCACCCCATAAATGCGTGGAACCTGTCTTGCAGTGGCTATCCCATCCCTCTTTTATTTCCCTCATAGAACTTAGTACTCTTTGAGATCATTATTTTTATGTATTTGGTGAACTTGCTTATAGTCTCCCTTACTGGATGTGAGCTCAGAAGGTTCAGGGCCTTGTCTGTCTTGTTCATTAATGTATCCTTTTGCTTAGTACAGTGCTTGGCACATAGTAGGCATTCAGTATATATTAGATGAATAAATGAGTAAATGAATGTCAAAAAAAAAGAGTTTTATGGTTTCATGACTTGCATTCAGGTGTTTGATCCATTTCTAGTTTACTTTTATGTATGGAGACAATATCCAGTTTCATTCTCTTACATGTAGCCGTCCAGTTTTGCCAACACCAGCTGTTGAAGAGGCTTTAATTTCTCCATTGTATATTCATGGCTCCTTTATCATATACTGATTGACCGTGTATGCTTGGGTTAGTACCTGGAGTCTCTATTCTGTTCCCACTGGTCTATGATTTTGTTCTTGTGCCAGTACCAAATTGTCTTGAATACTGTGGCTTCGCAGTAGAGCTTGAAATTGGGAAGCGAGATCCCCCCAGCTTTAATCTTTCTTCTCAGGATTGCTTTGGCTATTTGGGGTCTTTTGTGGTTCCATATGAATTTTAGAACTATTTTCTCTAGTTTGTTGAAGAATGCTGTCGGTATTTTGATAGGGATTGCATTGACTCTAGATTGCTTTAGGCAGGATGGACATTTTGACAATATTAATTTTTCCTACCCAAGAGTATGGGATGAATTTCCATTTATTAGTGTCCTTTTTAATTTCTCTTGAGTATCTTTTCTTTTCAGGGTATAGGTCTTTCACTTCCTTGGTTAGGTCTATTCCTAGGTATTTTATTCTTTTTGATGTAACTGTGAATGGAATTGTTTTCCTGATTTCTCTTTCTGCTAGTTCATCATTAGTGTATAGGAATGCAACAGATTTCTGTGTATTAATTTTGTATCCTGAAACTTTGCTGAATGCATCTATTAGTTCTAGTAGTTTTGGGGTAGATTCCTTAGGGTTTTTTATGTACAATATCATGTCATCTGCAAACAGTGACAGTTTGACTTCTTCCTTGCCAATCCTTATGCCTTTTACTTCTTTGTGTTGTCTGATTGCCATGGCTAGGACCTCCAGTACTATATTGAATAGAAGCGGGGAGAGTGGGCATCCTTGTCTTGTTCCCAATCTTAAAGGAAAAGCTTTCAGCTTCTCACTGTTAAGTAAGATGTTGATTGTGGGTTTGTTATTATGGCCTTTATTATGTTAAGGTATTTGCCCACTATACGCATTTTGTTGAGAGTTTTTAACATGAATGGATGTTGAATTTTGTGAAATGCTTTTTCAGCATCTATGGAGATGATCATGTGGTTTTTGTCCTTCTGTTTTTGATATAGTGGATGATGTTGATGGATTTCCAAATGTTGTACCATCCTTGCATCCCTGGTATGATCCGACTTGATCATGATGTATGATCCTCTTGATGTATTTTTAAATTCAGTTTGCTAATATTTTGTTGAGTATTTTTGCATGTTCATCAGGGATATTGGTCTGTAGTTTTCTTTTTTTGTGGAATCTTTCCCTGGTTTTGGTATTAGAGTGATGCTGGCTTCATAGAATGAGTTTGGAAGTATTCCCTCCTCTTCTAGTTTTTGGGAAAACCTTAAGGAGAATGGGTATTATGCTTCTCTATGTGCCTGATAAAATTCAGTGGTGAATCCATCTGGCTCGGCGGTTTTGTTTTTGGGTACTTTTTTGATTACTGACTTAATTTCGTTCCTGGTAATTGGTGTGTTTACACTTTTTGTTTCTTCCTTGGTCAGTCTTGGAAGGTTGTATTTTTCTAGAAAGTTGTCCATTTCTTCTAGGTTATCCAGTTTGTTAGCATATAGATTTTCATAGTATTCTCTAATAATTCTTTGTATTTCTGTAGTGTCTGTAGTGATTTTTCCTTTTTCATTTCTGATTCTGGTTATGTGTGTAGATTATCTTTTTTTCTTGACAAATCTGGCTAGGGCTTTATCTATTTTGTTTATTTCCTCAAAGAACCAGCTCTTGGTTTCACTGATTTTATTCTTCTCAATTTTATTTATTTCTTCTCTGATCTTTATTATATCCCACTTTCTCCTGACGTTGGGCCTCATTTGTTCTTCTTTTTCCAGTTTCAATAATTGTGAATTTAGACTGTCCTTTAGAGATTGTTCTTCCTTCTTTAAATAGTCCTGGATTGCCATATACTTTCCTCTTAGAAATACCTTCGTTGCATCACACAGAAGTTGGGGGCATTGAGCTGTTGTTTTCATTTGTCTCCATATATTGCTTGATCTCTGTTTTAATTTGGTCATTGATCCATTGATTTTTTTTCTTTTCTTTTTATAATTTATTTTGGTATCATTAATCTACAATTACATGTGCAATATTATTTTGATTAAACTACCCCCTTCATCAGGTCCCCCCCACCAACCCCACTACAGTCACTGTCCATCAGCATAGTGAGATGCTATAGAATCACTACTTGTCTTCTCTGAGTTATACAGCCCTCCCCGTGCCCCCCAACATTACATCTGCTAATTGTAATGCCCCTTTTTCCCCCTTATCCCTCCCTTCCCACCCATCTTCCCCAGTCCCTTTCCCTTTGATAACTATTAGTCCGTTCTTGGGTTCTGTGAGTCTGCTGTTTTGTTCCTTCAGCTTTTTTTTTCTTTGTTCTTATACTCCACATATGAGTGAGATCATTTGATACTTGTCTTTTTCAGCTTGGCTTATTTCACTGAGCATAATACCCTCTAGCTCCATCCATGTTGTTGCAAATGGTAGGATTTGTTTTCTTCTTATGGCTGAATAATATTCCATTGTGTATATGTACCACATCTTCTTTATCCATTCATCTACTGATGGACACTTAGGTTGCTTCCATTTCTTGGCTATTGTAAATTGTGCTGCAATAAACATAGGGATGCATCTGTGTTTTTGAAACTGGGCTGCTGCATTCTTAGGGTAAATTCCTAGGAGTGGGATTCCTGGGTCAAATGGCATTTCTATATTGAGTTTTTTGAGGAACCTCCATACTGCTTTCCACAATGGTTGAACTAATTTGCATTCCCACCAGCAGTGTAGGAGGGTTCCTTTTTCTCCACATCCTCGCCAATATTTGTTGTTGTTTGTGTTTTGGATGTTGGCCATCCTCACTGGTGTGAGGTGATATCTCATTGTGGTTTTAATCTGCATTTCTCTGATGATTAGTGATGTGGAGCATCTTTTCATGTGCCTGTTGGCCATCTGAATTTCTTCTTTAGAGAAGTGTCTATTCATGTCCTCTGCCCATTTCTTAATTGGATTATTTCCTTTTTGTTTGTTGAGGAGTGTGAGTTCTTCATATATTGTGGATGTCAACCCCTTATATGACATGTCACTTATGAATATATTCTCCCATACTATGGGCTGTCTTTTTGTTCTACTGATGGTGTCCTTTGCTGTGCAGAAGCTTTTTAGCTTGATATAGTCCCACTTGTTCATTTTTGCTTTTGTTTCCCTTGCTCAGGGAGATATGTTCTTGAAGAATTCGTTCATGTTTATGTCCAAGAGATTTTTGCCTATGTTTTTTTCTAAGTTTTATGTTTTCATGACTTACATTCAGGTGTTTGATCCATTTTGAGTTTACTTTTGTGTATGGGGTTAGACAGTAATCCAGTTTCATTCTCTTACATGTAACTGTTCAGTTTTTCCAATACCAGCTGGTGAAGAGGTTGTCATCTCCCCATTGTATACCCAAGGCTCCTTTATAATATATTAATTGACTGTATATGTTTGGGTTAATGTTTGGATTTTCTATTCTGTTCTACTGGTCTGTGGGTCTGTTCTTGTGCCAATACCAAAGTGTCTCGATTACTGTGGCTTTGTAGTAGAGCTTGAAGTCATGGAGCTTAATTCCCCCTGTTTTATTCTTCCTTCTCAGGATTGCTTTCGTTATTCGGGGTCTTTTGTGTTTCCATATGAATTTTAGGACTATTTTTTCCAGTTTATTGAAGAATGCTGTTGGTATTTTGATGGGAATTGTGTTGAATCTGTAGATTGCTTTAGGTAGTATAGCTATTTTGACAATATTTATTCTTCCTAGCCAAGAGCATGGGATGAATTTCCATTTGTTAGTGTCCTCTTTAATTTCTCTTAGGTGTGTCTTGCAGTTTTCAGGGTATAAGTCTTTCACTTCCTTCGTTAGGTTTATTCCTAGGTATTTTATTCTTTTAGATGCAATTGTGAATTGAATTGTTTTCCTGATTTCTCTTTCTGTTAGCTCATCATTAGTGTATAGGAAAGCAACAGATTTCTGTGTGTTAATTTTGTATCCTGCAACTTTGCTGAATTCAGATATTAGTTCTAGTAGTTTTGGAGTGGAGTCTTTAGGATTTTTTACGTACAATATCATGTCATCTGCAAATAGTGACAATTTGACTTCTTCTTTACCAATCTGAATGCCTTGTATTTCTTTGTTTTGTCTGATTGCTGTGGCCAGGACCTCCAGTAGTTTGTTACATAACAGAGGAGATAGTGGGCATCCCTGTCATCTTACTGATCTTATATGAGAAGCTTTCAGCTTCTCACTGTTAAGTATGATGTTAGCTGTGGGTTTGGCACATATGCCTTTATGATGATGAGGTACTTGCCCTCTATACCCATTTTGTTGAGACTTTTTATCATGAAGGGATGTTGAATTTTGTGCAATGCTTTTTCAGCATCTTTGGAGATGATCATGTGGGTTTTGTTCTTCTTTTTGTTGTTGTGGTGGATGATGTTGATGGATTTTCGAATGTTGTACCATCCTTGCACCCCTGAGATGAATCCCACTTGATCATGGTGTATGATCCTCTTGATGTATTTTTGAATTCAGTTTGCTAATATTCTGTTGAGTATTTTTGCATCTATGTTCATCAGGGATATTGGTCTGTAATTTTCTTTTTTGGTGAGGTCTTTGCCAGGTTTTGGTATTTGAGTGATGCTGGCTTCATAGAATGAGTTTGGAAGTATTCCCTCCTCTTCTATTTTTTGGAAAATTTTAAGGAGAATCGGCATTATTTCTTCTCTATATGTCTGGTAAAATTCAGAGGTGGATCCATCTGGCCTGGGGGTTTTATTCTTGGGTAGTTTTTTGATTACCGATTCAATTTCGTTACTGGTGATTGGTGTGTTCAGGTTTTCTGTTTCTTGCTTAGTCAGTCTTGAAAGGTTGTATTTTTCTAAGAAGTTGTCCATTTCTTCTAGGTTTTCCAGCTTTTAGCATATGGATATTTATACTATTCTCTTATAATTCTTTGTATTTCTGTGGGTTCCATCGTCATTTTTCCTTTCTCATTTCCGATTCTCTTTATGTGTGTAGATTCTCTTTTTCTCTTAATAAGTCTGGCTAGGGGTTTATCTATTTTGTTTATTGTTTCAAAGAACCAGCTCTTGGTTTCATTGATTTTTTTCTATTGTTTTATTCTTCTCAGTTTTATTTATTTCTTCTTTGGTCTTTATTATGTCCCTTCTTCTGGTGACTTTGGGCCTCATTTGTTTTCTTTTTCCAATTTCAATAATTGTGTCTTTAGATTATTCATTTGGGATTGTTCTTCCTTATTTAAATAGGCCTGGATTGCAATATACTTTCTTCTTAGAACTGCCTTTGCTGCGTCCCACAGAAGTAGCGGCTTTGTGTTATTGTTGTCATTAGTCTCCATGTATTGTTTGATCTCTGTTTTAATTTGGTCATTCATCCATTGATTATTTAGGAGCATGTTTTTAAGTCTCCATGTATTTGTGCGCCTTTTTGTTTTCTTGTACAGTTAATGTCTAGTTTTACACCTTTGTGATCTGAGAAGTTGGTTGGTAGAATTTCAGTATTTTTGAGTTTACTGAGGTTCTTTTTGTGGCCTAGAATGTGGTCTATTCTGGAAAATGTTCCATGTGCACTGGAGAAGAGTGTGTGTCCTGCTGCTTTTTCGTGTAGAGTTCTGTATATGTCTGTTTGGTCCATCTATTCTAGTGTGTTGTTCAGTGCCTCTGTGTCTTTACTTATTTTCTGTCTGGTTGATCTGTCCTTTGGAGTGAGTGGTGTGTTGAAGTCTTCTAAAATGAATGCATTGCTTTCTATTTCCTCCTTTAATTCTGTTAGTAATTGTTTCACATATGTTGGCGCTCCTGTGTTGGGTGCATATATATTTAAAATGGTTATATCCTCTTGTTGGATTGACCCCTTTATCATTATGTAATGTCCTTCTTTATCTCTTGCTACTTTCTTCGTTTTGAAGTCTATTTTGTCTGATACAAGTACTGCAACACCTGCTTTTTTCTTCTTGTTGTTTGTATGAAATATCTTTTTCCATCCCTTCACCTTTAGTCTGTATATATCTTTGGGTTTGAGGTGAGTCTCTTGTAAGCAGCATATAGACGGGTCTTGCTTTTTTATCCATTGTATTACTCTGTGTCTTTTGGTTGGTTCATTCAGTCCATTTACATTTAGGGCGTTTATCAATAGATACATACTTTTTGCCATTGCTGGCTTTAGATTTGTGGTTACCAAAAGTTCACGGGTAGCTTCTTTACTACCTAATAGTCTAACTTAACTTTCTTGTTAAGTTGTTATAAATATAGTCTGATGATTCTTTGTTTCTCTCCCTTCTTATTCATCCTCCTTCATTCTTTATATACTAGGTGTTTTATTCAGTACTCTTTTACATTTCCTTTGACTGTTTTTGTGGATTGTTGATTTTACTTTTTGCGTTTAGTTAGTATTTGGATGGTCTGCTTTCTTTGCTATGTTTTTATTTTCTCTTGTCGCATCTTTAAGCGTTAGGAGTGCTTCCATCTAGAGCATTCCCTTTATTTATTTATTTATTTATTTATTTATTTTTTTTATTTTGGTATCATTAACCTACAATTACATGTGCAATATCATGGTGATTAAACTACCCCTTCATCAGGTCCCCCCCACCAACCCTATTACAGTCACTGTCCATCAGCGTAGTGAGATGAGAATCACTACTTGTCTTCTCTGAGTTGTACTGCCCTCCCCGTGCCCCCCCTACCTTACGTCTGCTAATCGTAATACCCCTTTTACCCTCTTATCCCTCCCTTCCCACCCATCGTCCGCAGTCCCTTTCCCTTTGGTAACTATTAGTCCGTTCTTGGGTTCTGTGAGTCTGCTGCTGTTTTGTTCCTTCAGTTTTTTTTTTCTTTGTTCTTATACTCCACATATGAGTGAAATCATTTGATACTTGTCCTTTTCGGCTTGGTTTATTTCACTGAGCATAATACCCTCTAGCTCCGTCCATGTTGTTGCAAATGGTAGGATTTGTGTTCTTCTTATGAAGAACTGAATAATATTCCATTGTGTGTATGTACCACATCTTCTTAATCCATTCATCTACTGATGGACACTTATTTTGCTTCCATTTCTTGGCTATTGTAAATAGTGCTGCGATAAACTCAGGTCTTTTTGAAACTGGGTGCTGCATTCTTAGGGTAAATTCCTAGGAGTGGGATTCCTCTGTCAAATGGTATTTGTATTTTGAGTTTTTTGAGGAACCTCCATACTGCTTTCCACAATGGTTGAACTAATTTGCATTCCCACCAGCAGTGTAGGAGGGTTCCGTTTTCTAGAGCACTCCCTTTAAGATATCCTGTAGAGATGGTTTATGGGAGGCAACCTCCCTCTGCTTTTGCTCGTCTGGAAATTGTTTAATCCTTCCCTCATATTTAAATGATAATCTTGATGGATCCAATATTCTTGGTTCAAGGCCCTCTGTTTCATCATATTAAGTAGATCATGTCATTCTCTTCTGAACTGTAAGGTTTCTGTTGAGAAGTGTGATGATAGTCTGATGAATTTTCGTTTGTATGTGATCTTTTTTCTCTCTCTAGCCGCCTTTAATACTCTGTCCTTATCTTTGATCTTTTCCATTTTAATTATTATGTGTCTTGGTTGTGTCTTCCTTGGGTCCTTTGTGTTAGGATATCTGTGGGCTTCCGTGGTCTGAGAGAGTATTTCCTTCCCCAGCTTGGGAAAGTTTTCATCACTTATTTCTTCAAAGACACTTTCTATCCCTTTTTCTCTGTTTTTCTTCTGGTACTCCTATAATGCGAATGTTGTTCCACTTGGTTTGGTCACATAGTTCTCTTAATGTTCTTTCATTCCTAGAGATCCTTTTATCTCTCTCTGCCTCAGCTTCTCTGTATTCCTGTTCTCTGATTTCTATTCCGTTAACAATGTCTTGCACCTCGTGAAGTCTGCTCGTAATCCCGTCAATCGTTCGTCTCATTTCTGCATTGTCTTTCCTCACTTCTTCCCTTAGCTCTTGCATAGTTCTCTGTAGATCCATCAGCATGGTTCTGACTTTTATTCTGAATTCTTTTTCCGGAAGATTGTGTAAGTTCATCCCATCAGACCCCCTCTCACGGGTTGTCTCGCTGATCTTTGTCTGTACCATGTTCCTCTGTTTTTTCATGGTGATAGACGTGGTCCCTGGTAGGCGCCACGTGTGTCTGCTGGGAAAACAAAGTCCCTTTCTGCTTGTTGTTCTCCTTGCCCTTCTCCCGGGCCTGAACTGTTTTCCTGCACACCGGGAGGCAGTCTCTGGGATAATCCCCTGAGCTGCCTGTGTGCGGGCTGCTTCAGCCTAGCCTATAGTACTGCGGCGGTTTGCAGTCTCCTGGGTGCATTGTGTTCCCCTTGGTGCCTTGTGGACCTGGTTCTGGGGCTCTTCCTGCTTAGCTGCGCGCCAGCCGGGAGTAAGTTCTGTGAGATTGCTGTGGGTGGGGCCGCTCCTCTTCTGTTCCGCAGCAGTGGCGGATCCCTATGCGGCACCGGCCGGGGAGGTAATGAATGGCAGGCTGCTGATCTCTGTGGGAAGCCTCGGTGTGGCTGCTTTGCCCGGCCACCAGCCAGGGGGTCCGAAATTCCCCAAGACTCCCAGCCTGCTGGGCTGAGTGTGCTGGGATGATTTTGTTCCGCTGTTGGGCCCTTGTCTCTTTTAGACTTTTAAAAAAGTGGCCGCTTTTCTTTTGTCCTGGTGAACCTTCTGAGGGGACCCACTTGCAGTCTCCATCTCTGATCCTGCCCTTCTGTTTCTCTGATCACTGATACACCACTCGATGTGTGTATGTGCTCCTGGTGTAGATCACCAGGGCTGGTTATTTATTGGGCCTGTGCTTCCACTCCCTTCTCACTCTGAATCTTTTCCTCCCACAGGTGTGCTGGGGTGGGGGAGTGTTCGGGTCCCACCGGGTAACGGCTTTGTATATTACCCGCTTCATGAGGTGCTTAGTTCTCGCAGATGTAGCTGTAGCCTGGCTGTTGTACTGTATCTTCTGGACTCTCTTTTAGGAATAGTTGTATTTGTTGTATTTTCACAAATATATATGGGTTTTTTTTCTCCCTATTTTTTGCATGAAGTATCTTTTTCCATCCCTTTACTTTCAGTGTATGTATGTCTTTGGGTTTGATGTGAGTCTCTTGTAGGCACGATATTGATGGCTCTTGCTTTTTTATCCATTCTGTTACTCTGTGTCTTTTTATTGGTGCATTCAGTCCATTTACTTTTAGGGTGATTATCGATAGATATGTACTTATTGCCGTTTCAGGCTTTGCAATCGTGGTTACCAAAGGTTCAGGGTAGCTTCTTTACTATCTAGCTGTCTAACTTTAACTCTCTTATTGTGCTATTATAAAAGCTGTCTGAAGATTCTTTTTTCTCTCCCTTCTTTTTCTTCCTCCTCCACCTGTTATATGTTAGGTGTTATATTCTGTACTTTTTGTGTATCCTTTGACTGACTTGGAAGGTAGCTGATTTAATTTTGCATTTGGTTAGTATTTAGTTGGTCTACTTCCTTTGCTGTGGTTTTATTTTTTCTGGTGATAGGTATTTTGTCTTAGGCACACTTACATCTAGAGCAGTCCCTTTAAATACAGTGTAGAGATGGTTTGTGTGAGGTAAATTACCTCAATTTTTGCTTATCTGGGAATTGTTTAATCCCTCCTTAAAATTTAAGTGATAGTCTTTGTGGGCAGAGTATTCTCGGCTTGAGGCCCTTCTGTTGCGTTGCATTGAATATGTCATCCTACTCCCTTCTGGCTTGTAAGGTTTCTGCTGAGAAGTTTGATGATAGCCTGATGGGTTTTCCTTTGTATGTAGCTGCTTCTAGTACTCTGTCCTTGTCATTGATCTTTGCCATTTTAATTATTATATGTCTTGGTGTTGTCCACCTTGGGTCCATTGTGTTGGGAGATCTGTGGACTTCCATGTCCTGAGAGACTATTTCCTTCCCCAGATTGGGGAATTTTTCAGCAATTATTTCTTCAAAGACATTTTGTATCCCTTTTTCTCTCTTCTTCTTCTTCTGGTACCCATATAATGTGAGTATTCCTGTTCTCTGATTTCTATTCCATTTACTGTCTCCTCTACCTCATCTAATCTGCTTTCAAATCCCTCCATTGTTTGTTTCATTTCCATTATCTCCCTCCTGAATTCATCCCTTAACTTTTGAATATTTTTCTGTAGCTACATTAGCATGCTTATGACTTTTATTTTGAATTCTTTTTCAGGAAGATTGATTATTTCAGTCTCACCTATCTCTGTTTCTGGTGTTTGAGGGATTTTGGATTGAACCAGGTTCTTCTGGGTTTTCATAGTCCTGGAGCTATGGGAATGGTCACAGGCAAGTGGTGAGGGTGTCAGCTGGGAGGACAAAGTCCCTTCCTGCTTGCTAGTAGCTGTGCCTGTCTCTGCTGTTTCAGCCAGTTATCCACATGCAGGGTTCCGCCTCTGGGTTAATCCCCTAAACTGCCATGGGTGGGGTGGCCCTTAGGATGGCCTAGGGCAATTGGAAGCGTCTCAGGCAAGTGGCACGGGATCTGCCATGAAGAAAGCCCTTTCGTGTTTCCCAGTCTCAGTGCCTGTCTCTACTGTCTGTGCCCATTAACCACGTGCAGGGAGCAACCTCTGGGTCTGGGCCAGTTACCTGTGCACAGGGAGAAGCCTGTGTGTTAATCTGTGTAGTTGCTGTAAGCAGGGCTGCCCTCTGGCTGGTCTGCAGCCATGGTGGGGACAGCCGGTTTGCACACCCGTGCTGGCGGGGAGGAAGGAGTGGAAGGCTGCTTGGGGCTGCATTACCAACCTGCGGGATAGGGTGCCTGGAGTCCTGAAAGTTCCCAGCATGCTGGGCTGAGTGTGCCAGGATGATTTTGTCCACCTGTTAACCTTTGTCCCTTTAAGACTTTTAAAGTGCCTGCTTTTCTTTTGTCCCAGGGCAGCCAGCTGTGGGATCCTGTTCGCAGTCTTAGTCTCGGATTTTGCTTTTCCACTCCTCTAATATTCAGAGCACCATGCAATGTATGTCTGTGCTCCTGGGGCAGATTACTAGGGCTGGTTATTTGGCAGTCCTGTGCTTCCACTCCCTCCCCACTCTGATTCTTTTCCTCCTGCCAGTGAACTGGGGTCGGGGGAATGCTCGTGTCCCGCCGGGTCGCAGTTTTTTACTTTACCCTTTTCCATGAAGTGTTGACTTCTCCCAGATGTGGACTGGCTGGTGTACTGTTACTTCTGGTCACACTTTTAGAAATAGGTGTGTTTGCTGTATTTTCAAAATATATGTGGTTTTGGGAGGAGATTTCCGCCACACTACACACGCCGCCATCTTTTCTCTGCCTCCCCTGATGAGACATCTTGAGAATGGAGCAAGCAAGGTGCAGAATGACACATAATAAATGTCTACTTGGAAAAAACACACCAGGTGTATGTATGTGTGTGTGTGTTTGGGGCAGGGGGGAGATTTGAATGCATGGAAGTGATCTGGAAAGATAAAATCCCAAATCATACCAGTGTCCCCTCTGCTGAGGATGCAGGCTACAGGCCACAGTGGTTATGATCAAAAGGAACTGGACCTTCGATCTAGTATTTGCGGTTCGTTTTCATTTGCTAGCAAGCAAGATGATGACATTCACGTGCTTAGGTGATTTGGAAAAGGTTAGGTGCTGGTGCAGAGAATGAAATGGGGGTAATTTGGAATTTCCTATTCAGGTCAGTCCCATCTCCAAAGCCTCAGACTGTGAGGTTGCATGACTCTAAATTTGTAGGCACTGACACTCAGTAGGCAGTGGAAGAACCAAGTCATCACTTAATTGGTAGGGGAGACAGCAGTTTTTCTAATTAATTCCCTTTTTTTTCTTTTAAGTGAAAGACTATTTGGAATTTTAGAAATATGAGTATTTAGAGAACATCCTGGTAAAAAAAATTACCTGGCCCAGGTTGGAACGAGAGTCTGAGCAGGAAGGAAGGGTGCATGTCTGTGCTCCCATCGACCCAGGCATCCTCCCAGAGCCATGGGGGGCAAGACCCCCGTATAGTTGTTCACAGTATTTTTTAAATGCTTATAAAACCTGAAATGGTGATTCTTTGTGTTGTAGATGGAGGCAAGAGGCCTGGACTTCTGAACTTCTACTGGAAAAGGGAAGATGGGCAAGGTCTTCAGGACACCAGGGAGGCTGGTGTGGACTGGACACGCCTGACGTGAGCCAGGACATGCTGGCGTGAAGGGTATGTGCCGGCAGGACTGGAGTGCCCAGCGCTGCAGCCTAGGACCCTTCTTTCAGGGCCAGGTTCTCCGGCGTGGTGGCGGGCATGGGGCTCTCACTCAGTTGTGCTTGTGTGGGTGCGGCTTCCCTCTGATAGAGGGGCAGGTGCTTACCTGTTGTCAGGCATTCAGTTGATGATGCAAACCAAGATCAGGGCCACCCAGGAGAGCGTGAAATACACCTGCTCACTATTATGGAGCCCTTTGGTGTGTTAATTTGTCTAATTCTCACAGCATGACCTTGAGGCAGGCACTGCTGTGGCCCCATCTGAGGTCTGGGGCCACCAGGGAGCACAGAGAACCTGGATGATTACTGGGAGCACAGTTACCACATGGGGCCCTGTCCCAGCACAGACTTCTTGGGCCCCACACCCTTCCTCATACATTTCCCGCAGCCTCTCTTGTCTCCACCTTTCATCGGTTCTCATAGAGTCACAGGTCTCCATATGAAGGGGAATTAACATCGAACGGATGACACTATACATTACAGTGGCAGGTCCTCTGTTCCAAAAGTGGCCACAAAAGGCCTGCAGCTCTCCAGAACCTTGCCATGTCCCCCAGGCAGTGAAGCCCATTTCCACTCTCCTTGGATGAGTGGGACTTGGTGACCTCCTGGACAGAGAGAAGGTGGCAGGAGTGACACTGAGTGACTTTGAAGCCAAGATCAGCAAAGGAGACATGGCTCCCGCCTGGCTCTCTCATTCTCTAGGCATGCTTGCATTTGAGACCAGCCACAATAGAGAGGAAGCCCAGACCCCATGGAAAGGATGTGTGTAGGTGTTCTAGCCGGCAGCCCCACCTAAGACTCACCCAGCCATGAGCCAGACCCTGGCAGCTACCTCCACTTATGCCATTGTCAGTGGGCCATTCAGCAGAATCATAAGCAGAATCAGCATTGTCATCATTTTGAGCCATGTCACTTAAGCCCACCGGGACACCATTTAAGGTAGATGTCATCACACTCATTTACAAGGTAGAAAATGAGAGGAAAATCCTGGGTTTGAACCCAAGCTTTGAACCCTGAGACACAAGTGCACCATTCCTATGAGCAGAAGTTACAGATGAATGAATGCAGACGTTACAGAAGTGATATTTCAACATTCAAACCAAACTCTGTTCTCCAGTGTTATACATCTGAAGATATTTTCAGCTGGATAATAACCCAATGAAAGAGTCACTTCCAGCCCTGCCATTTGCTGATATTGTTTAGATTCCTGCTGCATTTTATTGACGGTATTTATTTATAAAAGTCAAGCATGAAGGTGTTTTATGTAACAGGAAAACAAATGAAGTGAAAAGAAATCTCAACCTCAGAGGACAGAGCTTTAGCACCAAGCTTGTGAGTCCACCATGGCCCTAGCTGTCCGTTCCTTCTGGGCCAAGAGCTGGGCCTTTGCTGCCCCTTAGACAGATGCTGTCGGGGCAGCCAGCCCATCTGGTGTAAGAGGACAAGAAACTAAGTAAGACACTGGAGAACTGGCTTTATGTGGTCTGTTGTGACTATTTCCTTCCTACATAAATGCTGCCATTCCAGGCTCACACATTCAGTTCTCTTAGGAAGCTGACTGACTTCCCTCCTTGATCTTAGCTCATGTTACAGGAGAAACTTTTTCCTATCGTGTAAGTTAGTAATCATTCCTGTGATCCAATGCTTCTGTATCATCAGTGGTGCTATTTCTTGTTTGACTTCAGACTCCCAGACACCAGGGAGGGGCCTGTCTCCCGGACACCTCCCCTCATTTCTGCCAACACGGACTCTGGCCCCTTAGTAGACAGTGAAAAAATACCTAAGAGTATTAAATGTGAATTCCTGGTGAATTCTGACCTTGGAGCTAAAGGTTTGTCCTTAGAGGTCGAGATTTCTTTTTCACTTCCTCTGTGACTCCTGTTGCATAAAACACCTTCATGCTTGACTTTTATAAATAAATACCGTCAATAAAATGCAGCAGGAATCTAAACAGTAGCAGAAACTGGCAGGGCTCAGAGAATCTGTTTCATTAGGTTGTTGTTCAAGTGGAAAATATTTTCAGATGTGCAACATTGGACAATTGACTTTGGTTTGAATGTTGAAGTATGACGTATGTAACTTCTGCATCCATTCCGCTCAGCGTTTGCTCATAGGAGTGGTGACTTGTGTCTTCCACCTTGCCTTTAGTAACACGCATGCCTGTCATTGTGGCCACTTGAGAACTCTGAACAGTTCTTCTCTCTACATGGTCCAGAATGCCCAACACTGTGCCCTATGCTTCGTGGGTGTGGGGCACCATTAGTAATGGAGGTGGCAGCAGGACCAGAATATGAGGATTTCTTTTTATTCTGAAGGACAAATAAATGCGTGCAAGATGTTAGGCAAGTTTAATTTGTTAATTGTATTTCTATTGCCTAATCTATCAGTTAGCTTTTGTTGCTTAAAAAAAAACACCCCAAAATTTAGTAGCTTAAAATAATAGCCATTTGTTTAGTCTATGATTCTGAAGTAGGCAGTTTGGGCCGGGTCCAGCTGGTCTAGCTGGCTCAGCCGGGCTGATGTACGCATCTTCAGTCAGCTGCCAGATTGGCTGGGAGCTGATTGGTTGCTGGTGGCCTCAACCCAGAGCCCTCACCTCTGCTCTGCATGCATCTCATCCGCCAGGCCAGTCAGGGCTCCAAGAGAGAGCGCACAGATGGTTTCTTGAGGCTAGGCCTTGAAATGACTGTCACATCTGCCAAGGTCTGTTGGCTGAAGCAAGTCACAGGCCAATCCAGATTCAAGATCAGAGAAATAGACTCCGGCCCTTGGTGGGAAGGATTATAAAACCACCTTGCAGAGAGCAGACGCACAGGGAGGGAGAACTGTGGCCATCTTTTCAGCCCACAGCCCCGAGTAAGGTACAGATACTGTGCCAAGGGAGTTAAGGCTTTACAACAGAGGTGGTGGAAAGGAAATCATTTACTTAGTTTGCAAATTATGAGAAAAATGTAACTGAATTGAGAAGAGAGTGGATGGCAAGACGATGCTGAGATGGACACAGAGGAGCCCTGGATAATGTCCCCCATTCTCCGTCCACCTACGTCTGTAAAAGGCAGGCTCGAGATGGGAGGGGATGGTGGCAGAGCGCCGGGTGGATGGCAGGTAGTGAAGAGGCCATCTTTTCCTTTGCTGCTCTTTTCCCTGCCATTGTCAGCTGGGGTTGGCAGGTGATGAGGGCAGCAGGCAGCTCAGAGGTAGAGCAAAGCAGTCCCTTTCGTGTCTAAATCATAGAAAGAGGCCGCCACTGAATCTGACCTGGAATAGCAGTCATTCTGACTAGTTCCTGCCACCGAAACTTCAGGTTCCACGCCGTTTGGCTGATGGGTTTTATTTGCTGGAAGACTTGGGTCCAGCAAAGAGGGAGGGGAAGGGCCCAATGGTCTGTGTCCTGAATCGCTCTTTTCCCCTGGAATTTCAGGACAGCTTCAACCTAGGAACACTTGGCGTTTTGAAATTACCACCGCATCCATGTCACATTCCATGGTGACAGTAGCTCTGTAAGGGTGGGGTCATTATTACCCTCCCTTTGCAAATGGGGAAACGGTGCTGTGAGGGTGGGTCAGTTGTCCTCCATCACCAGTGGGGCAGTGGCAAAGGCAGGGCTTGGAGCCATGCCGGGTGAGGGGCCCCACAGTGCACTTTGCTGAACCCCGCTGAGCCCATGTGGCCTCACACAGTTAGACAGCCATGGCTGCCCCCACCAGGTGAAAGCAGAGCAAATGGGCTTTTCTCCTTCCCCCGTCTCTTGCCACAGTTTGGAGGGAGTCTGAGGAGGGTGTCAGGGAGAGGCAGGGCTGGTGGGAAGACATCACCAGGGGGAGGTAAGCAACTACCTTTGGGAAAATCCCCGCCTTACCCTGGAACACTGAGGATGGTCATTTTGAATGCACCTCCTCATCCCCCTGGCTGAGCCCTGAGTCCCCCCAGAGGCTGGGTTTGAGCACCCTGTTTCGTGGTGCCACACAGCTGTGGGAGTGTCTACGGGCAAGCCTACCCCTCTGCTCACCAGACCGTAGGCCCTGGGCCACCTCTGAACCTTTTTGAAGAATTCCTTTCCCAGGGCAGCTCCTGTGGAAATCCTGCTGTGCCTCAGCCACGTGCACCGAGGAGCACACCCCCTGGACACCACTCTTTATCTTCTCTGGGTCTCAGGCTTCTCCTTCCTCCATGCAACAGAATTTCGCTGACTATGGTCAGTGGAGAAGGTTTTCCCTGATGCCTTCCCAGCTACGGTGTAAAGGCTAGTGCTGCCACCAGCTGGCCGAGGATTACTGAGGGCTTCCCTGAAGGTGGAGTTTATTCCTTTTCCGTTCATTCTCTTTTTTACTTACTTCTTTTCCCCTTCCTTCTGGTTCGTTCCAACACACAGGTGTAGTTTAGAGCCCTGATAGTCATAAGGATAAGCAAGTCTGGCTTGAAATATAGTGGCATTTATTTCAGGCTTTTCCAGGTCCGGCTCTAAGTACATTACAAGCTGTTTCCTCCAACAGCTTTGAGAGGCTGAAGGGCATGGTTGTTGTTGTTTTTTAAATTTATTTTGGTATCATTAATCTACAATTACATGTGCAATATTATCGTTATTAAACTACCCACTTCATCAGGTCCCCCCCGTCAACCCCACTACAGTCACTGTCCATCAGGTAGTAAGATGCTATAGAATCACTACTTGTCTTCTTTGAGTTGTACAGCCCTCCCTGCACTCCCAAAACATTACGTCTGCGAAGAGTAATGCCCCCTTTTCCCCCTTCTCCCTCTCTTCCTGCCCATCCTCCCCAGTCCCTTTCAGTTTGGTAACTATTAGTCCATTCTTGGGTTCTGTGAGTCTGCTGTTTTTTTCTTTGCTCTTTTGCTCCTCATATGGGTGAAATCATTTGATACTTGTCTTTTTCCGCTTGGCTTTTCATGAGCATAATACCTTCTAGCTCCATCCATGTTGTTGCAAATGGTAGGATCTGTTTTATTCTTATGGCTGAATAATATTCCATTGTGTATATGTACCACATCTTTATCCATTCATCTACTGATGGACACTTAGGTTGACTCCATTTCTTGGCTATTGTAAATAGTGCTGCGATAAACATAGGGGTGCATCTGTCTTTTTGAAACTGGGCTGCTGCATTCTTAGGGTAAATTCCTAGGAGTGGAATTCTTGGGTCGAATCGTATTTCTGTTTTGAAATTTTTGAGGAACCTCCATACTGCTTTCCACAATGGTTGAACTTTGCATTCCCACCAGCAGTGTAGGAGGGTTCCCTTTTCTCCACATCCTCGCCGACATTTGTTGTTGTTTGTGTTTTGGATGTTGGCCATCCTTACTGGTCCATCCTTACTGAGGTAATATCTCATTGTGGTTTTCATCTGCATTTCTCTGATGATTAGCAATGTGGAGCATCTTTTCATGTGCCTGTTGGCCATCTGAATTTCTTCTTTAGAGAAGTGTCTATTCATGTCCTCTGCCCATTTCTTAAATGGATTATTTCCTTTTTGTTTGTTAAGGTGTGTGAGTTCTTTATGTATTTTCAATGTCAACCCCTTATCGAATATATCATTTATGAATATATTCTCCCATACTGTAGGATGCCTTTTTGTTCCACTGATGGTGTCCTTTGCTGTACAGAAACGTTTCAGCTTGATATAGTCCCACTTGTTCAGTTTTGCTTTTGTTTCCATTGCCCGGGGAGATATGTTCATGAAGAAGTCACTCATGTTTATGTCCAAGAGATTTTTGCCTATGTTCTTTTCCAAGACTTTTATGGTTTCATTTCTTACATTCAGGTCTTTGATCCATTTTGAGTTTACATTTGTGTATGGGGTTAGACAGTAGTCCAGTTTCATTCTCTTACATGTAGCAGTCCAGTTTTGCCAACACCAGCTGCTGAAGAGGCTGTCATCTCCCCACTGTATATCCAAGGCTCCTTTAGCATATATTAACTGACCGTATATGTTTGGGTTAATGTTTGGATTTTCTATTGTGTTCCACTGGTCTGTGGCTCTGTTCTTGTGCCAATACCAAATTGTCTTGATTACTGAAACTTTGTAGTAGAGCTTGAAGGCAGGGAGCGTAATTCCCCCTGTTTTATTCTTCCTTCTCAGGATTACTTTGGCTATTCGGGGTCTTTTGTTGTTCCATATGAATTTTAGAACAATTTGTTCCAGTTCATTGAAGAAGGCTGTTGGTATTTTGATAGGGATTGCATTGAATCTGTAGATTGCTTTAGGTAATATAGCCATTTTGACAATATTTATTCTTCCTAGCCAAGAGCATGGGATGAATTTCCATTTGTTAGTGTCCTCTTTAATTTCTCTTAAGAGTGTCTTGTAGTTTTCAGGGTATAGGTCTTTCACTTCCTTCGTTAGGTTTATTCCTAGGTATTTTATTCTTTTTGATGCAATTGTGAATGGAATTGTTTTCCTGATTTCTCTTTCTGTTAACTCATCGTTAGTGTATAGGAAAGCAACAGATTTATGTGTGTTAACTTTGTATCCTGCAACTTTGCTGAATTCAGATATTAGTTATAGTAGTTTTGCGGTGGAGTTTTTAGGCTTTTTTATGTACAATATCATGTCATCTGCAAATAGTGACAATTTGACTTCTTCTTTACCAATATGGATGCCTTGTATTTCTTTTGTCTAATAGCCATGGCTAGGACCTCCAGTACTATGTTACATAACAGAGGAGAGAGTGGGCATCCCTGTCTTGTTCCCGATCTTAGATGAAAAGCTTTCAACTTCTCAGTGTTAAGTATGATGTTAGCTGTGGGTTTGTCATATATGGCGTTTCTGATGTTAAGGTACTTGCTCTCTGTACCCATTTTGTTGAGAGTTTTTATCATGAATGAATGTTGAGTTTTGTCAAATGCTTTTCAGCAACTATGGATATGATCATGTGTTTTTTGTTCTTTTTGTTGGTGTGGTGGATGATGTTGGTGGATTTTCGAGTGTTGTACCATCCTTGCATCCCTGGGATGAATCCCACTTGATCATGGTGTATGATCCTCTGCATGTATTTTTGAATTCGGTTTGCTAATATTTTGTTGAGTATTTTTGCATCTATGTTCATCAGGGATATTGGTCTGTAATTTTCTTTTTTTGTGAGGTCTTTGCCAGGTTTTGGTATTAGAGTGATGCTGGCCTCATAGAATGAGTTTGGAAGTATTCCCTCCTCTTCTATTTTTTGGAAAACTTTAAGGAGAATCGGCATTATTTCTTCTCTATATGTCTGGTAGAATTCAGAGGTGAATCCATCTGGCCCGGGGGTTTTGTTCTTGGTAATTTTTTGATTACCAATTCAATTTCGTTCCTGGTGATTGTTGTGTTTAGGTTTTCTGTTTCTTGCTTGGTCATTCTTTGAAGGTTATATTTTTCTAAGAAGTTGTCCATTTCTTCTAGGTTTTCCAGCTTGTTAGCATATAGATTCTGATAGTATTCTCTTATAATTCTTTGTATTTCTATAGGGTCCGTCGTGATTTTTCCTTTCTCATTTCTGATTCTGTTTATGTGTGTAGATTCTCTTTTTCTCTTAATAAGTCTTGCTAGGGGTTTATCTATTTTGTTTATTTTTTCAAAGAACCAGCTCTTGGTTTCACTGACTTTTTCCATTGTTTTATTCTTCTCAGTTTTATTTATTTCTTCTCTGATCTTTATTATGTCCCACCTTCTGGTGACTTTGGGCCTCATTTGTTATTCTTTTTCCAATTTCAGTAATTGTGTCTTTAGACTATTCATTTGGGATTGTTCTTCCTTCTTTAAATAGGCCTGGATTGCAATATACTTTCCTCTTAGAACTGCCTTTGCTGCGTCCCACAGAAGTTGCACCTTTGTGTTGGGTCTTGCTTTTTTATCCATTCTATTACTCTGTATCTTTTGATTGCTTCATTCAGTCCATTTACATTTAGGGTGATTATCAATAGATATGTACTTATTGCCATTGCTGGCTTTAGATTCGTGGTTACCAAAGGTTCAAGGGTAGCCTCTTTACTATCTAGAGTCTAACTTAACTTTCTTGTTAAGTTATTGTAAATACAGTCTGATGATTCTATATTTCTCTCCCTTCTTATTCTTCCTCCTCTATTCTTTATATGCTAGATCTTTTATTCTTTGCCTTTAGTTAGTATTTGGATGGTGTGCTTTCTTTACTCTGATTTTATTTTCTCTGGTGACCTCTGTTTAGCCTTAGGAGTGCTTCCATCTGGAGCAGTCCCTTAAGCTATCCTGTAGAGGTGGTTTATGGGAGGCAAACTCCCTCAGCTTTCGCTTGTCTCGGAATTGTTTAATCCCTCCCTTAAATTTAAATGATAATCGTGCTGGATACAGTATTCTTGATTCAAGGCCCTTCTGTTTCATTATGTTACATATATCATGCTATTCTCTTCTGGACTGTAAGGTTTCTGTTGAGAAGTCTGATGATAGTCTGATGGATTTTCCTTTGTAGGTGATCTTTTTTCTCTCTCTAGCTGCCTTTAATACTCTGTCCTTATCTTTGATCTTTGCCATTTTAATTATTATGTGTCTTGGTGTTGTCTTCCTTGGGTCCCTTGTTTTTGTCTGTGGGCTTCCATGGTCTGAGAGAGTATTTCCTTTCCCAGCTTGGGAAAGATTTCAGCAATTATTTCTTCAAAGACACTTTCTATCCCTTTTTCTCTCTCTTCTTCTTCTGGTACTCGTAAAATGCGAATATTGTTCCATTTGGATTGGTCACACAGTTCTCTTAATATTGTTTCATTCCTAGACATCCTTTTATCCCTCTCTGCATCAGCTTCTCTGTATTCCTATTCTCTGATTTCTATTTCATTAACAGCCTCTTGCATCTCATCCAGTCTGCTGCTAAGCCCGTCGATCGCTTGTTTGATTTCTGCATTGTCTTTCCTCACTTCCCTCACTTCCCCCGTTAGCTCTTGCATATTTCTCTGTAGGTCCATCAGGATAGTTATGACTTTTATTCTGAATTCTTTTTCAGGAAGGTTGTGCATGTCCATCCCATCAGGCCCCCTCTCAGGGGTTGTCTGGCTGATATTTGTCTGTACCATAGTCCTCTGTCTTTTCATGGCGATAGAAGTGGTCGCTTGTAGGCTCCATGTGTGTCAACTGGGAGAACAAAGGCCCTTCCTGTTTGTTGTTCTCCTTGCCCTTCTCCCAGGCCTGAGCTGTTTTTCTGCACACTGGGAGGCAATCTCTGGGATAATCCCCTGAACTGCTGTGCGCGGGGTCACCCTCAGCGTAGACCTGGTTTTGGGGCTCTTTCCGCTTAGCTGCGTGCCTGCCATGAGTCTGCAGCGCCGGCTGGGGAGGGAACAAATGGCAGGGTGCTTATCTCTGTGGGAAGCCTTGGCGCGGCTGCTTTGCCTGGCCGCTGGCCAAGGGGTCCAAAATTCCCCATGACTCCCAGCCTGCTGGGCTCACTGCACTGGGATGATTTTGTTACCCTGCTGGGTCCATGTCTCTTTAAGACTTAAAAAAAAAAAAAAAGCGCCCACCGGGAGTAGATTCTATGAGGATGCTGTGGGTGGTGCCGCTCCTCCACTTTGCCGCAGCCGCAGTGGCTCCGCCAGACCCTTTCGGTTGTGGCCAGGCAGAGGGGAACGAATGGCCGACTGCTCATCTCTGTAGGAAGGCTCCGCGCTTCTGCTTTGTCCGGCCACCGGCCAAGGGGTCCGAAATTCCCCAAGGCTCCCAGCCTGCTGGGCTGAGTGTGCTGGGACGATTTTTTTCTGCTGTTGGGCTCTTGTGTCTTTCAGACTTTTAAAAAAGCGCCCGCTTTTCTTTTTCCTGGGGAGCCGGCTGAGAGGACCCACTTGCGTTCTTTGTCTCAGATCCTGTGCTTCTATTTCTCTAATCTTCGAAACACCGTGACATGTGTGTCAGTGCTCCTGGCGCAGATCACCAGGGCTGGTTATTTGGTGGGCCTGTGCTTCCACTCCCTCCCCGCTCTGAATCTTTTCTTCGCGCGGGTGCGCCGGGGTGAGGGGAGTGCTTGTGTCCCGCCGGGTCGCGGCTTTGTATCTTACCTGCTTCGTGAGGTGCTGAGTGCTTGCAGGTGTAGCTGTAGCCTGGCTGTTGTCCTGTATATCTGGTCTCTCTTTTAGGAATAGTTGTATTTGTTATATTTTCATAAATATATATGGTTTTGCGAGGAGATTTCCATTGCCCTTCTCACGCTGCCATCTTCCCAGAAGTGGAAAAGAAAGGTATGGTTTTTGATTCCATGTTACAGGCGAGAAAACTGAGGCACGGAGAGGGGAAGTCACCATGTGTCATGATGTGTGACATATGCAAGCACTTGATGAAGGTTCGTTTTTATTTGAGAAAATGATCTGTGTCTTAGTTTGGGTCAAAAATTAGGGTACAAGTATGTATATGGGCAGTGATGCCTGGACACACAGGGAATGGGCTGTAGGATAGCGAAGGAGGACAGGCCATCAGAGTGTGACCATGAGCAGGTGACCAGGATACATCTTGTAAGTATCCTACCAGGCTACATGGAACTAGGGAATTCTTGGGGAGATCATGGGAGCCTGTTTAAAGCAATTGTGGATTTCATGATTTTATCCTGTATGTTGCCACCTGTTTGTGTGGAGAAGGAAAGAGAGAAGCCTTTTGTGCATTACTCCCCCGGATTCTTGTAAGTTTACTTTGTTCTCTACCTGCTCTCACTGTGCAACACACCCCCCTCTAAGTCTGGGAGAAAGAATAACAAGCATTTATTTAACCCATGCAATGGAAGGTTGGCTGGGGTTTCGCTGATCTGGGTTGGGCTAACTCACGTCTTTGGGGTGGTTGATCCAGGCTGGGCTCAGCTGGGTGACTCTGCTCCCGGCATAGGCCCAGGTATGGCTCCCCACCCAGGTCTAGGTTCAGGCCTGCTGACCTGAGTACATTCTAAGTCCAGGCTTGTGTGCTGTAGCACCCTGAGGGAAGCTCTTCTCGTGACCATGGCAGGGGTGCAGGTGTCAAGTGGGAACCCAGAAGTCTCTTACCTGACACTTAGGGTGTTACTGTAGTGACTAAAGCAGGTTGCAAGGCCAAAGTCAAGAGGCAGAGAAGTATATTCTGCCTTTATGGGGGGAGTTTCTACCACTGGCTTTGGCTTAGCAACAATAAGGCACTTCCTTTACCTCCTGCCAAGTTGGGCAAATAGAATGTGAAATTTAAAGGTCTTTACCAATGCCTGTTTTACTTATCACTTTGGGCAAAATCTCAAATCTTTAACGATGTTCTACATTGCTATTGATGGGAGATGTAATGGTTGTTAAAAGCTGCACACCCTCAGGTTCCAGAAACCTCTGTCATCTCAGACCCTGGCTGGGGACCGTCGTCACACCCTCTGATCCGGCACAGTTCATCGGGGCTTCAGGGCGTGCCTGGAGTTGTTGAGCTTGTCCTGCCCATGGTGACCACGTGTTACCACCTCAGCAGCTCCCTCCGGTGGTTAGACTTGGCATCCACACATACCACCTGCTCAAGCTGTCAGAAGGAAAGGAGAGCAGCAAGTGGAGTGAATAAATAGTCAATTACATTGCTTTGGATTCTGTAAGAACCTCGTTTCGTCACCCCTCTCAGTACTTTGGCTCTCTCATGGCATGACTGCAGTTTAGCTGGAAGGAGAAAAGGGAGAGCTTTTATGTCTGTTGGAATTTGCAGCCATAAATTTACAGGGCTTTTTCCAAGTTAGCAAGGAAAAGACTTGCCTTTTTGTGCTTTTTTTGAGTTATAAGTTATAAAGCATATGCCAAGGGTGGCCTGACTGTTATTTTCTTGGCCCTGTAAAGGTCTGTGGAAAGAAACCTAAGCCTCAAATGATTAAACGTCTTTCCAAACACTTGTTAAGTTACTTATATTGTGTCCACACATTAGCCAAGCAAGCAAGCAAATGAATGCAAACCTGATGCTAATCTGTTAACGATGGCACCTTATTTGGCCCAATAGAACATTCTAATTAATCCATTAATGAAATCATATTATTAATAGTATTAAATGACTGTGGACTTAGTGGCCTGTGTCTGTCTTTATAAATGTACTAGGTTTCAGCAGAAAGTACCAGATCTGTGAACCAATTAATTAGTCTCACTTCTTGGTGGGAAGGGTGGTGGGGGGGGAGTGCAGAAATGAGACAAGCAAGGGAAAGCAGTTGTGTTGAAGAGCGGATTACCACTGAGGGCAGCTGGGGCTCAGTCCTGCTGGGGAGCTCTGAGAGATGGTGTCGGCCTCACGTCACAGGTGCCTCACCCAAGGAGGGCAGACTCTGGGATCTTACCACCAGCTCCCGTCCATCATCGTGAGGACTGGAGAGGGGCAGTGCCCCCTGCTCTTCTGGTCTGCTCGTGAGAGAGTCACGTGTGCTGCTGTCAGCAGAGCCTTCCAAAGGGAACCAGAAAGTGGGAAGCCCTTGTCATGCGTGGGGACGGCAGGTACTGAGGAGACGTGAGTGAGGCACCATTGGCATCCGCTACAGGGCACGCCAGAGAGTTTGAGGAATAGAAGGAAGGGATTTATAGCTTTTTAAGCTAAGCACAGCAGAAGTTAAATTCCTCTAAGTCCTTTGGACTAAATAGATAAAGGACTATGGTTTTATTTGCTGGCTATGTAATTATTTAAATTTTGGCACAGTGATACAATTAAACATTATACAGCCACTGAAAAAGAGGAAGTGCTACTGTGCTGATATGAAACTCTCATAAGTTATAGTTTTGAATAGAAAAAAGCAGTGCAGAACAATATTTAGACTATCCTTCCACTTATAAAAACAGGATGTAATTTACAAGTTTATAAGTCATAAGGTTCACTCATTTTAAGTGTACAAGAATGAGTGTTGGGTAAATTCATAGAGTTTTCTAGAAATTTCATGGAAATGAAATCATACACTAGAAATTTCATATAAGTGGAATCATATATTATGCGGTCTTTTATGCCTGACTTTTCATTCACTATAATGTTATTAAAATCATCCATGTTGTAGCATATGTCAATAGTTTATTCCCTTTTTACTGTGGAATAGTATCTCATTATATGGATATATCATTTTTTATTTCTCTGTTCTACAGTTGATAGACAGGTGGATTGATTTTAGTTTTATTATCATGAATAATGCTGTGAACATGCAATCTTTATATGGACATATAATTTCATTTCTTTTGGGTAGGTACTTCAAAGTGTACCATTTTATCTCATTCCCACTAACAATACATGAGGGATTTGGTTTCTCCCCGTTGGTACCAAGAGTCAGTATTTCAATCTTTTTTATGTTAGTCATTCTGATAGATGTGTAGTGGCTTCTTATTGTGGGTTAAGTATTTCCTAATAAGTAATCTTTTCACGTGCTTTTTTGCCATTTGTATATCTCCTTCGGGGACATGTCTGTTCAAATTTCATTTTGGTCTGTCTTATTGATTAGATTAGTAAGGGTTCTGGACTATTGCAGTTTTTTCTGCAAGTTCAAATTTTTTCCAAAATAGAAAGTTAAAAAAAAATTCTAGCCTTCATCACCCCCCACCCCACCCCTTCTCCCTCTGAATGGGAGACTCAGGCATTCATAGTGTTAAATCCTCACCAAGAGAATTAAAGGGAAGGACGAAATCAGATTTTAAATCTTTTGCCAGTCTTTGGTAAAGGCACAATGGATATACTTCCTTGACCACTTTTGTCTGTGAATGGGAAATTGGTGATTAAAAAATGTCCAGATGTTGGGTAAAGAAACCACGCGTAGCTCCCTTTCTTCAGCTACTGCAGAAGTTCCTTGGCTTCCTCAGCCGTCTTCCCCCTTGCATCCGGGCCAGAGGCACTTCCTCTGTGGCGCCCGGACACGGGGGTCAGCCCCTGGGGGCAGGAGAGTGAGCGCTGTTCTTGCGCCGAGTGTTCCATGGTGGGCTTTCCCATGCTCGCCCCGCTGTCGTGACCCTGCTTGGGGCACGGTCAGCCCCTTGTGGAGTTGCCTTTCCCTCCCACCAAATCCACTGCTTGTTCTACAATCTCCCGTAGTGAAAGTGGACCACATATATGCCTGTCGCTAAAATAACTGAGTTCCAATAACAATTAATGGACTAATAAGCCAATAGCAGATGGAGTAAAGAAAAACGAGGTGGAAGTGGAAGGTGTTCCCTTCCACTGCCACCTCCTCGACTTCGGGCAGAGTGGCTTGTACTTACAGGCTTTCAATTTTTCAAATATTTAGTGAGTAACAGCTATTCTTTCCTTCCTTCCTTCAATCTTTATGATCTAATGTGCATCAAACACTATGTGGGGCTAGAGGTGGGTTAGAAGTAAACCAAGTAGCAAAGTGCTTTCCCCTGAGACTTCCATCCTAGTGGGCAGCATAGACAATAGGTAATTAAGCAAAGAAATGCTCAATATATGTCAGCTTATAATAAGCATTACAAAATAAGACACAATGAAGAGATAGAGACAGATGGGATCATAAAACTTCTAAAAGGATGTACTACAGAGGATTAGCAAATAGATGTGTAGTTTTACATTATTTATTTTATGAATTTATTGTCTGATTTTTCTTTAACAAACTTGTATTGCTTTTGTAACAAAAAAGTTATTCTAAGTTTACAAAACACATTAGATTTGAATATCTGCCTGATTAATTGTATCACTTAGAGCATAATTTTGTAACCCAAAACATTGAAAAAGATCAACTGGAAAATAATATGTAGTTAGTCTTTATTATTTGGGCTAGTTTCTGTATATTTTAGGAATTTTGATATTTGGAAATAAAAGGTAAATAAATTATGGAAAACCAGATGTGTTCACAAAATGCCTTCCTGGTGGGTAATTTGAAATGAATACATCAAATGTTGATAAATTGAAAATTTTGCCAAGTAGGTCAAGATAGAAAACCTAGGAGACCAAAATGCTGTTTCTGACATTGTTGGGTTTCGTTTTTCCAAGCCAGTGGGGCACAAACCAGTGTCTGGGAGCTCACACAACAAAGCGGGGGTTTCTGTCAGTGGGTGAGCCGGGCCCGAGGAGACTGCCAAACTTGGAAAATTCAGACAAAATAAGACATTTTAAGGACTGACTCTGGCCACTTGCCATGGGGCTCAGCTCCTTGGACAGCACACATGCATGTGGGTATGTGGAGGGGGAGCCCGTTGCCCACTTCCTTCTTTCCACCCACAATGCTTCCCCACGCCTGCCTCTGCCTTTTCACTGATTGGTGCCACTTTCCAAAATAGGTGATATTGATTTCCTAACATTACCACCGACTCTAACACCTGCTCACAACAGCTAGCACGGTCACACAGCACCCCCACCCAACACACGCACCCAAGTCCTTCCTACCCTGCACTGTCAGGCCATGCCATATCTGGCCTGTACTGACTTTAAAATCTACTTGGCCATCTCTGTTGCTGGAATTAACCAAATCCTAACCAAATATTAAGTTTACCTTATGTTTTGTAAAGTTGGTCATGTTTTCTTGTATCTAACCAATTCAAAATTCATATTTATCCATTTAGGCCCTGAAACTCAAAATCTGCACCTACATGGGTTACTAATTGGACCTGAAGTCTAAGCTCTGTGGCTCTACTCTTGTTTCCTGCGTTTCAGTGATTGATCCCAGTAGCTTTGAGGCTTGTTTTTGGCGTGTGTGTTTTGTCTGCTGATTGGATTCCAAGGAGTCCAGCTTCCTCTCCCTTGTTTTGTGTTCATAGGTAGCTTACTATTGAGAAAGTAAATGCTGGGACTTGAGAGAAGGCTTAAAAGGAGGCAAGAATTTTATCTATAAAGTGTGCTTTAAGCAAAAATAAACGTTTTAAAGTTTGACAGTATTCAACAAAAATTAAAGAAGGTATTTAAAGGACTATTTGAGAATGAATGGAAAATAACATCGGCTCCCTTTTCCTTATAACAAATACCAACTTCACTCGCAGTAATTCAGTTCTTTTTATGCAACTGCATAATGCATTATATTAGTTAAGCTTTTCCATAAAGGAATTCATTAGGCTTTATTTTGAAAATTTTCCTTTTTCCCTTTGGAC
The DNA here is from genome assembly GCA_029783875.1 of Phataginus tricuspis. NCBI lineage: Eukaryota > Metazoa > Chordata > Mammalia > Pholidota > Manidae > Phataginus > Phataginus tricuspis. The sequence goes on along the minus strand of JAQQAC010020895.1, from coordinate 3,580,170 downwards.
TTAGAAAAAGCAGAAGTTAGTGCTGACGCACCCGGCTTGGTATTTGCTGATGTGTTGAGTGTGTTTTTGTGGTTCTCATTTTTAGTTGTTTTTTTTCCCTCCATCTTTTCTTTTAGTAATGTGAATCACACTGTGATTTGCACGCCTGAGCACTGATTCATTGCCCTGTACTTCCTCTGGAGCTTGCTACACCACAGTCCTCGGGAAAACTGCTTAGACTTGGTGGAGCAAGGCACCTTGCGTGCCCATGGTCAGCATTTGCTCCAACAATTGTTTTGGAGGACGATGAAAGTTGCTGTAGCATCTTCCTTTGGGGAAGTAATAGGGCCTCAGTTTGGGGGTTTGCACAGCTTGTCACACTCTGTGGAGTCATCGTTACAATATAACATAAGGCAAATTGGATATTAAAAAAGACAAGAGTATCATTTGGTTAAGACGCTTTTCAGGCCCACTTCTGCCCTCAGGAAACAGATGTAAGAGTTGATCACAGCCTCTTGCCTGTGGCACCTGCATAATGTGTGCGGATGGGTTGAATATATGGATGCAGTTTTTAAAAACTTGGGATGGATTCATTTGTCTCAAGTCTATTTTTCTCTAATGCACTTGGGTCTAATTTCAGAAAGTTTCAAACTTATAAAGACATCCCTAAAGTCATACCTTAATCATATCAATTATTGTCACTGAGTTTCAACTTACATTTAGCATTGCTGATTGACAGCTTGGGGCCACCTATCCCCAGGGTTTAGATATGATCCTGCCTCCGTTTGATAGCACCTGACCTAAAGGTGCTATGGCTGCTATCTGTGCAATCAGGAGAACTCTTTAATTTTCCTATGCAGAGTAAAGCCTCTTCAAGTTTAAGAACTAGAGCCGCTGAAGAGCAGGGATGGATGTCTTACCAGTTAAATAGGCTGAACAAGGTGTCAAATCAAATTCCTGTCCGAGGCCTGAGTGGCATTCGGAAACTTTTTTGGCCACTCTACCCCTCAGGTTTTTTATGAGTCTGTTAGCTTGGGGAGTTAGAGGTGCAAATGCAGACAGCAGGGCACCCAGGCGGGGGCTGGACATGGCTGACCTGCAGTCAGAACTGGGCCACACAAACAAAAAGCTTGAGCAAGTATTAGATGGACATGTGGAAGCACAGTTCCCTAACCTGTGCCGTGGAAAGGATTCCCACTGGGACACTGGAGGTCTTTTCTAGGTATTCTGCTCTTGTGATGAACATGGTAAGCTCTGGGGAACACAGAAAATTGTAACCTTCCTATTTGGAATGAGAATTTACGTGTTGTCATGCCTTTGAGGCAATCAGCGCCCTACCCCGGGGCCGACACTGGCCAGCTGCAAGAAGCTGGGTAGGTCATTCACCCTTTGGGCTTCATTTTCTTCACTGATGGAATCAGATTAGGACAAGTCTCCCTGGAGGCGTGGAGCGCTGCAGTGGAGGGGATTCTGAGGTGTCCGCTTAGGAAATGGCATCTCTATTGATTGTCAATGCCTGTAACGTCGGGGAGAAAGGAAGTGCCTGATGTGTGCCGTGCACACACTCAGTGACCCCCCGGCTCCCCTCCAGAGCTGGCAGCACTCTAAGATGTGACTTAGCACAAGTCTAGAAGGCCATCTTGTTGCTGACATCATGGATAACTAGCTAGCCTGAATTTTGGCCAGAATGCTTTACAGGTATAGCAAGAGGAGGCCCAGGCCTTACGGTGTTTCTCCTTTTTGGAGTCACAGCTTGTTCTGTGCAAACCACAGAGCCACAATACGGATCTACCATGGGAGCTAATGCCTGGTGGAGAAGCTGGAATTCTCCCTGCTCTTTTGGAATTCGTGGGCCAAGGAAAATACACAGCTTTTTCAAAAAGTGCTTTTGATGAGCTTAGAACTCAAAACTGAATGGTCTCAGTGGTGTTTGCCATGGATGACAGCTCTGCAGTTAGAGGCACTGGATGTCTGACCGGTCCCCACCGCCGACCAACCGCCAATCCCGGGGAGCGCTGCGCACTGATATCATAAAGCTTTTTGTTTCGGTTTCCACTCTTGCTATAGTGTTCAATAATAATGATCTTGTCACTCTAGGCTGTTACAGTGAGGAAGGGCAGTTTGGTTTGGTGTGATTCAAGTAACGTTTGTTCTCTCCAGCCTTTTATTTATTTCATGTTTTAGAGATTTCATAGAACTTAATTCAGGGACCTCATAGGACGTGGTGTGAGCTGTCCTGGAACGCTGCTGCAGGTGGGCTGACTCTGCTGGCCAGCTGAGCCCCCAGCGTTGTGCACCACTGCCTCCAGTGGTGATCTGCCTCCTTCCCCCGCGTCCCCACCCTGCCGGTGCCTGAGTAGCACACTTGCGTCCCAAGCTCCCTCTTGGTCACCTTTACTTTGGTGAACCCCAGTCTCCCCCAACTCAGCTGGCCTAAAGTTCAGCTTTTTTGTTTCTCCCACTACACCTGCTATTTTTCTAGGCACTGTTTTTGTGAGTGGTATCACTTTCCACATTTCCTGTAGATGGAACTGGAATGTTATCTCAGAAACTGTCAGGGAGGGACAGCGCTGAATTCCCTGGTGGTACGGATGCCTTTCCACTTCCTGGGGTCGGGAGGGCACCCGTCACATGGAAGATCCCTTTCCTGCTTTTAGAGGGACAGAAGAGGGACAGAGTGCCCCTCCCGCAATGGCTGCCTCTCAAGTAACTTTAATTCAAAATCATCGATATGCCTAAGTGGCACATTCTAGAGCAGCCTGCCCTGAATCCCGTTGACACATTTCCTCTTCCCACCTCTCACGTGCATGAAATCCTGTGTCCCCTAAATAGATCTCATACATATAACTCGCCCTTTCTGTTCATCTCAAGTGCATGTTGTCATTCCTCCTCCCTCCACCTGGCGGGCGCTCCACAATGTCACTCTCACAAGCATTCAGTGGCACCTAGTCATCCCCCGTGGGGCAAATCTAAGTTTGTTTGTGTGGCTACAAGAAGATCTGTTCTGTCCCACCTCCGTTCCCCCCCCCACAGAATACCTGGGGCTCTGGCAGTAGTGAGGAATACCGGATCTGTGTTCTCTCCAAAGCACTTGCTCAGCCCTGCCTTCTGTATGGCATTTCTTGTGCTTTTTCCTGCCTGGAATCCCTTCACCGCCTGCTGCTCCTTCAGGCTCAGCTCAGAGGTGGCCTTCTTTGTAAAGTTCTTCTGGTCTTCCTCAGAAGAACTTACACTTCTATGTGATGTTCCTGTGGCACTGGTCACAAATCCCAGTTTTAGCACACTGATCTTGTTTTAAGTGTCTGGGGGCAGAGGGCAGCATTTTAATGTCTTTTCTCACATTGACTGCCTGGTATATGGTAGGTGCTCAATCATGTTTGTTAAATAGAAGAATGGTTGAGTGAATTATGGACCAAGTTAGACCCATCCTCACTGTACAGGTTGGCAAAGAGACAGCTGGAAAGGTGAGAACCAGGATTCGAGCCAGTTCATTCCCCCTCCACAAGTGTTTGGAGGATGTTTTCAGACTACCCAGGAATATACCTCCAGAACCTTCAAGCCAACAAAGTCTGTTTTAGTCTGTGTTCCTCCCTTTAAGGTAGACCCAAGTGTAGTTTATTTCTTGGTGGCTCAGATGTCTGGGCTTCCTGGAAGGTTTGCAGACTAGAAATGGTGCAGGACAGGTATGGGACAGGTCGACCAAGTCTTCAAGACTGAGTTGGAGGGTGAGAACTGGCTGGATTTGACCAGTGGAGGTGGCAGCCTTTGTTTTTCTTTCTGCGTTTTCTCAGATCTTATAGATGAATTTCTTATAATGAATCCAAAGAATGGCAAGAAGTTTCGGGGGCAGGGTCAGTGGAATAGATGGAGGAGCCGCTACTTGTATGAAGAAACGTAGGAACTCTAAAAGCCAAGCATAGATTCTAAACTCTTACTAATACTTTAACTTTTTTTTTGCTATTATTAATATACAACTACATGTGCAACATTACGGTTACTAGACTCCCCCTATTATCAAGTCCCCACTACATACCCCCATTGCAGTCACTGTCCATCAGCGTGGAAGGATGTTATAGAATCGCTACTTGTCTTCTCTGTGTTATACTGCCCTCCCCTAATCCCCCCAACCCCACTCCCACCCCCGCTACATTATGTGTGCTAATTGTAATAGCCCATTTTCCCGCTTATCTCTCCCTTCCCACCCCTCTTCCCCAGTCCCTCTCCCTTTGGTAACTGTTAGTCCATTCTTGGGTTCTGTGAGTCTGCTGCTGTTTTCGTCCTTCACTTTTTTCTTTGTTCTTATACTCCACATATGAGTGAAATCATTTGGTACTTGTCTTTCTCTGTCTGGCTTATTTCACTGCACATAATACCCTCTAGCTCCATCCATATTCTTGCAAATGGTAGGATTTGTTTTCTTCTTATGGCGGAATAATATTCCGTTGTGTATATATACCACATCTTCTTTATCCATTCATCTACTGATGGACACTTAGGTTGCTTCCATTTCTTGGCTATTGTAAATTGTGCTGCAATAAACATAGGGGTGCATCTGTCTTTTTGAAACTGGGCTGCTGCATTCTTAGGGTAAATTCCTAGGAGTGGGGTTCCTGGGTCAAATGGTATTTCTATTTTGAGTTTTTTGAAGAACCTCCATAGTGCATTCCACAATGGTTGAACTAATTTGCATTCCTACCAGCAGTGTAGGAGGGTTCCCCTTTCTGCACATCCTCGCCAACATTTGTTGTTGTTTGTCTTTTGGATGGCGGCCATCCAAACTGGTGTGAGGTGATATCTCATTGTGGTTTTAATTTGCATTTCTCTGATGACTAGTGTGCCTGTTGGCCATCTGACTTTCTTCTTTGGAGAAGTGTCTGTGTAGCTCCTCTGCCCATTTTTTAACTGGCTTATTTGCTTTTGGTTTGTTGAGGTGCGTGAGCTCTTTATATAATTTGGATGTCAACCCCTTATTGGATATGTCATTTATGAATATATTCTCCCATACTGTAGAATGTCTTTTTGTTCTACTGATGGTATCCCTTGCTGTACAGAACCTTTTAGTTTGATATAGTCCCATTTGTTCATTTTTGCTTTTGTTTCCCTTGCCTGGGGAGACATGTTCATGAAGAAGTTGCTCATATTTATGTCCAAGAGATTTTGCATATGTTTTTTTCTAAGAGTTTTATGGTTTCATGACTTACATTCAGGGCTTTGATCCATTTTGAGTTTCCTTTTGTATATGGGGTTAGACAGTAGTCCAGTTTCATTCTCTTACATGTAGCTGTCCAGTTTTGCCAACACCAGCTGTTGAAGAGGCTATCATTTCCCCACTGTATATCCATGGCTCCTTTATTGTATATTAATTGACCATATATTCTTGGGTTTATATCTGGGCTCTCTATTCTGTTCCACTGGTCTATGGGTCTGTTCTTGTGCCAGTACCAAATTGTGTTGATTACGGTAGCTTTGTAGTAGAGCTTGAAGTCAGGGAGCGTAATACCCCCTGCTTTATTCTTCCTTCTCAGGATTGCTTTGGCTATTTGAGGTCTTTTCTGGTTCCACATGAATTTTAGAACTATTTGCTCTAGTTCATTGAAGAATGCTGTTGGTATTTTGATAGGGATTGCATTGAATCTGTAGATTGCTTTAGGCAGGATGGCCATTTTGACAATATTAATTCTTCCTAGCCAAGTGCATGGGATGAATTTCCATTTTTTAGTGTCCTCTTTAATTTCTCTTAGGAGTGTATTGTAGTTTTCAGGGTATAGGTCTTTCACTTCATTGGTTAGGTTTATTCCTAGGTATTTTAATCTTTTTTATGTGATTGTGAATGGAATTGTTTTCCTGATTTCTCTTTCTGGTAGTTCATCATTAGTGTGTAGGAATGCAACAGATTACTGTGCATTAATTTTGTATCCTGCAACTTTCCTGAATTCAGATATTAGATCTAATAGTTTTGGAATGGATTCTGTAGGGTTTTTTATGTACAATATCATATCATCTGCAAACAAGGACAGTTTGACTTCTTCCTTACCAATCTGGCTGCCTTTTATTTCTTTGTGTTGTCTGATTGCCGTGGCTAGAACTTCAAGTACTATGTTGAATAAAAGTGGGGAGAGTGGGCATCCTTGTCTTGTTCCCAATCTTAAAGGAAAAGCTTTCAGCTTTTCGCTGTTAAGTATGATGTTAGCTGTGGTTTTGTCATATATGACCTTTATGATGTTGAGGTACTTGCCCTCTATACCCATTTTGTTGCGAGTTTTTAACATAAATGGATGTTGAATTTTGTCAAATGCTTTTTCAGCATCTATGGAGATGATCATGTGGTTTTGGTTCTTCTTTTTGTTGATGTAGTGGATGATGTTGATGAATTTTCAAATGTTGTACCATCCTTGCATCCCTGGGATGAATACCACTGGATAATGGTGGATGATCTTCTTGATGTATTTTTGAATTCGGTTTGCTAATATTTTGTTGAATATTTTTGCATCTTTGTTCTTCAGGGATATTGGCCTGTAATTTTCTTTTTCTGTGGTGTCTTTGCCTGGTTTTGGTATTAGAGTGATGTTGGCCTCGTAGAATGAGTTTGGGAGTATTCCCTCCTCTTCCACTTTTCGGAAAACTTTAATGAGGATGGGTATTAGGTGTTCACTAAATGTTTGATAAAATTCAGCTGTGACACCATCTGGTTCAGGAGTTTTGTTCTTAGGTAGTTTTTTGATTACCAATTCGTTTTCTTTGCTCATAATTGGTGTATTCAGATTTTCTGTTTCTTTCTGGGTCAGCCTCGGAAGGTTGTATTTTTCTCAAAAGTTGTCCATTTCTTCTAGGTTATCCAGTTTATTACCATATAATTTTTTTTTTCTGTGTGGGGAGGGAAAAGGGAACCTGTGGAACTCTCTGAACTTAGCACTCAATTTTTGTGTAAACCTGAAAGTGAACTAAAAATCAAGTACATTCACTTTAGAAAAGGACATTAGTGACTTAACTGATACAAGAGAACATGAAATCTGTTATTTAGGTGAAAGTCCATGATAAAGACAATACTTTCAAAACTAAAGGAAATGCTTTAGCTGATGGCAACAGAAATGCAGCCTTTACTGATTTTGCAACCATTAGCCTAACGTCTATTTGGTGAGAGCGTTGCTCACTCTTGTTTCATAAATCCAGAGGGCATTTTGCCACCATGAAAGATAAACAATGTCGGTTATTTCAAGGTCATTCTCACATCCTCTGGTGTCACTCCAAAGTATTTTAAGATAAATTGGTTCAAATATTAAAAACAGTGGTAGTAAAATTTACCCAAGAGTCTCTGCGGGTGAACCAATACTGGCAATTGTCATAAGCCCATAATGTGCTCAAAGCCCTAGCTTCCAGGACCATTTAAACATTTTCAAATGGACTTCATTCAGTTCATCATAACTTGAAATAGGTCTTAGAATTGTTTATATAATTCTGGCTAGATTAAAGATTTCCACAACTTTTCATCATTTACTCTGAAATCATGTTAAATGATTCAGAGTTTCATATAATTTTTTGTAGTATTCTCTCATAATTGTTTGTATTTCTGTCGTATCCGTAGTGATTTTTCCTTTTTCATTTCTGATTCTGTTTATGTGTGTAGACTCTCTTCTTTTCTTGATAAGTCTGGCTAGGGGTTTATCTATTTTGTTTATTTTCTCAAAGAATCAGCTCTTGGTTTCATTTATTCTTTCTATTGTTTTATTCTTCTCAATTGTATTTATTTCTGCTCTAATCTTTATTATGTCCCTCCTTCTACTGACTTTGGGCCTCATTTGTTCTTCCTTTTCTAGTTTCATTAATTGTGAGTTTAGACTGTTCTTTTGGGATTGTTCTTCTTTCCTGAGGTAGGCCTGTATTGCAGTACATTTCCCTCTTAGCACAGCCTTCGCTGCATCCCACAGATTTTGTGGTGTTGAATTATTGTTGTCATTAGTCTCCATATATTGCTTAATCTCTGTTTTTATTTGGTCATTGATCCATCGATTATTTAGGAGCATGTTATTAAGCCTCCATGTGTTTGTGGGCTTTTTTGTTTTCTTTGTGTAATTTATTTCTAGTAAAATACCTTTGTGATCTGAGAAGCTGGTTGGTACAATTTCAATCTTTTTGAATTTACTGAGGTACTTTTTGTGGCCTAATATATGATCTATTCTTGAAAATGTTCCATGTGCACTTGAGAAGAATGTGTATCCTGTTGCTTTGGGATGAAGTGTTCTGTAGATGTCCATTAGGTCCATGTGTTCTAATACGTTGTTCAGTGCCTCTGTCCTCTACTTATTTTCTGTCTGGTTGATCTGTCCTTTGGAGTTCGTGGTGTGTAGAAGTCTCCTAAAATGAATGCATTGCGTTCTATTTCCCCCTTTAATTCTGTTAGTATTTGTTTCACATATGTAGGTGATCCTGTGTTGGGTGCATAGATGTTTATAATAGTTATATCCTCTTGTTGGACTGATCCCTTTATCATTATGTTATGTCCTTCTTTGTCTCTTGTGACTTTTTTTGTTTTGAATTCTATTTTGTCTGATACAAGTACTGCAACTCCTGCTTTTTTCTCACTGTTAGTTGCATGAAATATCTTTCTCCATCCCTTTACTTTCAGGCTGCGTATGTCTTTGGGTTTGAAGCGAGTCTCTTGTAGGCAGCATATAGATGGGTCTTGTTGCTTTATCCATTCAGTGACTCTATGTCATTTGATTGGTGCATTCAGACCATTTACATTTAGGGTGATTATTGATAGGTATGTAGTTATTGCCATTGCAGGCTTTAGATTTGTGGTTACCAAAGGTTCAAGGGCAATTCCCTTACTATGTAACTGTCTAGTTTAACTTAACTTCCTATACTCTTACAAACACAACCTAAGGGGTTTTTTTCCTCCTTTTTCTTCCTCCTCCATTCTTTGTATGTTGTGAATCATATTCTGTACTCTTTATCTTCCTGTCAATGACATCTCTTTAGCCTTAGGAATACTTCCATCTATAGGAGTCCCTCCAAAATGCCCTGTAGAGGTGGTTTGTGGGAGGTAAATTCCCTCGGCTTTTGCTTCTCTGAAAATTGTTTAATCCCTCCTTCAAATTTAAATGATAACCTTGCCAGGTAGAGTATTCTTAGTTCAAGGCCCTTCTGCTTCATTGCATTAAATATATCGTGCCACTCCCTTCTGGCCTGTAAGGTTTCTGTTGAGAAGTCTGATGATAGCCTGATGGGTTTTCCTTCGTATGTGATCTTTTTTCTCTCTGTAGCTGCTTTTAAAAGTCTGTCTTTATCCTTGATCTTTGCCATTTTAAATATTATATGTCTTGATGTTGTCTTCCTTGGGTCCCTTGTGTTGGGAGATCTGTGCACCTCCATGGCTTGAGAGACTATTTCCTTCCCCAGATTGGGGAAGTTTTCCGCAATTACCTCCTCCAGGACATTTTCTGTCCCTTTTTCTCTCTCTTCTTCTTCTGGTACCCCTATAATGTGAATATTGTTCCATTTGGATTGGTCACACAGTTCTCTCAATATTCTTTCGTTCTTAGAGATCTTTTTTTCTTTCTGTGCCTCAGCTTCTTTGTATTCCTCTTCTCTAATTTCTGTTCCATTTACCGTCCCTTCTACTACATCTAATCTGCTTTTAAATCCCTCCACTGTATGTTTCATTTCAGATATGGTATTTCTTAATGATTGAATCTCAATCCTAAATTCATTCCTGAGGTCTTCAATATTTTTCTGTACTTCCATAAGCATGTTTATAATTTTATTTTGAACTCTCTTTCAGGAAGATTGTTGAGTTCAGTTTCATTTGGCCCTCTTTCTGGAGTTTGTGAGATTTTTGTCTGAAGCATATTCTTTTGATGTTTCATTTTTCTGTGTGGTGCCCACTAGTGTGCAGAAACTCCAGTCTGTGGAGCTGCTCAGCCCCTAGAGTGAGGTTGGGGGTCGTAGGGGAGCGGAGCTGGTGCCTGGGAGGGAGGAAAGATCTGTTCCTGCTTCCCGTCTGCAGTGCCTGTCTCCAGTGTCAGAGGCAGTGGGCCAAGCACACACTGGTAAACTTCTGTGCTTTGCGTCTCAGCTGTTGTAGGCGGGGCCTCCCTCTGGCTGGCCCAGCGCCTGAGCAGTGACTGTGGGGTGACTGCGGGTTTTCAAGCAGATGCCTGCAGGCCAGTAGGAAGGCTCAGCAGGCTGTGTGTCACAGTGGGGGGCCTCGGAGCTAAGTAGGCAGTCAGGGGTATGGAGCACCTGAAGCTCCTCAAAGTTTCCAACCAGTTGGGCAGAGCACGACCAGACTCCCTTGTCCTGCTCTCCCTTGTCCTGCACAGTAAGCTCCGTGCAAACCCCGTCCCTTCAGCAGCCTTCTCGCTGCTAAGAAGCCTCTCAGGCTCCCTGCCTTTCCTCCGACACAGAGCGGCTGGGTGTGGATCCCCTCCTCCTCAAATGGCTGGAATGTCACTTCCTCCAGCACTCTGCCTGTCCGAGCTCCCCAACGCCCAGGGCACCACACAATAAAGGATTCTGCTCACAAAGCAGATGTCCAGGGCTAGGTGTCCAGCAGTCCCAGGCTTTCACCCCCTACCGCACTGCGTTTCTCATCCTCCCGCCGGTGAGCTGGGGTGTGGGACGGGCTTGGGTCCCGCGGGATTAAGGCTTTCGTTACCCTGTTACTCAAGGTCTGCTCTGTTCCTGAAGTCTGTATGCAGCCTGGTTCAGCCTTCTTTCTTGTTGCTGTCTGAAGGTTAGTTGTATTTATTAACTATATTTTTGTACTGTTTGTGATTTTGGGAGGAGCTCTCTGTCTCACCTCTCGCACCGCCATCTTGGAGTTCCTAATATTTTGTCTTTAAAGCTTTCTCATTCAGGGCCTGTCCTTACCTGATCCTAAGTAGCTTTATTCTAGCAGGCATTAGAATTATATTAACTTAGAGCTTTGGTAATGACTCTGCCAATGATGTGTATTCTCACAGGCACAGTAGGTGCTCCCTGATTTAATTAATTAATGTGTGTGTGTGTGAGAGAGAGAGAGAGATACCACATATAAATCCTGAATGCTAACACACCATATACATCTGTTTGGAAGAGGATAACGAACTTTTAATTATTTATGGTCACTTTTTATTCTGCATGATAATATATATGCCTTATTATGACTACATAATTTTGACAATAATTTAACTTGAAAAGTGGTTTGCATGCATTTAGTATATTATTTCTTGACAATGTACTCTGGGAAAGGAGGTGGCTTTTGCATAAATGTTCTTATCTTGGCCTTGCAACCTAGTAAACCAAGCTTTAAAAAAATCTTTTAAAATAATTTCTAGAGATTAATACTAATCAGTAGAATAGTGAATATACATTAAGGACTTACTATACAGCAGGCATTGTTTTAAGAAGTGCTTTTCCATATATTATTTCATTAAATACCCATTTTACAGATGAGGAAACCAAGGCATAGGGAGATCAAATAACTGCTCAGAGTCTTCCACTTAGGGCATCCCGGGCATGGGCCCTTCCCTTGTTAGCAGTTACAGAGCCATAGCAAGGTGGTGTTGTGATTGTTGGAGTTTCTTCCCTTAAAATCAAAATGGGTAGTGAACGCAGTACGGAAGTAGAAGGTGGCCAGAATGTTCATGCTCTGAAATCTGAAGACTAAGTTACATTCAATTTCACCCCCTGGTAGCTGACCTTCTCTAAGCAAAAATGAGTATATGGTAATAACACCTGCTTCACTTGCTGTGCACAGCTTCCCAGGTTCTGGTGTGAGCTTCAGCTGAGTTAGTAACTATGTAGAAGTGGTCTGCTTTAGGGACCAAAACTAGGACCCCTCCAGATGACCCTTTCCTTCCTGGAAGAAGCCTAGGGCAGAGAAGGAAGCTTCCAGGGCTGTTTCCTACCCATTTATCATGGGGTGATTTCATGAATTTTGCATTAGTAATTTTATATTCTTTCTCATAAAGGGCTTCCAAACAGAATTAGCCATAGGGCTCCTGGAAGCTAGATCTTCCCCTGCATGACTTGGACTTTGTAACAATTACAAGAGCTTCTTAGAATCTCAGGAAGAGAGATTTTTGCGAGTTCGGCTGTCAGGAACACAGTAGAAGCCAAGGGAAAAAAAATGGTCTTGAAAGGTTTTTAAAAAATGAACTCAAGACATTAGTTCGAAAAGCTCAGGTACCATCAGTCACTTCCAAGCAGAGAGCAGCAGTCAAAGGCCACCCCCTTGAAGTACTCTTGGGAAGCTGATCCACCATGATCCCCTTCACCAGGCTGTTGCGCCCTTCTCTGAGTTGCTTTGGGTGTTGAAATCTCATGGCGTCTCAGCAGCCATGGGCACACCTTCTTGGCAGACCTCTCTGAGCTCACAGTAACCTCTCACCAAGGCAGATACCCCCAGCAGGGCAGTCCAAGGCATGGCTGGACTGATGCAGGGGTCTCAAAGGCCCTGTGCCTCCAGAGGGATAAGTGTGTTTCATTTAATGCTACAGAGCTCCCCATATGTTCGGGCCAAGGCTAGACTACCTGCAAACACAGGCCTGCTTGGCTCTTTCCCTTTCTCTGCTTTCCTCATTCCCTAATAAGATTCCCTCAGTAAGCCGTGTGCATCCGAATCCCTATGTCAGGCTCTGCTTCTGAAGAATCTGATGTAGGACTAAGCCTTTCTCAGTAGCCCCTTCAAATGGTTCAATAGCCAATGCTTGACCTTCCCCTGCAATCAGGGGCCCTCTGCTTTCTGGGGCAATCCATCCCATTTGTATGCAGCTGTGATCATTAAGACAGGTCTTTCATAGGCTGAGCCCCACAGGTAGAACCCAGTTTTAAGAAGACAGCTCTCCTATCCCACCCTACCCTCCTTCCCAGTCTTCTCTTTATCCTAAGCCTTCCCAGGCTGTTTGGCAAATCTTTCTGTGGCCAGATTTCTGTTCTCTCTTGCTGGCTTCTCTCCTCACCCCAATCCAACATGGCAGAATCCCAACATTGGTGCCCAAACTGAGCCCCCCAATCTCACCGAGAGCTGAGGACTCACAGAGCAGGATTTCCTCCAGTGTAGAAACTGCTTTTGATAAGTCCAAATGTGCATCCGTCATTCAGAAGACTCTGCCACCTTATGCTAAGATTCAACCTCCATCCAGAGTCCTTCCCTGTCCTTCAGGTAGACAACACCCTGCCCCTTGTATTGCTTGAGCAATGTTTTTTGTACCCTTACAGGACTTCACATTTATTTCTACTAAATTCCATTTTGTGAGTCCTTTGTCTTAGCCAGTTGAGTTCTATTTTATATCCCAGTTATGTCATCTGGTCCCATTTTTCCAAAGCATGTTACACCACCATTAGAGATAGTTCAGAAGAGTTTTTACTTGGTACTCGATGGACCTTCTTTATACTTGTATTCATTGTTTATTTTAATTCTTATGAACTTAATTTATAGTATAAAAATATAATTAGCATATCAAATATATATAGCCTCTTTTAAATTAATTTAAGTTAAAAATGGGTCAACTGGTCAACTTAAAGAAAATCCTTGAGCCCATGTGGTCCACAGTGGTGAGAATTGTAAAGACAGTAAACGACTGATGTTTAGAAAACACTGACTTAGAAGATTTGCCATTTCTCTCTACTTTAAGCCATTTGTCAGTTAAACATCATGCAACCCGTATCCTAGTTTAACTTTTTGATAAAGATCCTGAACAGGACAGGCGTGGAAAGAAATACAGACCCTGCTTCAGTGTGATAGCAGTCCATCAGTTAGGGACTCTGAATGTGTGGCCATTTTTAACTATTGTATTTTCATCCTTTTATGCACAATTTTCCATCCTGATAAAAGAGTGTCACCATTTGTCACCTCCTTTTTGAAAATCAGATCCAGAGGTAACAGTATTTTTGTGGATTTTTTTTCCCCACTGATTTCCTAGTCTAATAACCCTGCCAAACACCTGACAAGTGTGGCTAAGCTGACGTAGCTTGTCTTTGGGACCTAAGCTGACCCCTGGGGATGAGCACTTTCTGCCAAAGATACACCATTTTGCCAATCATCCCACCAATAGTCATGCATGAGATGGCCCTCAAACCCACAGATACTTAGCTGGAAGAGCCCACTGCCTTCTATGTTTTTGGAAGTAGGAGTCAACGTAATCTACGAACCTGTCCCACTACAATTCCCTGTGAAGGTTTGGGGATGACCACAAATAATCTGAGAAGCATTTTTATTTTTAACCATCATAGCCTGGCATGTGATCCTCCAGACTGGGAAATGGAAATGCCTGTGGAATATTCAGATATCCTCCTACAAGTGTGGCATTGAAGGGCCAATCCTGTTTACTAGAGCTGGCCTCCTCTCTCCCGGCTCAGAGTAGGACTTTCCTTATTTGTTGATACTGAGTATTAAACACTCCAATGGACAGAGCTGAGTAGGTTTGCTTTTCTTTTATTCTGCTGCATCAGTCTTATCTTGTTCCAAAGCATCTTCAAAAGTTCTTCTGTGGCTTTGCTTAATATTGTTATTTTCAGGACACCCCTTCTCTGGGCTTTAGGCTTCTAGACATTATTTGTATAGCTCCGTCTCACTCGTTGGGACTTATCTGTGCCTTGGGAACTCTTCCGGTATTTTGTCCTTCTTAGCTGTGAGTTCATTACAACGTTGTGTGTACAAACACATCAGCTTGTTGTGATTCTTTTTCCTCTTTGTGATTTGGTTACGTGGTTTATAGTGTCAGAATCCCGTTTTCCAGAACTTGCCATCTTCCTTGACGAAGAGGAGCACATTGTTTTTTAGACTCCAGCTCACCTTTAAACTTTTTGAAATCTGTTAATGGACTACAGAATTGTCAGCCACCCTCGTTTCTCGTTCCTGGCTGTCATGAGCATGAAGGTGACGTGAGCTTCCTCTCACAGCCCCACTCTTCCACTTTCCCAGCAGTTCCTTGTTGGTGCTTGAGAGTAAGTCAGGAATAGCAGCTCCTCCAGCCACTGTCTCCACCTTCCCAGGGCTGACGGCCCACGAGTAGGGCCAGGGTGTGTCATAATGCAGCTCTTACCACAGTGGTACTCTGAGAATGTGTGAATCCCCCACCACTTCTGTCTTCAGTCTTTCTTCCTGATTCTGCAGCAGGAACAAGTCACTTCCTGAGTCTGACAGTGGCTTTGGTCGCCTGTCATTACAGTAGCACTTTTTCTTCATTCATCTCCATTATTTTCCAACATGAAAATTCATGTACAGGAGCACAGGTTTATTTGTACTTGACTCACAGAGATAGCTGCAGACTCTCAAAACATACAAACAGGAATCTATTTCTTATGAACAGAAAATGATGAAGCATGTTTTGAGCAATGTTTTTTGGGCCCTTGAAGCCAGCAAGAAGGAAGACTGGAAACCTGGCCACAAAAAAATGCATGTCTCCTGTTGATCTTGTTCTAATTCGGAGCCCCGTTCCCGTGGTCTCACTGAGTCCTGGGAGATTCTGTTGAGCAGAGCATTTCCTCCACTACCCTGCTTTTCCCTGACTGGGCTCTGTATTGCGGCTGGACTGGCCCAGCTCTGTTTTCTCAGGCTCCTTTTGCTGTCTTCCTGCTCGATTTGGCCCATGTGACCTCCTGATGGATACTGTGGGTGGAAGAAAAGGAAAAGCTGGGACAGTTCACCAACCTTGGTGTATTAATGATTCAGACTTGTGCCTCAGCAGAATTATAGATCACCTGTGGTCATCACCGGAGAGGAGTAATATCTGAAAAGGCTCAGCCCAGGAATGCTAAGGGCTATGAAATGACAAGTCATAGGATGAGAAGAGGCATTGGTGAGGCTTGTGGAGGCTGTGATTGATCTGGGTTGCAAAGGGTGCATGGACATTTTCCTGGCAGATAGAGTCGTGATGGACATGCTGGGAAGAGGAAGGGTAGATGAATGGTTGTGGAGACCTAAAGCTGTAGGGTGTGTTTGCAATTGGGCATTGATTGGGTAGGACCATACAACAGAAGGCATGATAGGAGATGAAGCAGAAAAACATAGGGTCCTGTGCATGAAGGACCCTCATAACCTTGCTAAGGAGTCTGTACTTTCTCCTACAAGTGAGTTCATTAGAACCCTAGAGTTCTAGAATGAGGAGGGGCAAGAAGACCAAGCGATATAGAACAGTTCCATCTATAATCTGCTTTGTATACTAGGCTTCTACAGAATATTGTATTTGATGAAAGTGCACTACTGTTAAAAAGTTCAAAGTCCACTGTTTTGGGTGGTAGGAATGTGCATAGAACTGAATCAGCGGTTTACACAGGAAGGGATATTGAGGAATAGAGTTCTCTGAATCATGGCATGGGTCAAGAAGTGGGCTTTAGGTCGGGGTTCCCAAGTGACCCCCAGAATGGCACAACAGAATCAGCCCACCAAGGGACAGGAAGCTGGTGAATCAGAAGACCCCTCCCCACCTGCTCTCTGAGCCACCCCAGCTCTGTCATGGCCACTGACTCCACCCCTGTCCCCCCATCACTCAGTCCCCCGCAAAGCTTGGCACAAACCCTCCTGCTTAGCAGCACCTAAGTCACGCAACTGCAGCCTGGCAGCGAGGAGCCCAGGAAGTGGGAGTTCCGTTGTGTTATTGGTGCATTCTGTGTTGGAAAGACAGCAGTTATCCTGCCAGACATTGTCAAAGTGTGGGGAGTTATGATCAAAAGATTTGAAATGTACCCAAATGACATGTGTCCACTTCAGGAAGGCGCTTATTTTCTGCAGGGAAGGAGTATAGGATGACGTCTTAGTCTGTTCAGGCTGCTGTAACAAAATACCACAGTGCTTATAAAAAACAGACATTTACTTCTCACCATTCTAGAGGCTAGAAGTCAGTTCAGGATGCCAGGATGTGTTGGGGTGAGGGCCCACTTCCAAATCAGGCTTCTGTTGTATCCTCATGTGGCGGAAAGGACCGGGGAGTGCTCTGAGCTTCTTCCGTCAGGGCACTAATCCCCTTCCCGAGGGCTCCACCCGCAGGACCGAAACACTCCCCGAAGGCCCACCTCCTCAGACCATCACCTTGGGCGTTAGGATTTCAACACACGAATTTGGGGGACACAAACACTCAGACCATAGGAGATGAAATTTTCATTTAAAAATACCATTTTGATGAAATCATTTGGTTTTTCAGCCAACATCAAACCTGATGACTGTGTATAAGGTCTGCGACTACTGGCTTCTTCAGCTAGCTTATTTTAACACGTCCTCTGAATCCAAGTTAGCAGTTCATTGACTTTCACCCCAGCTCTCCAATCGTTGTTTACTTCTACGGCATGACCTGAGAATCCTTTCTCGGCCCCTCTTGCATGTGTCATTCCTGCACAGCTTGGTGAGGTTCCGCCTGCTGCCTCAGAGCCATACTGTGTCACGTGAGGGATACCCTAATAATGTAACAACCAGCTATAAATCCCAGCCCTGTGCAGTATAATTTCCCACCGGCTTTTATTACACAAGCAAATTGTTATCACAGCCTTCTCCAGGCCACTAATTCCATCTCCAGGACGCTAAATGTGGTTTGGCTGGAATTTCCTGTTGCTGTGGATTAAAGCCATATGATGAGTAAAACGTCCAGTGTGGTGGACACTGTCATGTGCCACCCGACCCCCTGCAAGGGGACTTGTTCCCTAGCTGCTGGGAGTGCTGAGCTCGCTGGCAGCCCTTTGGGGGGCGCTTCAGCTGCAGAGAGCTGCCTAGTCCAAGGGCGTGGTCATTCCTGGAGGGGCCCATGTCCAGTGCCTGATGGCCATGGGGGTACAGAAGCCTGGCCAACTCAGGACAATTCCGAGTGACATTCTAGCTCTCTGGGAGTAGCCGAACCTGCACCCAGCCCCGCTTCTCCCTTGGCCGCTCCCCGCCTTCCCCTTTTCTCCACAAGCATTGGGCCCATGGGAGCCCCTAATAAACCCCCTGCACACTAACTAACTTTCAGGGTCTGCCTCCAGGAGACCCCAGCCTGCAATAAGGAGCATCTGTAAGAAGCACATAAACGGATGCCCAGCATGCCACATCTCAAGCAAACGCCCACCTGCCAAAGGCATTAAATGCCGCTTAGAAGTCCCCTTAGCTGCCAACTGTTTGCAACCAGGTAACATCCTTGCACTTGGAAGTAGTCTCATCTATTGAAAACCTCGGTGTAAATTTTACATTAAAAGAAAAAAAGTCATCATTTCTTCCTTCCCTTGGACAAGACCGGGTCTCCCAGCTTCCCCAAGCTCTCTTCCCATCTCTGTCCACAGGCATTTCCCCTAATAAAATCTTTGCCCAATCTATTCTATCTTGGTGTCTGCATCTCAGAGTAGCCGGGCAAACACACTACAGTCCTGTGACCAATACTCTTCTTATCTCCATTTTGCAGATGAAGAAACAGGCATAGGGAAGTAACCTGAACAAGGTCACACAGCTAGGCTGGAATTCTGACCTGTGTTTCTGGTAAAACCTTATTTCTAGGAAGATGCTACTCTAGGGCAGGTCTTGAATGTTCTGAGTTGGACAGGCAGCATCTAAGGGTTATAATTAATAATGATATTGACACCTCATATCAATAGCACAGGCATGGTGCTCAGTGCATCACACACATTAAATTGGATTGACCCAATTTAATCCACACAAGA
The DNA here is from genome assembly GCA_029783875.1 of Phataginus tricuspis. NCBI lineage: Eukaryota > Metazoa > Chordata > Mammalia > Pholidota > Manidae > Phataginus > Phataginus tricuspis. The sequence goes on along the minus strand of JAQQAC010020895.1, from coordinate 3,561,585 downwards.
GCTTTGTGGGTAGGTATTATTATCTCCACCCACATCACACACTTGCTAAAAGGCAGAGCTGGGTCCACCATGACTCTGCTTTAGGGTCTTGCCCTCAGCCTGCATTGTGCATGTTTCTGCTGAGAAATCTGGTATTTAAAAGACCTGCTCCTTTAAGGGACAAATGGCACCAGGAAGAGCCATGCTGGATGTCATGCGCAAGTTTGCCATGGCCGTGTGGTTGGCTGGGGCTGGGGCCTGGGCTTAGTGGCAGAAGCAGGTGCAGTGTCTCAGATCTGAGGGGCATGCCAGGCATTTGTGGGGAGTCCTGCTTTTACAGATGTAGAACCTGGTGCCTGAGGGCCCCAAGGGTTGCTGAGAAAGAGACATGGGTAGGAGAGAGTCAGGACCGGTAGTCAGCGAGAGGACTTCCAAAAATAAGCTGCCTGGGCTGCCCGGATATCCTTGATGATTAGACTTGGTTGTATGACAGTTTCCTTCAGGTTTCCAGCTAGTTTATTAGCCCTGTCTTGTATTCTCGTATTGTGGTGCTTCACCGTCTGAGCCGTGCTGACCCTGGGGCCCTGCCCTGGGCATCCTGATAGCCTGGACACAGAACAGCTCGGCCAGGGACAGCCCCTTTCCAGTGCAGACCAGCCAGTCCAGGGGTTATGGGACTCTCCCACTCTGGGCCACTGTCCCCCTGCCTAGTCGCTGCAGGACCCGGCACCGGAGGACAGGGACAGCCCCTGTGCCCCGGAGCCCGCTGAAATGATTCAAACAAGCCAGTCCTAAGCCTGCTTACCCTGCATTGCCCCCCCCCGCTCCCCGTAGAGACCACAGTAAAGGCTCTCGCTTCCGTTCCGCCTCTCCCTCTGCCTCCTGCGGCTCCCCGTGTGGCTCCCATGGTGATGGAAACCAAGGCGGGCCGTAGCCGATGGCCGAGGTACTGCTCCGCGTTTGGGTACAGGGCCAGGCGGCCTTCGCACCTCTGCTGCGTGGTCCGGCTGCCTGGCTGACCAGGCCAAGAGACAAGTGCCCTCATCCTGCACACCGGAGAGACCTGATCTTCGTTCAGCACACACCATTGCTTGGAGCTTGGCCACTTCCTGTTACTGCCATGTCATCCTGGGACATCATCCCATGATGTGGGCACCTCACCCAATCCAGCCTGGGGTCTGGTGGGCAAGGTAGGTTGATGAATGAATGCATTTAATGCTCCAGAAGGACAACACTGAGCACGATAGATACTCCTCCCCACCCCTCCTCATTTCCTCCAGGTAGATTCTTTTCTTATTAATTAAAATTAGAGTAAATTTATAAACGAGCCTTTCCTCGTTATAGCAGCACACCCAAACTAAAAGGATTGATACTCAGCTCCCAAGTCAGGAACTTAAAAATTAAAGTCTGAAGAGTTTTGTAACCCTTGTTACATATGACCAGCTTGCTCTTCGGAAAAAACTGAAGTAATTTCATTTAGCCATTCCTCACAGTTACATAGTTTAATTGGAATTATTTAATTGGGTGTTTTCATTGGAGTTACATTAAATCTCTATATACAATTAAGAGATATTTTCATCTGTGTTATTTGTAGTCTGCCAATGAGACCATGATATTTCTCATCATTTATTTAAATCTTCATTTTTTTTCCCATTAGGTTACATAATGTTGAATGGTTTTTAATGTTTATTGAATTACATAAATCTCATCGATTTAATTTTTATAACTATTAGGATGGGGGAAGATATTAGGTCTCTATTCTGTTACTCAGCTAAATAATGCAATTGATTTTTGTGTTTATAGGTAACATACTATAATTTTGCTGAACTTAAGTATTCTAAGAAAATTTTTATTGATTTTTGTGCAACTTTAAGATGTAGAAATCATAATCTGTGTATAAACAACAACATATTAGTCTTTTTTTATTATTATTATTGTTATTTTATGAAGGTATTACTGATATACACTCTTGTGAAGGTTTCACATGAAAAAACAATGTGGTTACTACATTTACCCATATTATCAAGTCCCCACCCATTGGGATGCAGTCACTGCCCATCAGTGTAGTAAGGTGCTACAGATTCACTGTTTGCCTTCTCTGTGCTACACTGTTTTCCCCTTGATCCCCCACACCATGTGTACTAACCATAATGCCCCACAATCCCCTTCTCCCACCCTCCCCACCCGCCCTCCCACACCCCTCCCCTTTGGTAACCACTAGTTCCTTCTTGGGGTCTCTGAGTCTGCTGATATTTTGTTCCTTCAGTTTTGCTTCGTTGTTATACTCCACAAATGAGGGAAATCATTTGACACTTGCCTTTCTCTGCCTGGCTTATTTCACTGAGCATAATATCCTCCAGCTCCATCCATGTTATTGCAAATGGTAGGATTTGTTTTTTTCTTATGGGTGAATAGTATTCCATTGTGTATATGTACCACCTCTTCTTTATCCATTCATCTACTGATGGACACTTAGGTTGCTTCCATATCTTGGCCATTGTAAAAAGTGCTGCAATAAATATAGGGGTGCATATGTCTTTTTGAATCTGAAAAGTTGTATTGTTTGCGTAAATTCCAAGGAGTGGGATTCCCGGGTCAAATGGTATTTCTATTTTTAGTTTTTTGAGGAACCTCCACATTGCTTTCCACAATGGTTGAACTAGGTTACATTCCCACCAGCAGTGTAGGAGGGTTCCCCTTTCTCCACATCCTCGCCAGATTTGTTGTTCTTAGTGTTTTTTATGCTGGCCATCCTTACTAGTGTGAGGTGATATCTCATTGTGGTTTTAATTTGCATTTCCCTGATGATTAGTGATGTGGAGCATCTTTTCATGTGTCTGTTGGCCATCTGAATTTCTTCTTTGGAGAACTGTCTCTTCATATCCTCTGCCCATTTTTTAATCGGGTAATTTACTTTTTGTGTGTCGAGCCGTGTAAGTTCTTTATATATTTTGGATGTTATGCAGTCATATCTGACCCTTGTCGGATATGTCATTTACAAATATATTCTCCCACACTGTAGGATGCCTTTTTGTTCTGTTGATGGTGTCCTTTGCTGTACAGAAACTTTTTAGTTTGATGTTGTCCCATGAGTTAATTTTGCTTTTGTTTCCCTTGCTCAAGGAGATGCGTTCAGGAAGAAGTTGCTCATGCTTACATTCAGGAGATTTTTGCCTATGTTGTCTTCTAAGAGTTTTACGGTTTACGTTCAGGTCTTTGATCCATTTTGAGTTTACTTTTGTGTATGGGGTTAGACATTAATCCAGTTTCATTCTCTTACATGTAGCTGTCCAGTTTTGCCAACACCAGCTGTTGAAGAGGCTGTCATTTCCCCACTGTATGTCCATGGCTCCTTTATCATATATATATATATATTTTTTATTTTGGTATCATTAATCTACAATTACATGTGCAATATTATGGTGATTAAACAACCCCCTTCATCAGGTCCCCCCCCACCAACCCCATTACAGTCACTGTCCATCAGCGTAGTGAGATGCTGTAGAATCACTGCTTGTCTTCTCTGAGTTGTACAGCCCTCCCCATGCCCCCCACCCCCAAACATTACGTCTGCTAATCGTAATGCTCCTTTTACCCTCTTATCCCTCCCTTCCCACCATCTTCCCCAGTCCCTTTCCCTTTGGTAACTATTAGTCCATTCTTGGGTTCTGTCAACATATTAGTCTTATAACTCTGCAAACAATAGATACTCATTATGGAGGAAGTGGAAAATCCTGAGCATCACCATGGGACCACTCTGGCACCTGCATTGTACAGATCTGTCCCTTAAAACTCTATTTGTTACACTTTATAGACGTAGCAACCGAGCCTCAGAGAGGTTAGCAACACTGACCTTAAACCACACACCCACGCCCACACATGCATGTGCACACAGAGTAAATTGTAGAGTGGGGGTTTTGACCTAGCTTTGAGTCCTAATAGTGGCAAAAAAGGAAATACTTGTGAATCAATTCAACTCAATAAACTTGAGGAACTGTTCAAAGAACATTAAAATACTTCAGGGGAAAATAAGGGCTGTGAGAAATCAACAAATTTCTCACAGAGAAATCTCCTTCCTAATCTTGGCTAATTTGGTGAGTAAGAAATAACATTTCAGTCAGTTTAATTGGCATTATTATTACTAGGAAGTTTCAACATTTTCAAATTAACCACATATCTTTTCTATCCTGTTTTTTTTTGTGTTTTTTTTTTCTGTTCATAACTCTCATTTCCTCATTGGGTTATGAGACTTGTATTGATTTATTTGAATTAATTGTAAGTGAAGCATATTATCTTTTGTCAAATTCTAACAAATATTAAACCATACTTTAACTTTGCCTTTGAATTGTGTTTATGATGTGTGTTCATGTACACATACTTGAATCTTTTGTATGTAATTAAATTTATCAACCTTTTCCTTTTTCCTTTTTTGGACGGGGGTGTGTGCTGAGTGAGAATGATCTTCCCACCTCAGAGATGAGACAGACATATGCCTGTGTTTTCATCTACTTTTAATATGTACTTATTTAATTCTATAATATATCTGAAATGTGCACTGGGTGGACAGGAGAAGGATAAAACTTTATTTGGGAACAATCACTACAAAAATCAGGTTTTTTTTAATCAAAAAAATCTTCAGAGATTTTAGCATGAAAAAATTCCCATCTTCTCTCATTGGGAAGCTATTTTGTTGTTTTAATATGAAGTAAATTTTGTTAGTTAACTTCTAACTTACGTTTAGGCAGGTTCTACATTATCGGTGTAAGATGAGTCTTATCACAGCGCATGGGACAGGACAGTGTGAGCCGAGCTTGCATTTGCTCCTCCTTGCAGAGTAGAGACACGGAGTAGATGCTTTGGTTACTGGAATCAGTCGATAAATCTCCTCCACATGGGACCCAGCGATTTTCAAATTGCTGCCTGTGTTCTGGGGGTTGGATCAAGTGAGTTTGCACTTGGGTCCTTGAAGAGCAGAGTCTCGCCTTCCTGTATAGCCCCCTGGCTCTCCTGGAGTGAAGTCCTCCTGATTTTCAAAGCCAGACATTATGGGGGCTCATTTTCCTGGGGCAGATCCCTGTGACAAGGTGCCCGCTGTGGGGCTCGGTCCCTCCCTCCTCAGAGAGACCCCGCGCCTGTGATACCCCTCCCGCTTGTGGCTCCCTGTGCCAGAGCTGTGACTCCCCCCAGACCCTGTCTCTGCCCCTCCTCCCCTTCTCAGCGCGGGGTTTCTTCATATCTTTGGCTGTGGAAGGGCTGTTCTGCTGGCTGCTCAGTCAGAGTTGCTCTGTATGTAGCTGCGGCCTTGGTTCACCCATGGAAGAGGTGAGCTCAGTATCTTTATACTCCCTGTCCTACCCTTGCCCTTGACCTTTTCACCCTAGGTTCCACATATAAATGATACCACGCATTATTTGTCTCTGGTTTATTTCACTTAGCATAATGCCTTCACGGTCTATCCATATTGTTTGTCGGTGGCAAGACTTCCTTCTTTCTCTGAAGGAATATTGGCTGAATAATATTCCCTTGTATATATTTACACCACCTCCTCCTATCCATTCATTTATTGAAGGACACTTATGTTGGTTCCGTATCTTGGCTACTGTGAGTAATGCTGCAGTGAACACGGGGGTGCAGCTGTCAGTCTAGGTCCAAAGGTCTACAAATTGGGGGGCACTGGGGACAGTAGTTGAAGTCACAGCCTTGAGTCTGAAGGCCCATGCCTCAGGGGCACCCATGTGTGAGGGCAGGAGAAGATGGGCGTCTCAAGCCAAGCACACAAAGTGGACTTGTCCTTCCCCCACCTTCTTGTTCTCCTCAAGCCCTCAGCGACCTGGATGATGCCTGCCCACCCTGGTGAAGGTGCTCGTCTTTGCTCAGTCCTTTGTTTCAAGTCCTAATTTCTTCTGAAGACATCCTCATAGGCACACCCAGAAATAATGTTTTACCAGCTACCTAAGCATCTCTTTGCCTGGTCAAGTTACATACAAGATTGAGCACAGAGAAAATGTAGTTGGATTTTTAAGTTTCTTCTGCCAATCTCTGTTTTATTGGACTACTTAGTCCACTTCCATGTAGTGTAGTTACTTGTAATTACTGCCGTTTTGCTATTTGTTTTCTATGTCTTGTGCCTTTTTGTTTCTCTCTTCCTCCATTACTCCCTTCTTTTGTGTTAGATATTTTCTAGTGAACCATTTTAATTCTCTTGTTTCTTTTTCTTAGTTATTTTCTTTGTGTTTCCCTGGAGATTACAATGAGCACATTAACTTGTAACAATTTGGTTTGAATTGACCTTAATTTTAATAATATAAAAAAGGTTCACTTCTGTATAGCTCTGTCCCTCTCCTTTGTGCTAATATCATCATACATATTACACTTTTATATACTATAAGCCCATCAGTACAGTTTTGAAATTGTTGTTTTATGCAATTGCCTTTTAAATCAGATAGGCGGGTAGAAAGTTGAGCAGAAAATGCATTTATATTGTTCTTTATATTTTTCTGTGTAGTTTGTGTTTACTTGGTGCTTTGTTTCTTCATATGGATTCAAGGTACTGTCTTGTGTCCTTTCATTTTCGAACCCCTGAAGGGCTCCCTTTAGTATTTTTTGTAGGGAAGCTCTGGTAGGAATGAATTCTCTGAGTTTTTGTTTATGTGGAAATGTCTTAACTTCTTCATTCTTGAAGGGTGATTTTGCTGGGTATAGAATCCCTGGTTGGCGGGGTTTTCCTTACAGCACTGACTGTGTTATCCCACAGCTTTTTGGTCTGTGTGGCTCTTGATGAGATCATACTTCTAGGCCAACAGGCCTGATATGAAAACTAGTAGGTAGCAGTGCTTGCTATTTGCCCAATTTTGTTTCAATTTCTTCACCTTTCACGGAAGGGGCGTGCTCTGGGGTTGGTCCAGGAGTCTCAGGCTGATGTTGAACTTAGATGCCGAAGATGGGGGACTTCTACGACCTTGAGCTCCCAACCCCTGAAAGAAAATGAGGCAAATATTGAAAACGTGCAGAAAACAGGGTTCATCGAAGGACCAATGTTCAAAGGTGTTGCTTCTAGTCGGTTTTTGCCCAATGGTACCAAGGGAAAAGTTAATTTGGAGGAAAAGGGATGACAGAAGGTGTCTTTCAGCTTCAGCCTTACAAAGAAAACTTTGCAGAACAGGTTTCTGACAGCACTTGGCAATGAGAAGCAAAATGATACTCCAAACTCCCCACCTGTACCTCAAGTAGACTTGACTCCTAAAATTGAAATGGACATTGGAGATACCTTATCTACTACAAAAGAATGTTCCCCACCAAAATCAAGAGTAGAGTGGGGCAAAATTCATTTTAAGAAACATTTGCTTCATGTAACACCCAGGCCGTTGCTGACTGCTGACCACTACCACAACAGTGGCATCTTTACCTTCTTCCATAATGCCATTACCAGCAGTCACAGCAGAATCAACAACTGTAGACTCGCCACCCTCATCTCCACCTCCGCCACCTCCGCCTCCCCAAGCCACAACACCCTCACCACCAGCACCAGTAACAGAGCCAGTGGCCTTGCCACACATACCAGTAACAGTCTGCTGACAGCACCAGGAGATGTAGCAGTTAGAAGCCTGAAAGAACCACCTTAAAATTGTATCAGAATCTTCCCAAGTGGACACTAAACAGGACACAGTATCTAATAGTTCAGAAGAGCACAGAACTCAAAAGTTGAGTGAGCAAGCAAATACTTCCTCACAAAAAGGATATTCCCATATTGGGAAGGAAGAAGAAATTCCAGATAGTTCTAAGAGTAATTTGGGCTCTAAAAAAACAGGTTCTAAGAAGAAATCCTCAAAATCTGAAGGCACCTTTCTTGGTTCAGAATGTGATGAAGATTCTGTACGGACTTCCTCAAGTCAAAGATCACATGATTTAAAATTTTCAAGCATTGAAAAGGAAAGAGATTCAAAAAAGAGAGCTTAGGTCCGTTGAAAAGTGAGGATTTGGGAAAATCGTCATGATCTAAAATAGAAAGGGATGATAAATATGTTAGCTACTCAAAACTTGAAAGAGATACTCGGTATATATCTTCTCGATGTAGATAAGAGAGAGCGAAGGTAGAGTAGATCTCGTTCTAGACCCGACAGAGGCTCCAGAACTAGTTTGTCCTAGTCCCTGTCAGAACGATCCCATTATTGTGACTCTGAACGTCGTTGCCATAGGAGTTCCCCTTATCGAGAGAGGGCACGCTATTCTCAGCCATATACAGATAACAGGGCACGAGGGAGCTCTGACTCAGAAGATGAGTATAAGAAGACACACTCAAGGGGCACCTCATCTCATTCCTCCTCTTAGAGAGACCTAAGGACATCATCATCCAATTCTACATCTGATCGGGACTGCAAAACTGAGTCCTCTTACTTAGAGATGGAGAAAAGAGGGAAGAATTCTTCAAAACTAGACAGGGAACCCAAAAGGACTTCAGAAAGTGAAGCCATGAAAAGATGTTGTTCTCCCCCTAATGAGCTGGGACTCCAACGGGGCTCATCATGTGCCCGGCCTGAGAACAGTGCTTCCTGTTACAGATCTGCCACTTCCAAACCGATACCCAAGTCTGATAAATTTTAAAATTCTTTCTGTTGTACAGAATTAAATGAGGAAATCAAACACTCTCATTCTTTTAGCTTACAGACTCCTTGTGCAAAAGGTAGTGAATTAAGAGTGATTAGTAAGATTCCTGAAAGAGAAAAAACCGGGTCTGCATTTCCATTAAATCGATTAAATGATTCACCTACTTTAAAAAAGCTAGATGAGTCACCTATTTTAAAGTCTGAATTTATAGGACATGATAGCCATGATAATACTAAGAAATTAGACTCTTTATCTAAAATGAAGAATGATCAATTAAGAAGTTATTGTCCCATAGAATTAAATATAAATGGATCTCCTGGGACAGAATCTGATTTGGCAACATTTTGCACTTCTAAAAGTGACAGTGTTTTGATGTCTTCTGACGATAGTGTGACTGGATCTGAGGTATCTTCTTTGGTCAAACCATGCATGCTTTCATCAAATGGATTTCAGAATATTAATAGGTGTAAATAAAAGACCTGGATGATATTAGCATGCAGCATAATAAATCAGAAAGCCCATTTAGAGAAACAGAATCTCTGGTGTCGTCACACCAAAATAAACTCATGTCTTTGCCAGTTATGACTGTAGTCATTTGACCTGAGAGTTTCTTGCTGTAAAACCAAAGATTCAGATACATACTGTACATCAAATGACAACAATCCTTCGTGTCATTCCGAAGCTGAAAATATTGAGCCTTTAATTACAAAGATTTCTTCAAATAGCTTTATGACTGTACATTTGAAATCAAAAACAGCTGCATGTGATAATAGGAATCTGACAGATCACTCAGACTTCACATGCGAAGAATATAAGCAGAGTGTCAGTGGCGCTAGTTCAACTTCTGTTCATCATTTTCATGATTTATATCGACCTGTAGGGAGTTCAGGCATTGCTTCATCTCTTCAGAGTCGTCCACCAGGAGTAAAAGTGGACAGTTTAAATCTCTTGCAGTGTGGAGAGAGAACATCTCCAGTTCAGGATACTATTGTGAAGAGTAAAAGCACAGAGTTTTTAAAGCATGCAGAGAGAGAAACAGTAGTAGAAGTAGGTAGTGGCCTTCCTGATTCAGGAAGGGGTTTGCTTCCTGGGAAAACAGGCATGAGAGTGAGCTATCTGGAAAACGTGTGCAAGAGGCCCAAGAAGAAGGGAGCTCCATACTGCCTGATAGAAGAGGAAGGTGAGAAATCTCACTAGGTGAAGAAGAAGGACGAGGACATGCACATACTTCTGACGATTCTGAAGGTGTATTTTCTTCTTGTGATTGGAATTTAACCATGGAAGACCATGATGGTATAATATGTACCTTAAAATGTGATGGTAGTGGTCATGCCTCAGAGATTGTGTCTACTGTCCATGAAGATTATTCTGGTGCTTCTGAAAGTTCAGGTGATGAAAGTGATTCAGAAGACACAGATTCTGATGGAAGCAGTGTTCCAAGAAACCGTCTTCAGTCTGTTGTGGTTGTGCCAAAGAATTCTACTTTGCCTATGGAAAAAACAAGTCCTTGTTCTTCTCGGAGCAAAGTTATAGACACTATTCTGACCACTGGGAAGATGACAGATTGGAGTCAAAGAGACTAGCATATGAGGAAAAATTTGAGAGTATAGCAAGTAAAGCCTGTCGTCAAACTGAGAAGTTCTTCATTCATTAAGGAACAGAGAAGAATCCAGAAATTTCTTTTACACAGGCCAGCAGAAAACAGATAGATAACCACCTGCCTGAAATTGCTCATCCTCAGAGTGATGGAGTTGATAGTACAACTTATGCACATGTGAAAGCAGACCTCCGTCATCCAAATTATGAGGAAACAGGGAAAGTCATAATGGTTTCTAGGCAACAAGAAGTTAATCCTTCTGATGATTTTGAAGGTGTCCCAAGTAAACCTCGGCCTCAGACCATGTTCCCTTAGAGGCCGGATGGTAGACTGGGAAAACAGAGCTGAGTTTTTCTTCTTGTGAGAGCTCCCGTGTAGGTGGTTTCCATTCGTCGGAAGAGCTCAGAAACCTGGTGTGGGAAGTCTCTCAAGAGATTTTTTAAAGAAAGAACTGTTATGAAAGGTAGAGGGCAAAAAAGGAGACAGGCATTGGAGAGTGATTCTGAAAGTGATGGTGAGCTTCAGGACAGAAAGAAAGTTAGAGAGGATGTAGAGCAGGGAGAGACAGCAGGACCCCCAGGCACAACACCGGTCGGGCCCTCCTGTGTCATGGAGGACTTCAGGGACCCACAGCGATGGAAGGAGTGTGCCAGACAAGGGAAGATGCCTTCTTACTTCGATCTGATTGAAGAAAATGTTTATTTAACCAAAAGAAAGAAGAATAAATCTCGAGCTATGAAGGGAATGCAGTGTGAGTGTACACCTCTGTCTAAAGATGAAAGAGCTCAAGGTGAAACAGCATGTGGGGAAGATTGTCTTAATCGTCTCCTTATGATTGAATGTTCTTCTCGGTGTCCAAATGGAGATTATTGTTCCAACAGACGGTTCCAGAGGAAACAGCATGCAGGTGTGGAAGTCGTACTCACAGAAAAGAAAGGCTGGGGCTTGAGAGCTGCCCAAGACCTTCCTTCGAGCACCTTTGTCCTGGAATATTGTGGAGAGGTGCTTGATGGTAAGGAGTTCAACGCCCGGGCAGAGGAGTACGCACGGAACAAGAACACCCACTCCTACTTCATGGCCCTGCAGAATGGTGAGATCATAGACGCCACTCAGAAAGGAAACTGCTCGCGCTTCATGAATCACAGCTGTGAACCAAACTGTGAGGCTCAAAAATGGATTGTGAATGGACAACTGAGGGTTGGGCTTTTTACCACCAAACTGGTTCCTTCAGGCTCAGAGTTAACATTTGACTATCAGTTCCAAACATACGGAGAAGAAGCTCAGAAATGTTTCTGTGGGTCAGCTAATTGCCGGGGGTACCTGGGAGGAGAGAACAGGGTCAGTGTCAGAGCAGCAGGAGGACAAATGAAGAGGGGACGATCTCGTAAGAAGGATTCAGTGGATGGGAGCTGGAAGCACTGATGAACAAGGGGTAGGGCCTGTCTGACAAGAACCAGGTGCTCTGCTTATCCCGACTAATGGTTAGAATGGAAACTCTGGAGCAGAAGCTCACCTGTCTCAAGCTCCTACAGAACACACCCTCATGGTTTTGCCTGAAGCCTTTTCTGGAACGTCATGAGCTGTCTCTACTGTGGATCTGGATGCCAGAACCAGGGGATGGCCGGGGAAGCAACCAGAAGCTTCAAGAAGAGATCATGAAGATTTTGGAACACTTATCCATTCCTACGAAAAATATGTTAGAGGAAAGCAAAGTACTTCCAATGATTCGACGTTGTTCTCAGACCAAGACTGCCGCCCCTCAGGTGAGTGAAGGAGATGGGAATTCTCGTGAGAATACATCACGTGCTCACGCACCACTCAGCGCTCGCGGTCCTTCCGAGCTGAGCACGGAAGCTGACACAGACACCCCCAAGAAGCTCATGTTTCGTGGACTTAAAATTATTAGTGAAAATAGCAGGGACAGTGCAATCTCTGATGCTGCCAGTGAGCCAGAAGGCAAGGATGGCAAAGAGGACGCTGACCAGTTAGAAGACGTCCCTGTGGAAGAGGAGGAAGCGCTACAGTCACAACAGCTACTTCCACAGCAGCTGCCTGAGTCTAAAGCTGACAGTGACATCACTGTGGGGGCCGGTGAGCGGCCCTCACCCGACCCAGAGGCTCACCCTGAAGTAGAGCCCACAGAGAGCAATGGCCCAAACCAGAAGAACCTGCTGCTGAGGAAACACCATCCGGAGATGGAGAGGGGGGCGCACCTGATGAGGACCGTGGGCGGTGCCAGGAACAGCCGGAGAGAACAGTAGGTACACGTGATCTGGCCGCCAAGCTCCTGGACGGTCGGAAAGACCTAAAGGAGGTATATCGAATTCCAAAGAAAAGCCCACCTGAACAGGCGAGTACAATAACCGACAGAGGAAGGGATGCCGTTGGCTTCAGAGATCAAACAGCCGCCCCAAGGACTCCTAGCAGGCCAAGAGGGAGAGACCCGGACAGGCAAACTCAAAGTAAAGAGAAAAGGAAGCGCAGGGGCTCCCTCTGACCACCACCTTCAGCCCGTGAGCGGGGAACGAAAAGGCCAGACGACAGATATGACACGCCAACTTCTAAAAAGAAAGTATGAATTAAAGACCGCAATCAACTTTCTACAGAGGAGCGTCGGAAATTGTTTGAGCAAGAGGTGGCTCCGCGGGAGGCCCAGAAGCAACAGCAGCGGATGCAGAACCTGGGATGACGTCTCCTTTGCGCTGTGACTCTCTTGGCTACAAGGCCCCTCATCGTCCCTTTGCTGGCTCCCCAGCAGGTCATCCCATGCAGGCCTGCGTGGATCCCAGCAGCCCCCGTGCTGGAAAGGTGCCCCTCCCCACACCCAGCACGGACCCTGCATGTTCCCCTGCTCCCTGGGATCATGCTCCGCCCTTACAGGACATTGTGCAGAGCCCCTTGCTGCCCCTGCCCCGTGCCAGTGGTGCCACATGTGACAGCCCCTGTGGAAGTTTCCGGTTCGCAGTATGTGGCCCAGAGAGATGGTGTGGTACACCCAGACTCCAGCGTTGCCGTCGTGCCAGTGCCGGCCCCAGGCCCGGTCCAGGGACTGAATTACGGTGTTTGGGATGCAGACCAGCAGTCTGTCCGTGTACAAGAGCAGTCCTCTCCTGCACAGTCTCAGGCGACCATATATTATCAAGGACAGACCTGTCCAACTGTCTGTGGTGTGACATCACCCTATTCACAGACAAATCCACCAGCTGTACAGAGTTATGCCCAGCCAAGTCTTCAGGCCATCCAGGGACAACACATTTTCACCGCTCACCCACAAGGGGTGATGGTACAGCCAACGGCGGCCGTGACTACGATGGTGGCATCAGGGCAGCCTCAGCCCTTACGGCACCTGAAATGGTTGTGACACATAATCTTCTGGATCTGCCGCCCCCATCTCCTCCCAAACCAAAAGCCATTGTCTTCCCTCCCCACTGGAAGACAGCCCGCGGTCCAGAAGGGGAGGTTTATTCCCATCATGTGATCCCGAGGCAGACTCAGTGGGATCCTCCCACCAGGGAAAGCCCAGGAGATGATGCCAGCCTTGACCATGAAGCCGAGATGGACCTGGGAACCCCACATATGATGAAAACACTAATAGGGCCTCCAAAAAGCCTAGGACAGCAGAAGCAGACCCTTGCAGTGAGCTGGCTAAGACAAGCAAAGAAGTATTCAAAGAAGAGATGTCCCAGTTCCTCGTCCGGTGCCTGAACCCTTCTTGGAAACCTGACTGCAAAGTGGGAAGAATTACCACAACTGAGGACCTCAAACACCTAGCTCGAAAGCTGACTCACGGCATCGTGAATGAGGAGCTGAGGTACTGTACGAACCCAGAGGACCTGGAGTGCAGTGACCATGTGAAACACAAAACCAAGGAGTACATGAAGAAGTATATGCAGAAGTTTGGGGCTGTTTACAGACCCAAATAGGACACTGAATTAGAGTGACTTACTGGGCCAGGGTGGGAGGACGGGTGAACAGGTGGGACAGACTCTGGGGAGAAGTCCTGCGGGTCTTCTCTGCCCCACCCCACTGTCAGGGCTGTGCTACTGATGACACATCACCCTGGGGAATTCATGCCTGCAGATTTCAACTGAAAGCCACCAAAATGAGCTCCATCTACCACAAGTGATCCCTGGTCGTGAGCTGTTGGGGTGTGGTTAGAGGCCAGCTGAGGCGAGGGCTTACGGAAGACCCTTTTCTCTAAGACCTGGGCCAGGCCTGACCCCACTGTCAATCCTGGGTCTCCTTGGCGGTGCTGTCAGCGCACAGATCCATGCGCATCCCTCCCCATGACCCCTTACCCTGACGATCTGTATAATATTTTAAGGAAAATAATTTGTTTCTTCCTGGTCTTTGTTTGTTTTTGCTTTTAGCCTCTGCGTGCTAGGATCACAGGAAGACTTTGTAAGGACAGTTAAGTTTCCCTGCAAGGTTTAATTTGTTATCATGTAAATATTTCAAAGCAGGCTGCCTTGTGGTTTCGGCCAACCTTGTGCTATGTTGATAAGATTGAGTTACTGCTTAAAATCACTTTACTTTATTCAATTTTTACCTGAATTTTTATGTAAAAAATCAAATCACTTAAAGAAAAAAAAAGTAGCCAGCTTCTACTCATCAGGCACAGAACGTACCTCTTTTCCCACCGTCTCCTCCTCCCTGATGATAAGCCGTCCTCACGTGCAACTGTTTTGCGTGATACCCACCACGGTTCCCTGAGGGTCATGGCTGTTGTGATCCATCATTAACTTGGCCCGCAGCCCCACCTCCAGCTCTGGGAATGAGAGGGCAGTAGGATTGTCATATTTACACCCATGCCTGGCCAGTGCAGCAAAGCTCCAGGGCCACTACACAAAGAAGTGCGAAGAACGAAAGCAGCCACCTGCCTCCCTCTGGTGCGGGGTGGCGGCATGTAGATCAATTCAGTGCCCTGCTTGGAGGAGGTCCCTGGAGGGAGTGGGTCACCTGGCAGGGTAAGCGTGCACATGGATGCCAGGAGCTGGGATGGCAGCCGCGAGGGGCATCGCCAGCCTCCCGTTGCTGGGTGTGTGGCCCTGCTCTGCAGCTTCGGGCTGAGGATCTTCCACTGTGGTATCTAATCCTCTGTGCCCTGGGTTCCTCTTCTACAACGTGGGAATAATGGCTTTCTGTGAGGATAAAGGGGATGATGCATGCAGGGCACAGTGCCCGCCCGGAGCCGGAGCCCGTTGAATATGCACCATTATTGCACATGGTGGTGTCCGCTGTCCTGCCCATCCAAGGCTTCGTCTCACCCCATTTAGTCCATCACCAGCCAGCCCACCCCAAACCTCCCTTCCCAAGGGTGCTGAAATTTATACCAAACAAAGGGGTTCTTCAGAAAGGAGAAGCTGCACACCTGGGGCAGTGATTGTCCTTTTTTTCAGAAGCAAAGATTGGGACACAAGCTCTGGGCAAATGCAGGGAAATATGGGAATTAATCAGTGCAGGAAAGTCTGCCGTGTGGGACAGGCCTGCCCTGCAGGGGCCTTTCCTCTCCTTACCTTTGTGCCCTTCCCCACCAGAGAGTCTGTTGACTTCCTGGGCTTCAAAGAGTGCAGAAAGGAACATTTCTCCTGTTTCTGACCCATCCTGGATTTCTTGGGGGAGGGAGGGAAATGTGGAAGCCATCGAGTGGTGATTTGGGTAAAGCTCCCTTACCTAGAATGTGTTCAAAGAGAATTTCCAAGGAGAAAGCCTGAGTGGGCATCTCTTAGAATGAAAGCCCTCCTGTGTGCAGATGGGGAGCCAGAGGGGGGGAAGAAGGGCAGGCCGGAAAGAAGGCTGCACAGGCCAGGTCTCTCCGGGTCTGCCTGTGGGCACCATTGCGGCAGGGAGGTTTCAGGGAGAGGGAACTAGAGGGGTTTCTCGTCAGGGGGATGGAGAGTGAACAGAAGCGCACCAGCCAGCGTTGTTAGGCCTGTGGAGGGAAGACGCTAGAACAGAGCCATCTCAGTGAAGTGTCTGGATCACTGCAGTGCTGAGGCCTGGCTGATGAAATTCTGGCTTCTTCTGTGCACTCTCATCCCCTCCTGGTAATTCCCAGCTTGTAGCTGCATTTGGTCCTCACGATGAAATCCTCCAGGCTTGCCCTCGTTTCCCCCATTCGTTGATTGGGGGGGCTCCGTGCAGCCCATTTAGAAGAACTTCAGCTTAGAGAGCCACCGGAGGCCATCACAACATCCCTGTCTTTCCTTGCCTCCCCATCTCGTCCCTTAAAGGGTCACATAAAACTAACGAGGGAGATTGGCTGGTCATGTGCAAGCGGGCCGTGCTTTATGTGCTAGATGTGCAGCCTGGCCCCACACACAGCTCCCGCCAAGAATGCACAACACCTTCATCCAGTGCTGCCCTGGAAGCAGAGAGAAGAGCCTTTCCACCGAGTATCCAAAGGCTGTGTCTTGGGCAAAGCCCCAGCCACCAGGCTGCAGTCCTAGTATGTGTTCTGTGCAGTGTCTGGGATCACCATCAGGTCTGGGCCCCCGGTCCCGCCCACTCGTTAATGCCACTGTCTTTGACTCTTTTCCCTCCCTGGTCTCATCAGCTTCCTCATTCACAGCACGTCCAGGGGTCACCCGCTAAACAAACTACATGTCCCCAAATCCTGGTCTGATGGTCTCCTTTTGGGGCAACCTAACACAAGACAAGTGGCAAGTGGGTGTCATCTTGTGCATCTCCCATTGACCAGTGATGGTTTCCCTGCAGACCCACTGAGGAGGAGTTGTGGACCTTGCAGAGCTCTGAGGGAAAGGCCCTTTCATCAGCTGGTGACACCTACTGAAGTGGCTGAGGGCAGGGTAGGGCCCCAGCAGCTTCTTGCAGAGTCGGGTCTGACAGTCCTCCAGAGAGGAGAGCATGGGCCCCATGAAAGCCCTACCATGAAGGTTGGTTGGATTTTATGAGCAGCGGGAAAAGGGGGCACAGTTGGCAATGGGCCCTATTCCAGGCTGATGGTACAATCTGTGCAGAGAAACGAACAAAGATATAAGAAAGGAAATGCAAGGTGTGTTCAGGGGATTGCACGCCTTCCCGTCTGATGAACATGGGAGCGCATGCGATGATGCCGAATTTCCCCCAGCTCGCCTGCCGCCTGGCATGCAGGGTCTGCTCAGTCAATAATTGCTCGGTGGGCCATGCTTTATGTGCTAGATGTACAGCCTGGCCCCACATGCAAAATGAATGACACGTGCAAAGTATAAAAAGAGGAAGAAGTAACGTCCAGTGGGAAACAGCCTGGATTAGCTTGGGAAAACCTGTTTGCAGACTTGGACTTTCATCTCCTAACGTGAGGTTTGGGAACTGGGAGAGGGAATAAGCAGCTCTGTGGTTGATGTTCTGGTTCAGTTGCAAATGTGGGTCAAGTTCAAAAGGGGAGTCAAAAGCAGGGAGGGTGTTGTAATAGGCACATAGCAGAGGCCCCAAGCCAAAGCAGGCACAG
>JAQQAC010020895.1:3463173-3540673 GCA_029783875.1 Phataginus tricuspis | reverse complement strand
ATCAAAAAAATCTTCAGAGATTTTAGCATGAAAAAATTCCCATCTTCTCTCACTGGGAAGCTATTTTGTTGTTTTAATATGAAGTAAATTTTGTTAGTTAACTTCTAACCTACGTTTAGGCAGGTTCTACATTATCGGTGTAAGATGAGTCTTATCACAGCGCACGGGACAGGACAGTGCGAGCCGAGCTTGCATTGGCTCCTCCTTGCAGAGTAGAGACACGGAGTAGATGCTCTGGTTACTGGAATCAGTCGATAAATCTCCTCCACATGGGACCCAGCGATTTTCAAATTGCTGCCTGTGTTCTGGGGGTTGGATCAAGTGAGTTTGCACTTGGGTCCTTGAAGAGCAGAGTCTCGCCTTCCTGTATAGCCCCCTGGCTCTCCTGGAGTGAAGTCCTCCTGATTTTCAAAGCCAGACATTATGGGGGCTCATTTTCCTGGGGCAGATCCCTGTGACAAGGTGCCCGCTGTGGGGTTCGGTCCCTCCCTCCTCAGAGAGACCCCGCGCCTGTGATACCCCTCCCGCTTGTGGCTCCCTGTGCCAGGGCTGTGACTCCCCCCAGACCCTGTCTCTGCCCCTCCTCCCCTTCTCAGCGCGGGGTTTCTTCATATCTTTGGCTGTGGAAGGGCTGTTCTGCTGGCTGCTCAGTCAGAGTTGCTCTGTATGTAGCTGCGGCCTTGGTTCACCCATGGAAGAGGTGAGCTCAGTATCTTTATACTCCCTGTCCT
The DNA here is from genome assembly GCA_029783875.1 of Phataginus tricuspis. Taxonomy (NCBI): domain Eukaryota; kingdom Metazoa; phylum Chordata; class Mammalia; order Pholidota; family Manidae; genus Phataginus; species Phataginus tricuspis. Next base: position 3,539,942 of record JAQQAC010020895.1, on the reverse strand, counting down.
GCCCTTGCCCTTGACCTTTTCACCCTAGGTTCCACATATAAATGATACCACACAGTATTTGTCTCTGGTTTATTTCACTTAGCATAATGCCTTCACGGTCCATCCATATTGTTTGTCCGTGGCAAGACTTCCTTCTTTCTCGTGGCTGAATTTATTCCCTTGTATATATTTACACCACCTCCTCCTATCCATTCATTTATTGAAGGACACTTATGTTGGTTCCGTATCTTGGCTATTGTGAGTAATGCTGCAGTGAACACGGGGGTGCAGCTGTCAGTCTAGGTCCAAAGGTCTACAAATTGGGGGGGCACTGGGGACAGTAGTTGAAGTCACAGCCTTGAGTCTGAAGGCCCATGCCTCAGGGGCACCCATGTGTGAGGGCAGGAGAAGATGGGCGTCTCAAGCCAAGCACACAAAGTGGACTTGTCCTTCCCCCACCTTCTTGTTCTCCTCAAGCCCTCAGCGACCTGGATGATGCCTGCCCACCCTGGTGAAGGTGCTCGTCTTTGCTCAGTCCTTTGTTTCAAGTCCTAATTTCTTCTGAAGACATCCTCATAGGCACACCCAGAAATAATGTTTTACCAGCTACCTAAGCATCTCTTTGCCTGGTCAAGTTACATACAAGATTGAGCACAGAGAAAATGTAGTTGGATTTTTAAGTTTCTTCTGCCAATCTCTGTTTTATTGGACTACTTAGTCCACTTCCGTGTAGTGTAGTTACTTGTAATTACTGCCGTTTTGCTATTTGTTTTCTATGTCTTGTGCCTTTTTGTTTCTCTCTTCCTCCATTACTCCCTTCTTTTGTGTTAAATAGATATTTTCTAGCGAACCATTTTAATTCTCTTGTTTCTCTTTTTTAGTTATTTTCTTTGTGTTTCCCTGGAGATTACAATGAGCACATTAACTGGTAACAATCTGGTTTGAATTAAGCTTAATATTAATAATATATAAAAACTTCACTTCTGTATAGCTCTGTCCCTCTCCTTTGTGCTAATAACATCATACATATTACAGTTTTGTATACTATAGGCCCGTCAATATAGTTTTGAAATTGTTTTATGCAATTGCCTTTTAAATCAGATAGGAGGGTTGAAAGTTGAGCAGAAAATGCATTTATATTTTTTGTCTTGCAAATGAGTTTCAGCTCCAGGCAAGTTCGCTATAGATTCACTGTGACGAAAGAAATTTACAGCAAAGGGTTCTTGGAGTGAAAAGGTTATACCGAACTTTATTTCGAGGTGGCAGGTCAGTCCCTAGGCGCTACCACCGCTGGCCTCTGCTCTGCTCCCCTACAGCCTTGCAGCCCTGCCACCCAGTCTGGCAGAGCACTGGGCTGAACTCCTTACATTAACACAGTAATGGCTTATTGCCTAAAGGTGTGGAAGCGGTAGCATAGCAACAGGCCAGTTACATTTAGGATTCAGTTAGGATCCTGACCTTAGGAACCCTAGTTTATCCACATTGTCCTTTACATTTTTCTGTGTAGTTTGTCTTTACTGGTGCTTTGTTTCTTCATATGGATTCAGGTTACTGTCTTGTGTCCTTTCATTTTCGAAACCCTGAAGGGCTCCCTTTAGTATTTTTTGTAGGGAAGCTCTGGTTGCAATGAATTCTCTGAGTTTTTGTTTATGTGGAAATGTCTTAACTTCTTCATTCTTGAAGAATGGTTTTGCTGGTTACAGAATCCCTGGTTGGTGGGGTTTTCCTTCCAGCACTGACTGTGTTATCCCACAGCTTTTTGGCCTGTGTGGTTCTTGATGAGATCATACTTCTAGGCCAACAGGCCTGATATGAAAACTAGTAGGTAGCAGTGCTTGCTATTTGCCCATTTATGTTTTGATTTCTCCACCTCTCACGGAAGGGGCGTGCTCTGGGGTTGCTCCAGGAGTCTCAGGCTGCTGTGTAACTTTAGATGCCTAGAGGAGCCCGAGGTCCTAGAAGAGCTTGGGGAAAAAAATTTAAAGTCAGGCACCAAATAGTACATATCATACATATGTAAGAAAGAGTGCCTTCCATTTATATGAAGTTCAAGCAGGCAAAAACTAAACTGTGAGACTAGAAGTCAGGGTGGTGGTTCTCCTTGGTGGGATTATCTGGGATAGGGCTAGATAGAGGCTTCCAGGAGGTAGGCGCTGTTTACATTTTGGTCCAGCTGTACACAAGTATAAAAATTCCTAGAGCTGTCCACTTCAGACCTGTGCCTATGTTTGACATAAATTAAAAAATTAAGGGAAAATATGATTCTGGAAAGATGTATTCCAAACTATCAATAGTGAGGGAGTAAGAAAAGTAAAATTATGGGAGGAAACGGGATGGGAGTGTCACCATGTCTATCCTGCTTGGAAAAAAATTTTTGTTTTTGTTTTTACAATGTATTAGCAGATAAAAAGGATTTCTGTTTCGGAAAAATGTTAAATGAATAAAGATGTGCTGGAGGAAGGAATGCATTCCATTAGGTGTGTGTATGCATGAGCAGTGTAACACCGGAAGGAGGTGCAGACGGAGTGGGGGTCGTTGGGACAGTGTGGTGTCGCGACAGGCCTCGCGAAGGGCTGTGGCTGTAGCCACTCCCTTCTGCATTAGGCCTCATCCTGGGGCCTGGCATTGGCTGTTTCCATTCCAATGTGTTTCCCCTCATGGGCCAGGAGAAATCCACTCCTAAACATGGTCAAATCTAACCTAATCCCAAACCTGGGGGATTGGATAGCCCCGCAGGTCTTGGCACCCCCACATTCCAGTGTCTGTTTGTCCAGTGTGGGATGTGGCTCTGGGGGTGCCACCCCCACCCTGTACACTGGTCCCAGGAGACCTCAGCAAGCCTCCTCCTCCTCTAGTCCCTGTACCTCCACTTGGTGGCCTGACAGCACAAACTGGTCAGCTCGGCAGGTCTGTGAGGCATCTGATTGTTTTTAATCTGTACATGAGCAGACCAACCGTTTAGTAAGAGCAGGATTCCAGCAGGAGCTGTTGAGTGAGATTGTTTTCTGCGTGGGAAGAGCCCGGGTCTAGTTCTGTGTGTGTGCCTGTGCGCCTCGCCTCACTGGTGCCCTTGGCATTTGTTCTCAGCCAGCATCTGCTTTAACCTTTGCCTCCTCACCATGTGGTTTCCACGGGAGGAACCAAATACCTGGTGAGAAAAGCTGCTCGACACAAAGTCCCTTGTGTTGGTATATAATTGCCTAAATGCTTGTGAAGGAAGTAAAACAAAGGCAGAGGTGGGGTGGGGCCTCCTTGTCATGGTAGAAGAATGTGCCCTGTCCGTGGTTTAGAGCTGGTTTACACGGCTTTCGTGAGCTGCAGCCACTTCACTGTCCAACACACTTCAAAGGAGGGACTGGTTGTCTTCATTTTACAGATGAGGAAATGGAAACTCAGGAAGGTTCAGTCACCCCCCCCAGAGTCACCAGACCAGCTCAGCAATGGGCCAGGATGTATCTCTTGGCTCCTGGCCGAGTGCTTGTTCTCTACCAATGGCTGCTCGCCCTGCCCAATCTGTTGTGCACATCAGGATGCTTGCCTCGGGAAGGCTCTGTTCTCTCTTCTTCCAGCCTGGAGCAGCAAGTCAGCCCTCACCGCCGGCTTCTCTCCTAGGCCTTTCTCCGTGTCCTGTGGCATCCCCACTCCCCCAGCCCCCCACTTCTCCTGGTGGGATGTCGTTGGCAGGGTCCTCCCTTTCCCACTTACCTTCTGAGTAAGTTGTACATTATTACAATGAGCATGCATTATTTCTATAACCAAGGGGGGAGAAGTGCCAAAAACTGGTATCTCAATACAATCAATTTCAACCTACAATTTCATAAACAAAGCCCTGAAACTTGGAGAGAACATGTCCAAGGTGGTGAGTTTCAGAGGAAATGGCTGAGCCCGGATCTCCTGGCTCCTGTCTGCGTGGCTTTGCCTCTGGCGCCGTGCCTCGGTGCGAGTGGTCAAGCTTTCTAGTGTTTCCCTGGGCAGGAGTTTGGGGATCATTGTTTATGCCTCATAAAATGACTGAGTTTCCCCTACAGGACGGTGAGCAGGCAAGATCTAGGATATATTAATGAAATAAAGAGACACTTCTGTTTTGTTTTTAATGGAAAAAAACCCTAATCACCCTTCCCGTGGCAAGACCCTACCCACAGTTTACAAAAATGTTTTATAATTTTTGACTCGTAGCCTTTCAAGGCTAAGTTGCCATGCCCCTTAGTCCAACCCAAAAATACTTAGGAAAATTAAGGGGATGGGTTACATGTTCAGTTACACTTGAATTGCTGGATAAGCATCTTCATCTGGGATGGGTAGTGAGTGACCAAGCCTTGAATCCATACTGTTATGCTCCCTGGGGCCCAGCAGAGCCCTTCAAGATTCACAAGGTCCTGTCATGGGCCCATCATTGTGCTTGGACTTGTCCAAATCAGTCGATCAACAGTAGTCTTTTTCTTTCCAGAAACTCACAGATTTAAAATCTTTAGATTTGGCTAAGGTATTTTTTTGCTGAGAGTTGCAACGTAAGTCAAGTTCAAGAGAGTGCCCATCCCCACACCATTCTCCAACACGGGGCTTTTGCACCACTTTCTTTTTTGTTGGGAACCAGTCCGAACCATCCGTCTGATGGCACCGCTCAGACGCCCAGTAAGAAGGATCCGCAGTGCGGACCTCTGAAAGGAACATCCCCGCTCTCTCTCCTTATTATGATGGTGTTTGGAAATGTTGTTATTGGTCACTTTCACCTAAATTGGGTAACCAAATTTAATATACCCTGGGAGAAATGCCAGAGGCAAGACCCCCTAATTCTTCCAGGTGGTAAAGATTCCTCGAGACAACTGCTGGGCATAAAAGCCACGGGGCATAAATCTGCAAAGGAGTAAGAAGAGCTGACTTTTCAAAGGACAGTGCTTCTCTCTCACTTACCAACTGCACATCTCCCTGTGTGGCCCCGGGAGATGGCTGGTTAGCCAGAGACGGGTAAGATTCCTCAAGGGAGGACCAACCTGAGGCAGGAACAGTCACAGGGGGGCCGTCAGGTGAGCAATAGGGGGCCAACAGAGGTGAGGCTCAGAACCTCGCCCCCCCAGTTATGAGGGAAATCTCCTGCGCCCATGGCTGTTCTGTTGCCCTTGTCTCAGTTGGATCTATACCGTTTATAGGCATGAATCTGACGTCTACACTTGCTTTCCTACTGCATTAAACTCTACTTTTCATCTTTATCTTATATCAATATTTAAACAGCTTTCTATTAGAAACTATAATCTTTATTACTTTCACTTACTAGTTTAACATTTTATTAATGAATAGTAGGAGGGGGATGCGAGAAAGATATTGGAAACAAGTATTGAGTTACAATAAATGGAGATTGTTTGAGTGGGTTCCAGTTCCCCCTCCCCACTCCTATGTGGCCTCTAGATGGCATATTTGATGAATGTGGAAATAGGTGGGTTCAAAGAACAGGTGGTTCCCTCTGGCTAACCCGCCAGAGAACAGCTTGATAAATTATAAAAGTAATAAGAACAGGGCATTGCCTGACTTCAGATCCGAAAAATCCCCATTGTAAGTCTTACTGAAAATGGGTCCGAGGCACACTCCGTGAAATTTATCCCTGCCTGCCAAAAGGTCATCAGGTCCTTTTGGAGACAGCCTCTTTCTTTCCTACCAGAGATGGAGAATGGGAGTATAGCTATGAAAGAATAAGAACCCTACATAAAAGCAATAGAATAGTAAACTTTAAATAGTCATCTGTAAAAAAACCCAAGAATCTGGCACCTACCTAACCTTTGTGAGATTTTCTAACCACAGTGACTAGGAACAAACTTTACTTAGAAACTAGTAGACCACTAAGATATGTCAAAATGATTTAATCTCATTTTGTAAACTCATGTAACCCTGCTATACGTCAATTAAATGATTAATAACTGTACTGTACTTTATGTAATCAAAGAGTATATAAACAATCTGCTACTTTTAATTAAAGGCCAGGCTCAGCTTTTGCTAGTGTCTGTGTCCTCATTCACTCAGCCGCCGACGCCGTCCATCCTTCAGGGACCCCTGGACTAGCTGGAGCTGGACTCCGGCACTTTTTCTCTGGCTCCTCTCATTGCCTCAAAGATATGTTGTTTGGGGAGCATTTGATTGCCCGGGCCCTATTCAATCCTTGATTGAATGTATACCACACAAGGACTTTTGAAAAGGACCTTATGATTGTTCAGGCTTTGATGCCTTGAGCACAAGTTCGCTTTTGTTGTTTCAGTTCTGTTGACATGAGCAGACTGTGAGTATGCCTGGAGCTGGCAGGAGCAGGTGCAGCCCGGAGGCTTTGCTGCCTTATGGAGTAAAAAGGCCCCTGTTGCATAATGAGTTGAACCATAAAGGCAGAGCCTCCTCTTTCTCTACTTGTAAGTGTTCATGTTTATTTTGGAAGATGATCTAGGTGTTTTTGTTGTGAAGGGGCTTGTGTGGTGGAGGTGACCTTTTCAAAGATCAAAACCTTTGAGAAGCTCCCACAGGCGAAAATTGGGGAGAGGCCATGGATCCAATGCGGAAAGTAGGGGCCCAAATGACAGGCGTGTGTGGCACCCAGCAGGTGTTTAGTCAGAACTTCCTCTCTCCCTCCTCCGTGTGGGGGCCTGTCAGGGATTCTGTAACAAGGTCCTTGTAATGTAAGTGCTCTGCGATGGAGGAGGACTTGGGGGAAGCACAGAGCGTTTGAGAAAGCTGTCCCCTGGGTAAGGTTCAGAAGAGCAGGAAGGAGTGGGGAGAGTGGATCATGGCCCAGGGCTGTTGAGGCACCTGATGGAGGGGTGGGAGATTATGTGAGGAGCTGAGAACCGTCTGTAGTTCTGGAAGGTCTGCGGTGCTGCCCTCGGTGATTGGGATAATGGGTTCAGGAACTCTGCAACCTGGAAAAGAAATGAGCGTATCACTCAACCAGTTGTACTCAGACCAGTCAGGGCTACCTGTCAGTAGTGTGAGGGGGTGTCCCCACTGAGGACCCCACCCAACGCCTGCAGCCAACAGCCCTGCCCTTACCTGGTGAACTTCCATCTGGAATTGCCCTTGAAGACAGGCACCCAGTGCAAATAAAAATGTTGGAATTCACCAGTCCATCTACCCACCCCATGTTCAATAGAGAGAAACAGGCTCAGAGGAGTGAGGTGACTTCTTTCTAGATTATACAGCAAGTCAAAGGCAGAGTCCAGATTGACAGAGCTTGTACATCATACGGCTTGTCAAAAAGCCCCGCTCATGCCCAGCCCACTGTTCTTTAGACCACCACACCCCATCGGCATGTTCAAAAGTAAAATGACAATTAATGAATAGAATCACTTTGCGTTTCTTTGTTGAACTAACCTTGTTAGAGGTACAAAATTATTCTGACAAAATAACTGGCAGTCCTCAAAATGTTTTCAAATAAGAGATGTTGGTTTTATAAAGAATATGTTTTATAATTCTATCAAGCATACAATGCCATGGCTCATGAACTATTTATAATTTTGAATACAACAGGATTTAAATGAATTAACAAGATTCAGGCTACAAATAGCTTAAATGGGGATGTCAAAAGAATAAACTGTTACTTCCCCAACTTTCAGTCACATTTAAATCCTCAACTATGTGGAACTCCAGTGCCGTAATAACTTAAGAGAGAAAAACCCTAGGAATTGTGTTGGTGGAGTATTTTTCCAGCTTGGCTGGTAAGATTGGAAACAGTTTGTAGTTGAAATCCTGTGCTCTTGGAAGCTGCCCATTAAACCCTTCATCCTCCCAGATATTTAAAGTATAAAAAACATCACTTGTCTCTGAATCCGGGGCCAGCTCTTTTTACCAAGATGTAAGCTAAAGGATCAAAGTCCCTCAAGATTTAACTGAAACCACGAGAATATAAATCTGAAAAATAATAGTTTTTACTTCTGCTAAAATTTTTCCTATTGCCAATAGCATGTAACTGTATTACTTTCAACATAGCCTTTCATAATACCAAAGTTTTCTTGGTGTCTCAAATGTCTATTGCAGGGACACAAACTCAGAAACCTGGTAGTCATGTAAACAGGTGCATGACTGGAGGGTGGCCACTGGGAATGGTGATGACTGTGGCCAAGTAGACAGCATGGGCTCCTGGGCGGGGTGGGGGGCCACCTGCCAGGGGAATGCAGGGCCTGTGTTCCTAGCCCTTGTGATTTTCCAGAAGATGCCATAAATTCAGATTTGTAAGTGATATGTCTTAATTTTTAAACGTTAATGACTGTTCAGGTTTTCTTTCTTTGTTCTTGTAACATTGGGCAGACCACAGTTAGTGTTTTGCCCTTAGCCATTGCTAAATTGCTCTTCTGTTACTGCTAGACAGAATAAGGGCACCGCTGAATTGCCGAAGATAGTCTTAAGGGAAGTTCATCAATTTCTCTTTTTCTTTCCTTCACCTAGAGCATTTAACACGTGCTTGCGGTTTGGTTTTCCCTGTTTGTTAGCATTATTTTTCCCCTAACAAGGCCAAAGGGCTCTGATGCTCCTCACCAGCTCCTCCCGCCCTTTCTCGAGAAGCTGTGAGTTTGCCCAGGCCTACCACTCCCTTTGTCCTTGGGATATGTTTCAACGAAGAGTTGCAGCATTTCTGAATGTGATTTTTAGTACACGTTTTTAAAAATCAGAAATGCAGAGATGCACATACATTTGCAGGCAGGAAGCCCCGGCTGGCCGAAGGATGAGCAAGGGGATAGAGGTGCTAGGGCTCCAGCTTCAGCGAGCCGGAGGGTTTTCTAGGACTGTGCTGCCTAACACGCCAGCCCCCAGCTACATAGGACTGTTGAGCCCTTGGAGCGTGGCTTGAAAATACACAGTGGATTTGGAAACTGGGTGGGAAAAAGGGAAAATATCTCATTCTTTATATTGAGAATATGTTGAAATCATAGTAATTTGGATATACTGAATAAATAAAATATTGAAGTTAATTTTACCTTTTTATTTTTACTTTTTAATCCAGCTACTAGAAAATTTAAAATGATATCTGTGACTCTCATCATATTCCACCGGGTAGTGCTGCCCTGGAACTTCTTCTGTAAGCGTCCAGATAGTAAATATGTAGCCGCAGACCATGTGTGAATGAATGCCGGTGGCTGGGTCCCGATAAAACTGTACTTACAAAAGCAGGCAGGGACAGATTTGCTGACAAAAGCCAGGGGGAATGTGGGGAGGGGGCACTTCTAATGGGGGTGGTGATTCTGTTTCTTGATCTGGGTGCTGGTTAAGTGAGTGTGCTAACTTTCTGAAAGTCCATCAAGCTATTTATGTATAGTTTGTGTAGTTTTCCATATGTACATTCTACGTCAATAAACTGACTTAAAAAGAACTTGCTCTTGTCAGTCAGTAACGATCCTCTTCCCACTTTAAGAATAAAACCATTTCTTCGGTTCTCCACCAGTAAGTTACTGTTTATTTGTCCCAAATGATCTGGTTTTCTCCCAAGTGTCTGTAACTCCTGTCTTACTATACATCCGTTCTGTATAACGGTCACCACCTTCGGAGGAATTGCGCAGGGACAAAAGTCAAGCCCCTGCCCACTTGGGCAGATGCAAGGGAACAGAATTCAGTGGGTGTCAAAAGCTTAAACTGTATAAAAGTTGTACATGCCTAAATCACCAGATTTTGCCAAATTAAAAAAAAACAACTCTGGTCTCCTGTGAGCTCATCCTGTCTGCAGAATGAATAAATGGTTTTAATATTTTGTCATTTAAATATAGACAGTCAGCAAAGTATGACTTTTCCTTCTGGACCTTGATGCTGGCCATCAGGGCAATTTCTGCATGCCTGTTCAGATCTGAGGAGAGAGCCTGGAAAACGGGCTGAGGTCTGGGTGCAGGAACTCATACACAACCAGTCCCTGTAGCTGAGAAAGCATCCTTCCACCCCAGCCGTTCTTTGCTCCTACTCTGCATTGACTTGCAGAGAGGGAGCTTCCAGAAGTGGCAACATTTTTAAATCAATCTTAACTTTTCGCCTGTGGATACAGCTGCATTGACACAAAGCCACGTTTGAGGCCTGTTGTCTCGGAAGCCTGGCACCACGGAGTGTTTTCCTACTGGGACCCGTAATGGCTGGCCTTTAAGAGTGGTCCTGTGTTCAGTTTTATCAATGTGGTGCTTGAACTGGACTTTCAGCTGACCTCTAAAAGGAAATAGTTTTAAAAGGAAGAATTTTAAGTCTGCCAAGAGTCAGATAATGGCACAGCACAGAAAGAGCAAGGGTTTTGCGGGTTTTATATTAAAATACAAGTCTCTTAATGCCTCGAAACAGCAGCCTCCAGTAATGTGAAGTTTAATATGTGAGGCTAGAAAAGGCAGTTTTAAAGATCAAAATTGTCCCTCTTTGTTCCGTGTGATTTATTGGAAAGGAACAAGTTCCCTTCTCCTGAGCCTCCTACCTCTATTTTTGGTTTTATTCAAATGACTGTTCCCATTAAAGTACATTTCAAAGGACCCTGAAAAGGGCCGTATGCTGTGTTCACAAGGGCCTCGCGCCTCAGGCGTTTTTACCCTGGGCCCTCTGCAAAGACGTGCCTGGGGGTCAAAGGCCACTAACATTTGGTTAATCCAGTCTCATCAGTTATCTTGTGACCTGCACATCTCTTCTTTTGCCCAAATGGTGATCAAGTGAGAGGACCTTTGAGAAAGAGGTGTGTGTGGGGTTTCACTCACCGTCCCAGCAAGGTCAGCTCCTCCCAGTGGAGGCTGTTGTTTGTCCTGTGGGTGATCATTTGTATGGAGAATTGCTGTGTATCCCCTCAGGGTGGCTTCTGACTGAGTGCTGGACAGCGGACATACACCAGCATGAGACATGCCACCTATGGTTCACACAAACCAGTCGCCACTCTTGTCATCTTACTTTCTGTTTGTTGCAGTCACTCTGATAGACGGGATTGTAAAGAACAGCACAGCCTTCTTCTAAAGGAGGTTCGGGGACCCCCGAGTTTGGCGGACATGTCATCTGGTCTTCCATCCCCTGACACATGCCCCTGGCGCAGTGTGTCCAGTTACAAGAACAGGCCCTGGGGCGATGGGTGCTGGGGTTAGAAATGGCTGCGGAAAGGAGGTCTGCTTGCACTACAGCCTCATACTCATCTCCAGGCCTTCTGGGAACCAGGACCACCGTGGAGCAGGGGGACAAAGTGGAAGCCCTGAGGCAAGTGAGGTACAGGCAGGAAACGGGCCTGGATGATGCATGTGGAGCCAGGCCAAAGGGGAGCCTGTCCGAGAGGAAGGAAAGATTTGCAGCTTCAGGAGTTCTAGATACAGTTGAAGCTTGGAACCAGGCATAGAAGAAGGGGTTTGGGAAATGTTTCCATTACTGGGGAGGCCTTTCCAGGTGCCAGAGATCCAGAGGGACAAAGAAGCCTGGGCTCCTGGGTTCCAGGCTGTGGTGACTGCACTGGGGCTGGGAGGGTGTGTTAGTGAGCGATAGCCTCGATCATGCTGCCTAACAAAGCTCCCCCAAACTCAGGGGCATATACCACAAGCGTTTCTTTCTTGCTGTCTCGTCTGCAGGTTGGCTGGAGTTAGTTGATCCGGGCTGCACACAGCTGGGTGTGGCTCCGGTACATCATTGGTTCAGGTCTGCTACACATGCCTCTCATCCTTCCTGGGCTCTCTGGGATGTGCTCTTGTGGCCATGGCAGAGGCACGAGAGCACAAGTCCAGCTGCATAAGCACTTTTAAAGCCAATGCTAATATCATTTATTTTGCTGGCTAAAGTAAGTCCTGCAACTAAGCCTGACATCCAGGGGGCAGGGAAATATGCGCTGCCTCTATTGAGGGGACCTGCAAAGTCACGTGACAAAGGGTGTGGATAGAGAGAGGGGTAGAGAATTGGAGGTAGATAACATGATCAAGTTGGTATCTTCCAGCATGTCCAGGTGGTGGTCACTGCTTAGGATGGACTCCCACTAACTAAACTCACACAGCGAATACTTAAGCCAGAATGCCAATGTATTGACTTGCAATGAGAAGCCTAAATATGTTGTAGACTAGATAACTCCTGTCATCCACTCAGTGTATTCTTTTCATATAGTAAAGCTACCTTGGAGCATCAAGTCATAATTCAAATTTTGCTTATGAACATGAAGACAGAGCAAGGGTGTTGGTTAGTGATCTTAAAGGCTTCAATTATCCAGGTCTCTTTGCCACAGGCTCCATCTCTACTATAAGAAAATACGTGCCAGAGGAGTTCTTGGGCAGGCCATCTCCCTTTAGGTGGGGACAGTGCCAACTTATTTTATGAACTATGCCTTCATAGCTTCTCCGATCATTCTTGACTTATATTCTTTCTTTAGGTACCAGGTAACTGACTCAACTGTAGCTTTAGAGATAATGAAAGTATTCTTCTGTGACTATAAGCTGATCATCATACCGAGAAGTAAGGCACTTGCAAGACTCCCCATTTACCCAGTTGCTATTGCATAGGACACGTTGCTTTATATTCATTAATATCTCTGAAATTGCAATGGGTACAACTGACGACATCTCACAATTCCTGTTGGCCACATGGTCATGAGGTGGTTGTCATTTGCTGTGTGTGTACAAACTTGCTTGTTACCCTCAGGGACCTGACTAGATGCCACAAAATAAAATTTAAAGGATTAGAAAGCATTGTGTCATAGTTTAATTGGCAAAGTTTGTCCTACTAGATGGTATTAAAATAATGGTGGTCTTATTATCAGTGGTGTCTCAGATGCTATCAAATTTAGTATTTCTACCCTGGAGCATTCCAGCAAGTGGATATCAGAAGTGGAACTAGAACCATGAGTGAAGCAACTCCAGACCCTGTGGGTGGCAAGTAATGGGGAAACAGGGAAAGAGAACTACTCTTTGTGTGGCTTTTTAAAGCCTTTATATGCACTGGATTATCTTAGCTTCTATCTGCCTTCATTTTTTTAAAAGTTATATTTACTGAGGTATAATTTTCATATGGTAAAAGTAAAATCCTAGATGGACTTCATGCATACAACCCTGTAACCACTGTTCGGATCAAGATACAGAACATCCCCATACCCCCCCGGGTGATGGCACCACTCTTTGTTGGTACCACTCCCGAACAAGAATAGCTGCTTTTCTGATACTTGTCACCATAGATTCGCTTTTGCCTAATTTATGGCATAAAATATGTACACTTTGGGGACCGGCTCCTTTTGCTCGATATAATATTTTTGAGAGTCATCCCTCTTGTGATACCTATCAATAATTTCTTCCCTTTGATTCCCTTTAATTCCATTGCATGAATATACCACAATTTGTTTATCCATTTTCCTGTTAATAGATATTTGTTTCTAGTTTGACCTATTATAAGTTAAGTTGCCATGCACATTCTTGTACCTATATCTTTTTGTGGACACTTATACTCATTTATCCTGTATGTATACCTTGAAGTAGAATTCCTTGTTGCAGGGTAGGCATAGGTTTTCCAAAGTGATTGGACCAAATTTTACTTCCATTAACAGTGTATGAGAGTTCCAGTTGCTCCACATCCTTGCCAGTGCTTGATGTGGTCAGTCTCTTAAATTTTATCCATTCAGCTGGTTACAAGGGTGTATCTTATTATGGTTTTAATTCAGGTTTTCCTGATGAGTAGTAATATTGAACACCTTTACATAGGCTTTAGATTTGTATATTCTCTTTAGTGAAGGGTCCACTCAAGTCTTTTTTTCCTTTTAAAAATTTCTTTTCTCTTATTGTTTTTCAGATATAAAAATATATGTATAGTATGGTCATAAGTTCTTTGTTATATGTATGTATTTAGAGTATCTCCTCTCATTCTATGACTCATTCATTCACTTTTAGTGATGTGTTTGTTAAACAAAGTTTTTCATTTTAATGGAAGTCCATTTTATCCTTTCTTAATTTATAAGTGTTTCTTTTGTTTCTTTCGTTCTTGCTTTTTATGTCCAGCTTAAGAAACCTTTGCCTGCCCCTTATTTCCCTGGCCTAATAACTGGTGTCTCTTGCCAATTCATATGCATGCCAAAGTCAATGTATTTTCTTGAGCAGTGAGAATGGAAATCAGGTCAGGCTAAATCTGGGTGAAGCAGAAAGTATGCCAGAGATTAAGTGAGGATGATGGAGTCAGCAGATTTGCAGAACAGACTGAAGCAGAAAGGGGCCCAACACAAATTTTTGATCCAAGGACCTGAAAGGAAAAATGTGTTCTAGAGGACTTGTGGTTAGGTAACCAGATAATTAACTGTATTGCTGTCTAGGCCACTTTGTATCTCAAAGTGTTTTGAGTCTTGTCAGACTCCTTCATAAAATCAGGCTTCAGAAAGTTCACAACTTCAGGTTTATTTCCTGGAAACATTAAGAAGTCAACAAAGTTTATGTTTTAGGGATATGATGTTAATGCCTAGTAGCCATCATTTTTCTTCTAAGTATTCAAAACCCATCATCTTAATAATCCTTTATTGACCATATTCATAAAATAAAAACTCTACTTGGAGTAACATTTACCCCTTCCTAGCCCTCTGACTTCTCCCCCATTCTGCATAAGTTTTCCTAAAAAAGATCAAAGTCAATAATTCCATGGCCTCATGTGTTTTCCTACAGTCCAGGATAAATGTTTGGGTTTGCTTTTCATAAAGAGACTCTGGCAGGTACCGAATGGAACTGCCCAGGCAGTGGGGACCAGAGCCAAGTGGGAGCTGGCAAGAAGCACAGGGCATGCAGGGAAAAGGCGGTGCAGTTGAAGCTCTGGAGGACAGAAGTGTATGTCCCAAAGTGGACTGAGATCAGATCTGAGTTGAGTGGAGTTGGGTTGAGACCCCGCAGCTGAGGAGATGGGCTCTGGAGGTTACGCGGCTGTGGGGCTTTCCTGGGAAGGCAAAACAGCTGTATAGTGAGAACATACCTCCATGCCATGCCATTCCAAGAGCTTTAGCCTCAGAATATTGGGACAATAAGAATGGAGCTGAGTCTCCTAGCAGATAGTCATTGGCAAGGACAAGGTAGAGAGTAGCCACTCGGCATCCATGAAGGCCATCTGGATGAGGCTGGGTGAGGCCTGCACCCTCAGCATGGATGAGCGTGGTGCAGTAGAGCGAGAGGACTCTCGGGTGTCAGATGTACCTTCTTCTCATCCTGGCTCTACGACACTTAGTGATTGTACAACACCAGGGAAGCTGAGATCTCCATCCTAAGATTAATAAGAGGCTCTAACAGAAGAGTGTATATAAAATGCTAAGTTTCCTGTTTTCCTGCTGTTTCTTTGGTTCCTCCTTCCTGTTGGTCTACCCAACAGATGGCTCTTAGGCCTTGTCTTTCGTGCCCACAGTGCAGCACCGGCTTAATTGAGGAATCACGGTATTTTGAAAGGAAACCTTCCCTTGGCTCCTGTGTAGACCCTCTATTCCATGACAACAGCTACCATGTGCTAGGGCTGCTGCAAAAAAAATACTGCAGACTCGGTGGTTTAAAAAGCATACATTCATTTTTCTCCAAGCTCTGGATGCTGGAAGTTCAAGACCAAGGTGCCAGCAGGATTGTGTTCTTCTGAGGCCTCTGTCCTTGGTTTGCAGATGGCCACTTCTTGCTTCCTCTTCAGTCTTCCCCTGTGTGTGCACCTCCCTGGTCACTCCGTTTGTCCTAATCTCCCCTTCTTATAAGGACACTGGTCAGACTGGATTAGGGCTTAACCTAACAGCCTCATTTTAACTCAGTTACCTCTTTAAAGGCCTTATCTCAAATACAGTCACATTCTGAGGTACAGGGGTTAGGGCTGTAACATGAATTTGGGGGACAAAATTCATGAATCTTGAATCTTGAACGTATATCACTCAGGGTCTGCTCCTGGGGGGGCCCAAACTATGACAGGATGCTATAGTTTGAGTGTCTGTGTCTCCCCAGAAATTGTATGTTGAAATCCTAATGCCCAAGTTGATGGTATTAGGAGGCACGGCTTTGGGGGGGTGTTTAGGTCATAATGGTGGAGCCCTCATCGACTAGATGCCTCTTGACTAGATGGCCTACTGACACAAATTCAGTAATTCCAGAATTCAACGCATTATCCTTTCCCTAAATCCATCCCTTCCTTGCCAACCTGTAGATTTATGTAAGATGAGCACTATCTCATATGAGTCTTACCCATTTGTTGCATCAATGTGAATAGGAAAAATTGAGAAGAGCAGTATATATGCACAAGGAGGGGGCAGCATAAATATGTAGCCTGGTCTGAAGCACATGACCTTGGAGTCCTCACTTGTTTTTGCCATCTGCTCCCTGTTGACTTTGGAAACCTTGTTTTGCATCTTTACACCTTTTTTCAGGTTGATCAGGATGCCACCCTCTCATGGATGTTGTAAGAACGATATGAGACTGTGCGCGTGGCCCAGCTGTGTACCCTTGGGCCTTACCATTCCAGTTCACACCAGCTGACTTCTGGCACCTACCATTTGCATCTCTCTGCCGAAAGAGAGCAGCAGTGGCCCTCAACCGACAGTTGATGGAAACTGGTGTGTACATACCCCAGCTCCCTCACCCTGTCAGTTGGGATCCCTCTGATGCTTGTGTTTGACATCATTTGCCAGAGTTTCCTTGTGAGATTAAACTCCGGGTGTTGACAGTGGTAACTGACTTGAAAAACATCTTTCCCTTCCTTGTCTCATTCTCCATTCATCTATTAGTATTTTCTGGAATCCTCTCCCCCAGAGATACTTGGAATGGAATCCTTGTCTCAGGGTCTGCTCCTGGGGGGACCCAAACTAAGACAGGATGCTATAGTTTGAGTGTCTGTGTCTCCCCAAAAGTCATATGTTGAAATCCTAATGCCCAAGTTGATGGTATTAGGAGGCACAGCTTTGGGGAGGTGTTTAGGTCATAATGGTGGAGCCCTCATAAATAGGACTAGTGCCTTATGAAATAGACCCCACAGAGCTCTCCAGCTCCTTCCTCTCTGCGAGGACCCAACAAGAGGTCCTGCAGCCAGGAAGAGGCCCCTCACCCAATCATGCTGACAACCTGATCTAGCACTTCCAGCCTCCAGAGGTGTGAGCAATACATTTCTGTTGGTTATAATAATTGGTATTGTGTTATAGCAGCTCCAGAGGACCAAGACAGAGTATGTCAACGCTTGTCTCAGTGCCTAGCATCTAGCGAGTGCCCAGAACTGTGGTTATTTCTGCCATTATTAAGTCATTCATCAGTAGAAAGCCTGTGGTGCCCGTGAGTGGGAGAGAAGTCCTGCCGGCTGTGTGCATCAATGCGCTGCAGCGGGAAGCCCTGTGCAGGCATCACAAGGCTGTGAGAGCCCAGTTAAGAACATTGGCTCCCCAAGGAGGGAAAAATTGTTTTTTTCTGGTGGCAGTTGGGGACAAAAAATCTTAATCTTTTTATGTATACATCACAGAGATACATATGACATATCAAATATATGGTATATGTATGTGGTATTGAAATTCAGGCAGGGGTAGGGGGATGGCCATTAGAAGAAATGTCAAAAAAGGCTCCTGAGAGGGGAGCGGAAGCAGCGATGATGAAACCCCATTGGTTCACAATAAGCAAGGAGAGTTATTGTCGACAGCGCCCTGGCTTTGGACTTCCTGAGGGGTACCCTTTGGCTTGCAGGGTTCATGCCCTCTCCTCTCGAGTGGAGGGTTAGCAGTTGAATTTTCATGAAGTTGTTTGGTTAAATTTGCCCAGTGAAGCACCAGGCTTTTTGGCAAAACATGCATCTGTTTGTGGTTCAGATTTTCCTGGCTTCTCTTATAACCAGACTTGGTTATGTTTTGAGAACCACGAGGCTTGGCTCTAATGGACAAGATGACCAGTCTGTCCAGCACAGTGTGCTTTGAATCTTTCCTTCTGATTTCTCCAAAGCTTCTCTTCCTCCTGGCTGGCAGCACTGAACTTGACAAGAAGGAAAAAGGACCAAATTCGTTTGTTTCAACCCATATTTCTTTTGTCAAAGCGTGATTGTTAAAGGGTTTTAAAAACAGAGCTCTCCTGCAGACGTGTAGTGAGTGAAGCTTACAGGTTCATTTCACTCATTAGGAAGCCATCCGCAGGAAGGCCCAGCTAGTTCAAAGTAGGACACAGGAGACTGATACGTACTTGCAAGTAGTTCAGAGCAGAGCTGCTGAGAAATGCTCGTAACTTAGACACAAAACTAGTTGCCACTGTGCAGGACAAACCATCATCTTTGGAGTTGTTCTCTGGATAAATGTACTTTGCAAATTATATTGGCATGATTATATCTGGATTTTCTGGACAATTTGTCTTAAGTTATCATTGAGATTCACTTTAACATTTTCTATACCAGTCAGTCTGGGCTAGGAAATCGTAACAAGCTTTAGTTCTTCATTTTCCCTTTTGAGTATCTGAAAGACTATCTAGAAAAGTTGAACTAATTTGTCTCTTTTTCACATCAAAGGCACCTGGAAGCCAGGTGCATTCAGTGGTTCTCTGTAAATGTTTATGATACCCTCATATGTAGCATTTGCCTATTTCCATGGTGTGAGTACTCTGGCCATGGTGAATTTCAGTCTACCAATGTGATGTCATTAAAAGCAGAGTTGGGAAGAGATACATACAATCACTATTGCGAGCCAGTATTTTCCGGTTCCAGCAGATAACTGGGAGTGTGCTCTGACATACATGTTTATGTTATTGTCATGGCATTCAAGTTACTTTGCAAGGATATGGAATCAGGGCCACTAGGTAAAAATCTCTGAAGAAGCTGGAAGATCAGCTTATCCATGATTCTACAACTATAATCCCTGGACTCCTAAAATTCCTTGAGGGTCCCTCATGAGTTACACAAACTTTAATTCAAATTTCTTTTTTAAAGTTCTATTTTAAAAAATACAGTGAAGGTACACAAATGCACATATATGTAGCAAACATATAAAGAAATATATGGAACTGATGAATGCCAAGTTTAGAATTCTCGTAACTTGTGAGAAGGAAAAGAGGGATTGATGAGGAGGAATTCACAGGGGTAGTGAGCACAGAGGTGTGTAATACTGTCCTTAAACTCTTTTGTACCCTACAGACTGTAACTTAGCAAGACACACACCCACAGATGCCTTTTATATCAAATTACAAACCTTTCACAAACACTAACAGGACATGGTGCTGCCAGCCCAGCTTATTTTGCACAAGTGGAGTAAAGCTTTCTCCTGTCCTGCCCTCTCTGTTTCAGCATTTCCCAGTGCAGCATGGTGAGCTCTTCAAAAACATTAAACTGTCACTGAGAATCTTATTTTACTGTATTTTATCTAATGAGGCAGTGGAATGTACTTTTCAATTTTGAGACAATTTCAAAATTAATAAACGTGGTGAGTATAGTAGAAAGAATACTAGTATGTTATTTATTTACCCAGACTAATAGATTTTTGACATATTGCCACATTTGTTTGAGCATTCCTTCTCTCCTATACACACACACCTTTTCTAAATGCCTTGAGAGTAAGTTGCATGCATCACGTCTCTGGATTACTTAATACTCCCATGTTTGCTGCTTCTTAACGTCACCACAGTACATTTGTCAAATTCGGGAAATTTAACGTTGCTGCAATACTTTAAGTTACAGGTCCTATTCCAGTATCATCAAATATCCCAACAATGTCATTTATAGCAATTTTATTTTTTATTTTTCAGATTCAGGACCCAGTCCAGGATCACACACTGTGTTGAGCTATTTCTCTTTAGACCCCTTCAATCTGAAATGAATCCTTGGCCTTTCTCTGTCTTTGAAAATGTCTCTGTCTTGACATTTCTGAGGAGCTCAAGCCAGTTGTGTTTGCAGAGTGACTGTCAGTTGGGCGTGTCTGAGGCTCCTCACCAGCGGATTCCGGTCACGTGCTCTTGGCGGGCATGCCACAGAAATGATGCTACACCCTCCTTAGCGCCCGGTACCAGGAGGCATATGTGGCGCGTAGCTCTGGTGGCTGGTTAAGGTGGTGTGCTCAGGTTTCTCTGCAGTGGAAGAGTTTTGGGAGCCATGATTTGACTAAAAATCAGGGATGAGTCGAGGGAGAGTTAGTCATTTATACTGCCCCACCTGGATGGTGGCTTCCGTTGATCTGAAAGTGTCATGCAGCGGCCTACGCTAGCTGCTCTCCAAGCTGTGGGGCATTTCTGTGGCCCGGGGAATAGCAGCCTCAGTGGCCTGTTGTGTGGTGGGCGCTGCAGAGGCCACCCGCGTCTGCATGTCTGGTGCAGGAAGAGCTGAGTAAGTTCTCTGACAGGAGCCGGCCCCAGGTGGTGCCTGTCGGCGTGTGGTTGTCCCCCTGTTGGGTGATGTAATATTTGTGCAGTGTGGCTTTTCTGAGGTTTCCCACTTTCCTGTATAAAATGTGGACAGTGTTTCCTCTATGCCAGGGCTGCTGACGTGCCAGGCCACAAGTCAGGCATTGCCTGACCTAGGTTGGGACAGCGGCCTCTCACAGGAAAACAGGAAATTAGAATATATGCACTTTTCACGTACTGGCTGAATTACAAGTTTCTCAGTGGTTCCATGTGGCTTGAATAGGATAATTTTCCTTCATGGAGTAAAATACCCAAACTAAGTAAGATGTATTTTATTGAGTAACATTTTATTTTAGTGAATTATTTAGTGTCTGGCACTGTTGTAAGTGCAATCCCAGATTCACTCAGGAATTCGTTCTGCAGGTTTTCACTGGACCAGGAAGCCTAGTATGGCAGGACAGATGTTACTCCCTTGTCCACATTTTACAGACATGCTGGGCCTGCTAAATGTTAGGCAACCTGTGGGGCCCTGCCCTGCAGAAGCACTGGCCTGGGGGTGATAGAGGATTAGAATGTCTTGGGTGGGGCCACGCCCCCATGGGAGGGGAGCCCTAATGGTGGGGGGCAGGGGAGGTTGCAACAGAGGAGGTGGTTCTTGGCCTGAGTCTTGAGAGGTAGAAGTGTGTTCACCAGGCGGCATTTTAAACAGAGACTGGCAGAGATACAGTGGCGTGGCAGGCGAAGGTGGGCTCATGGCGGGGCTCAGAAATGGGAATACGG
The DNA here is from genome assembly GCA_029783875.1 of Phataginus tricuspis. Lineage (NCBI taxonomy): Eukaryota > Metazoa > Chordata > Mammalia > Pholidota > Manidae > Phataginus > Phataginus tricuspis. The sequence continues at coordinate 3,518,970 of JAQQAC010020895.1, read as the reverse complement.
GCTTGAGTCACACTGGGGAAGATCATGTGCATACTTACATCATAGAGTTTGGACTTGATGGTTAAGTGTCAGGGGCATCTTGATTACATTTTTTGTTTTAGAGCAAGCAAGGTTTCTCAGACTTGAGGGAAAGTTCTGGGAAAGAAAGCTCTCACTCACCCTTCTGGGGGAGCAGACTTGCATCTAAAGATATAAATTTGAGGGGGTGAAGCCTGAAGCCACGACAGCCATCGCACCGCTGGCCACGCTGCGGGTGGGTGGCACTGACCCCAGGAAGGCAGAGCCAGGGACAAGAGACAGCCCGGGACTAGGGCCTCGTTGAAGTCACGGAGCCACAGCCATGCCTCCTGAAGCCCACTGCTGGACTTCAGTGCGTGCCGTCATTTTTGCCACTTAGTTATTTTTAAGTTTTTATTTTGAAATAATTTCAAACTTCCAGGAAAGTTGTGGGAGAGTTCGGACCACTCCTGCTGGCCATTTCTGCAGATGGATGCTTTTTGCTGCATTTGCTGTCTCCTTCTCCGAACCAGCTGAGAGCAGGTTGTGGACATCACACCCTTTAGCACTTCCTGTTTCTGTAGGCAGTTCTTAAGAACAGGACGTCCTCTACATTCCCACAGCCCTGTCATCCAAGACAGCCTAATCACTGCTACGGTATTTTTATCTAAATATCAGGTGCTATTTCTTAAATTTTCCCAGTAATGGCCTTTGTACCATGTTTCTTTCGCCAGCCGAGGATCATATGTTTTCTGGGGATTCTGGTCTTTTTAATCTCTGTAAGCTAGAATGAGTCTTCAGTTTTTCTTTGTCTTTCATGACATTGGTAATTTTTCAGAATCCAGGCCATTTCTTTTGTTAGATGACCTCAATTGGGGTGTAAGTGATGGTTCCCTGTGATTAGATTCAGGTCCCAGGCTGGGACTATCCTGTACTTGATGTATTCTGCCCGGGGCATGATGTCAGGAAGAATACAGCATCTGTCTACACTCACTGGGGATATTAATTTTGATCACCTGGTCAAAGTGTCTCATTTCTTTACCGTATGGCTACTACCATTCCTCCTGCGATTAATGAGCAATCTGTAAGGAGCCATTACTGTTTATTTTTAAGCCAATTTGAATTGGGTTTTCTATTATTTACAACATAAAAGCTCTTTACCGATTCAAGAACTCATTTATAGTGTGGAATTAATTGCTGATTACCATGGAGAAATAAGCTAGGGATTATAGTCAGAAAAATGCCAAGATTGTCTTAAAAGCTTAATTGCGGTCAGATGGGAGCAGAGCTAGACTGAAATCCATGGGTGTGGTGAAAGGGTTAATCGTTTGGTGATACTTCTTAGTGTCTGAATTTATGTTGCAAGGGCTGGAGGGAAAAAAAAAAGATTCTCTGTAAGTAGAAATTATATCCCCTGTTCAAAGTACACTTACTAATTGCACTGAATGTAACATAATATTTTAACTTGCTTGCAAATTTGCAACAATTTGCAAATAAATCTTCCATTCCAATTTCTTCATCACTCTTAGTGGGATAATGTTAGTTATACTCACAAAGGATAGTGATTATTTAAAGGGACATACAAGTTATATTCAAAATATGTTTGTGTATTTCTTCTGGATTTTTTATTGGCAAAAATGTTTTCATTAATGGTTAATTCAGTACCAGTTGAGCATGATTCCCAATAGAAGTAGTGAGCAAGACACTGAGAGAAAAATTCGATGTAACTCCTGGGGGTGGAAAATCCTGGGGCAAAATACCTTTGAAACAGATATCAGTCAAAGAGAGAAATAAAGTGGGAGAAACCTGTTTATTTCTTACAAGCAGTCATCCCACATTTCTGTGGACCAGGCTACAGAAGAAGAGCCCCCACCCAATCTCCCTGTCCAGATGTGCCCTCCCTTGCCCTTTTCATTACCTATCGATATGGAGATGGACTACCCCTCTCCACCCCTTGGACACCCCTATTGATATGGAGATACACTAAAGCCAGGTGAGAGATTCTGGAAATAATGAAATTTTACCCACAGGCCACCCCTCCAGAAATCTTGCCTTATAATCTATTCATTCCCCATCTTCCTCTAGGAGCCTCTAGGCGAGAAGACTGGAACATTGTAACCAGACTAATAACACACAATAGCAACAGCAATAAAATCATGATAATCCTCAAGCCAGAGGATTCAGCTACGTTCAAAGTCCCATGCAGATTAAGTCCATAGTTCGCCCATTCCGCAAGCAGGCAGTAGCCGAACAGGTAGGGAGTTCAGAGCAATCAGCATGCGGCAGCTACAGCCAGGGGGCACATCCAGGCCACAAGAACTGTAAAAGAAAATAACCTTAAGGCGATAAGATACATGTTTTAATGACACCAGCATAGGCAAATCTTCTCCATCAGGTAGGATGCATGAAAGAGAGTGGTCCTGTGATAGGACAGTGGCAGGAACGGGGTCTCGTCCTGGTCTAGGATACCAGACTTTCACCCCCTCCCTGTGGGAGTTACGGATGGGTCAGTTATAGGGCTACGGGAGGTACATGCACTGGCCATAAAGATAAAACAAAACTTCCCCATAAGATGCTCTTGCCTCCCAGATGTTTGGGGTACACTACCATAAACTTTGAGGGTCACTCTGGCATTACTCTAGGAATACACAGGAGGACAGCTTCCAAGCCTTTCCCCCAAGGTGCCAGAAGGGCCAAACATCACTGGTCCATGTGTTGAAATGTCCAGGGCCACGTCCGCTTAACAGAGTCTCCAGGGTTTAATGCAGTGGGGGCTGGCAGCAGGATGTTGCTCTGCTGGCCCTATCCTGGCTTCAAAAACTCCTCTTTGGTTTGCACATAAAGTTGTATAGGAGAGGCAGCAACGTGTGTTAGCATGTCCACAGGGCTCAAGACTGCTTTTCGGGGCTTCTCATTCAAACACCATAGCATTGTCTGTAAATGAACTGACTAGCCCGGTAGACTACTGGTGTCTGACTTCAGCCCAGATTTCAGCAAACCATTGTACCTCTCTATCATGCCTGCCCTGTTATATGGTACAGTAAAGTTCCACTTTATTCCTAGTTGCTGCACCCATTCTTGTAACACATGTGCAGTAAACTGGGCGCCTTGATTGCTGTCAATCATCTGCAGCCAGCCAGACGCTGCAGAGTCGCTCTAGGCCCCTTTTGGTTGTTTGCTGAGGTGCATGATATGCAGGAAAAGCAACCAAGAGCCCAGTAGCTGTGTCCACACAACTCATGGCATACCGATATTCTTCTGATATGGTCGGAGGCCAATATAGTCCATCTGCCACCTGACAAGGGGTATCGGCCCCTTTACTATTGTCCCATGTTGCTGCGGGACTCAGTGTAAGTCCCTTTTAGAGCACACATGCCTTGTGTGCTCCTTCCAGGCTCTGCTGACTTCTTCAAAGGTCAACAGCGAACCCCACCAACAGGCTAAAGCCCGCATTGTCTTTTGCCCTATGGGCAACAAACATTGATGTAACCATTGGGTTACATCAGGGACAGGCTTTCCTTCTAGCCAGAGCACCTGAGCCAGTGTGTCTGCTTCATCATTCCCTGGGGATGCCAAAGGCAAATGGCCAGTCACATGATATATGGTAACTGTCTTAGTCTGACCAGAGGCCCATAGGTCTTGCCACAACTCTTGCCCTCAAAGGGGCTGGTAACCAACCATCCAGTTGGCATGGTACAGTGTCAGTAGCCACAGGGTCAAGTCCCAGTAGACGGCCCAGCTGTCAGTGCAGACAGTTAGGGGGGAAGGCTCCTAGGTGATCACGAGCCATACTGCCTGCAACTTAGCCCATTGACTGCTCTTCCCCTCTCCATCCTCCATCCATATTGTCTCAGTCTTAGGATGGAAAGCCACAGCCCTCCAATTCGGGGGCTGCCCACAACTGGAGCCATCTGTATACCAAGCATCTTCAGATATAAGGGCTTTTCTCTCCTGATAAGGACTCTCAGCTACCAATGGCTCAAAAGCAAGTTCTTCCTGCTTTCCACTGGTGTACGTCACTGGCCCCAATAAGCATTGGCATTCTCCACTTCAGAGGCTAGTAGAGGGTGCTACACTGCTGTAAATACATGCCCCATCTGGCCAGTCTGTGTTACACCACTTTTGGGTCCAGTTTTGCACCCACCCCGCAATGGGATAGGCAGTTATTACCTTGGTCAAAGCTGTTCCAGTGATCAGCTCCGTAGCCAGCAAGGTGTGGTACACAGCAGCCAGTTGCTTCTCTATCAAGGTGACCTCTGCTCTTTTCCATAGCTGTGACCAGAATCCAATAGGCTGGTGTGTCCATTCAAGTCACTGCCAAAGACCCCATCTATAACCATCTTCAGTGACAGGAACATCTAGCTCACAGGACCTTGATGAGTCCATTACACTCCAAACCTGTATGGCCCTGACTGTTCGCTTAGCAGCAGTAAAAGCAGCTGCACATGTCTCATCCCATTCATACCAACTGGTTTAAGGGCTTCAGAATTTGTGCCAAATGCGGGATAAACTCTCTCCAGGAGCCCAAAAGACCCAAAAACTCTTGTAATACTGCCACAGTAGTAGGGGTAGGGAAAACCTGGACCTTGTCTATGACTAATTCTGGGATAACATTTGTTTTACCTGACCAGACAACCCCCAAGAACTTTAGAGACAAACTAGTTACCTGAACCTTGGTGCTGTTCACAGCCCATCCTTTCTCCTGTAGATGTTGCAGCAGTCTAGGAACTGCCCCTTCTAAATCTGCAAGAGAATCAGACGTGAGCATGATATAATCAATGTAGTGATACAGCCGCACCTATTAGCAGTTTCTTCCATGTGGCCAAGTCCTGGGCTACAAGTCTGTGACAAATGGTGGAACTGTGGAGGTAACTGTGGAGGTATCCCTGTAGAAGGACAGTGAATGTCCACTGCTGGCCTTCCCACATGAAGGCAACCTGTTCCTGACTTTCCTATGCTATGTCAGTAGAGAAGAAAGCATTAGCAAGGTCCACAACATAATGATATGTCCCCAGTTCATGACTGAGGGTGTCTAGAATGTCTGCTATAGAGGGGACAGCAGCATGCAAAAGGGGTGTGACTTTATTCAATTCCCTGTAATCCATGGTCATACGCCAGGAGTCGTCTGGCCTTTTCACTGGCCACACTGGGGAATTAGAAGGACTATGAACGGATTTTATGATGTCCACCTTCTCCAACTCCTGTAGAGTTTCTCCAATTTCCTTGTGTTCCCCAGGCAATTTATACTGCTTAATATTTGTCACTCACCGAAGTAAGGCAGAGCTACAGGTGAGTACTTAGCATGTCCTCTCTTTCTCTAGGGCATCGCATAGGTCAAAGCCCAGTTCCTCCAAGTGATACTGACATGTGTCTCTCCCCTGCCAAAGTCTCTCTCTCTCCTCGATAACCATTTCCACTATCTCAAGGAGAAGACATCCACAATCTCGTCTGCCTCCCGGCCACTCAGGTCCTCTAAGCAATCTTCTATCTCACAGAGAGCTAATTCCACAGCTTCTGGTGTCTCCACCCTTCCCCAATTCTGGGGAAGACCCCACTTCTCTAGGAGGTGCTTTACCCTAGACCATTTCCCCACGAGGGGCTCCCCAACTGGAAGCCCCACAGATAGGGGGCTCCAAAGTGGAGCTGCACCCTTTACTGCTGCAGCCACTGGGGCCTCCCCACCACAGGACGGGTTCTGGGCATCTCCCCATCTTCTCTAGAGGCAGTCTGCCCAAGGGTTGCACCCAAGTGGTCAGATTTTGGGTTCAGAGGTCCTGCCCACTACTGTCAGATATAAGTCCGGGGGGAAATCCTTGGGCAAAATACCTTTGAAAGTGAAATCAGTCAAAGGGAGAAATAAAGTAGAAGAAACTCATTAATTGCTACAAGCAGTCATCCACTTCTGCCCTCCCGTGTCTCTCACGACCAGGCTGCTGAAAAAGGGAGCCTACCCAACCTTTCCAGTCCAGATATGCCCTGGCTTGCCCGTGTAGTTACCTATTGATATGGAGATGGCCTACTTCTCTCCATCCCTTGGAAACACCTATCGATGTGGAGATACACTAAGGCCAGGAGAGAGATTGTGGAAATCTTGCAATTTTACCCACATCAAGCCAGCCCTCACTGGGGAGACTGGAGCCTGATCTCATGGATTCCCCTGGGAGACTGTGTGGAGTGTGTGTCTCAGAGCTTTCCCACCTCGGAGATGGAAAGCTGGGTCAAGAGAGCCAAGTCACTATTGCTCACAGGTTGCAGTGTGCTATGCACTGTGTGGCATCAAGGTCTTCCCTGCCTGGGGCTGCCAAGTTGGGCCACTTTCAACTCTCTGGGCTCCGTTCGGCAGTGTGGCTGGGAGTGACAACATGAAAATGTCACTTGTGCAGGTACTGAGCACAAAGGTGGGAAAAGTGGGTGCAGCCAGGAATTGTCTCCATCTCCACCTCTGTGGGCTCTCTAAGGTCTATTCTAGGGGGACAGAGCCAATCTATGCACCATCATTGCTGAGGTTGGAAAATTGGGTTGGAAATAGATCAAAAAGGGGCCCTGAATGCCCAAATAGGGAATGTGGATATTACATTCTGCACAATAGCTTGTGAGCAGGAAGCAGAATGCTGGGAAAAGATGGTCCCTGTGGTGTGGGCCTGCAGACGCAGACTGAAGCGATGCACAGACACCAGGGAGCTGCAGAAGCCATTAAGGTTGCCACAGCCTGAGGCCAGAGTGGACGTGGAAGGTAAAGGAAGATGACAGCTGTCTCAACAAGAAGACTGTGCAGAACTACAGAGTGAGTGATGCGCTAAGTGGAGTGAGGTTTCAAGCCTGGTGTTGTCATTAACGGGAGAGGGGACTTCAGAGGAACGGAATGTTAAGTGGAAAGTCAGCATTCGAAGCTGTATTTTAGAGAAAGAAACCAAAAATGAGTGCTTCTTTTGTAGACAGATATCTGATTTCAGAGAAGGAGGTAGGAAAGGAGGAAGAGGATTCTGCAAACACAGGTTTTGTTTTGCTTTTTTCTTTTTCTCAACAGGAACCAGACAAAATAAATAGCTGCCATCCACAAGTAATGCACACGTCAGCCAACTGAATGATTTGACTCTGCTACTTTTGTACACCTTGATGGAACAATAAAGGGAAAGAAAATAATCAAAACAGAGAGCAGGAAGGAAAAGGAAACACTCAAGCCCCAACTGAGAAGAATTAGGCAAAGCCTTGGTTAAAATAGAAGCTTCCTGGCTGCCAGGGACCCCTATGTTTGTAGACAGAGGTGCCATAAAACGTATGATGCCATAACAGGCAGGTAAATTGGAGAAAAAGCTCTTTGTAAATCAAAATATATGGTATACCGGCTGGGTCACTACCCCCACAGTATGGGACGTGAGCTCTCTTATATCTAGATCCCCAATTTGAGTCTGCCAGTGGGAACGGAGAAGGATGGTTGGGGCCAGCCTTGAAGCAGATGTGAACTACCTCTCTTGGCTTTAACAAAAACACTTTCAGCCTCCTGGAGAAGGGCAAGAAGACGATAAAGGCATGAACCTCTAATCTTCCCCATCGCTGAAGACCTGTTATAGCCACTCAAAGAGAAGGAGGCCTTGTTTTACCCAGATTCAGCTGTGGTGTGACTCTCGGGCATGTTCTAGTTTTTATTATCTGCAGTTACTCGAGGTCAACAAGCCGATTGTAGAGGGTCATAAGATACCCCCAGCCCCAGAACAAGGGCACATGGGGGCTTGATCTCAGGTGCAGGGCTGAGGGATTTTTCAGTGCTGACGGGTGTGTGTTGTCCTCCAAGACGAGGATGCTGGGTGGGGAAAGGCGGCTGGGTTAGGGTAAGGACAGTATTCACCCTCACAAACCCCTGTGGAAAGGGGCTGACCCTGCTGCCTGCCTTTCCCTGGGCCTCCACGCTAACGGTGCTGCCCTGTCTGGCCCCCTGGGCAGAGTCTGGTTCAGGCACCTCCACAAGAGGATAGGAGGGGGTAGACCACTGAGAAGGAAACGCTGTGTTTCAAAGAGACGCTGCAGAACCCCACAGAAACTATTGGCAGTTGCAGCATGTGCAAAATTGAGGAATGTGACACTGGGTTCATGTGGTGCCCTAACCTTAGGCACTCACTCATCTCTCCCAGCGAAGTGCATGAGTGCCACTGGTCAGCCAAGAGAGCCTTTTAAACATGCCGGAACCGAGGCACAAGTTGGGGCACAAAACCGCTGTTTTGTTGACGGCAGCAGACACCACTTAGTCTTACTGACCTGTATGTGTTTCCATGACACTTAGAGACACAGAGCATTAAATTATTTTGGAGAGCAACTGTTTCTTTATACATCTCCCTTGATAATTTCTAGATTCTGGCTGCAAGATGATATTAATGTTAACCGGGCATTTGCCAACTATGAGGGTATTGTGGACTTTGTTATTTTGACATTAGGTGGTATGCTGATGGTCACCCCACAGGGAATCTTCAGGCTCAGGAGGGTTTTCTTCAGAGGAGGCTCAGCTATTCTCCAACCCACTTCTTAAGAGCAAGGATGGGAACCTTAAGGCTCTAATCCCTGCAGCATATAGGTGTGAGTACCTGCACAAATGCAGAGAAGTCCATTTGCTCAGCCAGCTATATTCACTGGGACTTTTACATCTGGTCTAGTGGATTTTGTTTCATTTGGTTTTTTGATCTCTGTGGAGAGTGCGATGGCTTAGATGCACACCTGGAGACCTCTCTAGAATTCTGATGTGTGCAAAAATGAAAGATTTAAGAAACGTGATTGGCTAGGGACTTGTAGAGAACAAAGCGGGTCTATATGTTACAGAGAGAGGAAAAGTCTCCAGATCACAGACTCTGTAGGAGAAATCCAGCCATAGAAAGGACATGTAGACTCCCTACACTGATGTCTTTGTGTTTCAGAGTAGTGCAAAGAATGTTTTTGCCAGCATGTTAATGTGGGTCAACAGCATGGTATGTATGTTCCTGGCATTTGAGCCTATCTTGTCAGAAGCTGTGGCTCTTTGTATCATTTTATGCTTTTGATGAAACCATTCTTTACAAACCCTTCCTTTCAGCCTCTATGACTTCTCTGTGAAATCTCATGCACTTACTTGCCCAACACATATTTATTAAGCTCATACGTGCCACGCACTGTGTAAGATGGAAATTCTACTCTGAGTAAGGCACAGAGGATCCTCAGCGTCTGACCGGCTAAAGGAAGATCTTTAACTCTCCTCTTCAACCTCTGAAGAAATGAAGCCAGTAAGTCTAAAATAACAGACTGAACATAGGGCTTCCTTCAAGTTTTCCTGATGGCACCACTTAGCTTGGTTAAGATGATAGCCAGAAATATTTCACGTCTTACGAGGGACAAATAATGTGGTTTCATGGGTAAAGCACTGGCTTCAGTCTAGAGATCTAGTTTCCTGCTCTTGTGTTACTTCAATGTATGAAGACCCAAATAAAAACAACCTCGTCAGAGACTTTGTGGCTTAGAATGGGTGAAGTAAATGTGGTGGGGAACTGGAGTCTGTTGCCACGAACTAGAGCTGATTGTTGAATTTTTATGAATTTTGCAAGCCTGTTGATGTCACATTGGTAGTTGGATATTGGCCATGATGGGAGTATTCACTACACAAAATAGACAAACACTAAAACTTGGCGCATTTATTCCCCAGAAACCCAGTTGTTAAACATTTTCCAGCATACCACAGATTAAAGGGGAGGTTAAAAAAAAATCCTGATGATGAAGTGGAAAGTTTGGAGAGACCTCAATCTATATAGGATCAAAATGAAGGAAAAAGAAGCATATTAGTACGTGAAATTCCAGGCAATATATGTCCTAGGGGCTAGTTGATTATACAAAATGATATCTCCCTTTTTTCCTTTAGGGAGGTGGTTGTCATGACATTTTAACCCAGAAGTATTTTATTTTCTTGGGGTAAGAACGCTTAAAAGGAGATCTATTCTCTTAAAGAGGACACTTATATGTTGCCATTTGGAGTTCGTATGTTTTTTACTCTTTGGTCCATTAATGACATAGGCTGTTAGTAAAGCAAAACAAAAAATATTGGAAGAATATAGACTGTTGGGTTTGGAGTTATAATAGTCCATTGCTGGGCAATAGAGTATTCCTACAGCCCCTGAATTGCTTCTACTTTTCTCACTTATTATCTAAGAAGGGCAAAATATCCAGTATTATAGCCAATTCATAATGGAATAAGTAAAGCTGTACCAGACATAATTTGTGACAGATCCAGACTTGACTGATGAATAGCGCTTGTTTATAATTTTTGAAAGTGAAAAGAACTTGGTCTGAGAAAAATTACACTGGTAGAAGAAAGCCTGACTACAGCTTAAACTGTGCACAGCCATATTTGTTACTAATAATTTACAGAAGCATCAACTAATCTTGAAATATATATATTCAAAATTTAACCCTGGAAAATTAGAACTTCGTAGAAATAATAAAAACACCACCTTATAGAGCAAGAACTTTAAGCAGTAGAGTTTCATGAATACAAAATTCTGTTTGGTCAGTCACAGTTCTGATATAAGGTTTACAAGAAACAGAATTCATCCCTAAAAAGTATTTTCTATAAAATTAAAATGAAATGGGTATCCATATGAAAAAATAAAGATTCCCGAATCCCTACCTTACACCACACACAAAAATTAATTTGAGATGGGACATAGATCTGTACATAAGAGCTAAAAACCTAAAGCTTTTGGAATAAAAAAATATTTAATAGCTTTAAGTTCCTATATTAGAAAGTAGAAAGCTACAAAATTAAAATAGAACTGAAGAAAATTTTAACTATTTAACTGCACCGTATAAGAAACTGACCAAGGAATTAAAAGGGCTTAGTGAAGTTTGCTCCAGGAAATATTTTCTCCATGAAATGATCAATATTGGTGTATGATTCTAATGAAAATATTTGTGTTTATTAAGCATTGAGTTAAAACTTCCTTGAGGCCACAAAGACCAGATTAAAATTATAGGGTGAAACATGTGTACAACAGTCCACAAGTCTGTCTCATGATTAGAAAAGCTGAGTCAATTCCACTTTATTCAAGTCAGAGGCTTAAATTTTAAAAAACAGAGAGAGGTAAACATGCCCCACAAAGCCTCCTTGCACCTCTGTGATGGTGGTAAAAGAGGTGGAAGTGTCCCTTTTTGTTTGTCCCCTTCACCCCCAAACTCCCACACTGAAGCATCTTTCCTGAGGTGGTCCCGACACCTCCCTCTCTTCTGCTCATCTAAGACGCCCCCACCAAAGGGAACCCTGAAGTTCTGTTCTGCTTGGTGGGGCTTTTTCTTTATCCTTGTGTGCTTTCCTTTATGCTAAGACCTTTGAATTAAACAGTTGATAAGATGATGATAAACACTTTGAAGTTCTCCCTGCTTCTGAGAGCTCAGGGTCATCTTTCTGAAGCTGTTCTGGTCCGAAGATATTTGTTGGAAAGGAATAGACATCTATTCAAAGTGCTCAAGAAAAGGGGACGTTTATTGTCAGGATGCAAGATGAACTGAGCCTTGGCGCTGCCAAGTCTGGTGGGAACTATAAGGAGCTATAAGGCCTGAGGCCAAGACTGAAGGCTCTGAGCTGCAGAGGTACATTCTCACCTCCCCACCCACTGTGCTTCAATGGCCTCTCATATCTGCTCATTCAGGATATCTGCTCCCTGTAAAGTGAGCTGGCTTATGCCTCCAAGTCCATCTTTCATGCATAAACACTTCCCCTGTGACTCTCACTCAAAGTCTTGAGCAGAAGATTCTTTCTCATCTGAGAACAGCCAGTGAATTACTAGCCTGGGTCATTGTACCCTCGCCGGTCAGGTGTGCTGAGGCCAGCAGAGTCACTCATGTCGCCATCAGGCACAGCATGGACGAGGCTTCTGCTCTCCAAGGGATGTAGTAGGTCAGGCAGGGGATGCAAGTGAGGAGAGTGGATCTGTGGGCACTGATGAACTGGAAGAGCTTATATCCCATCTAAAGAGAACACCCAGACACAGGCAGCTGTAGTCATGCTGGAATCACAGCTGAGTGTGACCAGAGAAAGCTAGACACCTATGCTTTATGCAGAATGTCCTGATTTTTCTGTTTCCAGTAGTAGCAGACATTTTCAAGCCTTTCCCATGTCCCTTGGACACTTAGCATTTCCACGCATATGGGCCTGATTTCCAACTGCCAACTTCACCTAAGGGCTGTCTTTGGCCAATAGTGCCCACTCTGCCCACACCAGGGAATGTCGGAAGTGCTGGTGAACTAAGGTCCCCTGGGCAGTGCTCATCCAGCCGCTGAGGGGAGTTGGACAGATACCCCGGCTCCCTGGTCTCTCAGCTGAGACTCCCCTGAGGCATGGTCTACACTGGCTCCCAGAGTTTGCCAGAAGCGTTGAAGTCCAGTCGTCCATGGTGGCTCCTTGCTGGGTAATGCGCCTTGTGTTGACTGCCTTTCCTTCCCCTTCTCACATCCCTTCGTCCTGGCCAGTGTTTCCTGGAGGCATCTCTCATAAACTACACGTACATGAATGCTCGACTCAAGGTCTCTGGAGTTGGTTAATTCAAAAATTTTTAAAGTGTATAACTTAATCTATTGTATCTGCAGTGTGGAGTCAATCCAAGAGCTGCTAGGTTATAAACGTCCAATTAAAATTAGCCCTTTATAGAGACCCTTTTACCATCATGGCCAGAGAGCCTTGGAAAAGAAAGCTCTGAATTCAAGCGCGTACAGGCTGGCACGTAAACCCTAAGGAAGACCTGGGGGTGTGGCTTCCTGTCTTTTGCATCCTTTGGGTTGAAAGCCCTGCGTTTGGAGGCCTCCTCACATGCATGACCCCCCTTGAGCAGGGCGTGTGACCACTGACCAAATCAAGCCTCGCAAGTGAGGAGATCGGAAACGCACACGCTTCTGAAACGCCAACAGTGAAAGGCACCCTCCGTCCTCAGCCCGGTTCCAGGGGGTGCAGAGCAGCAGCCTGAGGCCTGAGCCAGGCTCCGGAGAAGCTGTCACCTCGAGGAGGAATGGGGCTGTGGGAGAGGGAGAAGCAGGAGGCTAATGCTTGTGGGGGCCGAGGGGTAAAATGACGGCCTGGGTGGGAGGCGAGAACGGCAGCTTCCCATCTCAGAAAAGGAGAACTTTCTAACCAGCAGAGCTGCCCACCTGTGACCTAGGGTGGCACACATACCCTTGGAGGGAGAGGGCACAACTTGGCCATGTGGGCACTGGCTGAGCTTCCACAGGGTGGGTGAGGCAGGAGTCTCTGATGGCACCTGTTTTCCAAGGACAGAAGTGATGGGTCTGCATTGGAAATAGCCCCACGTACAGGCCCGCCCTGTGAGTGGCAGAAATGTGTCTGCCGTATAGACGAAATCCAGGAGGTGCCAGGTTAAAAACCTCCAATTAAAGTTAACCCCTGAGCACCTTGCTAAAACAAAGAAAAACAATTATTTTATTTCCTTGGTTACTCTTAGGGAAATCAAGGCATTGAACATTGTTCCTATTTCTATTTAAAGACATAGTTATCAAGAAGGGGGCTGGGAATTTAGTCCTTTCCTTCTGATTTATTACTTCCCACAAATTAGTTTCTCTTTTCAATGAAAAATTTTCATGACCTTAAAGCTGTTTAAAAAAAAAAGTACAAATATCAACTGTGGGAAAATCAGTTGTGGGCAGTGATACGAGATGTTTAACAAAAAAATTAAAAATCACATAATTTAAATTGTCAAGCCAGAGCCTGGAACAGAGTTTTTCTGTCCAGCTTGTAAAATCCATGGTAATACAAAGATAAATACCGAAATATTCTGAGACAGTCCCTGGATCCAGACACAGCGCCGCCTACTGGCTTTTCCCTCTGAGAAACGACGAAAAGCATTCAACAGAGCGTAGAGCTATCATCGTCATCGGAGCCATTCAGAGAACCAGGGGAAAAGGTGATGTGAATTTCTCAGGATCGGCCTTGACGGGACAGACCCCCAGCGGTGAGTCAGCTCCAACTCCAGCCACTTTGCCTGGAAAGGAATTACAGTAACAATATCTGGTTTACTAAGAGCCCAAGTTCACTTTACCCCTCCTCATTTGATGGCTAGAAAGTAAAAGTAAAAAGGTAGTGATTATTAGAAGGCTTTTCTGGCCAACCGCCATAGCTTGGCAATGAGAACTCATAACCTGAATAAGCTAAGTTTCTTTTGAATTGGACTTGTGAGGAGCAGGTGCTAATATGTTACTGTTGCTTCTTATTGGTTTGTACTTGTGACCTGAGAGAAATAAAATAGGAAGGGTATAGTTTGACTAAATAAATTGAGGGTCCAGGGGAGGGGAAGGAGGAGGATATATTTCAGACCCTCTATCTTGCCAAGATGTGTCCAGGTACAGCAAAAGCCGGACACATGCCAGTGACTCAACCCAGCCCCATTGATCAGTGAACTGGAAACTGGGTGTTTGGTGTTCCTGCCGCTGGCGACCAGCCTGCAGCCAGGTCCAGGAGGTGGTGCCTCAGCCTGTCCTCACTCGTTCTCAGTGGCATGGGCTGGACAACCAGCCTAGAGCCATCTGCTCAGCGGTCAGCACAGCCTGGAGCCCGCAGGATGACTTGGCAAGTCCTTTGCGCTGGAATTTAAGGACAGACTTTCACCTGGGTGGTCATTCTTGGAACCACATGGAGAGCCACCGCTAGACTTCTGTAAAGTGGCAGAGCCTGCTGTTTCCAGGAGAGTGAGGACTGTTTGCTCCCTGCCTCTGTCCTCTTGCCTGGCGTGAGTGACCAGCATCGTCTACATTCCTTGAGTGGTGTTACTGAAAAGGCTTGGCAGCTCCAAAATGTTCACAGTGTCTTGTTAGAGATTATTTTTCCTTTCTTTCTTTTTTTTCTTTCCTTTCTTTCTTTTCTCTAGCTTTTAGCTAGCACCTGGAACGATACACTGGATACCCTGGACTCACTTCTCAAGAATCCACTTTCCCCCTCAAGGAAACCAGGAAAGAAGCAAGCAAGCTTCCACAGCGTGAGTCTGGAGGGATTTTACAGCCTCTCCTACTATTGTACCCTCTTGGTTTCGTAGTCCAGCAGTACTGGGATGGTTTGAGGATGAAGCTGCCGCTGTAACTCCTCGGGGGGAGATTGAAGGAACCATGAATGAAAAGTTTTCCTTTTAAATTGTATTATGTTTCTGTCCATATTGAGTTAAGGTGTTAGAGGTTATAGGTTTGGTAAGGAAACTATTGCTACAACAGGAAGGACCTTAAATTAAAACTTCTTTGGGGCTCTTCAGAACTTTATTTTTTTTAATTGGAATCATCTGTGATGGACTGTCCACTTGGATTTCATCCTGTGGGAAGCCCTGCTATAGCACGTGGCGGCCTGTTCCTACGACCTGCTCTGCTCTCCATCCTGAAGCCGCCTTTGGAAGAAGGAGAGATGCACCTTACCTCGTCTCAAAGAAATGGGACGGGTCTGCCTGCCCCGCACGGAACCCAAGCTGGGTGTTTCACTGAAGACCACTTGAGGTTGATGTGTGCATATGCGTTTTTCAGGCAGCGAATGAAATTAGTAAACTTCTTGAGTCCAGACTGCTCCGTTGCTCTAGGCAAAATTCCCTGCCTGTCATGGCTCATCAGAAAGGGTTTGTATATGGAAACCTTCTGAACAGAACAAAGAGACTTAGGTCTGGGCGAGGAATGAAGCCTTGGCTCTCACAGAGCAGTTCCTTAACTGCTGTGTGATGTTCAATCCCTCGCTGAGAAAACGTCTGAAAGGAAAGAATTACAGGCATTAGGCTTGGTTTCAAGAAGTGCGTTTTCTTATTTGTGTGCTTCTGGGTCAAAACAGTTCATCATTTTCTCCCTGAGCTTATAGTGTGGCTCCTAGTCCCCTCTTAGTTCTGAACACAGCACCCTTTTCTTTCTGGAGTCTCTCCAATCTGGACTTGCTGACAGATGATGAGCTTCAAAGGCTGTGGAGTGGGGCTCCGTGCAGCTGCTGAGCCTGAGAACCTGAACCTCTGCAGTCAGCAGAATAGCAGTGGATCGCTCCCCAACTCACCAGTCTTCTCCGGAGGTTTTTGGAACACTGACCTGCATCCCAGCAAGATTGCAAGAGGGAAGTGACTCAGGGAAGACCCCCTCCGAACCTTTAAAGTGAGGAGCCGTGGAGAAATAGGTGAAGGTTCTGGAAGCAGGGTGGGTGTGCGCTGCAGTACTATTTTCCTAGATGGGATTCCGTGAGCGTCGCAGCCCCTTATGAGTGTCAACAGAGAGGCAAGCGACGGGCCCGGGTGAGCCTCTCTCCAAAGAGCATTGCTCTCTTAACGTGTGTGCGGTTTTCTGCAAAGTAATGCTCTTCCACTTGTTGACATACCCCTTGGGCGCTGCTGGCCCTCTGTCCCCTGGCTAACAATGAAACAGCCTCAGCAATCATGTCATGCCTTTAAATTTTTCTCTACATTCTAAAGGGCATCCCCATACCCCTGGGTTTTCATGGAGCTGTTCATGTGCTGTTTCTTACCCAAACTGATCTCTGTAGACATGGACACAGAAATTCTATCTTTGATTTCTAAAGAGAAAATAGAGCAATTTATTCCCAGTGCCCTTGTGTTGACCTCGCCAGCGGGGAGAGGGCTAGCAGAGCTAACGATGACCTCATCCCATTCCAGCAGGACTTCCTGATGTATGCAGGGCCTCATTCTGCTGCCATCCCTCTGTGGTCAGCCACATTAAGTCCCTAAGCTTCAGAGCAGACAGCGGTGACATATAATATTGGTCCCTTTCAGCCTTGAGCGCGAGGTCAAGCAAACACACAAAGCAATCATCATCCTTTCAGTAGTCCCAGGGACTGTCTGCGTCAGCCGGGGGAGCGGGAGGTGGGGCAGGGAGGTGGGGCACAGCCTAGGGACTGAGCGTCTGGGCAGGAAATCAGCCTGAAAGGAGATGGAAGCTCTTTGGTGGGAAATAAGTGGCACTGTGTTGTTGACGGAAAAAGATCTTGGCAGGACTGTTGTTGTGAGTGTTCTGTGGCTCAGAAAGGAATTTCCTACAGGCTGGACTAACCATTAAAAATGTCTCTACCTTCAGGAGTCCCAGGCGTGCAGTAGGCCTCGCTGGAGGGAATGTCAGCGTGGACCATGGGCACCCGCGGTGTGGACAAACAAGGAAGTTTCTTTAAGGTAAAAGGAAAGCCTGATGGCGATTGTTAATGGGCAGTCTGCTCCCTTTGCCTGGCTGCACGGCGAGCTGCAGAGGGAAGCCTGCTCTCTGAGCCAGCTCTGGCTGAGAGAGCTTGCCTGAGCCCAGCTGCCAGTGTTACCAGGCGTCACAGTAGGCTGGGGTTTTTGTGAGCTAGTGCTTCCAGACAGGCTCAGGACCCAGGCACAGAGATGCCACCCAGGGTAAGCCAATTGAAGCGCTCTTTATTTGTCAACCTCTTAGTCGTTCCGTTTCAGCTGGATGATTTTTGGATGTAAGCTAGAATTTGCATTCCGGTGAATCCCATGCTGGAGGCCCACATATTTTATACTTTGCTTGATTGTATGACTTAAGTGATCACTTAAAAAAAAAAAAAGAATAACAAACAGATTCCTGGGCCTCACCCTAGACTGACTGAAGGTCATTTGTTGGGCTATTTAGCCAAACACCCCAGAAGCTTCTTAGATCAGGCAAGAGAAAAAAAAAAAGAGCATGATTAAAACTGTATAACTTTTCTATATGCATATTGATGTTAGTGGGATAATATTACCTTGCTAGCTAATGTGATGAGATTCTAAATGGGTTTTTTATATACTCTATATGTATGCATTTCAAATTAAGACTTGGTGGTCATTTCTAATTTGTGCTTGGAAATTAATTTCCTTCTTACGATTTTTGCTTTGCATCCTTTTGCTTACCCTCAAAATGATGCATACCCACTGTAGAAAATGTGGAAAACACAAAATCTGTGAGAGTAGAAAAATGGATGTAAAATGTGCATTTGAAATCATAGGCAGGTGTTCAAACACCAGATCTTTTCCTCAAAGGAGGAATGATAGAGAGGCCTCTTTATTACAGAGGAAAACTGACAATGTTTACTAATTATGCCATCTTGATGGGTCATCAGTATGTATTAACTGGCATTTATAGGCTTCCAGGTTCCCAGAGACCAAATCTGATTTGTTGCGTCATTTATGGACTTCAAAAAAACATCCATCAAGAGCCTGTTGATAAAGCAAAGCTGAGTTAATTAAAGTGTAGGAAGGGAGGACATCACTAGGACACAGTCCTGTTGGTGTCTAAGCCAGGGGAGGTTGGGAGGTATATTTATAAGGTTTAGAAGTCTAGGCCCATGTCCTGCAAGCCGTGTTTTTCAAGGCAGAGAATTGATGGGTTTCAGGAAAGTTTGTGACCTAGCAGTTCAGGATTGGTGGGTACAGCAAGGCAAAGGGCTTGAAGGAAGTCTTGGCGAGTAAAGGGTTGTTTGACAAGCAAGCTGGTTTCCCAGGTGAGCAAACTGTTCATTAAGACAGAATGTTTTGTGGGGATTTCCTGTAGCAAACAGAGAACTATCTTATTGGTTTACTTAGCTTCCTGGGCAAGACTATCCTGGGAGCAATGGCTCTGTTCTTACAGGTGGTCTTGATTCTCAGTGCTAACAGTTAAGTGAGTGGACATAGTCTCGATTCTCAGTAAGTTACTCAGTTTGAAGCAAACCTGAATGACATCCACCCACAAGTAGCAGACGAGGGCTCCTCAGGTCTCCTGCAGACCAGACGAGAAGCCCGCCAGGCTCCTGACTCACCTCCGGTTCCAGAACTCTGTCTTACGCTGAGAGGTTTATTTCACCATGGTAGAAGGGATGAACCAACCCTTCCTTAACCCAAGGCTCCACCTGTATCAGCCTGAACATCGGTTAGTCCATAATCACCACCTTAAGCTCAGGAAGTGCAGTGGAGTGGAATCTTACTCAGAGATTAGATTTTAAAGCCAAGGCAAAAGGGGAAATTTGTGTATAGTCAAAATTGCCTTTGAAAATTGCTGAGGCTAAGGACCATGTTGGACCCAGTACTGCCTATTAAGTCTATAGTAGCCAGTTTGACCTGCAGCTCTAGGAAAATTTTTTTTTAATTTCATTCAGTTGAACAAATAAAGTAGGTGACTTGTATTTCTGGGCTATATTCTATGAAAGAATCAATCAGGAAAGAGGTGCAAGGCCTGCCCCAACCCCCTGAAGGTGAGGGCTCTCTTACCTCTCCTGAGTCATGAGCCCTTGAGAGAAATACTGGCAAAGGGGGCTGCACTGTTTAACTTGGTATTATCTGTGTGCATGTGTATCTATCTTTCTGTCTCTCTGTATTCTTTTGCAGAGCTTAAATTGTTTACTTTATTTAAGTTAACATGCTCCAAGTAAATGATACGGTCACCTTATGCTTTTTTTCTCTCTTTATGCTTCCCCTTTAGACATTGTTATTCTATACTATGGCTATTCCATAATTAGTTACTAGGGAATAATAGTGTTATTAGTTATTATAATACTATTTATTATTAAATAAATACATGTTATTGTCAGTCATTATTAATTATTCCATAATTTAGGCATGTAATTATCTCTAACGAGGAAGTCATCTGCCCTTTGGACACTTAATATTGACTCTTCGGGGGTTCATTTTAAAAATGCGAGTGTAGAATTCCATTGCTGTGATGGTTTGCCACTCAGCACATTCTGGGACCTACTGGCTCTTCTTTTACTCAACATGTCTTAGTATTTTGACTCACTGTTTTGAGCACCTATGATCAGCCAGGCCCCAGGGAGAGAAAAACCAGAAGCCACCCCTGACTCCACAGAGTTTTCAGTCGGGTAACCAAGCAAGGTGTGAATCAAATGACCACAGCACTAAACACATAATAATAAGCTGTGAGAGAAAACAAGGCTTTGTGTGGGAAGTAAAAGGGACTCTGGGAAAATGTAACTTAATGAGGCATTCCAGAAAAATCTTTCCTGAGGAAGTGGCCTTTGAGTTGAGAGCTGCGGTGGACTCTGTGATCCAGGGAGGAAGGGTAGGGCTGACTTTGGGAGCGACTCTCCTGTGCTTCTACAGTCCTGCTCTCCACATACACTAGCAACACCTTAGGACCAGACAGGACAACTTCATGAACTACGAGAATTCTTGGTTATGTTCTTGGCCCACAGCTGTGTTCCACATGCATATTATCCTTTTCTTGGTAATTAGGGATCACGTGATTTTGTGTAAAGTGTAGGTTATTGAAAGACAATCACCAGACCTCTTTTTCACCGTGATCTTCACCTATCCAGTTTGTGTTTTTAAACCAGAGTTGCTAACCACTAATAGCAAGCCTTGATTTGTGGTTCCCCAACTGTCTTGGCTCACGGAAATGACTCAGATAAGTTACAGGACATGAGGGTCCTGGATAATGTGCAGATGGTCTGAGTATTCACGGGTAACTGAGAATGCCCCATGGTTACGTTCATGTGGAATCACATCCTGAAAGTCTGGCCACAGAAGTCCTGTGCTGGACAAGCACATTTTCCATAGTCCTTCCCAGCACTATTGTTACTTTCCTTAAACCACCTGTGAGAAACAGCATCTTCCTGCTCCACAAGGTCTCTGAAGACATGTGGGGGAGTGGGTCACGCCCGGGCAAGGCAGCCGAAGTCGCCGCATGCAGGTAATGGCAGTGGACACCCGACACCACAGTTCAAGGTGTGTTGTGAAAGGGCTCGTGTAAGGAAAACGTCATCTAGGTGACAAGGTCTCGGTGGGCAGGCAGAGATGCCCAGAGTCATCTTTGACTCCCCCTTGTCCTGAATTCCATGGCTTCGCCCACACCGCCCCCAAGCCCAGTCTCTTTGTTCTTATGCTCCAGGGATGAGTGAAATCATTTGGTTTTTTTTTTCTTTCTCTGCCCGACTTATTTCACTGAGCATAATGCCCTCTAGCTCCATCCATACTGTTGCAACTGGTAGGATTTGTTTTCTTCTTATGGCTGAAAAATATTCCATTGCGTATATGTACCACATCTTCTTTACCAATTCATCTACTGATGAACACTTAGGTTGCTTCCATTTCTTGGCTATTATAAATAGTGCTGTGATAGACATAGGGGTGCATATGTCTTTTTCAAACTGGGCACCAGCATTCTTCAGGTAAATTCCTAGGAGTGGAATCCCTGGGTCAAATGGTATTTCTATTTTATTTTTTTGAGGAACCTCCATACTGCTTTCCACAATGGATGAACTAGTTTACATTCCCACCAGCAGTGTAGGAGGGTTCCCCTTTCTCCACATCCTCGCCAGCATTTGTTGTTGTTTGTCTTTCAGACAGTGGCCATCCTAACTGGTGTGAGGTGATATCTCATTGTGGTTTTAGTTTGCATTTCTCTGATGATTAGCGATGTGGAGCATCTTTTCATGTGCCTGTTGGCCATCTGAATTTCTTCTTTAGAGAAGTGTCTGTTCAGATCCTCTGCCCACTTTAAATTGGATTATTTGCTTTTTGTTTGTTGAGGTGCGTGAGCTCTTTATATATTTTGGATGTCAACCCTTTATCAGATATGTCATTTATGAATATATTCTCCCATACTGTAGGACGCCTTTTTGTTCTATTGATGGTGTCCTTTGCTGTACAGAAGCTTTTCGGCTTGATATAGTCCCACTTGTTCATTTTTGCTTTTGTTTCCCTTGCCCGGGGAGATATGTTCATGAAGAAGTTGCTCATATTTATGTCCAAGAGATTTTTGCGTATGTCTTTTTCTAAGAGTTTTATGATTTCATGACTTACATTCACATCTTTGATCCATTCCGAATTTACTTTTGTGTATGGGGTTAGACAATGATCCAGTTTCATTCTCTTACATGGAGCTGTCCAGTTTTGCCAATATCAACTGTTGAAGAGGCTGCCATTTCCCCATTTTTATCCATGCCTCCTTTGTCATATACTAATTGACCATATATGCTTGGGTTAATATCTGGACTCTCTATTCTGTTCCACTGGTCTGTGGGTCTGTTCTTGTGCCAGTATCAAATTGTCTTGATTACTGTGGTTTTGTAGTAGAGCTTGAAGTTGGGAAGTGAGATTCCCCCTGCTTTATTCTTCCTTCTCAGGATTGCTTTGGCTATTTGGGGTCTTTTGTGGTTTCATATGAATTTTAGAACTATTTGTTCCAGTTTGTTGAAAAATGCTTTTGGTATTTTGATAGGGATTGCATTGAATCTGTAGATTACTTTAGGCAGGATGGCCATTTTGACAATATTAATTCTTCCTACCCATGAGAATGGGATGAATTTCCATTTGTTAGTGTCCTCTTTAATTTCTCTTAGGAGTGTCTTGTAGTTTTCAGGTTATAGGTCTTTCACTTCCTTTGTTAGGTTTATTCCTAGGTATTTTATTCTTTTTGATGCAATTGTGCATGAAATTGTTTTCCTGATTTCTCTTTCTGCTAGTTCATCATTAGTGTATAGGAAAGCAACAGATTTCTGTGTATTAATTTTGTATCCTGCAAGTTTGCTGAATTCAGATATTAGTTCTAGTAGTTTTGGAGTGGATTCTTTAGGGTTTTTTATGTACAATATCATGTCATCTGCATACAGTGACAGTTTGACTTCTTCCTTACCAATCTGGATGCCTTTTATTTCTTTGTTTTGTCTGGTTGTTGTGGCTAGGACCTCCAGTACTATGTTGAATAAAAGTGGGGAAAGTGGGCATCCCTGTCTTGTTCCCGATCTTAGGAGAAAAGCTTTCAGCTTCTTGCTGTTAAGTATGATGTTGGCTGTGGGTTTGTCATATATGTCCTTTATTATGTTGAGATACTTGCCCTCTATACCCATCTTGTTGAGAGTTTTTATCATGAATGGATGTTGAATTTTGTCAAATGCTTTTTCAGCATCTATGGAGATGATCATGTGGTTTTTGTCCTTCTTTTCATTGATGTGGTGGATGATGTTGACGGATTTTCGAATGTTGTACCATCCTTGCATCCCTGGGATGAATCCCACTTGATCATGGTGTATGATCCTCTTGATGTATTTTTGAATTTGGTTTCCTAATATTTTGTTGAGTATTTTTGCATCTACGTTCATCAGGGATATTGGTCTGTAATTTTCTTTTTTTTGTGCAGTCTTTGCCAGGTTTTGGTATTAGAGTGATGCTGGCTTCATAGAATGAGTTTGGAAGTATTCGTTACTCTTCTATTTTTTGGAAAACTTTGAGGAGAATGGGTATTATGTCTTCTATAAATGTCTGATAGAATTTAGTGGTGAATCCATCTGGCCTGGGGTTATGTTCTTGGGTAGTTTTTTGATTACTGATTCAATTTCGTTGCTGGTAATTGGTCTGTTTAGGTTTTCTGTTTCTTCCTTGGTCAGTCTTGGAAGATTGTATTTTTCTAGAAAGTTGTCCATTTCTTCTAGGTAGCATATAGGTTTTCATAGTGTTCTTTAATAATTCTTTGTATTTCTGTGGTGTTCGTCATGATTTTTCCTTTCTCATTTCTGATTCTGTTTATGTGTGTAGATTCTCTTTTTCTCTTAATAAGTCTGGCTAGGGGTTTATCTATTTTGTTTATTTTTTCAAAGTACTAGCTCTTGGTTTCATTGACTTTTTCCATTGTTTTATTCTTCTCAATTTTATTTATTTCTTCTCTGATCTTATATTATGTCCCTCCTTCTGGTGACTTTGGGCCTCATTTGTTATTCTTTTTCCAATTTCAGTAATTGTGTCTTTAGACTATTCATTTGGGAATGTTCTTCCTTCCTTAAATAGGCCTGGATTGCTATATATTTTCCTCTTAGAACTACCTTCACTGCGTTCCACAGAAGTTGGGGCATTGTGCTGTTGTTGTCATTTGTCTCCATATATTGCTTGATCTCTGTTTTAATTTGGTCATTGATCCATTGATTATTTAGTAGCATGTTTTTAATCCTCCATGTGTTTGTGAACCTTTTTGTTTTCTTTGTACAATTTATTTCTAGTTTTATACCTTTGTGATCTGAGAAGTTGGTTGGTAGAATTTCAATCTTTTTGAATTGCTGAATGAATGGTAAGAATTTTTTAATTTACTGAGGCTCTTTTTGTGGCCTAGTAGGTGGTCTATTCTGGAAAATGTTCCATGTGGACTTGAGAAGAATGTGTATCCTGCTGCTTTTGGGTGTAGAGTTCTGTAGATGTCTGTAAGGTCTATCTATTCTAGTGTGTTTTTCAGTGCCTCTGTGTCCTTATTTTCTGCCCTTTGGAGTGAGTGGTGTGTTGAAGTCTCCTAAAATGAATGCATTGCATTCTATTTCCTCCTTTAATTCTGTTAGTTTTCGTTTCACATATGTCAGTGCTCCTGTGTTGGGTGCATAGGTATTTATAACGGTTATATCCTCTTGTTGGACTGACCCCTTTATCATTATGTAATGTCCTTCTTTATCTCTTGTTACTTTCTTTGTTTTGAAGTCTATTTTGTCTGATACAAGTACTGCAACAGCTGCTTTTTTCTCCCGATTGTTTGCATGAAATATCTTTTTCCATCCCTTCACTTTTAGTCTGTGTATGTCTTTGGATTTGAAGTGAGTCTCTTGTAAGCAGCATATAGATGGGTCTTGTTTTTTTATCCATTCTATTACTCTGTGTCTTTTGATTGGTGCATTCATTCTATTTACATTTAGGGTGATTATTGATAGATATGTCCTTATTGCCATTGTTGGCTTTGGATTTGTGGTTACCAAAGGTTCAACGGTAGCTTCTTTACTATCTAACTGTCTAACTTTAATTCTGTTATTATGCTATAATAAGCACAGTCTGAGGATTCTTTATTTCTCTTCCTCATTTTTCTTCCTCCTCCTCTCTTTATATGTTAGGTGTTTTATTCTGTACTCTTTTGTGTTTCCCTTGACTGCTTTTGTGGATAGGTGATTTTATTTTTTGACTTTAGTTAGTATTTGGTTGGTGTGCTTTCTTTGCTGTGGTTTTATTTTCTCTGCTGACATCTGTTTAGCCTTTAGGAGTAATTCCATCTAGAGCAGTCCCTTTAACATACCCTGTAGAGGTGGTTTGTGGGAGGCAAATTCACTTAACTTTTGCTCATCTGGAAATTGTTTAATTCTTCCTTCAAATTTAAATGATAATCTTGCTGGATACAGTATTCTTGGTTCAAGGCCCTTCTGTTTCATTATGTTAAATATATCATGCCATTCTCTTCTGGCCTGTAAGGTGTCTGTTGAGAAGTCTTATGATAGCATGATGGGTTTTCCTTTGTAGGTGATCTTTTTTCTCTCACTGGCTGCCTTTAATACCCTGTCCTTGTCTTTGATCTTTGCCATTTTAATTATTATATGTCTTGGTGTTGTTCTCCTTGTCTTGGGAAATCTGTCGCCTTCCATGGTCTGAGAGACTATTTCCTTCCCCAGCTTGGGAAAGTTTTCAGCAATTATTTCTTCAAAGACACTTTCTATTCCTTTTTGTCTCTCTTCTTCTTTTGGTACCCCTATTATGTGCATATTGTTCTGTTTGGATTGGTCACACAGTTCTCTTAATAGTCTTTCATTCCTAGAGATCCTTTGATCTCTCTCTGCCTCAGCTTCTCTGTATTCCTGTTCTCTGATTTCTATTCCATTAACAGTCTCTTGCACCTCATCCATTTTGCTCTTAAGTCCTTCCATTGATTGTGTCATTTCTGCTATCTCCCTCCAGACTTCATCCCTTAGCTCTTGCATATTTCTCTGCAGCTCCATCAGTATGATTATGACTTTTATTTGGAATTCTTTTTCAGGAAGATTGGTTATAGCTATCTCGCCAGGCCCTCTCTCTGGCGTTGTTTGAGTGATTTTGGACTAGACCAGGTTCTTCTACCTTTTCATGGCGATAAAAGTGATCGTGGCATGGCAAGTGGCAAGATCGCCCATGGCAAGTGGTGTGTGTGTCAGCTGGGAGAACACAGTCTGTTCCTGCTTGATGGTCGCCTTGCCCTTCTCTGCTGCTTGTGCCAGTTACCCGCCCACAGGGTGCAGTCTCTGGCCAATTCCCTGAGCTGCCATGGGCGGGACAGCCCTCAGGATGGCCTAGGGTACTGCCAGGGGTCGCAGACGCACGGTGTGTGTTCTCCTGTGAGAACAGCGCCCCTCCTTGCCTTCCCAACTTTGTGCCGGCTTCCTCTGTCTGTGCCAGGCAGTCGCATGCTGGCAGCAGCCTCTGGTTAACCGTGTACTCAGAGAAGACTGTCTGGTTGCTGTGGGTGGGGCTGCTCCCCAGGTGCTCAGCTACAGTGGTGGTCAGCCGGTTCTCTTGCAGTGGTGAGGGGTGGAGGGAGTGAATGGCAGGCTGCTTATCGCCGTGAGGGGTTTCACAGCTGCATTGCCACCCAGGGGCTTATGGCGCCTGAAGTTCCTTAAGATTCCCAGTCTGCTGGGCTGAGTGTGCCGGGGTGATTTTGTCCACCTGTTAAACCCTTGTCCCTTTAAGACTTTTAAAGTGCCCGCTTTTCTTTTGTCCCAGGGGAGCCGGCTGTGGGGACCTGCTCACAATCTCTGTCTCTTATTTTACTTTTCTGATCCTCTAATATCCAATGCACCATGTGATGTGTGTCTGTGCTCCCAGTGCAGATTACTAGGGCTGGCTATTTAGCAGTCCTGTGCTTCCACTCCCTCCCCACTCTGATAATTTTCCTCCCGCCAGTGAGCTGGGGTTGGGGGAGTGCTCGGGTCCCGCCGGGTCACCGCTTTGTGTCTTACCCTTTTTGTGAGATGCTGAGTTCTCGCAGATGTAGATGTAGCCTGGCTGTTGTACTGTATCTTCTGTTCTCTCTTTTAGGAATAGTTATATTTGCTGTGTTTTCAAAATATGTATGGTTTTGGGAGATTTCCGCCACCCTACTCACTCCGCCATCCTGAGTGCGTGTCTTTATGAGCTAATCTTGAAAACGGTGCACATCATTTCTGCCATGTCCATTCATTAGAAGCCAGTTGAGTGGTCCAGTTCTCACCCAAGGCGATACTGCTCAAGGGTATGGAATCAGGATGCAGGAGTCACAGAGACCAAAACATAGGAAAACAGTTCAGTCACAATTTAAAAACCTGCAGGGCCAGACAGAATGATGAGTGAAATGAATGAGTAGGTCTGGTGATGGGCAGGTGGTTTGGGTGGAGGTGATGGGCAGGTGGTTTCAGCAGGACCATAACCAGTTGGAAGGAACCTTCTAGGAGGTGAGGCTGCTAAATCAGTTCCAGCCCGTTGCTGTCACACAAGAATGACTATGGGTGCTCTTGTATTTTTCAGAAGATGCCAGAAATCCAGAGTCTTATGTGAGAGAACCCCAGTTTTAAAAGTATGGTGAGGATAAAAGATGCTTCAGAGGGCTAGCTCCGGCCATCCGTTTGCTCCCCTACGTAGTTGGCTGGGCGAGGGGATCATCCATGTGGAAAGCTGGGCCTCCTAACCCTGCCAATCCTCTGGGGGGCTTTAGGGGTGTGCAGGGGAGGCAGATGTCCCAGCCTCTAGTTCGCTTGGGGGCCCCCTCATGATCAGCAGTGACAGAGCCTGTGAGCTCCAGCAGAGCCCTGGGAGGCAGAGAGTCATCCGTGATGGACCAGGAGCAAGGGAGGGAAGTGGCAGCAAGTTCTCCTGGCCTTGGGTCAGCCCGTGGTCACCAGAGTGTGCAGAGTCCTTACGTTTCAGAGACCCCGCCTCTCATTTCTACGAGTCGCTTCTCACCGTTAGCTAATGGGGTGCTGAGTGCCCACTGTCCCAGATGGAAAGGTGTCAAGGGAAGAACTAGTGTGGGATACAGCCTTCTTTCTCCTTTGTCTTACCATCTAAAAAGGAGACTAGCCTGCTCTAAAATATCTCCCTCACCTTCCTGTAATTCCAACGGGAGGTTCATTTTGAATTAGTAAGTAGCATTTACTGGCAGAATGTCAAACGATACCACTGGGTCGGTCATTCACAACCTAGTATACACTAGGGCTTTCTGAACCATTAGCTGAGAGGAAGTTTGAGTTCATGTGTGTTGAGGAGAAGGGGGTGGGAAAAGGTAAACTGGGATCTCTGAGGGGAAGGATGGGGCACAGGGACGCATGTGGGGGGGCCGGGCAATAGGGGCGCAGTCAGCAGAAAGAGAGGATGTCAGGAAGTAGAAGGCGAAGATACAGACACGCTCATCTGGCTGCTCTCCTACCCGACGTGGGCTTCCACATGGGCCCTTTATTGAGGACACCTCTTCTTAGCCGGAAAAGAAAACTGCTGCTCTACTCCCAACACTGGTGGGCTTTCTTCCCACCAACCAGTTCTCCACTTCTCTGTGGACACCAGCCGGTGTCAGTTCTGGTTGTTCTGTTCTGACACTGCCCAGAGCTAACCCAGACCCACAGGTTCAGGGCTCAGTCCCACGACGCTGCTCCCTCCCCTCCCCCCAGTGCAGTCCCCAGCTTGCCCACAACTCATGTCCAGCTTGGCTGCAAATCTGGGGCGCCCTGGCACCCTCCTCGGGTCCAGGAATTTGCTCTCATGGCTCATGGGACGCAGGGCAACACCTCATTTACTGTGACCTGTGTATTATGAACAGGCGGATGAAGCCCCACATGGGCAACGCCGGGAAGGGTCCTGAGCACAGGAGCCTCTGTCCCTGGGAGCGTGGGGCATGTTATCTTCTAGGCTTCACCAATTAGAAGCTCTCACACCCTTCCTCTGGCGCTTCAGTGGAGGTTTCATTCTTTAGGCATGATGGATTAAACCACTGGCCGGTGAGGATGAGCTCAAGCTGCAGCCCTTCTCCCTTGCGGGGAGGGGGTGGGCTGAACGTTCCAACAGGCCCCATCCTTGAGCTATCTAGAGGCTTCCTGCTGCCAGTTATCTCATTAACATGAGCTCAGGTGTGATCAAAAGGGGCTTGCAATGTGCAATTAAAGACGCTTCTATCACTCAGGAAATTCCTAGGGCTTTAGGTCCTCTGTGTCAGGAACCAGGGACAAAGACTGCATATATACTTAGGTCACAACTGTGCAGGCAGGACAGGTGTGGTTAAGAGCCACACGTGTCTCACCGGGAGACAATCCCATTTCAATTACCTACTACTCCTGTGACTTCGAGCAAGTTCTCGCTGGATGTTGAGGATAAAAGGACCTCCCTCCCTTGTAAGGCTGCTATTTTTAAGTGTTACTGGGCTGCGTTTGTTCTCCGCTGTTCCTGTCTCCGCTGCAGCAAAGAACTGAAAGGCAGTGACACAATAGCAAAACAGACTCAAAGTTTTATTTGAATACACTCCAAGGGAGGAGCAGGCCAGGGTCCAGGTAGACAAAGGCATGGAGCTTTTAGGGGGAGGCCTTTATATGGCATTCCGGCGAAGGGGCGCCTCTTTGACTGACAAGGTGGGCTTACTTGATTGACAGGTCCATTGATATGGCCTCCCTCTCGGTGTGCCTGGCCTTTCCCATAGGAGGTGTGGTTTGGGCAGTTCTTAGTTCTGTTGCTTGGGCCCATATTGGGATCTGGTTGGGCCAGGAAGGCCCAGTCCTGATAGGGAGGAAATCACGTCCCTGCAAAGCCTTTGTTCTCCTCACGCAGGACCCCTACCTGCGCAGAGTCTGGGTGGCTTTTTCTTTCAACCTTATCATGTGGTTTGTTCCTTCGAACCCCATTTTCCCTTCCCAGCTGCCTTTCTACCTAGCATTTGTGACATAAGAAGTCAAGGATGTCATCCAAAGAAAGCACTTAGCCTGACACATGGTAGTGGTGATGCCGGGGTTCTTGTTCACAAAGCCAAAGAATGAGCTTCATAAAAAGTCAAGGTAGGAGAGCAAGGTACAGGCTTTTATTTAGAGATAAAGTGAAAGGACAGAGCTCCCAGCTCACGCCAGGAGGGGACAAGAAAGTCCAGTGTGGTGCGTTGTCTAGGGGTTTTATGGGCAGATGAGGATTTTTTGAGAACATGAAAAAAAGTTTAGGGGTGCAGACCTGCTAAGTGGTGTCTGAACACCCAGAATTAACTTAACAGGAGGAATTTCTCGCCCATCTCTCCAGGATACTGCGTCTTGGTTTAGGAGCACATCAAAAGGCAGCCTGCCCAGCCCCCAAGGTGGGCTGAGGTATTGTTTGTTTGCTAAAGAGTGTTAAGAATTCTGCTTCCCAAACTTCCTGGGTGTTAAAATGCAATCTTACCTTTAAGGTGGAATCTTTGCGGCCTTTTAATATGTTGTTTACAGCTGGGTCTGCATGCTAAATTAGTTGCCCAGTTTGTCCTGGGCCTTTTAGCATGCTAAAGTGAATCTTACAAGTGGTTAGCATAATAACAACATGGGCTATTCTTCTTTATCTGGGGAACACCCACTGATCTTACTGAAGAATGACCCTGGAGCTTAATGTTTAACACAGAGTTTTGGAAGAGGGTTTCCTTGCATGTTGTTACATTGCTCTGACTGCAAATATTCTGCCTTGCGTTTTCCGGAGGCCCTCCCCCTACTCTAACTACACCCACAGTCCCTGTCTCAGTGGCTCAGAGATGGCAGGTCCTTGAGGCGGGCTCTGCACAGGGCATGCCTTGAGGGGCATAATGCCTGCTAGGAACTTGCACTCATTCAGATGGGGCTTGGGTTTCTCTGCAGGGGCCAGGCTCACCTTCAGCCACGCGACTGAAGCCAGGTCTGAGGACAGCACTGTCCCCAGGACTGGGGCTTGTGCTGTGTCTGCCCACCCCCCTCCCATTCCATTTCCTTATCTGTTACGGAAGTTTCCCTCCCCAAACTCCACGGGAAAGAATCCTTGTGGGTACTTGTTAAGGCGGAAATTCCCAGGCCTGTCTCATTCCTGCTGAATCAGAACCTCCAGAGGAGGGATGGAAGCCTTCAGCATTAACAAAGGCCCAGGTGATTCCTATTCTAGAGGCGCTGGGGAACACTCACTAACCAGATAGGCCCCTTCAAGAGAAATACTCGAACCTGTGTGTCTGTGTTTGCATTGTTAAACAGCAAGAATTCAACTGAGCCATTTAAAAGATCAAGTTGTCTTTATCGAATGAATCCTGAGTCAGGCAGTATCCCATCTAGCAAATAGGAGCTCCATGGAACTGCAGAAAAAGAAAGATCTATAAAGGTAGAGAGGGAGCAGAAAAAAAGAAGTTAGTGAAGAATCCATTGTTTTAGGCAAGACTGCTCTCCTAAGGGGGATGGAAGAAATCTATCAGTAAGTTTCTTCGTGCTGACCAGGAAATTGCATGTTGACTAGTAAAGGCTACATGTCTGGGCACAGGCTGGAGACTAAAACTGCAGGTAAGTTGGGTATTAAGTCTCGCTTTGCTGACCTGGGGCCCAGAACATAAGTGGCTCCATTTTGGTCATGTGGTTCTCTTTTTAACAGTGTGCATGTTAGGAAGTAATTGATGCTCGCAGTGTGGTCCCAGGCTGGGCAGCTGTGGCATCACCCAGGGTTTTAGCAAGGCAGCCTCCACTGGTGGTTCTCAAAGTATAGTGGCAGCTTCCAGTGTTGGCTTTGTGTCTTACCAATGGGTTTCAGCCCCGGGCAAGTTCACTATGAATTCAATGTGACCAAAGAAATTGATAGCAAAACGTTCTTGGGGTGAAAGGGTTATACCCAACTTTATTTCCAGGTGGCAGGTCAGTCACTAAAGTCCCGTTCACTCAGAGCAAGTCTGTATGCAGCAAGCTGGTCTCTGCCTCTGGGCCTCTCTGCACAGTTGTCCCACACAGCCGTCCTGCACAGCCATCCTCTGGGCCTCTGTCCTTGGCGCTGCCACCACTCCAGCCTCTGCTCTGCTCTCCTGCAGCCTTGCAGCCATACCACCGTGTCGTGCCCAGAGCACTGGGCGGAGCTCTCTATATAGAGTCAACAGCCATGTATTGCCCACAGGTGTGCAGTGAGCTAGTCAACCAGGGCCAGGTGAGAATCCTGGCCACAGGAACTCTCACTTTATCCACAGCTTTGCCTGGGAACTTCTTAGAAATGCCGGTTCTTGGATTCCACCCCAGACCCAGGAATCAGACACTCTCGGGTTGGGGTCCAGCCATCTGTGTTTTTAAGAAGCCCGCCAGGGGGTTCAGTTTTAAGGGCTGCTGGTCTTTGCTCTGTATTTGAAGGAGTAAATGGCCTGGCTTCGCGTCCCCGTCTAGAAAGCGGGGTGATGTGTCACCCTCCCAGCCGCACTGTGAGCATCAGTCAGCTCGGTTTGATGGTCTCAGTCACTCGTGCTCTGTGAGCCTTGGTGTCATCGCCACCATCTGATAAGAGGTTCTGCTTTTCCTACTCCATCCCGACATTTTATTTGCTCTCTCGAAAGCAGCTGCACACGAACACACAGATGGGGACGCCCAGAGGCAGGATGGGGCAGCTGCCCCAGAACCAGTACAAAGACAAGCAGAGTCGTGCCACTGAGCCTCCGACACCCCACACTGCCACTTACACGCAGGTGCGGAACAGTCACTGCGCTCAGGTCCAGGGGCACGGGTGCCTCCCTGCTCCAGCGAAAGCATGGGGGAAATGAACTCAAGCTCCATTGTTGGTCTACACTGCCATCTGCCAAAGCAACGGAACAAATAGAAGCAACAGGTCCTTTGCTACATGGCTGGCATTTTGGTGACAACTGCTATTTTGGTGCCCCTCCACATGCAGAGCCCCCGTCTTCCTCCTTACTCAGCTGCTTTCAAAATTCATACGTAATTTCACAAACACTGTGCCAGACATTATTCTAGCACTTTAAAACCCATGAACTTATTTTATCCATCACACCCATGTTATAGTTGGGGAGACCAAGACATGGAGAGACTATGAAATTTGCCTGGGGTCACATGCTTTGTGAATTCCCTAGTGGTTCCATGGTGACTGTACCTCAACTTGGAAGGAGTTTCACAGAGATGTGACCAAGCCCCTTGGGGCCTCAGCCAGTGCTGAAATGAGATATGCCCCCTCCCCACCCCATGCTTTTTTTGCCTGGTCCCTGGGTTGGATGATTGTAAA
This sequence comes from Phataginus tricuspis, assembly GCA_029783875.1. NCBI lineage: Eukaryota > Metazoa > Chordata > Mammalia > Pholidota > Manidae > Phataginus > Phataginus tricuspis. Next base: position 3,486,070 of record JAQQAC010020895.1, on the reverse strand, counting down.
TCGAGATGCAAGCCTGACTCTGCTTTCCCTGCTCCCCAACCCCAGCCTGTCCTCCGCTGGCCACCCCCAGCTGTCCCTTTAAGGTGGCCACCTCTCAAGAGTTTTCTGCCTCAAAAAGTGATATTGTTCTTCTCAAAGACTACCAGGAATACACTTCATCAGAGTTAGGTTAACTAGCTTGCTACAGCCAGGAAGAACACACCAGAACTGGGGCGGGGGGAGGAGGCTCCTGTAAGAGGGAGAGGGCGAGGTCATTACAGGATTTGGGTTTGTGTTGGCTAGTTCAAAGGTGTTACAGATTTAGCAAATAGAAAGACATGACACCCTGAATCTGCATTTCAGATACAGCATAAATGCATACTGTGCAACCTTTGGGACATACTTATACTAAAATATTATTCATTGTTTACCTAAAATTCAAATTCAACTAGGCATTCTGTATTTATTGTAGTAACCCTGAAGGCAGATTTGAGTGTCTCAGGCAGAGAGGTCAGTTCGGTGGTTGGGTAGCTTAGTAACTTTTATCTAGAAGGTGGGAGGAATAGAGGAAGCTGGCAGCAGGAAATGAGCAGCACCCCTGTCAGAAGAGGTGGCCGGTGGGTTGTCTCTGTGGTTGGCTGCCCTGTGTTCTGTCTTGTCTCAGCGCTGGCCTCTGGTGGCCTCGTGGAATCGGTGTGCTGTCATTCTGTGTGCACTGTTCTGTCCAGGTGGGGGCGTGCCGGAGCATGGCTCGCTTTCTCATTCAGCCACCAGATTCTGGGCTCATTTCAGAGTCTCCCAAGATGCTGGTGTCTTGAAGATTCAGGTTTCTCAGGGTTCAGTCCAGGCCACTAGTTCCCTGGAAGTGTTTTTGGTTGTTTGAATTTGGATAGACGTGTGACTGGCTGGCTTCCTACAATGTGCAAGCAGCCCCCTGCCAACAAGAATTACCTGGACCCAAATTTCAGTTGTGAGAGGTTGAGAAATCCTGGTCTGCGCTATAAACCAGGAAATGACCCATTTCGGAGGTCTCACTATCACTGTGGCAGGCCTTCCAGAGTAAGGGAAATGAAAGCAAGAAAAGTATGTGCGTGTATTGAGCATCCACCTTCCTGAATTCGCATCCCCTGGGACTAACTCGGTACCTGGCCTCTAATAGTAGGTGTTGAGTAAATATGCTGAATGAATGAAAAAAATGTCCAATGCATATATGTGTGTATTATCCATATATTATTTATTCAGTCAACCCATACTGATCCAATACCTACAGTGGCAGGGTGAGTCCTGGGTATGAATGTGCCTTGCTGGGGAAGCAGATGACATGAAAGGAACCCTAGCTGGGAGGACCAGGAGGTGGGGCAGGGCAACCTGCAGGGATGACCTGGGAGGCCTTCCTGAGGAGGTGGTATTTCGGCTCATCTCCATGGGAGAGAACTCCTGGGAGAAGAGTGTCTTCAGGCAAGGGCCAAAGCAGGGCCTGAGATTCTGAACAAGAGCAGGTGGTGAGTGTGAGGAGGGTGGGGGTGGGACTGCATGAAGTGAGGTGGGAGGGAAGCAGGGGCCAGGGGTATTGGCTGGGCAGAGAGTCAGGATTCCATTCTCAATGCAGTTGGAAGCCCCAAAGGGTTTGGAGGAGGGGAATGACACGATCCAGCACATGTGTAGCCCTCAGCGAGCTCACTTGGTCTTAGCATCCTGTCTCAAATCCATCAACAGAGAAAACTGAAGTGCAATTCAGATGATCCCTGGTGTCCCCCAAAGATGCCAGAGCCGGAGTCCCCCAAAGATGCTCCCGCCCCACACTAGCTGCAGTCGGCTCACTGGTCTTGCTCAGCTTCTTGTCTATGTGGCTGCCAGCCCCTTCCAAGAACATCCCCTTTGCTCTCTCAAAACTCCTCCCTGTGTCTTGTACTCACCTGCCTCGGCCCCCACCTTCCCATCTCTATCATGCACATGGTCTTGGCCTGTCTGGAGCCTTTAGTGTTATATTTTCCTTCTCTGCTCTCCTTGGTCAGAATCTGCACTGCAAACACTGGGCCAGAACTGACTCCCCACTGGGAAGGCAAGAGAGGGTGGAAGATTGCACACCTTGTTTTTTTATTTATTGTCTGTTCAGGCCTGCTCCAAGCTTTTTGATTAGCTCCTGAAATAATGCAACGTGGACTGGAGAGGGGCAGCAGAGGGCAGGAGACAGTCATCTGGGACAAAGTCAGGAAAGTGTGACCGTCAGGTCAGATCCAGCTGGATGTGGGTTTTGACTGGGACACGTCCAGCTGTGCATTGTCTACACGACTGTGGAGCTGGGTTGCTATGGTGACAGTGTTACCTGCAAAGCCCAAACCTTTTGCTTTCTGGCCCTGCATAGAAAAATGTGCTGACTGCTGACTTGGGAGATAATGGCATTTTGTCACTGTTCCCAAAGGCAACCCTGAGTGGGGGTAGCAGCATCTCCAGATTATGAGTGAATAAACACACACCATGGCCAGTGAGAGCCTGGTGTCTGAGTGCAGGGCCCACACTCTTCCCTGGCCCACACTACCTGTCTCATGGAAGTCGTCAGAAATAACTAGAATGAATATCCCAGAGGTCTCAGAGGCCTACAGGTGGATAATGTAAGCAGTTAAGTCAACCCAAGCAAAATTTGATAATTGCCAATGACATGTGGCCTCAGTGTTGGAGACAATAGGAATGGTGGGGACTATAACAAACCAGAGTGGAGGTGCCAGCTAAAGAGGGCAACTGCACCATGACTGCCCAGTGCTTCTAATTTTCAGGAAGCTAGAAAAATTTGCACTTTTACACTTGAATTTGGGTTTTTATGTAAATCTTATTTTTGCATGAAATATCCTCTGTATTTAAATGTTGACACTATTTTAATCATAAAAGACAGGAAAAACCCATGTGAGGCTGTTTTTTATCTGTACACAGCAATAGTACAACTCCTTTCAAGTTCTTGGTCCCGACTGCAGTGCATGTGTGCATGTGTGAGGAGTCTTCCCATGCACAACACCGTGTAGTTCTCAAACTGCAGAGAGGGTCCGAGAGCTCCACTTAGTTCTGACAGTATCTGCCCAGACACAGCACCAGATTCTCCAGGTTAAGGGCTCCGTCCTACAAGACTGCCCTCCACCCCACGTCGCCAGACACCAGTCATGTGCCCCGGGCAGTTTCCTGTGCTTCTGACCTACCGGCTACAGATTGGAGGTTCCGGTGACCTCCCCTTAGATTCGATTAATGGGCTAGCATGGCTCATAGAACTCAGGGAAACACGGTTGCCAGTTTCATAAAACATACCATATAGGACACAAGTTAAGGGCCAGATGAAGAGATTCGTAAGGCAAGGTCCCAAATGAAGGCGCCTTATCCTCGTGGGGCTTGGGGCCTGGCTTGGTGGCATGTGGAAGTGTTCTGGTTCCCCAGGCTCTCCCTGACAGAGAAGCAGGACACAATGGAGTGATAAGCTCTTCTCTGGGGTCTTTGTGAGGGTTTCCCTGCAATTATGATTGACTATATCATTGGCCACTGGCTGATTCAGCCTCTAGCCCCCGCCCTTCAGTGGGGCCCAAAAGTCTCTCATTAACATGCCAAGACACCCATTTCACCATTAAGGCTCTGAAGTGTTTTCATTAACTGTGGATGAAAACCAGATATATCTGAGAAATATACATTTGGTATCTGAATGACCAAGTATATATTTCTTATAACTCATTTTATTTCAGAGACAAGCCAGGCAAAACAGCTGAGTGTGTCCAGAGGCTGCTCTGGACCTCTAATATATGACATACACACTGGAGTGACTGTCAGAGCCTTTTCTGGGAAGGGTGAGTACATAATGAGGAGAGAGGCAACTCTAGATCAGCAGCGGGTGGGGGTTGTCTGAGGCCTTCCCCAGGAAAACTTCCATACCAGCCATTAGCCCTGACTTCTGGCCAAGCCTTCAGCTGGACTCCTAGAGGAGAGCAGCCTCATCCTCCACTTACGTGCAGAGGGAAGGAAGCACCCAGGAGCCAGAGAGTATACAGACAGGCAGGAAGGCTGAGCTCAGAGAGGAGGGGTGGGTTCTGGGAGAGCCCCTAGTCTGAGGTGAAGCTGGTAAATTCATGCCGTAGACAGCCAACAGGGCTTTCCGGGGGTGCACATGTCAACCTTTTCAGATGTAATAAAGTCCAGTACCACTTTTAGTATGTGAAAGATGTGGCACCATACCTGGGGAAATACTGGTGGAAAGGTCATGGGTTTGCAAGTCCGAGAACCCTGGCTCCCAACCCCTGGAACAGCTGTTCCCAGCTGTTGACCTCAGAAAACCTCCCAGAGCCTCAGTTTCCTTACCTGCAAGACGGCATTACTAAAAGTCCTTGCCCTCTTGGACTGGGACAACATGAGGATTCAATGACGAGATGCTGCAGAGAAGGCCACTTGTTAAGTGGCAGCTACCACTGACTGAAGCTGGCTAACAAAGGGTGTTTCTTTATCTTCCTGTGACATGTGGCAGGGACTGCCTGAGACCTCCCCCAGTTAGGACAGCATCAGTCATCCATAGTGTGGTCACTTCAAGACCTGACAAGAGCTGTCCAAGAAAAATGTTCTGTTCTGTACCTAGGAACTTTAGAAAGATTTTGGACCTCAAAGGGAAGGGGGCAAATCCCCACCTGGTAACTAGAATAACACCACTTAGTGATTCTCTAGTCCCTAGCTTTCAGTAAATAAGAACTGAGGGCAATTCAAGTAACCCAAAGGCATCGTCTGTTACTAAGGCTTCCACGTCACAAGCTCACAGCTTTTCAGAATCAAACTGGAGAAGCAGAAATTACTCCCGGACAGGACTTAGTGCTCTACCTTCCCTACATTCAGAGGTATGTGTGGTTGTTTGTTGAATACCCACCAGCAGAAGGAGCTGGATTCAGTGAGTAGGTGATGGGAACATATATTCCCAGGGAGCATTGTGCTTGCTCTCAAGTTTTTGCTAGGAATCTACCAAGGACATAGAATAAATATACCTGTTACCAGAGTGGCCCGCTTTCTAATCTCCCCTAGACCCCCTCCCTGTCTCCTCACCTCTGCCACTCACCCCACAGTCCTTTCCTGCCCTACCCAAGACCACAGGAGAATTTCCCAAATACTGAAAAATTGTGACCCACCACCACCATGTATAGGTAATTAAAAATAAATTTTGGTTTTCCCGGAGTGACACAAAAGTTAACTAACTATACGATGAAATTAAAATTGTTTCCTTTCTGGAAACTTGACAGCCAAGCGCTGGTGAGTCCATCAAAGATGAGATTTTTGCACACGTGTGTCCCCATGTGCTGCCACTCAGCGCAGGCTAAGCAACCCCTCCATCCTGGCAGGGGATGAGTTTAATAGGGGCTCTTATTCCCATGGTGTGCCAGGTACCTTCTTTATGCCAGTTCCCTGCCATCCTCCCCCTGTCCCCCATTTACAGATGAGGAAATCGAGGTTCAGGGAGGTCAGAGTCTGGGCCCATAGGTCCCACAGGTAGTAGCAGTCCGAGCTGGCCTTCCAGCCAGCTGTGTGTGGGGCCAGGGCTCAGGGTGTGCTAGCTGGCCCGCCTGGTGGCCCTGAGCATTGGCTCCCCTGTGGGCTTAACTAAGCAGGAGCCCTGGAGAAGGGGTGCAGCTGGGTGTGGTCCACATGCACAAGGGTCACGGCCGGCCACCCTCAGAGCCCAGCAGCCTCTGGCAGGAAGAGGTGTGGCCCCCTCAGCCACACGTCCCCTGGCTTGTGGTCCAAAGGTACATGGATGGACATTCTGAAGGCAAAGAATAGAGCTGACCAGACTTTCCAAAGTGGAGATTCCCCAGCAGTAGGAATGTGCGGAGTGAGCCTTGGCGATGCGCTGGGAGCAATCAGGAGGTGGTGCCCAGCCGCCTGGGTTTCATTCTTCTGTGTATCGCTTTAACTCCCCCCCTTCCCTTCCCCCTGCCCCGGGGTTTTATTTATATAATTTCCAATTTATACAAGAGTTACAAGAAGAGCCCAAGGGATTCCTTACATACTTTTGTGTATGTATGTACCGTATGACTTTAAATTTCCATAAAAGTTGCAAGAATAATACAAGGGACTCCTATATTCCCATGACCTCAGTTCCAGATTTACTATTTTTGCCTCATTTGCTCATTCTCTCTCTTTCCACCTACACACACACGTACAGACACACCACTGTATAAATATATAAGTATTCCACAAATTATACATTTTGTCTCTTTATATGTATTTACATATGTAATATATTTTCTGAACACTTGAGAATACAGTGGAGATATCACACTCATTTAAATCCTTCCATGGCTATTTCCTAGGTGAAACATTGTTTTATATAATCACAGTAAATGGTCAAAGTCGAGAAATCACACTTAGGTACAACGCCGCGCTCTAGCCCACAGACCGTCTTCAGTGTTTTGCAACCGCCCAGCTGTGCCCTTACACAATTTCTTTCCCTCCTGGATCCACCTCAGGCTTACTTATGCATTGGGGTGTCATGACTCTTTCATCTCCAAATGGCACTGTTTTATTCATTTATTACATGTTCAACTTCTGTTAAACGTGTTAACATACATGCAGAGGATGCTCACATCAGTATCTAGCTTGATGAATCTTCACAAAGTCAACGTACCTGATACTGGTCCCAAATGGTGCCTATACATGATGTCAAGAGCATCAGTCCTTGGTTCTCAGAACCGACGGTTCTCATGACGCGCCCATCACATAGCTGTGCACCCAGCCTTGGGACCAGGGTGCCATAGGGTGACAGTGGCACTGACTGAAGGCCCTGCAGGGCTCTCTGTTCAGCTTCTATTTCCTCGCCCTGTGGATTCCTCATATCTTTTTCCGCTTGATGTGTTCTGATGATTGAATTTAGCTGAATATTAAAAGCAGATTCTGGAACCCCAGCTTTAACTCCAGAATTCTTCCTCACACTCCCATCAACTGGACCCAGACAAAGGTCCTCTGGCCATAGACAAGTTTCTCATCTGAACCAAAATGCTCTGACCCAGAGCAGGGCAGAACCTGTCAGGCATTGTTTATAGACATAAAAGAAAGGTGTGTGGGGGTCCACCCAGCCCTCCAGCTCCAGGACCCGACCTCAGGCCTCCCGGGCCAGGTCGATGCTTCACTTGTGAGGCCAGTCACCCTTCCTGGGGCATCTCAGTGCAGCCGATACCACAAGACTTGTCCAGCATTAGACATATTCCCCTCATCCTTGGCTGGGATGGTAATTCCTAATCTGCGTGCGTGAACAGCTAGCCCTTCTTCTCCATCCTGAGTGTTCGACGCCACATCAGGAAACAAGATGTTGAGATGGGGGAGAGACACGGCCGACGGGGCTGCATTTTGTCCACACCATCAAGGGGCGCCATCCGAGCACAAGTACAGGCTGGGCCCTGAGTCCCACAAAAGCACACCTCATTTTATTGCGCTCTGTTGCGCTTTGGAAATACTGCATTTTATACAAATCAAACGTTTGTGGCAATTCTGCCTTGAGCAAGTCTGTCAGTGTTGTGTTTCCAAGAGCATTTGCTTACTTTGTGTCTCTGTGTCACATTTTGCCAACTCTGGCAATATTTCAAACTTTTTCATTGTTGTATTTGTTATGGTGATCTGTGATTATGACTGAAAGCTCAGATGACCACATTTTTACAATAAAGTACTTTTAAATAAAGCTATCTAGATATAATGCTTTTTTTTAGACATAATGCTATTATTGAACACTCAGTAGACTACAGTATAGTGTCATCAGAACTTTTATATGCACTGGGAAACCAGAAACGTCACTTGACTCGTTTTACTGTGACGTGAGCTTTATCACGGGGTCTGGAAGGTCTGGAAGCACACCGACGGCTCTCGGAGGTGTGCCTGTGCGGGACCAGGGGAAGCGGGGTGCAAGCGCCCCTCCTCCTCACACGTCAGCCTCCTTTGGGCTGCGCTTCAGATGCTGTTGCCTCCTCGGGGGGCCTACAGGTTAAAGCTGCAGCTCAGTTATTACGGGTTATTGCCTCCAGAGATGTTCTCTGCAGCATATATTTGTAAAAATGAATTAACTAAAAAACCAAGATACCCTATTTTCTGACTTTTATGGATCCTGGGTTTTTTTAATTGTGGTAAACCATATATTACACAAAAAAACATCTTAACCATTCTTTTTTATTTTGGTATCATTAATCTACAATTACATGTGCAACGTTATGGTTATTAAGCTCCCCCCTTCATCAGGTCCCCTCCACAAACCCTGTCCACCAGCGTAGTGAGATGCTGTAGAATCACTACTTGTCTTCTCTGAGTTGTACAGCCCTCCCCGCGCCCCCCCAACATTGGGTCTGCTAATCGTAATGCCGCTTTTTCCCCCTTATCCCTCCCTTCCCACCCATCTTTCCCAGTCCCTTTCCCTTTGGTAACTATCAGTCCGTTCTTGGGTTCTGTGAGTCGGCTGCTGTTTTGTTCCTTCAGTTTTTTTCTTTGTTCTTATACTCCACATATGAGTGAGATCATTTGATACTTGTCTTTTTCAGCTTGGCTTATTTCACGGAGCATAATACCCTCTAGCTCCATCCATGTTGTTGCAAATGGTAGGATTTGTTTCCTTCTTATGGCTGAATAATATTCCATTGTGTATATGTACCACATCTTCTTTATCCATTCATCTACTGATGGACACTTAGGTTGCTTCCATTTCTTGGCTATTGTAAATAATGCTGCGATAAACATAGGGGTGCATATGTCTTTTTGAAACTGGGCTGCTGCATTCTTAGGGTAAATTCCTAGGAGTGGGATTCCTGGATCAAATGGTACTTCTATTTTGAGTTTTTTGAGGAACCTCCATACTGCTTTCCACAATGGTTGAACTAATTTGCATTCCCACCAGCAGTGTAGGAGGGTTCCCTTTTCTGCACATCCTCGCCAACATTTGTTGTTGTTTGTGTTTTGGATGTTGGCCATCCTTACAGTTGTGAGGTGATATCTCACTGTGGTTTTAATAATTGGAGAAGTGTCTATTCATATCCTCTGCCCATTTCTTAATTGGATTATTTCCTTTTTGTTTCTTGACGTGTGTGAGTTCTTTATATATTTTGGATGTCAACCCCTTATCTGACATGTGATTTATGAATATATTCTCCCATACTGTAGGATGTCTTTTTGTTCTACTGATGGTGTCCTTTGCTGTGCAGAACCTTTTCAGCTTGATATAGTCCCACTTGTTCATTTTTGCTTTTGTTTCCCTTGCCCAGGGAGATATGTTCATGAAGAAGTCACTCATGTTTATGTCCAAGAGATTTTTGCCTATGTTTTTTTCTAAGAGTTTTATGGTTTCATGACTTACATTCAGGTCTTTGATCCATTTTGAGTTGACTTTTGCGTATGGGGTTAGACAGTAGTCCAGTTTCATTCTCTTACATGTAGCTTTCCTGCTTTCCCAATACAAGCTGCCGAAGAGGTTGTCATCTCCCCATTGTATATCCATGGCTCCTTTATCATATGTTAATTGACCATATATGTTTGGGTTAATGTCTGGATTTTCTATTCTGTTCCACTGGTCTGTGGGTCTGTTCTGGTGCAAATACCAAATTGTCTTGATTACTGTAGCTTTGTAATAGAGCTTGAAGTCAGGGAGCATAATTCCCCCTGTTTTATTCCTCCTTCTCAGGATTGCTTTGCCTATTTGGGGTCTTTTGTGGTTCCATATGAATTTTAGAACTATTTATTCCTGTTCATTGAAGAATGCTGTTGGTATTTTGATAGGGATTGCGTTGAGTCTGTAGATTGCTTTAGGCAGTATAGCCATTTTGACAATATTTATTCTTCCTAGCCAAGAGCATGGGATGTATTTCCATTTGTTAGTGTCCTCTTTAATTTCTCTTAGGACTGTCTTGTAGTTTTCAGGGTATAAGTCTTTCACTTCCTTCAGTAGGTTTATTCCTAGGTATTTTATTTTTTTTGATGCAATTGTGAATGGAATTGTTTTTCTGATTTCTCTTTCTGTTAACTCATTGTTAGTGTATAGGAAAGCAACAAATTTATGTGTGTTAATTTTGTATCCTGCAACTTTGCTGAATTCAGATATTAGTTCTAGTAGTTTTGGAGTAGAGTCTTTAGGGTTTTTTATGTACAATATCATGTCATCTGCAAATAGCGACAATTTGACTTCTTCTTTACCAGTCTGGATGCCTTGTATGTCTTTGTTTTGTCTTATTGCCGTGGCTAGGACCTCCAGTACTATGTTGAATAACAGTGGAGAGAATGGGCATCCTTGTCTTGTTCCCGATCTTAGATGAAAAGCTTTCAGCTTCTTGCTGCTAAGTGTGATGTTAGCTGTTGGTTTGTCATATATGGCCTTTATGATGTTGAGATACTTGCCCTCTATACCCATCTTGTTGAGACTTTTTATCATGAATGGATGTTGAATTTTGTCAAATGCTTTTTCAGCATCTATGGAGATGATCATGTGGTTTTTGTCCTTTTTGTTGATGTGGTGGATGATGTTGATGGATTTTCGAATGTTGTACCATCCTGGCATCCCTGCGATGAATCCCACTTGATCATGGTGTATGATCCTCCTGATGTATTTTTGAATTCAGTTTGCTAATATTTTGTTGAGTATTTTTGCATCTATGTTCATTAGGGATATTGGTCTATAATATTCTTTTTTGGTGAGGTCTTTGCCAGGTTTTGGTATTACAGTGATGCTGGCTTCATACAATGAGTTTGAAAATATTCCCTCCTCTTCTATTTTTTGGAAAACTTTAAGGAGAATGTGTATTATTTCTTCTCTATATGTCTGGTAAAATTCACAGATGAATCCATCTGGCCCGGGGGTTTTGTTCTTAGGTAGTTTTTTGATTACCGATTCAATTTCATTGCTCGTGATTGGTCTGTTTAGGTTTTCTGTTTCTTGCTTGGTCAGTCTTGGAAGGTTGTATTTTTCTAAGAAGTTGTCCATTTTTTGTAAGTTTTCCACCTTGTTACCATATAGATTTTCATAGTATTCTCTTATAATTCTTTGTATTTCTGTGGGGTCCATCATGATTTTTCCTTTCTCATTTCTGATTCTGTTTATGTGTGTAGATTCTCTTTTTCTCTTAATAAGTCTTTCTAGGGGTTTATCTGTTTTGTTTATTTTTTCAAAAAACCAGCTCTTGGTTTCATTGATTTTTTTCTATTGTTTTATTCTTCTCAATTTTATTTATTTCTTCGCTGATCTTTATTATGTCCCTCCTTCTGGTGACTTTGGGTCTCATTTGATCTTCTTTGTCCAACTTCAATAATTGTGTCTTTAGACTATTCATTTTGGATTGTTCTTCATTCTTTAAATAGGCCTGGATTGCAATATACTTTCCTCTTAGAACTGCCTTTGCTGCAACCCACAGAAGTTGTGGCTTTGTGTTATTGTTGTCATTAGTGTCCATATATTGTTTGATTTCTGTTTTAATTTGGTCATTTATTCATTTAGGAGCATGTTGTTAAGGATATTATTTAGGATCATGTTGTTAAGTCTCCATGTATTCGTTAGCCTTTTTGTTTTCTTTGTACAATTTATTTCTAGTTTGATACGTTTGTGATCTGAGAAGTTGGTTAGTAGAATTTCAATATTTTTGAATTTACTGAGGTTCTTTTTGTGGCCTAGTATGTTTTCCATTCTGGAAAGTGTTCCATGTTCACTTGACAAGAGTGTGTATCCTGCTGCTTTTTGGTGTAGAGTTCTGTATATGTCTGTTAGGTCCATCTATTCTAGTGTGTTGTTCAGTGCCTCTGTGTCTTTACTTAGTTTCTGTCTGGTTGATCTGTCCTTTGGAGTGAGTGGTGTGTTGAAGTCACCTAAAATGAATGCATTGCTTTCTATTTCCTCCTTTAATTCTGTTAATATTTGTCTCACATATGTCAGTGCTCCTGTGTTGGGTGCATATATATTTTAAATGGTTATGTCCTCTTATTGGATTGCACCCTTTATCATTATGTAATGTCCTTCTTTATCTCTTGCTACTTTCTTCCTTTTGAAGTCTATTTTGTCTGATACAAGTACTGCAACACCTGCTTTTTCTCCTTGTTGTTTGCATGAAATATCTTTTTCCATCCCTTCACCTTTAGTCTGTGTATATCCCTGGGTTTCAGGTGAGTCTCTTGTAAGCAGCATATAGATAGGTCTTGCTTTTTTATCCATTCTGTTACTCTGTGTCTTTTGATTGGTGCATTCAGTCCATTTACATTTAGGGTGATTATCGGTAGATTTGTACTTATTGCCATTGCTGGCTTTAGATTCGTTGTTCCCAAAGGTTCAAGGGTTGCTTCTTTACTATCTAACAGTCCAACTTAACTTTCTTGTTAAGTTATTATAAACACAGCCTTATGATTCTTTATTACTCTCCCTTCTTATTCTTCCTCCTCCATTCTTTATATGCTAGGTGTTTTATTCTGTACTCTTTTAAGTTTCCTTTGACTGTTTTTGTGGATAGTTCATTTTACTTTTTGCGTTTACTTAGCATTTGGATGGTCTGCTTTGCTATCATTTCATTTTCTCTGGTGACATATTTTTAGCCTTAGGAGTGCTTACATCTAGAGCAGTCCCTTTAAGATATCCCGTAGAGGTGGTTTATGAGAGACAAACTCCCTTAGCTTTCCCTTTTCTGGGAATTGTTTAATCCCTCCGTCATATTTAAATGATAATCGTGCTGGATACAATATTCTTGGTTCAAGGGCCTTCTGTGTCATTACATTAAATATATCATTCCATTCTCTTTTGGCCTGTAAGGTTTCTTTTGAGACATCTGATGATAGTCTGATGGGTTGTCCTTTGTAGGTGATCTTTTTTTTTCTCTCTAGCTGCCTTTAATACTCTGTCCTTATCTTTGATCTTTGCCATTTTAATTATTATGTGTCTTGGTGTTGTCTTCCTTGGGTCCCTTGTGTTGGGAGATCTGTGGACTTCCATGGTCTGAGAAACTATTTCCTTCCCCAGTTTGGGGAAGTTTTCAGCAAGTATTTCTTCAAAGACACTTTCTATCCCTTTTTCTCTCTCTTCTTCTGGTACTCCTATAATGCGAATATTGTTCCGTTTGGATTGGTCACACAGTTCTCTTAATGTTCTTTCATTCCTAGAGTCCTTTTATCTCTCTCTGCCTCAGCTTCTCTGTATTCCTGTTCTCTGATTTCTATTCCATTAACAGTCTCTTGCACCTTCTCAAGTCTGCTCATAACCCCATCGATGGCTTGTCTCACTTCTGCATTGTCTTTCCTCACTTCATCCCTTAGCTCTTGCATATTTCTCTGTAGATCCATCAGCATGGTTACGACTTTTATTCTGAATTCTTTTTCAGGAAGATTGTGCATGTCCATCCCATCAGACCCTCTCTCTGGGGTTGTCTGTGTAATCCTTGTCTGTTCCATATTCCTCTGTCTTTTCATGGTGATAGAAGTGGTCGCTGGTAGGCACCACATGTGTCAGTTGGGAGAGCAAAGTCCCTTCCTGCTTGTTGTTCTCCTTGTCCTGCTCCGGGTCCTGAGGTGTTTTCCTGCACACCAGGAGGCAGTCTCTGGGATAATCCCCTGAGCTGCCTGTGTGTGTGGTCGCCCTCAGCCTAGCCTATAGCACTGTGGGGTTTGCAGTCTCGCTGGGTGCATTCTGGTCCCTTGGTGCCTTCCGGACCTGGTTCTGGGACTCTTCCCGCTTAGCTGCGCGCCAGCCAGGCGTAGGTTCTGTGAGGTTGCTGTGGGCGCAGCCGCTCTTCTGCTGTTCTGCAGCAGTGGCAGCTCCGCTGGACCCTTTGAGGCGCCGGCTGGCGGGAGAACGAATGGCAGGCTGCTGATCTCTATGGGAAGCCTTGGCGTGGCTGCTTTTCCTGGCCGCCAGTCAGGGGGTCCAAAATTCCCCAGGACCCCCAGCCTGCTGGGCTGAGTGCGCTGGAACAATTTTGTTTCGCTGTTGGGCACTTGTCTCTTTAAGACTTTCAAAAAACTGCCCGCTTTTCTTTTGTCCCGGGGAGCTGGCTGAGGGGACCTGCTTGCAGTCTCCATCTCGGATCCTGCCCTTCTGTTTCTCTGATCTCTGATACACCACGCGATGTGTGTCAGTGCTCCCGGTGCAGATCACCAGGGCTGGTTATTTGGCGGGCCTGTGCTTCCACTCCCAACCCACTCTGATTCTTTTCCTCCCTCTGGTGCACTGGGGTGGGGGAGTGCTCGGGTCTCGCCGGGTCGCGGCTTTGTATCTTACCCGCTTCGTGAGGCTCTGAATTCTCGCAGGTGAAGCTGTAGCCTGGCTGTTTTACTGTATCTTCTGGTCTCTCTTTTAGGAATAGTTATATTTGTTGTATTTTCACAAGTATATATGCTTTTGGGAGGAGATTTCCGCCGCCCTGCTCACGCCACCATCTTCCCAGAAGTCTCCCTCTTAATTTTTGCGTGAACAGTTCATGGCATTAAACACATTCACGCTGTGTTGTGCAACCATCACCACCATCCAGCCCGAGAACTTTTTCATCTTCCTAAACTGAAACTCTATTCATTAAGCACTAAGTTCATTACCCATTAGCCCCTGGTAACCACCATTCTACTTTCTGTTTCTGAATTTGACTATTCTAGGTACCTCATATAAGTGGAAGCATACAGTATTTGTCTTTTAGTGCCTAAATTATTTCATTTATTTTAAGGTCCATCGATGTTGTAGCAAGTGCCAGAATTTCCTTCCTTTTTGTGGCTGAATAATATTCCATTGCAATATAGACCACATTTTTTATCCATTAATCCATTGGGCATTGGAGCCTTTTTTTTTTTAAGCTATTAAGAGTAATGCTACCATGAACATGGGTTAGCTACTGTTTTTAAAGAACAGAATCAGAATATTAAAACTTCTCTGGTCAGAGGCACCTCACCCATGAGGCACACATGCATGTGTGTTATACTAGATGCGTGCTGGGGCTGATGGGAAACCCGTGTCTCTTGCAAAATGCAGCTCCCTGGGTTTGCTGCCAGGGAGAGGCAAGTGGCTCTGAGAACAGTGCAACTTATTGAGGGATCAGGAGGGCATTACCGACATCGCACATGAATTAGGTCAAGAAAATTAAAGCTGTCAGCATTACTACAGTCTGTACCCACTCACCTGGCACATGTCTTTTGGTGTTTACCTCTGTCTTGGCTTCCCAGTTACACTGTAAGCCTTTTCTGGGACAGGGACAGGCCTCCAATAAATGTGAGTTGACAGTGACTCATATTCCATATTTGCTTATTGACCCATGCTGTGCATTGACACCTTTGGTGTCTGCATATATATATATATATATACTGTTCCACATCAGAAGAACTTTCTTTGAAAATTTGCACTAAACAATTGCTGTGCTCATGTTTGTGGCTGATCAGCAGAATTAAATTAGTGAACTGAAGTATGAATAAAACAATTGCAAGAGTTGATTTAATCAGCATCTGTAGGCACCCACTGTGTGGCCAATTGGATAAGATGCTGGATATACCGACATTCAAAGCTCTGGACTTGTCTTTGCTCCTAGAACTTGTTCCTTGCTTACTAGAACCTTGCTTCATGTGTGGGCTGTCCATCAGCCAAAGCACTGGCTAGCACTGCATAATCTCAGGCCCTACCCCAGACCTAAGACTCAGGACCTGCATCCTAACGAGCCCCCCAGTGATGCTTATGCACATTTCTGTATGAGAAACACGAGTCTGGTGCATAGTATTCTGCAGTTTTATTCTTAATTAAGTTGTTTTATTTGTGTAGAGACAAGGCCAAGCTAGCACTGGAACACTATGCCCAATTCTGGCCACAGTACCTAAACCAAGGGACCCCTAGGTACCCTTACTTGGGGACTCTAGGGACAGGTAAAGACCCTCAGGGGTGGTGAAGACACCTGGATGCCTCCAGTGGAGGAGATAGCTTGAGAGGTCTTGCTCTGAATTTGTAATGAGAAAAAAAATGTGGTTGAATTCCACAGTAGTAGTAGCAACAGAGTATGAATGTCTATTTGGGCATCTGTTTGGGAGATGATCATAGGTAAGTTCAGGTAGGGGAGTGAGGCGGGGAAGGGCAGGCAGCCACTGGGGCTTAGTTCTGCTGGGTACACTGGGAGACCAGAGTTGTCCCTTCAAGGTGGAGGAAGCTGGGTATTCATACACCATGTCCCCTCCTGCTCTGAGCTCATCCACCTGAGCATCTGCAGGCTTGGGCAGACTTCCGGGGCTTGCAGCAGAAAGACAGTGATCTCCCAGGGGACCGGGCAGGCCACTTAGTACTGCTTCCTATATCCTGGCTGATTATGAGCCAAGGTGCCTCAGCAGACTTCTGCATCAATGCTCTAGTTCATGATGGGGAAGAAACCTTTGCATTGTAATAAGTTTCAAAGCCCCAGTGATTCATCCCCTCAGAGTTGCTAATCAGCTTCACAAGACTGTAAATGACCAAACTTCACATTTTCTTAAAATCCAAATTCCCTTTTCATAATCCCTCTGCTTTCTTCCTTCCCCAAATATATATGCTCAGAGGACATTGTCATACTCAACTTACAGAAAATACTCTTTTAATGGCTTATTTCAAAATGCTCATTTTAATGTTGCAACTTGTAGATTCATGCTTCCTCTTCTATTCCTTTCCCTTCATACTTACTCTATTCATTTCTGTTTTGTCTTTTTAAAAATTAAAACTGAAGTTCCAAATATAGGAGTTATTGTCGCCAGGGTTTAAGTCAGCGTTTCTTTAAGAGTGTCTGCCGAGCCCTGCTCCCCTGTGATGGTCACCACAAAGAGTCCTAAGGTCAGTAGGCCTGTGGAATCCTGTGCCCTCCGTGCTCCATTATCTTCCTAGAGACCCATTCTGCACACCAGCATAGTAAGGTTCTGAGGCGCCAATTCAGACCTTGCTCAGGGATGGCCCCAATGTTATTGGAGCAGTGACCCTGTTTTGAAATCATGCCTTTCATATCCTATGCTGCTAGTGTCAGGTGGAAAACATTTGAGGACATGCTAATTTAAACACAAACCCCAGCTCGCAGTGCATTTGAGGTTAGTAAACATGTGGAGTGGGTTGAGTCAAAGCAGTGGGGCTCCAGAAAATTACAGCTCAGTTTATTCTAGTTTTTGTAACTAGAAAAAAAGACACTTTCTCATATAGAACTGATGTTTTGGAATGGGGAATGACTTCAATTCCATATGGAGGTCAACCTCTGGCATGTAATTGAGCAGATGTGTCAAAAAATGGTGGATGGTACAGGTTGGCCTCAGGGAGTGAGGAACAGAGTTCAATAGCTCAGCCATGGGAGTTGGCAGAACATCTCATTTCCTTTGTTCTATCAAGACATGCAAATTTAAGCACTTATTGGTGGAGTATTATATCACAGAGCCCAGGAACCCTGCAGAAAACTTGTCTAGTTACTGTGCTATTAAATCCAGGCTCTATATGAATTCCACCCATTGAATTACTTTTTTACTTCGGTTTTTCCCAAAATGAAAATAGTGGCTTTTTTCTATGGAAAAAATGCTTATTGCAGAAAAATCAAAAAGTGTAAAGAAGAAAGAGAATAATATCTATATTTTATTTATCACCTCTAATTGCTCCACCTGGAAATGAGCCCTGTGAGTATCTGGACATTGATACATCCAGAAATTTGCTCTATAATCTGTTATCTTACACAGATAACCATACATCAATGTATTATGTAAATGAGATCAGAAAACACATACTGTTTGGCTACTTCTTCCCACTTAATATCACCATATCAACATATTGACAAATATTGTATATATAATAAATATATAACAGAACCACCATTTTAATGGCTGTATAGTATTGCAGTACTTTAACCAGTCCACTCTCGTTAGATATTTAATCTTTTATCCCTTGTTCACTAGTAACATTTATGCTGCCAAGTGCACTCTACACATATCTAACTATTTACTTGGGTCCATTCCTAGAATTAGAAATGCTGAATTCAGTAGTTTTCATACATAAAGTGTTGATATATACATTCAGACTGACTTGCAGAAATGGTGATTCATTATTTCTCCTCCAGTGCTGTAGTTAGCCCCGAAAAGACAGATGTTCAATAGGAAGCTGGGGGGGGTAAAAGGGAAGTGAATGTGACTGCAGCTTCTGCCACAGCATTCTGGAAAGGCCAGGAGGGACAGCTGGCAGTCATCAAGGGTTTGAGCCGAAAGAGGCGTCAGGTATCCACTCATCCATTTAATGCTTGAGGAAACTGAAGTTCAGAGAAGTTACGCAACACCTCCACCCACCCACACTGACCCCATATACACACAGGGTCAGGGATGCACAGCTGGCAAGTCTCTTGGAACGAATAGCCCTGAAGTCCAGAGGTAATATTCAAAAGTGAAAAACAATTGTCATACACATTCATAGTGGGTGTCAAAGACTGGTTTAGCTCTTAAGGAGAAAATCAACAGATGTTCAAGCCTGTTCCAGATGGCAGAGACTGGTAAATAGTAGACGAAAGAATCCCATCTCAAACCTGCTTCAACAACCACTCTTAGCTAGCATTGTGTGTCTAACTTTGCAGAGTTAGACGTGAGCTGGATATTGCCGATATTCCACAGTTTTTTGAACTTCAAACATTGCAATTTCATATGGTTCAGACTAATGCAAAACACCTGAGAGATGTTCAGGGCAATAAAAACAAAACCTTTGGCATTATTATTTTCTACCTAACAAATATCATTTGCAGTTTTTCAATCTTCTATGTGTTCTGCATCTGACTTTACAGAATCTGGGGCCTTAATCAAAAGAAAAGAGTCAAACAAAATGACGTCTCAGGTGACCCCTTGGGCAGGCTTGTTAGACGCTGCCTTACTATGGTTTTGAAAGGGAACCATTTTTTTGCTTCAAGTTTTGCATAGTTTTGTTAACTGTAGGAACTTTTGTGGCTGAACTGATCTGGGGATGGACAAGATTGATCTTAATGGTGAACCTACCCAACTTCTGTTCCCTTGGAGTTCTTCTGAATGCTGAACAATGAAAAGGGCACCACATTCAGGTTGTATACATATTTTCCATGCAAAAGGGCCTCAGGCTTCTTGTTTCCCAGGAACCTGGGGCAGAGGTACCTGCTTGCTGTGGGGAAATCTGCTGTTGTCAGGCCTCCAGCCATGGTCATGGTAGCATGCCTCCCACAGGAACCCTGCCGCACTCCGAGAAGGTGCCAGGTGGAGCTGCAAGGTCGGGATGCCTGCTTGTCGTCTTACCAGCCCCTATTTTGTAAACTTCAGGCAGTAGTCCCCACACAGCTTGTTTGTCCCTAACAAGACAGCAAAATAAGCCACTAGCAACTGACCAATACAACCTCAAGTCTTCAAATGGACCTCCATGAAGACATAGGTCAGTGCATTTCAGTTCTTAGATGTACTAATTTTCAAAATTTATCCTCTCTAAAATCATTTGTATCCTATAATCAGTGGTGTGTTACAGTTATATTTTGCAACTTTTCTTTTTTCTTGGTGGCATATGGAATAAGACTGTGTCTTATAATTAATAAGACTGAAGGTTGATGGAGCACATTTTTTTTGTTTTTCTTCCCAATTGCCGACCCAGACTTGATGCCTAGTAAGTTCTCTACAAACTTAGCTTAAAAATATAAAGAAAAAAATGCAAAATCAAACTTAAAATATAAATGCTGAAACTAACCACAGCAGTAGAAGACATCAGTGCAACTCTTAGAAAGAGCTTTGATCTTCATGGTGTTTATATCATGTAACTTATTACTTAACCTTAAAACTCAAAGCCACAGGAAGTAATATGTTGATAATCTGCAACTTCTGAGGTCAGTGAAGAATCTAACACAAAACTGGCCCCAGACAACTGAGAAAAGTAAATCAGAACCTCGGCAGAATGACTATTTCAAGATGTAGTCACACAGGCTGCTTCCAGATTTCATATTCTGAACTGCAGGCACCATATGTATCTTTATGAATTAAGTTTTTCCCCAAGGATACACTAAGTTTAAAGTTCTTTCAGTGTTTGTGCTGCAGGATCATTTCACAGATAGTTTAAAAATAAAACGAAACCAGTTCTGGGCTAGGCCTCTGGAATCTGCAGGGCATTGGCCGTGCCCATGTCAGCGTGGCCTCCCAGCCCGTCACAGTCTGCCTGCCTTCGGTGTGGAGTGTCTGGCAAGGTGGAGCCGACTTGGGTCTCTTACATGAAGGTAGAAGTAGTTTACAACTTAGACATTAGAGGGACCCTGTTTCAAAGCCAACAGCTTCTGCCTCAGGAGAGAGCAGCTGCATTCCAGGTTGCAGCCACATTGTTTTGTTTTGCTTTGTTTTTATTGAAGAATCGTTGATATACAGACTTATATTGGTTTCAAATGTACAGCACAGTGGTTCAACAGTTCCCCATATTACTAAATCCTCACCCCCTCTAGTACGGTTACTATCTATCAACATAGAAAGATGTTGCAGTCACTGACTGTATTCTCCATGCTCTACTGCCATCCCTGTGACCAGCTTATGCTGTGATTGTGAATGATTGTGCCCCTTTCTCTCCCTCCACCCCCAACCCCAGCCCCTCCCCATGGTAGCCACTGGTCACTTCTCAGTGGCTATGAGTCTACTGCTGTTTTGTTTCTTCTGTTTTGCTTTGTTTTTATATTCCACAAAATAAGTGAAATAATATGGTGCTTGTCTTTCTCCCCCTGGCTTATTTCACTGAGCATAATACCCTCCAGCTCCGTCCAGCAGCCACCTTGTTTTCTGATCCACTGAAATATCTTGAGTAGTACTCTTTCAGAGGTTGCCACACCGGCAGCTTCTTCCCCATCGTGTCCACCGAGGTTCCAGTGGACTGCTGGGGATACCACCCCTTCGGTGTCCTGATTTACCTACTGGCATGGAAGGAAAATGACCAGGGAATTTCCCCAGAGGGAGGGGAGGAAAGCATACTCGTTCATTCAGCAACTCAGGGTGCCAGGGCCCAGCCTGAGCTCAGAGGGCACAGCAGGGAGCGAAATCTGCCTCCTGCTCTGTGGAGGTATTGGTATTTTAAGGAGTATCCAGCTAGGGGCATTGGGAGAGCCCCTGGCTCCCAGAATAACTCACTGGCAGGACCATTAACTTCAGATGGTGAAAGAGGGGGGCCAAGCAGGAAGGTTGGGGGGTGTCTTAAGTCAGGTTCCCCAGAAACAGGTCCACAGCTAAAGATCGTCATGGAAGTGCTCCCAGGAGAAGCCTACAGTGGAGTCTGGCAGGAAGGAGGTCAGAAAAGAGTCCAGTGCCAAGCAGTGTCCTGAAGGTAACCGGCTCCATCTCAAAGGGGCGTCGGGAAAGTATGGGTCTCACCTCTGAGTGTTCATACCTCAGCACCTGTTAGTCGTTGGTCGAGGTCTGACTCTAAGGGTCATTCTGGGTCTCTGTGTGTCTTGCCAACGGGTTTCAGCCCAGACAAGTTCACTATGGATTCAGTGAGACTGAGGAATGACAATGGAACGTTCTTGGGGTGAAAGGGTTATACCCAACTTTATTCCCACGGTGGCAGGTCAGTCACTAGAATCCCATCCACTTAGAGGAAGTCTGCATGCAGCAAGTTGGTCTCTGCCTCTGGGCCTTTCTGCCCCCGCAGCGGTCTCAGTCTCTGTCCTCGGCACTGCTACCACTCCAGTCTTGTCTCTACTCTCCTGCAGCCTTGCAGCTGTGCCACCGTGTTGCCCAGAGCACTGGGCAGAGCTCTTTATATAGAGTCAATAATGTGTTGCCCACAGTGTGCAGTGAGCCCAACCAGGGCCAGGTGAGAATCCTGGCCACAGGAACCTTCACTTTATCCACACTGTGCATCAGACAAAGCAGATCTGGCTGCCTGAGAACCATCCTTCGACAAAGAACAGCTGTGTAGAGCCAGGTTCCTCCCCTGAGCACTCTCGGGAGGCATTAGGGCCCCCTCTGGTGCAAGCACTGGTCTCAAGGGAGGCCGCTGTGCAACCTGATGTTTGCAGGGTTTTTAAATATGAGGAAGTTCCAAGAGGCTAAAAGCTATGGAAACCTGTTCCATCAGCAACAGCTTGAGGTGAACCCAGGGATTAGCAGTGTGCACAAGGGGCACCAGATGCTGAATTTTCTGGGGCTCCCCTAATTTCAAAATTAGTAGCCATTGTAAGTACATTCATGCTTCTTGGGCCCTAATAAGCCCTGTGGAATCAAAATCCCCATGGGGATACAGCTTGTGAAGGTTTCCCTCATGGGCATTGCACAAGGATCTGTGTCTCCCAACAACTAGCCAACACATTCTGCTGCCTTAATCCCACTGCTCGCTCCAGTTGCCTGTGAGTGAGACCCCTGACCTTTTTGTCATGGGAGCGTGATGTGCATTGTTAAGCCCTCTCCCCATGGCCAGTACTCACGGTGCACGTCCCTGTGGGCTTTGCCTGCTCACCTCCTGGAGTCTTAAACAGCCCTGAGAAGCAGGCCTTAGCATAGCCTCAGTTTGCAGATAAGGAAATTTAAGGGGTCCAGTTATTTACTCAAGGACACACTGCTTGAAGCTGCAGAGGCAAAGGAATTCCAAGGCAGGTATTTTGGTGAAATTTTCCCTCTAAATACTAATTTATTCACTTGTGTTTGTTTCCTCTAAATACTGCTAAAACAACAAAATTCACCGAGTAAATTTGAAGATCTAATTGGCCTTATTTAACACAGACGAATCAGGCAGCATCCCACGCAGTGAGTAGAGAGGAGTCCCAGGAGCTGTACAAAGCTTTTTTTCACAAAGGGGGCAGGGACAAGGAAGTCATAAACAAAGGGACAAGGAAGCCATAAACAAAAGAAAGGACTATTTCAGACAAGGTCACCTTCCACTGGGGGAAGGTGGGGTGCGGGGCGGGGGGGGGGGGGGGGATTTCCTCCAGGCCAATGATCTGCTCGCGTTGATCAGGAGATTCCAGAATGGTTTCAGATTCCCCTCCTGGTA
>JAQQAC010020895.1:3436316-3463163 GCA_029783875.1 Phataginus tricuspis | reverse complement strand
TAGTGAATGTTGGTTCTTGGTAAATAAGGAAGTTCTGGTTGTGATTAAGGGGATGTTTTGAATCAGTAAAGCTAAGATGGACTGTTGTCTAAATGCTTTTCAGCTCATTTGCTCTCCATTTGGAGTGAAAAATCACTGGTGGACATCTACCTCATGCCTCACAAGCCACCCCCAGTCTTCCAGGCACATTCTTTGGCCTGCAGAGCCAACCAGAGTGTGGCGTTTGGGGGCTGGGGGAGCCCAGCTCCTGCCCTATTGCAGTCACCCTCACCATTTTGTCCTGACTTCACACATAAAATGAAATTCCAGATGTGTGAAAGGCCTACTAATAAATAAATACATTATATGTAAATAGCAAAATTATACATAAGTCTTAGCAGGAAATAGAGGAGACTGCTTATTACTTTGAGTTAAGGAATATCTTCCAAGACAAAGGTAATAAGCAAGAGCCAAAATTAAATCTTTTTTTAAAATAATTTATTTTAGTATCATTAATCTACAATTATATGTGCAATATTATGATGATAAACTACCCCCTTCATCAGGTCCCCCCCACCAACCCCACTACAGTCACTGTCCATCAGGGTAGAGAGATGCTATACAATCACTACTTGTCTTCTCTGAGTTGTACAGCCCTCCCTGTGTCCCACCAACATTACATCTGCTAATCGTAATGCCCCTTTTTCCCTTCCCACCCATCTTCCCCAGTCCCTTTCCCTTTGGTAACCGTTAGTCCGTTCTTGGGTTCTGTGAGTCTGCTGCTGTTTTGTTCCTTCAGTTTTTTTTTTTCTTTGTTCTTATACTCCACATATGAGTGAAATCATTTCATACGTGTCTTCTTTTTTTTTACAATTTATTTTGGTATCGTTAACCTACAGTTACATGTGCAATATTATGGTGATTAAACTACCCCCTTCATCAGGTCCCCCCTACCAACCCCATTACAGTCACTGTCCATCAGTGTAGAGAGATGCTATACAATCACTACTTGTCTTCTCTGAGTTGTACAGCCCTCCCCGTGCCCCCCTACCTTACATCTGCTAATCGTAATGCCCCTTTTACCGTCTTATCCCTCCCTTCCCACCCATCTTCCCCAGTCCCTTTCCCTTTGGTAACTACTAGTCCGTTCTTGGGTTCTGTGAGTCTGCTGCTGTTTTGTTCCTTCAGTTTTTTCTTTGTTCTTATACTCCACATATGAGTGAAATCATTTGATACTTGTCTTTTTCGGCTTGGCTTATTTCACTGAGCATAATACCCTCTAGCTCCATCCATGTTGTTGCAAATGGTAGGATTTCTTTTCTTCTTACGGCTGAATAATATTCCATTGTGTATATGTACCACATCTTCTTTATCCATTCATCTACTGATGGACACTGAGGTTGCTTTGATTTCTTGGCTATTGTAAATAGTGCTGTGATAAACATAGGGGTGCATCTGTCTATTTGAAACTGGGCTGCTGCATTCTTAGGGTAAATTCCTAGGGGTGGGATTCCTTGGTCAAATGGTATTTCTATTTTGAGTTTCATGAGGAACCTCCATACTGCTTTCCACAATGGTTGAACTAATTTGCATTCCCACCAGCAGTGTAGGAGGGTTCCTTTTTCTCCACATCCTCGCCAACATTTGTTGTTGTTTGTGTTTTGGATGTTGGCCATCCTCACTGGTGTGAGGTGATATCTCATTGTGGTTTTAATCTGCATTTCTCTGATGACCAGCGATGTGGAGCATCTTTTCATGTGCCTGTTGGCCATCGGAATTTCTTCTTTAGAGAAGTGTCTATTCATGTCCTCTGCCCATTTCTTAATTGGATTATTTACTTTATGTGTGTTGAGGTGTGTGAGTTCTTTATATATTTTGGACGTCAACCCCTTATTGGATCATCATTTATGAATATATTCTCCCATACTGTAGGATGTCTATTTGTTCTACTGATGGTGTCCTTTGCTGTACAGAAGCTTTTAACCTTGATATAGTCCCACTTGTTCATTTTTGCTTTTGTTTCCCTTGCCCAGGGAGATATGTTAATGAAGAAGTCGCTCATGTTTATGTCCAAGAGATTTTTGCCTATGTTTTTTCCTAAAAGTTTTATGGTTTCATGACTTACATTCAGGTCTTTAATCCACCTTGAGTTTACCTTTGTGTATGGGGCTAGACAGTAGTCCAGTTTCATTCTCTTACATGTAGCTGTCCAGTTTTTCCAACACCAGCTGCTGAAGAGACTGTCATCTCCCCATTGTATATCCAAGGCTCCTTTATCAAATATTAGTTGACTCTATATGTTTGGGTTAATGTTTGGATTTCCTATTCTGTACCACTGGTGTATGGGTCTGTTTTTGTGCCAATACCAAATTGTCTTGATTACTGTGGCTTTGTAGTAGAGCTTGAAGTCAGGGAGCATAATTCCCCCTCTTTTATTCCTCCTTCTCAGGATTGCTTTGGCTATTCGGGGTCTTTTGTGGTTCCATATGAATTTTAGAATTATTTGTTGCAGTTCATTGAAGAAAGCTGTTGGTAGTTTGATAGGGATTGCGTTGACTCTGTAGATTGCTTTAGGTAGTATAGCCATTTTGACACTATTTATTCTTCCTAGCCAAGAGCATAGGATGCATTTCCATTTGTTAGAGTCCTCTTTAATTTCTCTTAGGAGTGTCTTGTAGTTTTCAGTGTACAGGCCTTTCACTTCCTTCGTTAGGTTAATTCCTAGGTATTTTATTCTTTTTGATGCAATTGTGAATGGAATTGTTTTTCTGATTTCCTTTTCTATTAGTTCATCATTAGTGTATAGGAAAACAACAGATTTCTGTGTGTTAATTTTGTAACCTGCAACTTTGCTGAATTCAGATATTAGTTCTAGTAGTTTTGGAGTGGAGTCTTTAGGGTTTTTTATGTACAGTATCATGTTATCTGAAAATAGTGATTATTTGACTTCTTCTTTACCAGTCTGGATGCCTTGTATGTCTTTGTTTTGTCTGATTGCCGTGGCTAGGACCTCCAGTACTATGTTGAATAACAGTGGAGAGAGTGGGCACCCCTGTCTTGTTCCTGATCTTAGATGAAAAGCTTTCAGCTTCTCGCTGTTAAGTATGATGTTAGCTGTGGGTTTGTCATATATAGCCTTTATGATGTTGAGATACTTGCTATCTATACCCATTTTGTTGAGAGTTTTAATCATGAATGGATGCTGAATTCTGTCAAATGCTTTTTCAGCATCTATGGAGATGATCATGTTGGTTTTGTTCTTCTTTTTGTTGATGTGATGGATGATGTTGATGGATTTTCAAATGTTGTACCATCCTTGCATCCCTGGGATGAATCCCACTTGATCATGGTGTATGATCCTCTTGATGTATTTTTGAATTCGGTTAGCTAATATTTTTTGAGTATTTTTGCATCTACATTCATCAGGGATATTGGTCTGTAATTTTCTTTTTTGGTGAAGTCTTTGCCTGGTTTTGGTATTAGAGTGATGCTGGCTTCAAAGAATGAGTTTAGAAATATTCCCTCCTCTTCTATTTTTTGGAAAACTTTAAGGATAATAGGTGTTATTTCTTCTCTATATGTCTGGTAGAATTCAGAGGTGAATCCATCAGGTCTGGGGGTTTTGTTCTTTGGTAGTTTTTTGATTAGAGATTCAATTTCATTGCTGGTGATTGGTCTGTTTAGTTTTTCTGTTTCTTGCTTGGTCAGTCTTGGAAGGTTGTATTTTTCTAAGCAGTTGTCCATTTCTTCTATGTTTTGCAGCTTGTTAGCATATAGATGCTCATAATATTCTCCTATAATTCTTTGTATTTCTGTGGGGTCTGTTGTTATTTTTCGTTTGTCATTTCTGATTCTGTTTATGTGTGCAGATTCTCTTTTTCTCTTATTAAGTCTGGCTAGGGGTTTATCTATTTTATTTTTTCAAAGAACCAGCTCTTGGTTTCATTGATTTTTGTCTATTGTTTTATTCTTCTCAATTTTATTTATTTCTTCTCTGATATTTATTATGTCCCTCCTTCTGGTGACTTTGGGCCTCATTTGTTCTTCTTTTCCAATTTCAGTAATTGTGTCTTTAGACGGTTCATTTGGGAATGTTCTTCCTTCTTTAAATAGGCCTGGATTGCAGTATACTTTCCTCATAGAAGTGCCTTTGCTGCGTCCCACAGAAGTTGTGGCTTTGTGTTGTTGTTGTCATTAGTCTCCATATATTCTTTGATTTCTGTTTTGATTTGGTCATTAACCCATTGATTCATTAGGAGAATGTTGTTAAGTCTCCATGTATTTGTGAGCCTTTCTGATTTCTTTCTAAAATTTATTTCTAGTTTTATACCTTTGTGATCTGAGAAGTTGGTTAGTAGGATTTCAGTATTTTTGAATTTACTGAGGTTCTTTTTGTGGCCTAGTATGTGGTCTATTCTGGGAAATGTTCCATGTGTACTTGAGAAGAATGTGTATTCTGCTGTTTTTGGGTGCTGAATTCTGTAGATATCTGTTAGGTCCATCAGTTCTAGTGTGTTGTTCAGTGTCTCTGTGTCTTTACTTATTCTCTGTCTGGTTTATCTGTCCTTTGGAGTGAGTGGCGTGTTGAAGTCTCCTAAAATGAATGCATTGCTGTCTATTTCCTCCTTCAATTCTGTTAGTATTTGTTTCACATATGCTGGCGCTCCTGTGTTGAGGGCATATATATTTATAATGGTTATATCTTCTTGTTGGACTGACTCCTTTATCATTATGTAATGTCCTTCTTTATCTCTTGCTACTTTCTTCATTTTGAGGTCTATTTTGTCTGATACAAGTACTGCAACACCTGATTTTTTCTCTTTGTTGTTTGCATGAAATATCTTTTTCCATCCCTTCACTTTTAGTCTGTGTATATCTTTGGGTTTGAGGTGAGTCTCTTGTAAGCAGCATATAGATGGGTCTTGCTTTTTTATCCATTCTGTTACTCTGTGTCTTTTGATTGGTGCTTTCAGTCCATTTACATTTAGGGTGATTATTGATATATATGTACTTATTGCCATTGCTGGCTTTAGATTCGTGGTTACCAAAGGTTCAAGGGTTGCTTCTTTACTGTGTAAAAATCGAACTTAACTTTCTTGTTAAGTCATTGTGAACACCGTCTGATGTTTCTTTATCTCTCCCTTCTTATTCTTCCTCCTCCATTCTTTATATATTAGGTGTTTTATTCTTTGCCTTTAGTTAGTATTTGGATGGTCTGCTTTCTTTGCTATGATTTTATTTTCTCTGGTGACATCTTTTTAGCCTCAGGGGTGCTTCCCTCTAGAGCAGTCTGTTTAAGATATCCTTTAGTGGTGGTTTATGGGAGGCAACCTCTCTCAACTTTCGTTCATCTGGAAATTGTTTAATCCCTCCGTCATATTTAAATGATAATCGTGCTGGATACAATATTCTTAGTTCAAGGGCCTTCTGTGTCATTATGTTAAGTATTATCATGCCATTCTCTTCTTGCCTGCAAGGTTTCTGTTGAGAAGTCTGATGATAGTCTGATGGGTTTTCCTTTGTAGGTGATCTTTTTTCTCTCTCTAGCTGCCTTTAATACTCTGTCTTTATCTTTGATCTTTGCCATTTTAATTATTATGTGTCTTGGTGTTGTCCTCCTTGGGTGAGATCTGTGGACTTCCATGGACTGTGAGACTATTTCCTTCCCCAGCGTGGGAATGTTTTCAGCAATTATTTCTTCAAAGACACTTTCTATCCCTTTTCCTCTCTCTTCTTTCTCTGGTACTCCTATAATGCGAATATTGTTCCGTTTGGATTGGTCACACAGTTCTCTTAATATTCTTTCATTCCTAGAGATCCTTTTACCTCTCTCTGCCTCAGCTTCTCTGTATTCCTGTTCTTTGATTTCTATTGCATTAACAGTCTCTTGCATCTCATCCAGTCTGCTGTTAAGCCCGTCGATGGCTTGTCTAATTTCTGCATTGTCTTTCCTCACTTCCCTCACTTCCTCCCTCAGCTCTTGCACATTTCTCTGTAGATCCGTCAGCATGGTTATGACTTTTATTCCGAATTCTTTTTCATGAAGACTGTGCATGTCCATCCCTTCAGGCTCCCTCTCTAGGGTTGTCTGGTTGATTTTAGTCTGGACCATATTCCTCTGTCTTTTCATGGCTATAGAAGTGGTTGCTGGTAGTTGCCACATATGTCAGCTGGGCTCTTTATGACTTTAAAAAGGGGAAATAAAAGGGAAGAAAAATGGAGAAAAAACGATAGAAAGAAAGAAAGAAAGAAAGAAAAGAGAAAAAGAGAAAAAGAAAAAAAAGAAAAGAAAAAAGAATAGAAGAAAAAGAAATGTCCACCGGGAGTGGATTATGTGGGGATGTTGTAGGTGCGCTGTTGCTCCACTATTCCAGAGCCATGGCTGCGCTGCTCCGCAGGGCCCCTTACAGCTTTGGCCAGTGTGGGAACGAATGGGAGGCTGTTGATCTCTGTGGGAAGTCTAAGTACGGCCACCCTTTCCCAGTCACCAGCTAAGGCTTCCGAAACTCCCCAGGACTCCCAGCCTGCTGGGCTGAGTGTGCCAGGGTGATCCGGTTGTCCACTGGGCTCCTGTCTCTTTAAGACCGCTGATAAAAGTGCGCGCTTTTCTTCTTTTTTTTTTTTTTCCTTCCCGGGAGCTGGCTGCAAGCAACCTGGCGCATTCCCTGCTCAGATCCTGCCCCTCTGTCTCTCCAATCTCCGGTACACCGCGCAATGTGTGTCAGTACACCCCGCGCAGATCACAGGGGCTGGTTATTTCACGGGCCTGTACTTCCACTCCTTCCCGGCTCTGAATCCTCTCCTCCCGCCCGTGCGCTGGGGTGGGGGAGTGCTCGGGTCCCGCCGGGTCGCGGCTCCGTATCTTACCCGCCTCGTGGGGTGCCGAGTCCTGTCAGGTGTAGCTGCACGCTGTGCACTTTCTTGTGTATTCTGGTCTCTCTTTTAGGAATAGTTGTATTTGTTGTATTTTCATAGATAAATATAGTGTTGGGAGGAGATTTCTGCCACCCTGCTCATGCCGCCATCTTCCCAGAAGTCTCCAAAATTAAAACTTTTAATTCTATCAACATTAAAAGCACAAGGAAATTTAAAAGACAAAACCAGTACCAGAGATAATCTTTTAAATATCTGAAACAATGGGTTAATATCCATAACTTGCCCCACCTAGTAAGAAAAATCGAGAAACCCCAAAATGGACAACAGATAAATGAACAAGCAATTCCTCAGAAGAAAATGCAAATAGCCAATGAAAATATAATGGGGGCAAAGCACATTAAAACAGTATAACTTCTACTCCTTAGATGGGCCAAAATGTAAAAGTTTGGTAAAATCCAACTGGCAAGAGAGGTAGACACTTTCAAAGGTGACGGTGGCAGTGTAAGCGGGTACAGCTGCCTGGAGAGCAATGTGGCTCCACCTCGTAACCCCTTACCGTGTAGAGTCTGGCATTTTCGCAGGGGTTTCACACAGTATACGAGGATGTTCATCACAGCACCTAAGTGTCTATCAAAACAGAATGGATACCTGGCATTGTCCCTGTATATCCCCGTGTATATAAGTCGCACTTAAAATGAAAGAACTGGGGCTTCATGTGTCAACGTGAAAAAAAATCCCTCATTTCATTGAGTGAAGTAAGCTATAGGACCTGACATCAGCAAAGTGCTTTGCGTAGAAGAAGCACAGACTAATATCATTTAAGAAAGATACACACAAAACTTAATAATAGTAGTTACATCTGAGTACATGAAAAGGATTGAGTGATGGCCGAGGGAGATTACCTTTAACTACAGTAATTTATGTTCTTCTGTGGGAATGCATGTGTCATGTTTGTAATCATAATTAAATTCCAAAAATGTAAATTTGAACACCCTTGAGAGATATGACACAGAAAGTTTAGAAAACAACACAGAAGGCTCTGCGAGGCTCCAGCATCATCCCCCAGATGCTCGTGTACACAGGCGAAGGGAAGACGTCTCATCACGTTATTTCCTCAGTGATAGTCTCTGGGGGCAAAACTCATCTGACAGTTCGTAAGAAGCTCATTATTTTCCAGACTACTTTAGGAAGACCCCTACATGGGATGAACCCCCAGATCAGGGGGCTCCCTCAGCTCTGCAGAAGCAGGCAGGAGAGGGGATGTGGGGGTCCTGTGGGTTTTCATGACCTAGAGGTACTTCTTAGCCCACAGGGCTGATGGGATTTTACGTCTTATCACACCCAAGGCCAAGCTGATGCACTTGCCAAACAGAAATCCCACAGCGGAGAGCCGCACTTACTCTTCCCACGCCCTGGGTTTTGGCCTTCATCGCGCCAGCAGCACATCCCCTTCCCAACCAGGATGACGTTCCTGTGTCAGACTTGGGATTTGAAGAGTGCTGTATCAGAGCTTACTTTATGAACACTTGCTCATTTTAATTTAACTTGACCTTCAAGAGAAATTTTCTCCATTTATCTCACCCTCAAAAGAAAGAACACAGATTTGGATTCTCCCTTTTCCTCCCCGCAGCCTCCTGTGCAAGCAGGGCTGGCAGACAATGAGTTCTCTCCCTGTTCAGGAAAACAGGCGTCCAGCAGGCAGGTCTTGAGATTAGAGACGCGTGCCCTGGCAGGCCGACAGAAGATCGGACTCTGCCAACACCGGCCCCTTGGAGAGCCAGGTCTGCTCTGGTAAGGAAATGGCCTCTTTCCAGCCTGGGAGGTCTGAGTCTGTTTCCAGTGTCCTTTAGCATCCCTTTCTGCTTCATGGCAGTGCTCCCCAGTACTATGAAGAGAATTCAAATAGGAAGAGAATTTGGGAGCATTCAGGTGCTTGGTGTGAAGGGTTTTAATCTCATTGTCCTTTTTAATCCTCCCCCCAAATGGCACAAGCCGTAGCACTGGGGGTCCGAGGAGGCATGTGCCTGGGTGGGCTTGGGACCCATGCCTGTGGGTGCAAGGTGGCATTTGAAGGCAGGTCTTTCTGGGCCCAAGGTGGGTGCGCTCACCCTGCTCCTTGCTGCCAGACCAGCAGGTAGTTGCTGCAAGGCAGACAGTTGTCGAACCATCCGAGGCTGCTGCTGGAAGTGTGGCCCGTCCGATGAGGTTCCCACCTCCAGGGAAATTACCCAGAGTGATTACAAAGTGGTTCAAACTAGTGTAGACTCCTGCTCCAGACGGCAGCGTGGCGGGCGCAGCCATGCCCAGGAGGAGCCCTGGGTGTGAAGTCACAGGGCCAGGAAAACACCTGGGCCGTTCTGAATTCTGCTGCCCTTGGTTTGATGCCAGCTTGTGTGAAAATCACCCAGGTGAACACCCAGGCTTCCTGTGCCTTGTTATGTACAGACGCTCACATGTTAGGGAGCCCTAAGGTTGCTGGGTTTCTGAGTAGAATGAGCAGGGGGACCCAGAGGCCCCAGCCCTGGCCTGCCTTCCTTTCCCCTGTTGTAGGGGACACCAGGCCCCATCCTCTGGCTTCTTCCCCCTCTTGGTGGCTGCAGGAGTTCCATTCCTGCCAGCAGCCTACTATCTCCCTGCCTGGGAAGGCAGGCACAGCACCCCCTTTCCTGCAGGAGGTAACAAGGCCCGCAATGCCCCGGCTTTATCAGGGTGGGCTCTGCTGTGCCCTGGCTGTGAGGGGCTGTCTCTGGGGTTAGGGCCTCAGGCACTGTGCAGTTTTCTGGAGGTGATGCACATGCTGTGTTTTTGGTACAAGGGCCACTCCTCACCAGTTCACTGTCCTGGAGCCTGGTTTCCTGTCACACTCTGATTCCACTGAGTAACAGCTGTTTGGCTCTGTGGCCACCTTCCCAAGTGTCCACACACGTCCTAGGCAGACACATTGTGGAAAGCAGGGCTTGCTTGCCAGCTTGGCAAGTGCTTAAGCAGCCCTTGTGGGAATTCCAGACAGGTACAGGCATGTGCTAGGGTCCTGGTTTGTGTAAGTGGATTTGGAGACACTTCTGCTAGCAGCACCAACATTGATAAGGCACTTACACTGAAACGGCTTTGGGCTTTAACATTGTTTATATCTGGGCTGCCTGTTCTCTTCCATTGATCTATGGGTCTGTTCTTGTGCCAGTACCAAATTGTCTTGATTACTGTGGCTTTGTAGTAGAGCTTGAAGTCAGGGAGTGTAATTCCCCCAGCTTTATTCTTCCTTCTCAGGATGGCTTTGGCTATTCAGGGTCTTTTGTGATTCCATATGAATTTTAGAACTATTTGTTCTAGTTTGTTGAAGAATGCTGTTGGTATTTTGATAGGGATTGTATTGAATCTGTAGATTGCTTTAGGCAGGATGGCCATTTTGACAATATTAATTCTTCCTATTCATGAGCATGGGGTAGATTTCCACTTAATTGGTGTCTTCTTTAATTTCTGTCATGAGTGTCTTACAGTTTTCAGAGTACAGATCTTTCACCTCCTTGGTTAGGTTTATTCCTAGATATTTTGTTCTTTCTGATGCAGTTGTAAATGGAGTTATTTTCCTGATTTCTCTTTCTGCTAGTTTGTTGTTAGTATATAGTAACACAACAGATTTCTGTGTATTAATTTTGTATCCTGCAACTTTGCTAAATCTAATTATTAGTTCTAATAGTTTTGTGGTGGAGTCTTCAGGGTTTTCCATGTATAATATCATATCATCTGCAAAGAGTGACAGTTTAACTTCTTCCTTACCAACTTGGATGACTTTATCTCTTTGTGTTGTCTGATTGCCGTGGGTAGGACCTCCAGTACTATGGCTCTGTGAATAATAGTCCCCCAGCAACGTATGAGGCTTAACTGTTTTCCCATATCCTTGACTATTTCACCATCAGACTTTAAAATTTTTGTCTTCGGGTTGTGTGTAAAACGAGATCTCCTGATCACTTTCTCTCCTATGGCCCCAGTACTTCCAGAATGCCCCCCTACAGCCCCCATCACACAAAAGGGGATCAATCAAGCATGGAGGACTTGGCTAGCTTCCCTTCCTCTGACTTCTAAGTATTGGGAGTGTGCAGAGCTATTTGAGGAGGCCCCTTCTCCGTGTGCACTCCCCTAAGATAATCTCTCCAATCACAGGGCTTTGGAGTACTAACACATAGGCCAGCGATGGTGTATAGATATCTCCACATTGACTGTCAAGCCCCACTTACTAATGTATTTGATGGTCAGTCAGAAAGGCAGTTAGGATTTAACCTGCCCAATGTCCCCACCGACTTCTTCCTCAAGCCTCATCCTTCCCCTAGTCAGTGAAGGGCACCGCTCTCTAATTGCTTAGTCCTAACCTCGGAGTTGTCCTTGGTTCCTGTCTGCCCCTACTAAGTCCATCACTTTCTGTCAGTTTCTACATGAAATTGTTCCTGGATTCCCCCTTCTAAGTCCGCGGCTCCCCCCGTGGTCCCGGCTGCCATTGTCTCTTTTCTAGACCACTGCAGTTTCCTCCTAACTGGGCTTACTGCTCCTCTTGCCCTCACGAGCCATCTCTAGCCAGCAGCCAATGTGATCTTTCTAGGGCAGGAAACAAATAAAATATGTGTCTCCTACTGAAGCCCCTGGTGGCTTCTTAGTGTATTTGACTCAAATCTATGGGTACTGTGATCTAGAATGCTGACAAGGGCTGGTCCCTGCCTGCCTCTCCTGCCACAGGCCTCCCCAGTCTCTGGGACTTCTTCCACATGGAGGGCTCTTCCCTGGATCCTTGCATGCCCCCTTGTCATTCAGGGCTCTGTCACTACCCCAGAGACCTGTCCTGACAATCACACCCTGGCTAGGGTGGCCCCTTGGCCGTTCCCTATAGCAGCACTCATTCTGTTTTCATTCTGGCCCTTCTCAATACGGGGTCCTGAGATCTGGGATCCACCAGAATGCCGTCTTCGTGAGAAGATGTCAGTCACACTGTACTTGCTGTGTCTGGCATAAAGTTGGTTGGTATATGGTTTGTTGAAATAGTGAATGACGTGATCAACATTGTAGAACAGCCTATAAGCTCAAATGAAGTTTCTTTCAGAGTCTGGGTGGGATGAAAGCTTCTTAAAGCAAGACAACACTTGGCTTTTGGACAGCACTTCTCAAACTTTAGTCCTAAGACCCCTTTACACTTACTAAAAATTATTAAAGACCCCAAAGAACTTGTGTTATGTGGATTATATCTAGAGATACTTGCTGCATTAGAAATTAAAATGAAGAAATGTGTAAAGTATTCCTGTCAAAACAGTAATACCTATTGACATAAATAACACTGGCATGAAAAATAACTACATTTAAAAAAATATTCACGAGCAGTGCCCTGTATATAATGTGCCTAAATTAGCACATGGAAGATTATGTTGAATGATTGAATAATGGGCTCCAGAATTTAGCCCAGCCCTCGGGATCAGGTGTAACGTCTTCCCAGGTATGTAGGAAGGGATACAAGACCATTCAAGCCTTCTGCAAGTTCAGGGCACGTCTCCCCCTCCATGTCCGGATGATTCACCTGCCCGTCCGCTCACCCACTCCCAGCACCACACAACCAGCTCATCGCTTTCCACTAAATCTTCTCAAGTCAAAAAAAAATTTTTTAATCAAAGAATAGGATAAGTACGTTTAATATATTTGGAAATTAATTTGTAAGCTGTATATTTCTTTTAAATGTGCTCTGTCTGTAACCAGAATAATGATTACATAAATTTTAAAACAGGGAATTCCTTTTGAGTGTTTACTTTGACAAGATGTTGAGGCTCAGGGACTCAGGAACGAATGCTGAGGCCTGGTTTTACCATAATGTTTATTCCTCTTTGTGTGCATGTTGAGAAACCCACTGGGTGTCATACTTGTTTCTTAGGGCAATACTGAAACCTAAGTTCTTCCTCTTTCTAAGAAGCTGCTCCCTCCCTCTCTGTTTCTTTCCTCTGAGTAGAGGAAATTCACAGAGCCAGAACTGAAGAAAAAAAAAAAAAAGAAGTGGTCACCTCTGTGCTCCTGGAAGTGCTGGAGCTCCTGGCTTCGGCACGCCTTTTCCACTGCTGACGTCACACTTTTTGTCTTTGAATAGCTCATTGACACAATTGCCTCGGAGATTGGAGAGCTGAAGCAGGAGATGGTGCAGACGGATGTCAGCCTGGAAAATGGCCTGGAACCCCTGGAAGCCCACAGGTGACAGAGGCGACTAGGCGCCGGGTGTGCAGTGGGGACTGTGTGGACACTGTTAACTAGAGGACTGCCATTCTAGTTGCTCCTCAGAAGTTTGGGACCCGGGAGTGCGGTGGCCGCTCCAGATGAAGCTCTGTAGGAGGTGGGAGTGGCCTAGGAACCATTTGTCGGCTTGTTTATTTGAGTCACTTTGAAGGGACTTGAACTGTACACCCTCTCAATTCCTCCTGGCAGCAGAACCCGGAAATCTAAAGTTCTATCTGCTGTATCCGCCTACTCACAATGATGGAAAAGTAATGCAGAGGGATCCTACGTGTGCAAAGTAGAATTCAGTGTAGCCCGTGTCAGTCTCCAAGAGGTTTGGAGCACTAAAGAGGATGGACTCATTTTGCATTCTCAGGTCAGAGAAAACTTTCCCTGTGCTTACCAAAGCCATTAGCCTGAAATGCCCCGCAGTGTTTTGGAAATTGGGTGTGTTTGTAAATGATTAGGAAAAGGGAGGCAGTATGCTGTGGTGGTTAAGCATGGTATTTTGCACGTGATCTGGTCTTTATCTAGAGAATGGGGTGCAGAGGTCAGGCTGGAGTGGCAGGTCGGAGATGATGGCTAAAACCTCATCCAGCTCTTGAATGCTGTGATTCATCACAGCAAAGACAACCACGTAATCAGTTCAAAACAACATGGCCACTTGGTGCCTTGGAGGCCAGATGCATGATCAGCTTTCTCCTCTAGCCAGGAAAAGGGGCTGGGGCTGCCTGCTGCAGTGTGAGATTCAGGGCCGGTGAGATTCATGGGATACGTTTTCCTTGCAAATCATGAGACAGGCAGGAGTCCTGTAAAGGCAGGTGAACCTAGGTTGTTCTGGGTGTCCAGGCAAGTTTCAGACCAACCGGACTTGTTCCCTCCCACAGACTGAGGGGAGCGCACCAACCCCCAGGAGGCATTTTGCAGCTGGAAGGTGGTGCTTTAACTCCTATGTCTCTGGAGAGACTAGCTGTGTGCCTTCCATTTCCTTTCTTCTCTACGAAGTGACAGGGGTAGACCAGCTGGTCCCAAGCCACTTGCCGCAGCACCCAAACATTCCATGATTCTCTTGATTTCAGTGTAAATTGCTGTGATTGGTTAATTTTTTTCCTCATCAACTAGACAAATGCACAGTGAATTTTGATTAGAAACTTCCCACCTTACTTTCAGAGTAGTTCCAAACTCCATGGAACTCTAGCCAGGGGATTTCTCTTTACCCTGTCCATTATTGAACTAAAGTTAAATTGAGAGTCCAGGTTGGTGGCAAAGGAGTAAAGAGAGCTCCCGGAGCTGATTTCTCCCGCACCCAGGAAGTGCAGCCCTGCGAGGTGAACCCCAAGCCCTGCAGATGACAGGCACGGGGGCAGGAAGCGCCCTCCCAGCACACAGCCCCAGGGCCTGTTCGATTTGCAGGAAGGAGCCATAACACACTGGGGGCTATTAAGATCTTGGTCTCTGGCTGCAGTAGGTATTGGGGTGCGAGAGCTGGACTGTCATTTAATATCTCTTAATATTTTTCTTTTCAGGCTTAAGAATGACTAAGCATTCCACAATAACTTACTTTTTTTCAGATCAATGCCACTTCTTCTTGAGTGTGATGTTGGTTACACTGCTTTATGAAACTTCAGAGGCCTTTTACTTGGTGCTTTTTTTTTAATGGGAAAGAAAGAGCAGAGGTGAGATCGGCTTTGTTGAACAGTGTATGTGTTGCTTACTGTGTGCCAGCCACTGTTCCAAGTGGCACCGGCAGTGTCAGTTGCCAGCTCATTGGATCTCCTAAGCACCCTATGAGGTAAAGCTGGGGCACGACCCTCACCCCACTGATGGGGAACCTGTATGACGTGGGGAAAAGCCAGATCTCTGAGGCCATGACTTCCATGCTGGGGTCTCATGCTGATGTTTTACAGGTGTGGGGTGGTGACTTCACTTTTAGCTCTTCCATTTTGCCCAGAGATGTCAGGAGAGCCGGGTAATGGTGCAGTAGGGGAAGGAGCTCTGTGTTGTTCCCAAACGAAGGTGGGGCAGAGCTGTGGCCCCAGGGAAGCGGGTCAGCCTGGCACAGAGCAGCCCAGCGGACCGATGAGAGCAACAGAGGCAGGCGGTGGAGCGGCCGAGCTGCCTCAGGTGGAGCCCCTGCAGAGAGCAGCCGGTACCCCACCCCATGGCGGGACCTTGGTGGGGCCCGGCTGGTGGCTGCACACGTGCCTCCCCGTGGCCTTCCTTACGACTGTGAGCTGCGACGCGGCCTCACCCAGCACAGCCACAGGCCCTGCCAAGGGTCTGTAGTCGCCAAGTTTCTTGAATGGTGGGTTAGGTGCCAAGCGGTGCCTGGGTCGGGCATGCTCTCCCCCAGCTCTGTTAGCTTTGGTTGCTCCTCGTGGCTCACACTGAGATGAACTTGAGGTGTTTAACCTCTCCTGCGTCATGGACCTCTTCTCAGAGTATTTTAAATGCATAAACTAAAATACATAGGATGATACAGGGAAAACAATTATACTGAAATACGATGATCAGAATGTTTCAAATACATATTTTTATAGCATCTTTATTCGAATTAATTAGCCAGGCCCAGCAGTGGGTGTAGGAACTACTGTCACCTGGAAGCAAAGATGAGCATAAACAATGAAAACATCTGGGGCTTCTGTCAGTAACAGAGGCTCAGCTGCTGAGGGAGCTACTGGGATTTGTTGCTTCTGTGCACATAGGAGGAAGTTGATTTAAAGCAAGTCAGTGAAAGCTCACATGTTGCTTCCTCTGCCCATGGTGAGCTCCCATCTGCTGTCCTAGTAGCCTCGTCTGACCGGTCAGTCTACCGTCCCTCCCTGTAAGGAGCAAGACAGGCCCTTGGTCTCCCTTCACAAGCCTGCCTTTTCCCTGGTTTTCCCAGGAACGGTGCCTCTCCTTCTCTCGTAATTGCCCTCCCATCACCTCTAAAGTCTGACAACTCTACCTTAACAATAGATCCCGGCTCGCACCACTTCTCACAGGCACCGCTGCCGCACACCTCTGCCTGCTGCTTCTGCTTCTCCCCTTCCACCTTGTCGGGCTGTTACTGAAGCAGCCTAGAGAATGACATGACTTGAGTTAACCTAAATGCAAATCCTGTCACTCCTGCTCAAAGCCCTCCAGTAGTTTTCCATTGAAAACCAAACTCCTCACCGTGGCCTTTGAGACCCTGCAGGATCTGCCCCCTCCCATCCCCGCAGCCATCGCTTCTCTTTCAGTCTCTCCTGCGCTGTCCTCCAGCCCCACCCGCTCCTTGCTGAGCAGGCTGCGACCTTCGGCCTCTGTACTTACTGTCTCCTGGGCCAGGAATGCCCTTCCTCCAGGAAGCACTCGCCCATGGACCCTTCCTTGCTTCTGTCAGCTTAACTGCCTTTAGTTTTCTTCACAGAACTTGTGCTGATCTGACCTATAGTCACTTGCTGCCTCCCAGCACTAGAGGGTAAGCTCTGCGAGCAGGGCTTTGGTCTGTGTTCAGTGCTGGCTTTTTAGCACCTAGAACAGTCCCTGGCACATAGCATACACTTAATAAAATATTTCTTGAATGGACAAATAAAAGATACCAGCCCTTTGGAGGCTATAAAAATATTCAAGCATCAGAAGTCTCTTGCAGAAGCAAGATGTCACCTCTGTCAAGAAATTAAGGGACCCCACCTGGCTAAAAAGGGACCAGAAACCTTTCCCTCTATGTTCCAGCCGTGCTTCCTCTTCCAGGCCTGAGTTATGGGCTATTGTCAACATTTGCTGATAGCGTGGCCGCCGATTAAATCTACCCCATGCTCTCTGCTCCTATTTTACCAAAAAGAAGCTGAGAAGCCAGGGGCAGGATGATGGGTTTCTCATGGCTGCTCTAAATGCTGTTTTTTATTTCTTCCTTCTCCCCATTCCATCCCCCCAGGAAGACTAGAGTATAGGGAAATAAAAGCTTTTTACTTTCCCCTTCCTCCCCTATGATTTCACAGTCCATTTTCTGTTGGAGGAAGGGTGTCTCTGGGCAGGCACACCAGGCCAGTGGTCAATGCTCATCACCACCTGGACCCATCGCCTCTAGGCTGAGATGAGTTGAAATATTCCTTTGTCCTCGGGTAGACTGGAGACATCCCACGAAACAGCTTAATGAGCTGAGGTTCAGGTGGGTGTGCAGGATGCCTGAGGATGCTGGCTAGACCAGGTCATCGAAGGCTCTTGCTGCCTTTGTTTCCCTCTTACCCTCCTTTACCTCCCTCGCTCCTGTTGTTGCCTTGCTGGTATCCTGCAGCCCAAGGGGATCGTTGGGTCCTGAAACTCCACCTTCCCCCAAGTCCCTTATCAGACACGTGGAATTCAAAAATTCCTTGACCACCTCTGCCCAGTGCTCCGGTGTAGTAGTTGGTCACCCCTACTGGCCCTTCTGGGAGGATCTGTGTCCCCTGTGTCAGCTCTGAGCTCCCAGCAGCTATGCAACAGCATTGACATCAAAACCCCAAGAAGCTCAGAGCGCTGGTCCTTGGCTCAACCCTTGGTCTACTGGAGGTAAGAAGGCAAATTAGAAGAAAAGGTTGGCATACAGTCTGGGGGACAGAGGCCTGGCATTCTAGTTCCATGGGTCTCCAGTAGGACAACAGGGACCATATTAGTGGCCCTGTGGCCTTCTGAGTGAAACCCATTCTCACTGGTGCTCCTTTTTCCAATGACTTGAAACATGAAAAAGCACACAAATAAATAAGTAGACAGGTAGATGAATTCTCACATAATAAACGTACCACAAACGCAGCACCTGGAGCAAGAAACAGAACAGCGTCAGCCCCCGCTAGGGCTCCCTTCTAATCACCGTGCATCCTAAGAGTAAACACTTTCCTAATTTCTGTTGCCAGATTAGTTTGCCTGTCTTTGAACTTCATGAAACTGGAATCATACCACATGTGCTCTTAGCTCTGACTTCCTTCATTCAGCGTTTTGTAGAGTTCTCCAGTGTGTGAATACAACACAATTTGTTTGTCCTTTTTACCATTGATGGATATTTCAGTTGTTTCCTGTTTGGGGCTATTTTGAATAATGCTGCTATGAACAGTTTTATGCATGTCTTTTGGCGAACATGCATGATACACGTCATGTTTAAACATAGCAGTTTAATTGTGAGGTTGTGTGATGCCTATGTAGTCAACATTCATAAACAGTGCCTGAGAGTTTTCCAAAGTCCCTGTATCCGTTTGCACTTCTACCAGCAGTGTATGAGAGGTCTGAAAGCTCCATTCTCATCTACACTTGGTATTGACTACTTTTTCATTTTAACTGTTTTGATGAGAATGTGGATTTAGGGTTTCTGAAACCATGATGGATGAAGACAGTTACGAGTATCTGTATCTTGGGTATGTGGGCTGTTCCGTTTTAATAGAACATCATTTTACAGTTTTCACACATCTAAGTTTAAGGCCAAAGTCATGGGGAGTTCTGAGCTCACAGCCAGTTCATTGAAACTGAAGTTGCAAAAGATTATTTTCATAGTGGGGAGGAGATGAAAAGAGAAAATAACCCAGAAATTATAAGAAGAGTATAACTACCTGGGTCCCTTGTATTTATGTATCTGCTTACAAATCTTAGATCACAAACTCACAGCAGAAACAAACTGCTAATGAAATTCTCCTCATCTCTTAGATTCTTTTGCTTTATGCTATTCAGTATGTATAAACAGAAATATTCAGCACCTCATGAATTGATTTGGCTAATGCCATCAGCTGCATCACAGCTAAGAAATGTATGTGCCTAAATCTGATACAGCTGTTTTTTGGAGCTTCAATTGTTCTTTGAAACTCAAAATACATCTGTATCCAATATAATGTGTTATGTT
Organism: Phataginus tricuspis; assembly: GCA_029783875.1. Classification (NCBI taxonomy): domain Eukaryota; kingdom Metazoa; phylum Chordata; class Mammalia; order Pholidota; family Manidae; genus Phataginus; species Phataginus tricuspis. Next base: position 3,444,241 of record JAQQAC010020895.1, on the reverse strand, counting down.
TAAAAAATACATGTCCTCAACATCAGTGGCTTCAAATACACTGTTTAAAGTCACTTCATATTTTTCCTTTCCATTTTCTCCTGTAGATGTCAGATTCAAAGTGATTTTTCTTTGTTGATTTATACCCACTTTTGATCTTCTGAAGATTGTGGAGAGTTTATTTAAGCAGCTATTTAGAAGCTAGTTAGGGTCATCAGTTGCAAAAATCATTTTACATTTTGTCTTCTTACACAGCATCTGTGTCCTGTGCAATGTCATGTGCAAAACCAATATTTTCTTATTTTGCTATATCTGGCAATATGCATACATCTCAGGCAATTGGTTCAGGGCTTGGAGCCCATCCTAAGGTCCCATAGCATCTTAGACCAGACCACTCTCCTAAAGCTAGTCACACCTGTCAGAAAGGTTGGTTTTTCTCCTTTCCTGTAAGCTCCAGTCTGGTTCTGTATAACATTAGAAGCTTATAATAAAAATTTTACCATATGTTAGGTTTATCTTGCAGTATCTTAGGCCCCTTGAAAAAAGTATATGGTATTATCAAAGTTTATGGTTTCTTCCTTACATGTTATTTCTAAGAATTATAAATACACATTTCCATTAATTCTTGGATTTTGGTCAGTATTCTTTCTCAAAGAATATCTGATGAGAAACAGGATAGAGAAGCTTTTCAACTCAGTTGAGATTGCTTTCTCAAAGGCAGTTAAAAATACTTCCATCTGAAACACCCAAGTGAGGATACTGTAGACCCCAACTGCTCTTTCCTTCAGTGGAGGCAGGCCAGCTGCGGTGTTTTGGGTGGGGGTGGGTGGTGCATAGCTCTGTTCATCATCAGAGGAGGTCGTGTAGTGGTAATCGTTCTGTAATAAGACATTTCCCTATTATGCCCATTGAGAATATAATGCGATGACTAGCTTGATCAATTTTCTCCATCATCTCTTAAAGTGTTTCTTGACTTCAAGCCACCACAAGTATTTGAAATATGGTTTCAAGGAATTCTATGAAGGTTGACCAACTCTTTGTTTATACTGTTACCAATGTAGCAGCCCTTACATTCAATTTAAGGAAAATATTTATTAACCGGGTGCTATTTGCTAAAATACCTAGATAGTGAAGCCTGAAGATTTACACAAAGGGAGAAAGAATTACAAACAAATATTTATAATGGAATGAGGACATAGTAGAGGAGTATACCAGATGTCCTGGGGGCCTCAGGGAGGAAGCAGGTAATTCAGGTAGGAAGTAGGTTTAGGAAAGATGAGACTGAACATGAACCTTAAAGAATGAGGTAAACCTCCAGATCAAAAATGCCCAGGACAGAGCTGCTCAGTTTGTCTTGTTGGGTGACATATATTACAAAGTTTTTAAAAGAACATGTAAGATTTATTTTTTTGGTTACCAAGATAGAACATAGACATTGTGGTAAAAACACAATGCAAAAAAATATAAAAATTACCATGAACCTACCTCCTGAGATAAAACCACTTTTGATTGATTGTTGGTCAGTTTATTTCTTTGCCTCAGTGTGCATCCTTCCCATGTTTTTCTGGTTAAATGGTATTTCTGTTTTCTGCATTTAAATGGTAGATCATGCATGATTTTCACTGATTTAAAGGGTGGTTTTGATCACCCTGGAAGTGCATCCTGGAAATTGCTTCCATTTTTGTTGAGATATAGCACCTTCTGCTTTAGTGGCTGGCTTTGCTGTCCACAGGACATTGGGACACTCACCACTGAAACATAACATGCTCCAGAATTAGATATATTTCCCCTTGTACAGACTTTGCCTCACTGCTGTTGGTACTTGATTGTGCCACAAAATGATCTGCTTGGTTAGGATACAATAGTGATTTAGTGCCACTGTGCAATAACACCCGTGGAATCACGGTGCTTACAGACCCACTGCAGGATCCACTAAATGTTTGCCGTCTCTTTGGGGCTTCAAGTGTGCCACTCAGCCTCAAAGGTCAGCGGGCCAAGCTTAGAGCCTGTCTGGCTCCATCTGCTCCTGTTTTCAGTGCCATGGGTACCCAGGACAACAAGTTCTTTGTTTCTACTTGTTAGTTTACAGGAATGAATGAAGGCCCCTGCCAGCACTGGCTGCATATCTGTTGTTTTCATCTCTAGCTGGGTGAGGAACCACAGGAAGTCCATCAGCAAGAGTCGCCCAGGTTTTCCCCTCCCGTGAAAATGGCAGTGCCACCTCCCCGGATGCAGACATGTGCTTCTGTTCCCATTTGCCGTCGTGTTTTCTCTTCCTAGTCCTCAGGAGACAGGCCTTCAGCAGGCCCTCAGAGTTTCTCAAAAAGTCCTCCTGTGACGTGCTTTCAGAAATGGTTTTGAGGAAGTTGAGGCCCCCCTCCCTCAGAAGGCAGCAACGCTTTGCCCTGCAGGAATAGAACCCCAACCCCGGCCATGTTAGTCTTTTTCCTTTCAGAGTTTAAGGGGACAAAACAGACCTCAAGGAATTGAAATACCAACTTGCGTAGCATAGGGAAGCTGCACAAGTCAGAAGTGGGCCAATTCTATTAACTTCTATTGTTTTGACCTCAGACGAGGAGGTCACCTGGACGGCCTCTAGGATGGCCTCTACTACCCGTCCTCAGCATGCTGCGACCCTTACAGGAGCAGCCTTTCCCCCAGGCCTCTGCCCCATCACTCTTGCCACCTTGAGTTGTGGGGACAAGTTTCCTCAGCTCACCTGGCAATTTCTCTTCTGTAAACTGAGAAATTAGCCAGGGCCTCACATGTAGCCAGACTGAATTTGGGCCTCCCTTCCTCTATAAATATTAATTTACAGAGGCCATCCAGGTTATCTCCTCACTTGAGGGCAAGATGCCAGAAGTTTATTCATATTAATGAATATGAATTTACTCTATAATATTTAAGTCAGGCCTCCCAACTTAAACATTACAAAGTAGGGGTTTAATCCAGGTTCACAAATTATAAAGGAGTGTTTTCATGACTGGATGTGTTAAGAAATCATTAGACATCAACTACTAGGTATTTCTGAAATGGAAGGGTTTCTGGGAATTTTTTGTTTGGTATGAATGTGTTTAACAAAAATTAGAATTTGTCCTTGGGACAGAAGTTTTTCCCGGGTGGGTCTCTTCGGTGCGAGCTGTTTGTGTCTCAGCGTGAGAGCCCTGCTCTACGGCAGCTTCGCAGGGACCATTGGTTGCATACCTATCACTATTCTTCCTCCAGTTCTAGGAAGCCCTTGTTCCATCTTCCCCCAAGTCTGGTGTGTCGGCCACTGGCTGGCATCTGGGGTGTTTGCCTTCCTTTTGATACGTAGACAAGCATCTCCTGCTCCAAGAGCAAGACCATGGTGGACACAGGAGTCTGATTTTTGCCTGGCCCTTAATTCTTGAGATGACCCCTGTGTTGGCCTCCTCTAGCTGGAAGCCTGAGCCTTCTGGCAGCTCTCTGCACCCCAGCACTGCCATCCTTGCCTTTACTATGTGCTGGGGCGACATCAAGTGGAAAGGCTTTGTTAGGCGTGGGTGGAGCTGAAGGCTCTGCAGGGGCAGAGTGAGGAAGGGAGGTCCCCAGAGAGGCAGGATATGTGCAGAAATTTCAAAAAAAAAAAATACCAAGAGAAGTAGCTTTTCATCCTTTCTTTTTCCATGTAAAAGTTGAATCTGGGATGGGTTCAAACCTAATGAGAGGTGAACGCTGCTCCAGCCACAGGGACCTGGCAGGAGCCAGCCTCCAGATTAAATTAACATGAAATGCTAACAAAACAAGCTTCAGAGTTTAGTTTATAGAATCATCTTTGCATATCCCTAAATGGAAACACATTGTCTTGCTTTCTTTTTGTTGAATATCTAAATATTAGGAAATAATAAGAGACACATCCTGGAAACTCTGCTGAGCAGAATTCTTAATCATAGTCTCCAGTTCATACCATGCTTTTCTCATCAGTTCTTTTCAGGTTTCGTTTGATTTAGTACAGATTCCTTTTTTCAACAAGAGCCCACCTTTAGAGACAGGGGGAACCTGAGGCTAAGGGACGTGTAGTCACCGGCCAGCACCTCACAGTTCGGAAGAGTCAGCTGAGGCGTTGGTCCAAGTCTGACTGCACATGCTTTTCCCACCAAACCACCGAAGATACTGGGGCTGAGGGGGGAAAGGAATCAGGGTTGACGTGACATGACATGCCATACAAAAATGGGCATATTGATGGCGCAGTCACACGTGCAGGAAATGGGTGGTTTTGACTCCAGGTAAATGAGAACTCCTTGGTAACTGAACGCTACAGCCCCTGGAGGTGTGTGCGTGGGCTTCCCACTCAGGGTTTTCCACCATGCTCTCAGTGCCCCTGCCTTAACTGAATGCAGCTTTCCCACTGACACTATCGCACCTCTTCTCCTGTGCCCTACCAGCTGGTGTGTATCAAGCTCCTTTTGTTGGAACCTCAGTCTCATTCCACGTTAGAGTAAGGTGTACTGTATTTGGGGACCTTGAATGGAGCATGTATCGCCAGTGTCCTGTGTTGGTGGACAGAGGCTGAAACTCAGTGTTGACTCTCATACCCAAAGTCCACCCTTTGCGAGCCCTTGGGAGGCTGGAGGTGCTGTCCACGAAGGGAATTCATGAGCAGTACGGAAGTTGCTGCTAAAGTTTGGATTTGTTGTTCTGGCAGGATTTGGGCTGCTTCCTTTTCTTGCCCCAGGCCTTCAGATGGCCGAAGTCCAGGGCACTCTTGGTAGCTGTGGGATTTTTGCCATCCATTTCCTGATAAACACACACCCTTGTGTCTCCTGAGACTGGAACTGAGCAGCTGCATTCTACTGGGACCTGGCTGAGGAAAGGTGTGAACCAGGTTATGCACAGGGACTCAGAAAGGAGCTAATGGAAGGCCAGCGCCCACCATGTCTTTCCTTGCCCGCTGAGCTTCTCCCGTTCCTCATTCACAAGGAACAAACCCACTGTCTCAGATCATCCCTACCCAGGCCCCCATCATACCTGCCCTGGACTAGGCCTGAGTATGGCCTGGAGGTAAAGCCAAGCTAGCTGAGAGAGATGAGTGTAAGGCAGGGTGGAATGGGGTAAATGCCCAGAGGTCATTTCAGCTGTAGGAGGTAGCTGAGGAGACAGGTTTTGAGCTTGGTTTTTGACATGTGGGTGGGAGCCAGTTATGGCAGTGCACACCCAAGAGTATCTTGGACACAGGCAAGGAGGGGCCAAGCTATGGCCAATAGATGCTTTTCAGGATGATTTTCCTGCTGGCGCCCAAGAGGCAGGCTTATAAACGTTAATGCAGGAAAAGTATTCTTATGTTCTAACCCAAGTGTCTTAGCAGAAATTTCATCTGTTCTGCCACAGTTTTTCTATATTCATGCACTATCTTTACTATTAATTAACCTATTTTTCTTTAAATTGACTCACCTTTTACATTAATTTAAAAAAGTAAAGTCAGTAAGCAGTCATAAAAAAAACAATGTATGATTCACTTATATGAAATGCTTACTTGTCAAAATCACAGAGACAGAAAATTAGAATGGTGGCTGCCCAGAATGTGGGAAGAGAGAGCTATTGCTTAATAGATAGGGAGTTTCAGTTTTGCAAGAGGAAAAGAATTCTCGAGATGGATGGTAGTGATGGTTGTACAACAAAATATATGTAATTCCATTGAACTGTGTGTTAAGATGGTAAATTTTATCTTGTGTTTATTTTACCACAATTTTAAAAAATGGGGGAAAAAGTAAATTTAATATCTCCACCATAATTGGGAACTATACTAAATACATGTAACCATTAAAATAAGTACTGGACATTCCAAAAAAAAAACATGCCTCTACGTAATACCTTGGTATATCCAGACTCTTTAAGAAATATTGTCAATTTTACTAAACCATTGAGAAGTTACCAATATCAGAATTAATCCACACTATCCCACCAAATAGAGTTTTGTTTTGTTTTTGAGTTCTTCGCTTTGTAGCCAGACTGTAGCTCTTTACTTAGGGAGATCGGCAGGGTGCTGACTTAATCCGTAATTAAGTCCTAGGCCAAACAGCTTGGAACCTGGGCTCTGCTTCGTTGTTCGCATTGTCTCCCCAGGGAGGTCGGCATTTGATAGTAATGCGCCCCATCCGTTCGTCTCGATTCATTCCTGACTGTTTCTTGGGCATTTACCGTGTAATCGAGGAAGAGCTAGTAGTTTTCTGAAAAGTCTAGAAGGTCTCCTGGGGGCCTCCCGGGAGCGGCGCTCAGGCTACGGGAAGAGCGCAGAGTCTTTCCTGACCATTGACTTATCAGGGAGCACTTTGCCGGACATCCGGGGAGGTCAGACCTGGGGAGCCTGCCACTCCCACCTTCAGATTCCAAGCCTTCAGGATTGCAAAGCCCCACATCCAACGCCAGGTGTGGCCTGGGAAGAGCAAAGCAAGCCCGATTATCTTTCCAAGAAGAGAATTACTTTGCACACCGACTTCCAAGCCTGCAGTAGGAGACCCAGGGTGGCACCTGTAGCCCAGGTCGGGAAGTGGGGAAGCGGGAGATGCAGGCCAAAGGACAAGCCTTCCTCCAGCTGATCCTGCTGGCTCGGTCACCCAGGTACCCCCAGATGACTCGGTTCACACGGCCCATCCATCCTGTAAGTGGAAGCAAGGAAGAGTACTAGGTGGAATACAAGGGTGGCCTTTCCATGAAGACTGATCACAAATGTACCAGATTCCGAGACAGAGGGGATAGAGTTTGTGCTAGGGCTTGTGAGCTCACACGTGCCAACGCAGAAGGGAGCTGGGGAACCAGGCCACATAGCTCGGGAGAAGCACGGCGTTCTGAGAGTCACTGCCCACCTTACTGAATCCACTGGGACTTGACATTCATTTTCTACAGGAGGTTTTCAGAAGTTATTAACTAACCAATCCCTTTTTCAGTTGAACTGTTATCTAACTGTTGTAGAAAGGAAAATTCTTAGCACATTTTACATAGTTCACTGAAACAGCTTTTGTCCTTAGAAAAGAATCAAGCACATCTTATAGCTTATGATATAAACTGTCCATTTAAAAAATATAACTGCTCAGCTTAAGGAAGGTGTGTTTTTGACTCACAGGCTTGGGGGTACTTGTTTTGTCCCCATGTGCTACCTGTGGGGACAGAGCTGTCCAGAGCACCGCACCCGGCTGAGATCCGTTAGCCAAATGGACGTGTGCCACCCTTGCTGATAGTAATAATTTGGACTTTGCCGTGTATCTAGTCCTCTTAAACTTTATTTTGCTAATCAACAGCTGATCTAGGATTCTTACATATAGAAGGCGGTTGCCTGTATTTATTGCACTAGTATTTTTTCCACAGAAACAATCTCACATCAGAGTTTTATGTGTCTTATGTGTTGCTCTGCCGGTTGCCTTGGGTCATTTGTTCGGAAGAGGCTGGACTGTCGTCAAAGCGTGCACCTCCGCTGCGTCGTTTGGTGGCGCCTGGGATCGGCAGTCGTGTCGGCAAGCGCAGGGAGCCTTTGAGAGTGCGCTTCATCTGGACCCGCTCGTCAGAAGCCGCCTTGAGAGAGTGTGCCGTCCCCTGGGACTCTGGGTAGGACAAGATAGAGCATCATTTGGACACTGTGCTGCAAGGGACTGGTTTCCCTGAGATGAATTTGGTTCAGTGAACTTTAATAAACTAGCCCAGTGTCTTCTGTCTACCCTACACTAGATGCACTTTCTATAATCACTTTTTTCTGGCACCTGCCTCGGCTGCTAAGGCCTGGCCCTGGGAGTGAAGGGGACGCAGCCAAGTGGAAAGGCCTCTCTCCTCCCTGACTCTGAAGAGACTTAAATCGGGTGTGGTCAGAAAGCAGCTGATGCTGGAGCACCCGGCCCCTCAGAATGGGTGCAACATCCCCTGATCTGCTTTAGAGCCATGAGTTGGGGTCGGTGGGAGTGGGGGCAGATAATAATAGTGCAGGAGTTCCCCAGTGT
>JAQQAC010020895.1:3404002-3435816 GCA_029783875.1 Phataginus tricuspis | reverse complement strand
CATTGCTCCAGTTGGATTTCAAGCGCTCTATAGCCACAGGTGACTGATTGTTGGCTCCCGTGTCGGACAGCACAGGGCTAGAGAAGGCCAGTGACACCCAGGGTGAGGCAGGTATTCAGCCAGGCTGGGCACGGCTCCCGATGTCTGCCTCTCCCCAGCCACCGCGACCAGGAAAGGAACATTTCTAAGCAAACACAGCAAGGCAAAGCAATAGAGAAGGATAACCTATTCCAAATGGGAATCAGAACAGACAACATTATCACACCCACTGCCTCCCTCCATCTGCATGGATAACAGACCCATCTGTGAAAGGAGATGTCAGCAGTACACAGGCAATGTGCCTTCCTCCAAAGAGTGTTGAATATGTGTAGCCACGGCAAGGAGGTACAGGATTTGGCAGGAACCAGTTGCAAATCACAAAGATCAATGGTTGAACTTATACTGAACATTTGCATAAGTTTGGTGTCCTTTTTTTTTTTTTTTTGATGAGACCCATGAGTGTATCTTTCCTCCTTTTGGGTTTTAATGCTGAACTCATAAAACCCCAGGCAGATTGTGCAACAGCTCCCAGGCGCAGCTGTGGTCCTACCCATTAAAGGGGAACTGCCCGGCCCTCTGGGAGGCACCCCCTGGAGAGCCGGATCAGAACGGGCGTTGTTGCTTTGTGCGTCGACCCAGTGCTTGTAGAGCAAGTCCGGGAGCCCCGTGGCCTTCCCGAGCTTGTACCACAGCAATTCCACTGCTTTTCCTCCTCACCGCCGACCAGGCTGGGCTGGCTTTATATGTTGGCCCAGCCCTTCCTCGAGGGCTTTGAAGGTGAAAAGCCCCCGGAGCTTTCCCGTGAGCGCACAGCCGGGCTGGCAGCACTCCCACCCTTCCCAGGAAGGAATGCAGTTAAAGCACAGGGAAAACAACACCCAAGCGTAGCGCCTCCCCCTCCGAAGACATGTGTTGTCATGCAAGTGTGCATTTTAATTTGTGAACGAATGGCCCAAGTGTACTGTATTTACATTCTTGTGTTCACTGGTAATGACTTTCAGATTTTTGGAGCTCTCCAGCGGACAGCCAGCCCCCGAACCCTCCATCTCCCCACAGGCCTCTCTCCTCAGACGGCGTCTGTCCCGCCTCCCGCCAGCTCTGCCTTATAAATGGAGTGCATTCTATAAAAACCAGGACGCCTTCGGAGCTGGAGTGCAGCCAGACCAACGGAGCCCTGTGCTTTATTAATCCTCTTTTCTTGAAAGTGCACAGCCAGGACCTCAGCGGAGGCCTGAAACGGCCCTGCACCAGGACTCCCAGCGCGAATGGCACTGAGAGGCCGCGGTCCCCCCCGCCCCGGCCCCCGCCGCCCGCTATTAATAGTCTCCACACAAGCCCTCGGCTGTGCGGGGCTGAAACCCAGGCGAGCATGCCCGAAACAGTCACCCGTAACGAGCACGGCAACGTCGCTGCGCCTGGAGCGCGCCCGGCCCCCATCCCTCCGCCGCGGCTGAAGAAGCAGGCTTCTTTTCTGGAAGCGGAAGGCGGCGCGAAGACCTGGGCGGGCCGCCGGTCCCGGGCCGAGCCGGGCGCAGCGGGCAGCGCGGGCGGAGCCCCGCCTGAGCAGGCCCCCGGGGACCGCACCAGGGCCCGGCCCGCCGGCTCTGAATCTCGGCCGCCGTGGCATGGAGGCCGGCAGAGGCTGAGCGACATGAGCATTTCCACTTCCTCCTCCGACTCGCTGGAGTTGGACCGCAGCATGCCCCTGTTTGGCTATGAGGCGGACACCACCAGCAGCCTGGAGGACTATGACGGGGAGAGCGACCAGGAGACCATGGCCCCCCCCATCAAGTCCAAAAAGAAGAGGAACAGCTCCTTCGGGCTGCCCAGGCTCGTCAAGTCGCAGCTCCGCAAGATGAGCGGCGTGTTCAGCTCGTTCATGACGCCCGAGAAGCGCATGGTCAGGAGGATCGCCGAGCTGTCGCGGGACAAGCGCACCTACTTCGGCTGCCTGGTGCAGGACTACGTGAGCTTCCTGCAGGAGAACAAGGAATGCCACGTGTCCAGCACGGACATGCTGCAGACCATCCGGCAGTTCATGACCCAGGTGAAGAACTATTTGTCCCAGAGCTCCGAGCTGGACCCTCCCATCGAGTCACTGATCCCCGAAGACCAAATAGGTAAGTCCTCCTTTGGCCTTTTTTTTAATGTAAGAAATACTGTAAACTTATAAGGAGAGTGCATCCTATGTTATTTATCCTGGTTGAAGTTTTCTCTGGAGTTCGAAGCTGCCGCACAGTTGGTTTGCTCTCTTGCAGGATGAATGGAAATATAGCTTCTTAAGGTAGAGCTCACATTATACCTGACTAGGCTCTGCATGCCTGGCTTGGAAGTGTTTTGGGGAGTGACTGATGGGAACTGCAGAATGGCTCTGTTCAGGGATGGAGTTTGCCTTCTGAGGTTTGGGTTAAGTGTGTATGTGTACGTGTGTGTGTGTGTGTGTGTGTGACACGACCCGTGAGTGTTTTCTGAAAGTCGTCTCTGCAGGCTTCTGCATGTTCAGAAAAGTACTTTTGCATCTTCTGAGAGGCAGTGAGTGTTTTGTTCAGCTTTCTTTGGGAATTACACTTTTTCTTATTGAGGTGTAGTGTGTGTTCAAAGAGTGCAGGCATCACTGGTGTGCAGCTGGTCGCGTTTTGACAGTGAACACACCTGTATGACAAGTGCCAGCTCAGTAAGCAGAACATGACTAGCATCCAGAGGCCCCCTGGGGCTCCCACCCTGTCACCCTTCTCCCAAAAGGGTAACCACCCTGCTGGCGTCTAATCCCACAGAATTCAGGAAGAGGTACAGTTTTGGAGTAAGAAAAAAAAAATGGAAAAGGCAAGTTTGTGTACCTTTATAATAAATAACATATTTGGAGGTCACATGAAAGGTGTTTTCTCCAAAGTCAAGGGGAACTATTTTATAACCTCATTGAAGGGCTGAATTGTTAATGGTTACTTTGGCCAAGGAAAAATTTGAATTGGGCAAGCAGTCTTTTTTTTTCCAGGATGAGAATGTTGAAGGGAGTTTTTTGTTTTTGTTGTTTTTGTTTTTTAATTTCGGAAGGTTGACTCTAAAAGCCTGATTTCAGAGACCTCATTCACTGGGCCACAGCAGCCCAAAGAGCTACCAAGCATTTCCAAGCAGTACATAAAGCTAAACCCGAATTTCTTTTTTCTGATTGGGTCCCTTTGTCAAAAGTAGTAAACAGTGTGTGGTAGAGAGTGTCCATGGCTCTCTCTTGCTCTCTCTCTTTTTCCTTTGAGTTTCAGCAGCTCTTTGATTTTCTCACAAAGGAATCAAAGCCTTGTTTGTTTTCTCAAGCTTTGAGACTGGTTTGATGGGGCGTGGCTAGAGCTGGGTTTTGCTGAAGAGAGGGGCCAAGAGGAATGTGCCTTAGAACTGAAAAGGTGTCAAGGAGAAGGCAGAAGAGCAGGCCACCTCTTTTCCAGCCCACCAGAGCCCATCTCTCAGGGGCACCAGCTCAGACGGACTGGCACAGCAAACCCAAATGTGCAGGAGAAGCAGGTTCCGGAGGAACCAGGGGAGCACGAGGCGGGCACTGATGTCAGCCCTGAGCTATGTGGCAGGAGCACCAGCCAGCCCACAGGCACAGGGCTCCTGAGGGACAAGAGCCTTCCCTTCCTTCCCAAGCACCGTCCAAGCGCCGGACGGGGACAGCTCTTCTGCCAGCTTCCTCTGAAGCCAGCTCCGATATGGTACTTGCTCTTAAGAGTACAAAAGCTCATTTTCTCCAAAAACAAATACACACTTTGCTGCTCCGGAAGGACGTGGCTTTTAATTTAAACTCTAAGGTCATAATGAGAAAGGAAGCTGACATTTGTGGAGCCTCCGAGTCAGGCAGCCAGTCCAGGTGATTTCAGTGGGTCCTGGCCTCACCCCCAATGAAGCAGGCTTTGGCACCCCTTGAGGAGGGGAGAAAGGCAGGACTCTGCCAGGTGGAGCCAACTGTCCCAAGGTCACCCCAGCTAGTAACCAGCAGGTGCAGCATCTGAACTTCCTACTGTGGAATTCATAGCTCACCCCTCTGCTGCTGCCTCTGTTCATGTTCTCTCATCAGAAATTAAGGGGAATTGAAAAAAAACAACTGTTTAAAGTTATGTTGTACACCTAGAACTAGTACAGTGCTATATGTCCATTGTATCTCAATAAAAATTTATTTATTTTTAATTAAAAAAGAGATTAAGGGGGAGTTGAAATAGTAGGCTATTTTGGAAGCTCCGACTAAACTCTCTATGGAGGTGAGGGTGTGGCCAGCCTAAGCATTGTCACACTTTTTTATTGGTTTGGTTTGTTTTTTTAAACTTTTGCATTAAAGCAGGCCCTGCATCATATTTATTGCTTCCCCAGTAAAACCATCATTCTGTTTTGAAAGTACAGTGAATGTGTTGTGCTCTTGAAATTAGGAGGAAGGTGAGCCAGAGCAGAAGTCAACCTCCGAAACTCATCACAAACCCAGTTTGGAAAGAAAGAGGTCACCCTAATTATTAGAAAACCTGTCCCCTTAAATATGCACCTTATCAGATCAGGACTCTGACAAGAAAATGGACTTAGTCTAATTGCCTGTATTTCACATATCCCTGAGTTGAGTGCCCACTAGTTTACTAAGGACTTGTTAATAAATACAGTGGCTCCTTTGAACCTCATCACCAGCTCAAGGTTGGTACATTTTTGTAGATATTGTTCATGTTTGGCGAATTGAGGAATGGAGGCCACAACATGTAAAGAGGCTTGCAGAGGGTTACGCTATGGGAAGTAGGGGAGCTTGGATTCAGCCCAGATCTTCTCACTCTCTCTGTTGTCTGCTCATTCCCACCTTATCTCACTTCCTGAGAGGATGTAATCCACCTTGAATGCCATCTCCAGATTACCAAACCTCAAATTTGTTCCAACCAGACGTCTACTAATGCTTGTAAAACTTTCCAAGGATGCAAGTTGGGATACTCTGCTTTAAAAAATATGGTCCTGTCCTCCTTTCCCACTGCTACTGGAGGTGATAGCTCTGAACTAGGAGGTGGGAATTTAAATTTAAAGCCTCGATTTACTGAATGTCCATCCTGAAATTGAGGAAGTAGGAGGAAGCATTTCACAGGCTAACCCATATAGAATTAGAGCCATCATTCGTATGCAAAAATTGCCCATCTGAATGCATGCATATATGCATTTAGTATATGGAGATAGCGCTTATCTGTCTTCTTCAGAGAGTGGTTCTTCAGTTGCATAGAGAAAAGCCAGTGGAAAAAACAAATAGCTCTCACCCACTGCAAATGAATCCACATGCACCTAGAAAGTATAGGCCTATACTTTCTCGGTGAGTATAAAATGATAAACAGTCAATGTCAAAAGTGAAGAAACTGCCACTCCAAATGTGTCCTATTGTGGAGAATTTGCATTCTCTTTGGACTACTCTTTAAAGCACTTCCATCCCAAAGCCCTTCCATTTAGAGGTTCTTGATTAAATATTGATAGACATCAGCTTCACTCTCCTAGTTGGAAAATGAAGCCAATACAGATAAGTGAGTTCCCATGTGAGCCAGCTCTGTTCATTCCCAGACCACACTTATTGTGTTTCCCTCCTGGACAACTCTCCACTAATGCTCAACCCCCTTATGCTCCCCACCCTACACCCCCCTGCCAAAAAAGTGGAACATGGAAGGAAAAACAGATGCTTTAACAAAAAGTGTACAGTTTCAGGTCCTACCAGAAAGTCCTGGGATCAGTCGCTTCGTCGACAGAGTGAGGAATGTTCATGCATGCCGCCCTGTAAAGTATAGATGGGGCATGACATTGCTCATTATTCCCACATCTGTTCCTCATTGGTGAGTTTGCACATCATGCCATTCTTGATTCAGTCTCTTTCAACCAATAGAAGAAATTAGTTCAGAATTTCTGAGAGTGAAACCTCCACTTTGCAGAACTTGTTGCATTTTTGTGGTTAGTGTTTTTATTTTACTCAAGCAAAAGAATTTTTATTTCTGATTTGATCTTAACCTTGGGAAATCCTCTGTTTTCAAGTCATGTGTCAAGAAAAACAAAATTTCTCATGTTAGTAATCTCAATTTTCTATTTCATTCAAACTGCCCACCACAGATTATCAACAATGGTACAAATAAGCCAGCTGTTCATGTTCCTAAAAGTCAACAGTGAAAAACAAGACAGTATGGTTTTGCTTTCTTTATACAAAAATGTGTATTTTCTCTGAAGAGCATTTCATTTTTTGAAGTATCCTTAAACTCAGTTCTCACACATGTCAATTTACATATACATGTGCTTTTTGTATTTTTAATCGAAAAATGATACTGAGATGTGATTGGATACCAGAAAACATAGCATAAGAAGAAAAGGGGCTTGAAGTGATTTCCCAGGAGTTAAACAATTACAGATCATTTTTTTTAAATAAGCGCTCAAGTCTGACTCAAGCTTCAGCATCTAACGTGACTTGTTATTAATTTTTAATTCACAGTTTGGTTGTAGCCTTTGAGTTACTATCTGCTGTCTTTTAGATAAAGAGTTCTGAGAGCTGTGGCCAGAGAGACATCTTGTTGTCAAGTGAGATTAAAGCCTTGACTCTGACTGGTGGTCCGGTTTGTGACCATGTCACAAATGTCTTTCTGCAGTGAACAAAGGTAGATAGAAAGGAGAAAGATGGCTCTCTTGCAGTATAAAAGAATTCCTAGTTTTCTTTGAAAATTAGTTTAAATAGATAGAAGACAGGAATCATTTGTTGTATCATCCCATGTGATATCATCTGTGGTATAAGTTTTAGTGCTGGGCATCAAAACTGGGTTATTTATGTCGTATCAAGTAAAAGAAGGGTCACAGCCCTGGAGTCGAGAATCTTTGCCCATGATACTCTGTACAAGAGAACTGTTGGCTCGACGATTCTAGGCTCTTCCATCTCAAGAGACAGGGAAGCACCTCCCGGGCAGGACACCTCAGCAAGTAAGGGGGAATTCTTATAGGAATTAAGAATATGAGCCAAGAGTCACTTGAAATGGTACACAGATTGAAATGGAAGCGTCAGAATCTCTAAGTCTTGGGCACATTTTTCATGACAGCTCCAATTGGCTGGCTGTGAGGCAACCACCCACCTCACCTCGTGGACAGAACCCTCGCTGTCGGGGTCCCACCCATAAGCCCTGCCTCCCTTGCTCAGCCTCTCAACAGGACAGGAGTCAGTGCAGGGCCAGCCCATTCTTGCCTCTCAGACACCATATCCACTCGGAGGTCTCACTTATCGTCCAGGTCCAGGGGCTTCTTGGAGAAGCCAGAAGTCACAGCCTGCCTCTCTGTCAAGTCAAAGAGCCTATATTCAGTGCAGACTGTGTTTTTAATAGAACCCAGGGAAAGCCCCCATAATCCCTTCCGCTGTGTGGTTCTTTATCATTTATGGAGCACTTTTATGCGTGAATCATCTTAAATCCCCTTAATGCCTTGGGAGGCCCCATTTATTATCCTCATTTTTATAAATGAGGAAACAAAAGCTCAGGGAGGTCAAGCCAAGATGCAAACAGAAGTGAGACCAGCCTGCATGGTGAACTTTCCCTATACTGCCCAGCGGCCACCTCTGCCTTTCTGGTGCGTTTAATGAGTTGGGGTGAAGCCACAACATTCAGAGGGTGCCTGCTGCCCACCGGACCTATCAGTGGTGGTGTTACTTGGGATCTCTAGCCCAGGGTTGAGTTTGCCAGGTTTCTCCTCTGTGAAATTAAGTGCCCCCCTCCAACCGCCCCTATTTTCATGCTCTATTCTTGGGAAACAAGCCACTAAGCATTGCCCATGCTCAGGGATGAGGGACGAATTAAGCTCCACCTCCTGAAGCCAGAGGTTCTACATAAGTGATTTAGAATTTTTCTGCAAGGACGACTGTTCTCTTCTTCACTGGCTTTGGTTTTCACTGCCCTTTTACTAGAAGGCGCTAAAATCAGTCTGTCGGATTCCATATCTAAAATATTACATGAATATAGACTATACTTTTGCATAATGCCCTTCCTTGAAGCCCAGCAAAATGAACTGAATCATTACCCCAGTGCCTGTTATCTTTATTTCAGTGCCATCTCTGCTGGGCTGGTGGTGTCTTCCTTTAAATGATGAAGTCTCCTTTATTGTTTATCATTTCTGGGCTGAACTGTGCATTGCTGACAACCTTTAAAGCAAAACCTGGGCTGCAGGACACGCAACGCAACCACAGGAGGGGTCGGCTGACCCAGGCCTAGCTATGGCTTTATCACCAGAGCCACACTTCAGTTTTCTGTCGGGATAAGAAGAAACATAATTTTCAAGTAGCCACCAAAAGGAAGGATTTTCAGTTACTCAAAAGTCACTTTGGAGCACATGGTACCTGTGGGCTTTGAACTAGGGGCTGCAAATGGCTCATGTGACAGCCCCCAGGTCTGGTGTTCAGAGGGCTTCCCTTCGAGGGGAGAGATCTCGTTTGCTCTACACACAGCAGAGGCTACGAGGAGCTCTGGGGATGCAGGGACTGGGGAGGAGCTGTGTGGAGGAGACGGGCAGGGAGGGCTTCGTGGGAATCCACATCGGGAAAGGCACGGGGCCCACCAGACACAGGGAGCAGCATGTGGAAAGGTGCGGAGGCCCAGAGGACTGCGATACAGTCCTTGGAGCTCATGGGGATGGCGGGAAGAGGGAATGGAGGGCAAGGCGGTGGCACATCTCCAGGAGCTACTCAGTCTGCAAGGTGGCGAGCATTTTGGAAGAATCACCCCATGCAGTGAGAGTCAAACTCTTTAACAGTCCCTCTAGCATGAGTACCAACCAGTCAGCTCAGATGCTGGCCATAAGCAGCTGCAGACCAGGTGCAGGGGCCTGAGCAGATAAGCACGGGGCAGGGGCGGCTGCGTGATCTGGGCCAGTTAGTGGACCAAACACCGTCAGTGATGGACTGAACCCACCCTCCACCCAACCAGCTTTATCTGAAATGGGGCTGGGCTCTCTACCTGAGTTCCCGTCTCTCTGAGAGATACTCAGATGTTCCAGGCATTCGGCTCCTCTGGTTTTGAGCTGTTAGACAGGAACAGAAGGAGGCTGTGACAGATGCTGGGAATTTGGGGCAGGAGAGCCCAGAGGGAAGACTTCACATCTTCTGTCTTTGTTCCTGTGGATGGGAGAGGGAGAAAGAGTGAGAAGACGTGAGAGACAGAAAGATGTACAAGAAACCAGGCAGCTTTTCAATTAATTTATCAAAGCATTTTCAGTTCCCCTTTCAAGCCAAGTAAACCACAGTTAACACAGAAAACACAAGACCGAACAGGCCTGAATCATTAAACCTGGCGTCCGTTTTCAAAGGTGCACACGCCACCTTCAAAAGGAATGGGGAACCGAGGATTTTCACCCCTTACTAGGTGCTCGTTGCGTGAGAACTCACCCAGTCTCCCAGTAATCCCATCGGGAAGCTGGGAGTGGTCCCATTTTAAAGATGAGGAAGCTGAGACCTGGAAAGGTCATCCATCTTCCCTCAAGGTTGCTCACCAGTACTTCACATCTGACCCAAGGGCCCCAGGGACACCTGGGGCTAGAGGTGCTGACCCCTCATACAGTCAACAGTCTGTGTAACTTTTGACCCCCAAAGAATCTTTACTAATAGCCTGTTGACCAGAAGCCTTACTGATAACATGAACAGTCAGTTAACACCTGTTTTGTATGTTATATGTATTGTATACTGTATTCTTATAATAAAGTAAGCTAGAGAAAGAGTTGTCTTTAGTTGTTGCAAATATTCAAAAAATTTTCCAATGTATTTATTGAAACACACCCTCAGATAAGTGGACCCATGCAGTTCGAAGCCACGTTACTCAAAGGTCAACTGCAGGACTGAAGTGAGGGTTAACATATAGTGAGGCCGTGCATACAGCCCCCCTAGAATAAGAACTGCACAAATAGATGCCCAATAAATCGCAATTATAAGTGTCTAAATTTCACAAGTTGAGTTTCCTACAAAAAAACCCCACCTCTTATCATTGAACATTAGCTTCTATTTCTACTACTTCAGTTTTAAAAAAGTAATGAGAATGCTAGAACTCAAATAAACCAAGAGGCCATATGACCTAACCTGACCTCATTTTTTATTCTTGCCAAATAACTTTAGGTTGCAACCTATATGTTTCAAATATTATATTGTTTAGACTCTAGGTACTGTTAGAATCCCTTGGAGAATATGGACCACTGTTTTGTTTTGTTTTAGCAACCAGTCAGGTTCAGACTGCTAGTTCTGTCTTGTCTCCCACGAGCCATGATTCTAAAGGCAGTTCTGAAGTTCAAAGCAATGACAGAGGTGGAGAGACCCAGCCACAGTCGCTCAGACCAGTGGAGCCAGACTGGCTGCCAGGCCACCGGCGCCTCGTGCTCTTTCTAAGACACACGCCTTCTCTTTCACCTTCACCTCTTGGGCTCTCACTTCCCCCCTGGGTGGTAGTGGGTAGGCAGAGAGCACTCCAGCCGGCCGATGCATGATCGGGTCTTGTGATGGTTCCCTGTCTGATGTCTGACCTCAGGAATCTATGCTGTTGGTCTGAGTGAAGCAACGGGAAGAACTTCTGTCCTCCATTCCCAATCGGGGAGTGACCACACCACGAAAGGCCGACACATTTAATGCTTCTTAGAAGTCTCTTCATCGGGTCACGTGAAGGCAAGAAGCAACCGAGCAGCCACCCTACACTTTTCTTTTTCCTCCTGATGCGGGAGCTTTAAGAATAATTGAGAGTATCTGTGTATTTTCAGAAAATCTGCTTCCAGTTTTGCCCACTCAGCTAATATCTGGTGTCTAAAATTCAAAATTGTTTGTGTTGTTTTTTTGTTGTTTCTTTGCTTGTTTGTGGATACAATGGACATAACCAGATTTCTTGGGTTTGACCCGGCTCCCCCTTTTGCTAGCTTTTGCTCCCCTTTTCCTCATCTATAAAATGAAGAAATCGCAATCCGTCCTCAAATAGGGTTTGTTTGAGGATTTGAAGAGTCAGTGCATGTAAAGTGCCTAGAATAGTGTCATTTTTCTTACTGTTCAAAAGATTTTGTTTCCTTGGATTTAAACCAGCCAGAGATAATAGAAAACAGTGAGTAGTAATTTTAAAAAACCTGTGACCAATCAGTTCTTTTTTTTTTTCTGAGCTAGCCTGTATTTTGAAAGATTTTCTATTCCTTTTGTTTCCTCAAATCATTTTTCCTTCTTGCTTCATGAGCAGAACCTGTCTTTCCTATCAGAGAGAACCAGCTGGGCACTGGGTTCCTGTCATTGGGACTTTTATTCTATTCCTTATATGTATTAAAGATTTGGGGACAGAGAGTAGGAGGAAAGTACTGAGAAAGAACATAGAGACCAGACTTCCTTATTTCTAAATTATGTCCGTTAAAAAATGTATTATAAAAAAAAATTTAACACTGGTCATTTTTTTCTGTCTGGGTTTTAAGAGAATGGGTGCTTACCAGTGGGTCCTAGGTTTCAACCCCCCTTACAGATTTACACAGCCCCACTTACTCCTAAGGTGGAGTTTATGGTGCAAAGCCGGGGTCACTTCCCTGATGGCACAGATGCATCACATGGGGGCCCACGCAGCTCCCTGGTGCTGCCCTTTCTGCTGTTATCCCCCAGTAACAGCACAGAACCTAATGGAGGCGACTGGTGTTACCGCTCTGGCCAAGAGGTAACTTTGAAGTAAAAGTTGCCACTGGGGTTCAAGGTGAAACTCTTAGGGTGGTCTGCAGTTGCATTCTGTTGGTTTTATTTATACATGGTTAAGGTTTAACATACATCCATTAAGAGCGTAAATCTTAAATGCTCAGCTGGACAAATTTTCACATGTATACACATGTGTGGCCACTGCCCAGATCCAGATATGGAGCGTCTTAATACCCTCAGAAGTCTCCCTCCTTGGCCTCATTTATTCCTAGGTAACTGCCATCCTGACTTCTGTCATCATAGATTTGTTTTGCCTGCTTCTGAACTTATGCAAATGGAATGCTAAAGGAGATTCTCTTTTATGTCTGGCTTCTTTCTCACAGCATTATATCTAGGAGATCCATCCAAGGTGTGTCTGGAGCAGCAGTATACCCTTTTTCATGGAATGAATCATTCATTGTCCAAATTGCATTGTACAAATCTATTCTGTATCCATTCCATTGCGATGGGCCTTTGGGTTGTTTCCAGTTTAGGCTGTTGTGAATAATGTTGCTATCAGCACTCATGTGCATTCCTAATTAATGATTGACATGGTTTTTCCCCCACTTGGTGATCTCATTCTAGCAGAGTAATAGTCACTTAATAACCATGAATGTAGTTTTTGGAACCTTTGGATAGAGAGAAATAAACTGGTGAATGTTTATAAAGCACCTTGAACTTGAAGAGATCCTGTGTCTTGAAAAACAGTATGATTGGTTGTTTAAAATAGTTGTGAAGCCTCAAGCAATCCATTAGATAGCCCCAAGCCTCAGTTTGCTCATCTGTAAAATGGGCATAACATTAGTATTTGCTGTAAGAACTAGATGAGACAATGAAATAAAGCACTTCTAGCCTAGCCCTATTGAGCACTCAGTACTAGCAGATTGCTAGTATTGACTTTTCATCATAGTGACCATTTAGGTCAGAGATGCCATAAAGTAAGTGACCATTTAGATCAGATAAACTCAGAGATGCCATAAAGTAAGTAGCCCATGTTTATTAACACAACTTAACCAGTGTAAACCAAGTGATTTGTTTTAATGCCAGGTGAGACTGTTCTATTTTTCTTCTTGCTTTATAATCTCTTTTGTCTCAACCTTGATTTCTGTAGTTGCACAAAGTTCCATATTTAAACAAAGAGATCTGGATAGGCTGTGGAGGTGGAGGGACAAAGGAAAGCTTGGCCTGCAGAAGCTGATCATTGTGGGATCAGCATTAACTTTTGGCATCAGGTTTAACTTTGGGCTATGGGAAAACTGCTTCTAGTGTTTGTGCACTAGATTTCTGGTTTGGATTTCTCTTTGTCCCTGATCTTCTAATAATAGGTGGTAATTTGCATTCAGTATGTTCTGATTCAGTGTCAGGAATTCCACAGGCCAGAGAGATAACTCAGCTGTTTCCAGTCTTATAAAGGAGTGTCTCCATGGGTTTCCAAAATGGAATCATCTTGAAGTGTCAAATATGAGAGTTTTGATGAGAATGTGCAAACACTGGAGATTGAAAAGCTTATGTTGAAAAAGCAGAGCTCTTATTATTGTACAAACCATCTTAAGTCTGGATCTCCAGATTGATCTGCTCATCTTACTGTTAGCCATGAAAGCTACTCCACCGGGCAACCATTCAAAGAAAAGGGGGAAATAACATCTCTCACACCTAAAGATATTTCATAACTGTGAACTGAAATGCAATTCAAAAATCTAATTTTTATTTTGCAATCATCTCAGACATACAGAAAAGTTGCAAAAATAGTACAAAGAAATCATATCTGCCCTTCACCCACATTCCCCAAATGTTAGCCCTTAGCCACATTTATTTACACATACACACATACACACCCTCTTTCTGTGCCATTTGAGTGTTAGTTGCAGACACTGTGTCTGTTTCCCCCTAAACATTCAGTTTGTATTTCTTAAAAAGAGACATTCTGTTACAAAACGACAGTAAAATTAACAAATTAACACTGACTCAGTGTTAACACTGTTATCTAATCTGCAGACTTTATTCAAATGTCATCAAATGTCCCACTGGTGTTCTTTATAGCAAATGAAATAATTAATTTTTTTGGTCCAGAATCCAATCTAAGAAAACCTGTGTATTTAGTTGAATTTATTTCCTCAGAAAATATTTTAAGGGATCTTAAACCCTCGCTATTAGAAAAACCTTCCTTTAAAATAACATACTGGCTTCCCTGTCTATTGGATGACTCATAGGAGACTAGGTCAAAAGACTTGTCTTCTAGAATATTCACCTGTGCTCATGGGGGAGGGGCGTAAAAATAGTCAAAATGAATATATTTAATTGTATTGACTGTGTTCAGGAGAAAGTGTAAGAATTTATCAGGGAGGATTCATTCTTCCTGGCTTTATAAAAACCTGCTGGAGTGTGAGCAGGTAGGGTGGGCATGAAATTAGGACTAGTCTGCTCGTGGCCCGTGACCAGTGCACTGAGTGGGGGTGTCCGGGGCAGCAAGCAGACTCTGCGTCTCTTCTGTCCTCAGACAGTGGTCACCAGTAGCTGCACTTTCTTTGGCAGATGTGGTGCTGGAAAAGGCCATGCACAAGTGTATCCTAAAGCCCCTGAAGGGGTACGTGGAGGCCATGCTCAAGGACTTCCACATGGCTGACGGCTCGTGGAAACAGCTGAGGGAGAACCTGCAGCTGGTGCGGCAGAGGCGCCCGCAGGACCTGGGGGTCTCTGCCCCCACCCCAGATTTTGTGGATGTGGAGAAAATCAAAGTCAAGTTCGTGACCATGCAGAAGATGTATTCGCCAGAAAAGAAAGTCATGCTGCTGTTGAGGGTCTGCAAGCTCATTTACACTGTCATGGAGAACAACTCAGGTAAGGACGCCCAAGTGCAGGCCCTTTGCTTGGCCCTCCAGGGCCAGCAAGGTGGCCAGTGATAAAGCCAGTGACACATCAGGCTTTCTGATGCCCGATTTCTCTTCCTTTCAATGTCTTGATTTCAGCAAGCAGCTTACAAAAATGCAGGTGTTACTCTGGTGTCTGGCAAATAAGTCACTTGCAAAAAGTTGGTAACACCAAACAGAAACATGTGGGCGAGGGCAGCAATATTCTTGTATGATACCCTTCACTGAAGATGTAGTTCAGGGTAGTGGGTACAGATTCAGTCTCTGGAGACTGAATTCAAATCCTCGCTCTGCAAGTCCGCGAATTTGGCTACCTTCAGGAAGCTGCTACGCTGCAGTTTCTGCACCAGTCACTGGATATGACCCTGTCCTTCATAACATGGCGATTAGGTGAGACAGTGCATGCATGGCCACGGCTCAACTGAAATATTAGCAGTTATCATTACTACATTTGGGCCAGTGAGGGTTTGTCAGTGATCCACAGCATGTGTCAGGCCCACGGTGCAGCCATTGTTGATGAGGTTTCATTACAGCTGCCTCATTGGCTCTTCCTTCTTTGCCATGAGCTGAAGCAATGGAATTGGAATTCACCAAAGAATTACCAGGTTTGAAAGTAAGGCCTTGGTTTCCCCTGTGCTGCTTCTTGCAGATGCAAGAGTAACCGTGATTCATGGGTCAGGGTGGAGCCTGCATCGTTCCAGGTGGGCAGTGAGCCTGTTGTAGTTCTGTGGACCATTATCAGTTTGTCCTCTGAGTTGAATAGCTTCACAGAGGGGCAACAGAGAGAAGATGCAGGCTGCATTAATCACTGCTTGAGTAGACAGGAATGTGTGTGCAATTTGCACATTGTTGGACAAAGACATTAAAAATGTGAGCTCTTGGGCTGGTTATAGCAGTATCTGAACGTCACCTCTGAAAATTACAAGTGTGTATCACCTGCCGGAAATAGATTTTCTGTAGTTGATAAAATCATTTATACAAGTTCCCAAAACAGTTTCTGCTAGGATTATGTACTTCTTCTCAAGCTTCTCAACCTTAGCACTAATGACATTTAAAAGGGATAATTCTGTGTTGTGAGGGCTGTCTTCCTTCCTGTAGGAAGTTTATCAGCATCCTGGATGCCATTTGCAACCCCACACTCCTTTTAGGGCAATGAAATATGTCTCCAGACAATGCCAAATTCTCCCCCAGGGCCGGGGCAAAGGGGCAAAATCACCCCCAGTTGAGAATCACCATTATAGTGATTATAAATAGCAGTAAGAACTAAAATATTTTTGCCTTATATTAACCATGCATTTCTATTCAACATATACAAAATTCGCACATTTAAATCAGTTAATTGTATGCTCATGTTGAATACAGAGCAAAGTTTGTTCCTGGTTTGAGTTTGGTCCTGTCATCATGTTGATGATTAATTCGCACAGACAGCAATAGGAAACCAGACACAAGGCATTAGCATAATAAGTAGATGCTTTGTAAATGTTTTAGAATATTACTTGCTGGAAGTTAAACTGTTCACAAGTGCTCTGTTGCATAACTTGATGCCCATTATGAAAACAGAAAATCTTTCATGTGTTCATCGGCCCAGACATTCGTTCTGAAATTGTGAGTTAAGGGCCTCTGAGCAGCAGGGAGGGCCACCAGCTTCATAGGATTCCAGAAACACCCACTTCTGTTTATAAATAGCAGATTTCCCCAGGATGACTCCTCACTATCTAATAAAAGCAGCAAGTAGGATATGAAAGAAAGAAATGTTGGTAAAAATATACCTGTCTTCCCCTTTCTTCTTTTCCCAGGGAGGATGTATGGAGCTGATGACTTCTTACCAGTGCTGACCTATGTCATAGCTCAGTGCGACATGCTGGAACTGGACACGGAAATTGAGTACATGATGGAACTCTTAGACCCCTCACTGCTCCATGGAGAAGGTACCAGGCATTTGAAATTTTGGTTTTGTTTCCATTTCTTTAAATGAAGTGGAATTCACAGAACATAAACGTAACCGGTTTACAGTGAACGACGCAGCGGCGATAAGTACATCCACAGTGTTGTGTGATCCACCGCCTCTGACTCCAGAATGTTTTCGTCATCCCGAAATAAAGTCCTGTACCCGTTAAGCAGTTACATGGGTGCTTCTCTGGCATCATGTTAACTGTAGTTTTAATTTATTCTTCAGCTTAAAGAATGTGCCAGCTTTTTGCTGATGGCAAAAGGAATACACATTCATGGTAGAAAATTTGGAAAAAAACAGAAAAACACAGGAAATAGTAACCCTGCCATGATTATGAAATAACTTTATCAAGATTGGTTAAATTGCAGTAAAAAATGGTGTTCAGTAGAATCCATGCTATTTTTAAAAAGAAATGGTTTCTTTGATTCCAAGAGGAAGTTATAAACTTTTGTTAGAGAGCGTTTCCACTGCCAGAAGAATATCCTGTTCTACCAGTGAAACAGATGAGGGCCTGGCTTTTGTTTTCATCATTTTTTTAATTTGTTTTCCAGATGAAAACAGCATGATTTTCTCTTCTGTTTTAAAAAATAGCATCTACTCATTGTTAAACGAAAAACACTATGGCATAACATCCGGGCAGTTTGCTTTCTATTTACCCTGTCAGTTCGGTTCCTTCTTGGTCTGACCCCTCCGTGTCTTAGCAGAAATTCCTTCTCTGTACACATCAGTTAGGTATTTTATCATGGAAATATTTGGGGCACAGCCTTGGAAAGCAGAAATAACTGGGACTCTTAGGTGAGCTTGTCTTTTTAAAGGAGAACCTGTCAGGGCCTGTGCGTTGCGAACTCTGTTAATCCATTTCCTTGTGTGGGTAAAGAGCCCATATAGACCCTCAGTGGTGAATTGCTGCACAGATTTTTTTTTTTTCTTTTCTCCAGTGAAGTTCATCCAGGCTTGAATAAAAAAGGTCCACATACTTAGAGGATTCCCCAGGGAATGTGTCATACTGGGCTTCCCCTGGAGGGAACTTAAATGCATTGTCTCCCCAGAACATCGTTTAGTCCCTAAGTCTCAGTACTTGGCTTTCTTGGCAGAGGGTCTGTCCCCTTCCCACCCCTCCAGGGATAGTGCTGACTCAGGATTAGTGGTGCTTATCTTTTCATCCTGTCCCCCCACCCCAGACAGACATGAATGGGCCTCTTTCATCCTTTGCCCTCTCCCCTGTTTATTCCCCGAATTAGTATGCATAACCCTGGAACCAGACACTCCACGAGAGCCACCAGGCCCCTTCCTGAAGCTTCCCTTGCCCTCCCTGCCCTGGGATTTAAAAGGATGGGGAGAAGAATGTGGTTTTGTCCAGGGATGCGAGAAGCATACGTTATCTCCATGCCATGCTTTCCTTCCTTCTACTGCATTATTATTACAATTTTATATGCATCTGGGATTTTTTGTTTTGTTTTAGCTTCAATCATGTTTAATTCTAATAATAAGTATATCAAATTCTTGGGGCTTTCAGGAAAAGTCATACCAGTTTCACTCAGAAAATTACCATTCTGCTGCTGACAGTGTATACTTAGGACAAACATGTGCTTACATCTTGTGGCCCGAGGATGGAGACAGCCACTTCCTACCACCCCGCCCAGCATTTCCCAAAGCAAGGCGCTGCCCTGGGGGCTGTGATGATGGTAGAGGGGCGGGTGGCTGGCCTCACCCCCAGGAGTCACACAGGAGAGGAGAACAAGGACCCAGCTAGTGAACATGAGGAGCAGCCCGTGAGCTTGTGCTTAGACGAGAGCCTGCCTCCCCTTTACCGCCTCCGCCCCCTTGGCCTCCTTCCTTGGGGGAGCCGGGCAGCCCCGTCAGGCTGGCTGTGGTTACCGACCAGGCCTGCCCACTAGTGAACTGAAGCTATTTAGACCTGGAGGAAGAGGCAGCTGAGCAGAGCGCTCCCTTCGCCGCGCAGCCCTCTGCAGCCTGCCCAAAGCCGTCTTTGGCTTGCGGGGCAGCAGCCCCACATCTTGTTCTGCTGTTTAAGCAGGTAGTTGCTTTTACAGAGAAGGAGTCATAGAATCCCTTTGAAGGGTACCGCTCTTGTGGCAAGGTTATACTTTTGCTGAAATTCAAACCTTCCTCTAATTGCATCCACATGTTGCAAAAAGCGGTCAGTTTTGGGCTTCCAGCATTTTGAGCTTTCTTCTTCACGTGGCCTGAGCTACTGCATCTAAAATTTGACGTGCACAGGAAACACCTTCCCTCCCAAACTCGGCTGAAACTCCAAGTCCCAGCTCCAATACTGACACCTCCACACAGCCTCTTTGGAATCAAGTCCATATTAATTGCTCCTGAAATCTCCTGTGTAGCATTTAAATTCCATACTGCTGAGTTTCAGACTCAGCCATGTGTTGATTTGTTCATGGGACAAATATTTAGTAAAAATTAGCTACTCAGAACTCTATACTAGCATGTGGGGACTGCCCTGGGGAACTGAGACCCAGACAGTGGGGCTGTTAAGCTCTTCAAATTACCCTAAATGAAAAGCCTGACATGTGATATGTGCATGTAAAGTGCATTGCTCAGAGTGGGCAGTAAAAAATAACCCCCAAATCTCTATCAGTGACCTGAAGAACAAAAAGGTGTGTTTCTTTCTCAAGTTACATGGCCAGTGTGATTCACAGCAGGGCTCTCTGCTCATTTCTCAGACAGTGGACTAGTTTCCAATTTTCCATCTTATTTTGTGTTGTTTTAGCTTCAATCATGTTTAATTCTAGTTATGAGGAGCTTGTCATTTCTGGACCAGAGAGAGAGTTTTTAGGTCCTGCATTAGCAGCTAAATTCTTGGGCCAGGAAAGTGATACTTCTGCACAAAACCCATTTAACCACAACTAACTTCTAGCTCTTCCATGAATAAACCACCAGTGTCCATTTTCTTAAATAAATTTATAAACTTCCATGTAGCAGATAATTCAGATTCTGTCTTTCAGACATACCCCTGCTCTGTATCTGCCATGGATTCAACAGTACAGATTCAATAGGTGTGCAGGACAAAGAAATGCCTTTCAAATTAAAATGGGCTGTGTCCCATGAAGGAATTTTTAATACTCGTTTGGGGCGCCCCCTCGTGGTTCTGTAGCATGGAGCTTTTAAGTTCTACCCAAGGTACTGCCCTAATTATGGTTTAGGAGGAAACTCTGAACTCACTCATGTGCATCTCATGGTGTTATACATCCTTTAACACTCCCCAAACATAAGAAATCATTCCTAGAGGTTCCGGGAAGATGGCGGCGTGAGCAGGGCGGTGGAAATCTCCCAAAACCATATATATCTATGAAAATACAGCAAATACAACTATTCCTAAAAGAGAGACCAGAATACACAGGAAAGCGCACAGCCTGCATCTGCACCTGAGAGGACTCGGCACCCCGTGAGGCGGTAAGATACGGAGCCATGTCCCGGCGGGACCCGAGCACTCCCCCACCCCAGCGCACCGGCGGGAGGAGAGGATTCAGAGCAGGGAGGGAGTGGAAGTACAGGCCCGCAAAATAACCACCCCTGGTGATCTGCACCAGGAGCACTGACACACATGGCGTGGTGTAGCGGAGATTGGAGAGGCAGAAGGTGAAGGTTTTGAGCTGGGAATGCACCCGGATCCTTGTAGCTGGCTCCCAGGACAAAAGAAAAGCGTGTGCTTTTTTCAGCAGTCTTACGATCGTCCCAGCACACTCAGCCCAGCAGGATGGGAGTCCTGAGGAATTTCAGACCCCTTGGCTGGCAACTGGGAAAAAGTAGCCACACTGAAACTTCACACAGAGAACAATAGCCTCCCATTCGTTCCAGCCCCAGCCAGAGCTACAAAAGGCCCAGCAGAGTGGCGCAGCTGCAGCTGTGGAATAGTGGAGCACCAGTGCCACCTACAGCATCCTTACAGAATCTACTCCGGATGGGCTTTTTTTTTTTCTTTCTTTTCTTTTCTTTCTTTTCTTTCTTTCTTTTTTCTCTTTTCTTTCTCCTCCTTCCTTTCTTTTTAATGTCTTAAAGAGCCCAACTGACATACGTGGCACCTGCCAGCGACCACTTCTATCGCAATGAAAAGACAGAGGAATATGGTACAGACAAAGCTCACCCAGACAACACCAAAGAGGGAGACTGAAGGAATGGAAATGCACAATCTTCCTGAAAAAAAGTTCAGAATAAAAGTCATAACTATGCTGATGAATCTACAGAGAAATATGCAAGACTTGAGGGAGGAGGTGAGGCAAGTCAGGAAAGACAATGCAGAAATCAGACAAGCCATCGACGGGCTTAGCAGCAGACTGGATGAGATGCAAGAGACTGTTAATGCAATAGAAATCAGAGAACAGGAATACAGAGCAGCTCAGGTAGAGAGAGATAAAAGGATCTCTAGGAATGAAAGAACATTAAGAGAACTGTGTGACCCATCCAAACGGAACAATATTCGCATTATAGGGGTACCAGAGGAAGAAGAGAGAGAAAAAGGGATAGAAAGTGTCTTTGAAGAAAAAATTGCTGAAAACTACCCCATGCTGGGGAAGGAATTAGTATCGCAGGCCACAGAAGCCCACAGATCTCCCAACACAAGGGACCCAAGGAAGACAACACCAAGACACATAATAATTAAAATGGCAAAGATCAAAGATAAGGACAGACTATTAAAGGCAGCTAGAGAGAGAAAAAAGATCACCTACAAAGGAAAACCCATCAGACTATCATCAGACTTCTCAAAAGAAACCTTAGAGGCCAGAAGAGAATGACATGATATATTTAACGTAATGAAACAGAAGGGCCTTGAACCAGGAATATTGTATGCAGCACGATTATCATTTAAATATGTCGGAGGGATTAAACAATTTCCAGATAAGCGAAAGCTGAGAAAATTTGCCTCCAATAAACCACCTCTAAAAGACATCTTAAAGGCACTGCTCTAGAGGGAAGCACTCCTAAGGCTAAAAAGATGTCACCAGAGAAAATAAAATCATAGCAAAGAAAGCAGACCATCCAAATACTAACTAAAGGCAAAGAATAAAACACCTAATATATAAAGAATGGAGGAGGAAGAATAAGAAGGGAGAGAAATAAAGAAACATCAGACTGTGTTTACAAAAACTTACCAAGAAAGTTAAGTTAGATTGTTAGATAGTAAAGAAGCAACCTTTGAACCTTTGGTAACCACGAATCTAAAGCCAGCAATGGCAATAAGTACATATCTATCGATAATCACCCTAAATGTAAATGGACTGAATGCACCAATCAAAAGACACAGAGTAACAGAATAGATAAAAAAGCAAGACCCATCTATATGCTGCTTACAAGAAACTCACCTCAAACCCAAAGATATACACAGACTAAAAGTGAAGGGATGGAAAAAGATATTTCATGCAAACAACAAGGAGAAAAAAGCAGGTGTTGCAGTACTTGTATCAGACAAAATAGACTTCAAAACGAAGAAAGTAGCAAGAGATAAAGAAGGACGTTACATAATGATAAAGGGGTCAATCCGACAAGAGGATATAACCATTGTAAATATATATGCACCCAATACGGGAGTGCCGGCATATGTGAAACAAATACTAACAGAATTAAAGGAAGAAATAGATAGCAATGCATTCATTTTCGGTGACTTCAACACACCACTCACTCCA
This sequence comes from Phataginus tricuspis, assembly GCA_029783875.1. Taxonomy (NCBI): domain Eukaryota; kingdom Metazoa; phylum Chordata; class Mammalia; order Pholidota; family Manidae; genus Phataginus; species Phataginus tricuspis. The sequence goes on along the minus strand of JAQQAC010020895.1, from coordinate 3,413,625 downwards.
AAGGACAGATCAACCAGACAGAAAATAAGTAAAGACACAGAGGCACTGAACAACACACTAGAACAGATGGACCTAACAGACATCTACAGAACTCTACACCCAAAAGCAGCAGGGTACACATTCTTCTCAAGTGCACATGGAACATTTTCCAGAATAGACCACATACTAGGCCACAAACAGAACCTCAGTAAAGTAAAAAATATTGAAATTCTACCAACCAACTTCTCAGATCACAAAGGTATAAAACTAGAAATAAATTTTAGAAAGAAAACAAAAAGGCTCACAAATAAATGGAGACTTAACAACATTCTCCTAATTAATCAATGGGTTAACGACCAAATCAAAACAGAAATCAAAGAATATATGGACACTAATGACAACAACAACACAAAGCCGCAACTTCTGTGGGACGCAGCAAAGGCAGTTCTAAGAGGAAAGTATATTGCAATCCAGGCCTATTTAAAGAAGGAAGAACAATCCCAAATGAATAGTCCAAAGACACAATTACTGAAATTGGAAAAAGAAGAACAAATGAGACCCAAAGTCACCAGAAGGAGGGACATAATAAAGATCAGAGAAGAAATAAATAAAATTGAGAAGAATAAAACAATAGACAAAATCAATGAAACCAAGAGCTGGTTCTTTGAAAAAATAAACAAAATAGATAAACCCCTAGCCAGTCTTATTAAGAGAAAAGACAACCTACACACATAAACGGAATCAGAAATGAAAAAGGAAAAATAACGACAGACCCCACAGAAATACAAAGAATTATAAGAGAATATTATGAGAATCTATATGCTAACAAGCTGGAAAACAGAAGAAATGGACAACTTCATAGAAAAATACAACCTTCCAAAACTGACCAAACAAGAAACAGAAAAACTAAACAGACCAATCACCAGCAATGAAATTGAAACCGTAATCAAAGAACTACCCAAGAACAACACCCCCAGACCAGATGGATTCGCCTCTGAATTCTACGAGACATATAGAGAAGAAATAACACCCATTCTCCTTAAAGTTTCCAAAAAATAGAAGAGGAGGGAATACTTCCAAATTCATTCTATGAAGCCAGCATGACTCTAATACCAAAACCTGGCAAAGACCTCACCAAAAAAAATTACAGACCAATATCCCTGATGAACGTAGATGCAAAAATACTCAACAAAATATTAGCAAACCGAATTCAAAAATACATCAAGAGGATCATACACCATGATCAAGTGGGATTCATCCCAGGGATGCAAGGATGGTACAACATTCGAAAATCCATCCACATCATCCACCACATCAACAAAAAGAAGAACAAAAACCACATGATCATCTCCATAGATGCTGAAAAAGCATTTGACAAAATTCACCATCCATTCATGATTAAAACTCTCAAAAAAATGGGTATAGAGGGCAAGTACCTCAACATCATAAAGGCCATATATGACAAACCAACAGCTAACATCACACTTAGCAGCAAGAAGCTGAAAGCTTTTCATCTAAGATCGGGAACAAGACAAGGATGCCCACTCTCTCCACTGTTATTCAACATAGTACTGGAGGTCCTAGCCACGGCAATCAGACAAAACAAAGACATACAAGGCATCCAGACTGGTAAAGAAGAAGTCAAATTGTCGCTATTTGCAGATGACATGATATTGTACATAAAAAACCCTAAAGACTCTACTCCAAAAGTACTAGAACTAATATCTCAATTCAGCAAAGTTGCAGGATACAAAATTAACACACATAAATCTGTTGCTTTCCTATACACTAACGATGAGTTAACAGAAAGAGAAATCAGAAAAACAATTCCATTCACAATTGCATCAAAAAAAATAAAATACCTAGGAATAAACCTAATGAAGGAAGTGAAAGACCTGTACTCTGAAAACAACAAGACACTCCTAAGAGAAATTAAAGAGGACACTAACAAATGGAAATCCATCCAATGCTCTTGGCTTGGTAGAATAAATATTGTCAAAATGGCTATACTACCTAAAGCGATCTATAGAATCAATGCAATCCGTATCACAATACCAACAGCTTTCTTTAATGAACTGGAACAAATAATTCTAAAATTCATATGGAACCCCAAAAGACCCCGAATAGCCAAAGCAATCCTGAGAAAGAGGAATAAAACAGGGGGAATTACACTCCCTGACTTCAAGCTCTACTACAAAGCCACAGTAATCAAGACAATTTGTTATTGGCACAAAAACAGACCCACAGACCAGTGGTACAGAATAGAAAATCCAAACATTAACCCAAACATATACAGTCAATTAATATTTGATAAAGGAGCCTTGGATATACAATGGGGAGATGACAGCCTCTTCAGCAGCTGGTGTTGGAAAAACTGGACAGCTACATGTAAGAGAATAAAACTGGAGTACTATCTAACCCCATACACAAAAGTCAACTCAAAATGGATCAAAGACCTGAATATAAGTCATGAAACCATAAAACTTAGAAAAAAACATAGGCAAAAATTTCTTGGACATAAACATGAGTGACTTCTTTATGAACATATCTCCCTGAGCAAGGGAAACAAAAGCAAAAATGAACAAGTGGGACTATATCAAGCTGAAAAGCTTCTGTACAGCAAAGGACACCATCAGTAGAACAAAAAGACATCCTACAGTATGGGAGAATATATTCATAAATGATGATCCAATAAGGGGTTGACGTCCAAAATATATAAAGAACTCACACACCCCAACACACATAAAGTAAATAATCCACTTAAGAAATGGGCAGAGGACATGAATAGACACTTCTCCAAAGAAGAAACTCAGATGACCAACAGGCACATGAAAAGATGCTCCACATTGCTAATCATCAGAGAAATGCAGATTAAAACCACAATGAGATATCACCTCACACCAGTGAGGATGGCCAACATCCAAAACACCAACAACAACAAATGTTGGCGAGGATGTGGAGAAAAGGGAACCCTCCTACACTCCTGGTGGGAATGCAAATTAGTTCAACCATTGTGGAAAGCAGTATGGAAGTTCCTCAAAAAACTCAAAATAGAAATACCATTTGACCCAGGAATCCCACTCCTAGGAATTTACCCTAAGAATGCAGCAGCCCAGTTTCAAAAAGACAGATGCACGCCTATGTTTATTGCAGCACTATTTACAATAGCCAAGAAATGGAAGCAACCTAAGTGTCCATCAGTAGATGAATGGATAAAGAAGATGTGGTACGTATACACAATGGAAAATTATTCAGCCATAAGAAGAAAACAAATCCTACCATTTGCAACAACATGGATCGAGCTAGTGAGTATTATGCTCTGTGAAATAAGCCAAGCCGAAAAAGGCAAATATCAAATGATTTCACTTATATGTGGATTATAAGAACAAAGAAAAATACTGAAGGAACAAAACAGCAGCAGACTCGCAGAACCCAAGAATGGACTAATAGTTACCAAAGGGAAAGGGACTGGGGAAGAGGGGTGGGAAGGGAGGGACAAGGGGGAAAAAGGGGCATTACAATTAGCAGATTTAATGTTGAGGTTGCACAGGGAGGGCTTTACAACTCAGGGAAGACAAGTAGTGATTCTATAGCATCTCACTGCGCTGATGGACAGTGACTGTAATGGGGTTGACGGGGGGGGACCTGATGAAGGGGGTAGTTTAATCACCATAATATTGCACATGTAATTGTAGATTACTGATACCAAAATAAATCATTAAAAAAAACTTAAAAACAAAAAAAAATTCCCAAATCAAACACACACACAAAAAAGAAATCATTCCTAAATGTACCACCAAAGAGACATCACTTGCTGTTCCTTGTAACTTATTTTTTCCTAAATGTCATGTTCTGTTAGTCCCCCAATACAGTGAGAAAGGGAATCAGTAGGGAAAAAATTATTTGAGGAACCCATATAATCGGGAACATACTGACATTTAGAAAATATGGATTCCAGAAGAAAAGCCCAAAAAGCAAGTATTGCCAGGAGATATGTGGACTCCTGTTCCTCAAGTAAATGATTCCACCTGGGAGCTTTGGCCGTGGTACCTTCATATGCGCCCCCCTCCTCTCTCAGGCCTGGCAAAGCATTTTTACAATTACACTTGAATAATTTGGAGATTTTGTATGTGTCACCTGTTAGAATGGAAGTTCCATCAGCGAAAACAGGTACCCGCTGGCCCTGGCACAGGCCGGAGTTACCTTGTACGTACATCCTGGAGGATGGCCTGCACCGGTGGGTGTCTCCCCTAAGGGTTTCAGCCCAGGGAAAGTTCACTCTGGATTCGGTGAGACCAAGTAACAACAGCAGGACATGGGGGGTGAAAGGGTTTATACCATGCCTTATTCTCCGTGGCAAGTCAGGCACTAGGATCCCTTCTGCCTCAGGGCACGTCTGCCTGCAGCAAGGGCCTCTGCACCACCTGCAGCCCCCAGAGCTGGGCTGAGCTCTTCATACAGAGTCAGTAATAACTCATTAGCCACCCGTGTGCGAGCCTGCGCCAGGGCGCATCCCATGTGCATGGTGGGCAAGCGGACCAGGGGCAGGTGAGCACCCTGGCCAGGAAACTTGCATTTTCCCTACAATGCGTGACCAAGTAAGGTTACGCCCTTGGATGTGCCTCTGTGGTCCCCCAAGGAAATGAAGAAAATAGAGAGCATGCTTTCTGCCTCCACTGGGGCTGCCTGTTGTCTCCAAGTGTAGGCCTCTGGAGAACTCACTGTTGGCCCCTTTGCAGGAGGCTATTACTTGACCAGCGCCTACGGAGCACTTTCTCTGATCAAGAATTTCCAGGAAGAACAGGCAGCACGGCTGCTCAGCTCGGAGGCCAGGGACACCCTGCGGCAGTGGCACAAACGGAGAACCACCAACCGGACCATCCCCTCGGTGGATGACTTCCAGGTAAGTGGCCGGCGTGCCTCTCCCTGTGTCCCGCTGGCTCACACGGCACACATGGCTCTGGGCGCCAGAGGTCCCCTTTGTCAGACCATCAGGCAGAAAAGGGATATTTTAAACCACCCTCTGACCTTGTTGTTTCACTTCTTTGTTTTTCTTAAATTAAAAAAAAAAAAGTATGTGGGCATGGTCCAAGTTTTGCTGCCCTTAAGAAGATAGTCAAATTAAGGCGGATTTCTCCCAAAACACAGCCTGGATGCTGAGCACCTGAGCAGACGCTGAGTCTAAAATAAGGAAGCTCTGCAGCGCGATTCTATTCTGGCCTGGTGGAAACAGCAGTGTTGGGTGCTGAAGCTGCCCTGGTGCCTCCCCACCCCGCAAACAGAAGACCCTAGAATCTCCTGGGCAGCACCAGTTCTGGCAGCCAGCCAGGGCCAGAGTTCAGGATTGAGTCTCAGAGCCAAGTCCTGCCTGGATGCCCATCCAGAGCTGTCCAGGACCATGAGCAGGTCCTGGGAGTGTAGAGCTCCCGAAGGACTTGTTTCTTGGAGAGGAGAGGCAAGTTAAGGCATAGGAATCTTTACCCAACACAATACTATTTGATGTGCTCATAGTCTATGAAACTATGAGTAGATCTGCTAATGTCTTAGAATAATATTTTGAAAGTTTCAAATCAAATTATAAAACCTGACTGGTTAGTTTCTTTGTGCCACTTGGTGAATTTCTAGGCAGAACAGATTTGTGTTCATGTCCAGATTCACCTTCCTTGCTCTTGTGGCCTTTGCGATGCTTTGAAAACGCTCAAAAGATACACGTGGTTCAAAATCCACCCATTGTACAAAGTGCAAGTCAGCAAGTTTTTCTCCAAAACTTGGAGAAAGGTGGCAGGATTGTGAGAAATTCCTTCCCAGACACATAAATCTAAAAAGCAAGAACGCACCCCATGCACTCCTCTCCCATGCGTTGCTGAAGAAGAGACTGGCTGTGTGTTAAGGGAGTTAGCATGCACAGGCCCTTGGGACACTGGTATCACTGTCCCGCGAGGGGATTCCTAACATCATACAGCCCTGAGAAAAGAACAGAATGAGAATGAGAAAAGTGTACAATAGGAGAAGCTCATTTGTCTGCCTCCTGACCTGCCATCAGCCCCTCCTTCCTATCCTGTCTTTGCTTCTAGAGTTTCTAACCAAAAGACCCCCAGATACCATGGAGCCCCTTCCTTCTGCACACCCCTTCCAGCTGGCTTTGAAAACCTTCTTAGCATATAACCCAAGAGGGAAATTGTTGTAGATTTACAACAGATCTCAGTGTGATTGTAAAAGCCAAAACTCAGAAGTAAAGCTCCACTGGGCCCCCCTCAGTCAGGGGACACAGACACGCACAAAGCCTCCTCATGTTGAAGGGCAGCACACCACAGTGAAAACGCTGTGTGGCCTTGGGCAAGTTGCTTAACTTCTCTGTGCCTTGGTTTCTTCACTGGTCAAACAGGGACAATGTAGACTTCCCTAGTGATGGTCTCTTCTGGAGTCAATGAGTAAGTGCACACCGAGTGAGCGAGCTGAGTGTTGAGGAGCAGGATGGCAGAGGAAAGGTGCATTTGCAGACTCTAAGGCGCATCATATGTGTACGGAGCTCGCTGTCCTTCCCCAGAGCTTCTCTTCCATCGCCCCAGTAAACCCTCATGGTGACTGTGTGGAGCCCTGGGCACTTCCCTTCACTCCTGAATGGGGTTGCCAGATTTAGAAAAGGAAATGTATTTGTTTTCTGTTTGAAAATCAAGTTTAACTGGGTGTTCTCTATCTTCTCTGGTAACCCCACTCCTGAGGAGCTGGAAGCTGAAGAAATTATCCGGGGTCACACAATTTCAGAGAGCCTGGTGTAAGTGTAGGATTCTTTACGCCTCGTCCGGTCGTTGTGTGTGCATTGGACCACAGGTGTGTTGCGTGTAGTGATGGCCTAAGTGCCAAGCCTGCACACACCTCCTGTGGCTTCCCTGCAACACCACTTTGCACATAGTGAGCCCATCTCCAAAGCCGTTCAGCAGAGTCAGCACCCCTCCTGCCGACTTGCTCCACATTGCACTCGGAGCCACGTGGGGCCGTGTATGAGGTTGAACCACATGAAACTGTCTTTTGGGGAAGTGAGAAATGGTCAGGTCTCGGCAGGGTCTGTGGTCCAACCCAACATCGTGGCTCTTGGTTAGGCTTCATGAGAGACGGTCCCCAGTGAGCACAGTATGTGCCCTGTGTCTGCATATTTTACATGCCTTCTTCCTGCTGACTCCTGGGCCAGTCTCTCCTGCTATTTGGTTTACTTTTCAAGTTGAGAATGAACCCAGCATGGGATCTGGTCACGCTCTTAACAAGGGATTTCTTAACAGCTTTATGAAGGACACTGAATGATCAGGGCAGGCTGAGTGGACTCCCTGCTTCTTGTGTTTACGAGAATTGAAATACAGCAGCTCAGCCTGTATGGCTGTTCGTCTCCACTGTCCAAATTCAAACCAGTCTTTTTCCTTGTGTCTCAAGGCCTTGTGTCCTGACATTGGACATCCTGATGGGCCAGAGTGTGGAGTGGCTCAAAATTAGAAGCATCTCATCGTGCTTACCCAGAGCTCTGTCTCATTTCCTCTTCTAACTCTGTCCCTGATGTTTCTCTTTCTACCTGCAGAATTATCTCCGAGTTGCATTCCAGGAGGTCAACAGTGGCTGCACAGGAAAAACCCTCCTTGTAAGACCTTACGTCACCACTGAGGATGTGTGTCAGCTCTGTGCTGAGAAGTTCAAAGTGGGGGACCCTGAGGAGTACAGCCTCTTCCTCTTCATTGACGAAACATGGCAGCAGTTAGCAGAGGACACTTACCCTCAAAAAATCAAGGCTGAGCTGCACAGCCGGCCACAACCTCACATCTTCCACTTTGTCTACAAGCGCATCAAGAATGATCCTTACCGAGTCATCTTCCAGAATGGGGAAGAAGATCTCACCGCCTCATAGACGACACACGGGACTTCCCAGTGGTGCATCCAAAGGGGGGTCAGGAACCTTGCCTTCCAGCTTCCTCGTGCTTGTGGTTGAAAACCAGTCACCTCTTTGGGGACCCCTTGGTTCAGCGACTAAGCCATCTACAGGCCAGCTTGGCCAAGAGCATCTTTCGCCACATGGTCCAAGCAAGGCAGCTAAGGTTTGTGAAACCTTACGAGTCTCCTTCAGAGATGGAAAACTGCTCTTGAAGTGTCCTGAGATTGTTTGCTACCTACCCCCAGCTGGGTTCTAGGTTGGCTTACATGTTATATATGTGCTGAATAAACATTTAAGAGGTACAAGCTCTTCTCTTGAATTCTGCAGCCAGGCTTTGACAAGACTGTCCGATGCAGTGCGTCAGGCATTTCTCAGTTCTGTGGATGGCTCCATCCTTTCCTTCCATTCTTTTCTTCTTTCCTGTTTCTTTCTTTCTTTTTTTTGTTTTTTTACAAAGAGACTCTGTTTTTATATATTTCATAGAAATTTTTATAGCAGTTGCAGGTAAACTGTCAGGATTGGTTTTTAAAATATTTTTGTAACTTTAAGATATTCTATAATTATGCATGTGATTTTTAACATTTAATATTCAAAAAACTCTTGCTGGATTTGAGAGTATTGCATTTTTAAAGTCTCTCCTCTGTAACTGGATGTTTTAGCAGCTTTGTGAGGAGAGACGGCTGGATTTCTTAAAGCATGTGTCACTGACACTGGCCGCAGAATGCCTTTGGAAATCTGAGGTACTGTTACCTTGTTCACACTCGGTGGTAGCAGGCTCTTTCGAGTTTTAACGAAGTGATGCTGAGATCAGGAGAGAAATGAATGTAGATGAGAGGTTGAGAGAGAAATACAGACTCTAACAAAGAACTAAGTGTAGTCTGCTGGTTCAGGCTCCATGAAAGAAGTAGGAAAAGAAGATAAAAGGAATCACCTCTGTGGAAAATACTGCAAATATGCAGTGAGTTTTGGCAAAGCCTATCCCATGTTATTTGCTTTGGGAAACAATTTCAAAGTCCAACAAGGAAAAAAAGTAAGGATAACACTTTTTTTTTTCCTTTTTCACATAAATCAAAACCAACAGCATCAAATGATTTGGGGCAGAAATCAAGTAATGTGTAATGTGACTTTTAAGTTAAAGAAGATGCTGTTTGGAAAAGAGTTTGCAAAGGCACCAAAAAGCCCGTCTGCACTGTAAGAATGTACGGGGAAGTTAGATTTATGTTCTTTGAAGCCTGTTTGGGAGAGTGCAACGCCTGAGGGTCCTGTTGTCCATGTAACACAGGGAGTCACAGAAACATGTTGTCCTGCATAAAGGTGCGCCGTCATTTGACTTGGTTGGCTTTGTACCTTGTAGCTTTCTTACCTTTTGCTGTACGTGTAGAACCCTCAGCACGTACCATGTTGTACTTCCTTTTGTAAATGATTTTTTAAATGGAATTTTGCACATAATACATTGTAATACTGTACAATAATCATGGGTGAAAATAATTTTTGAAATGTGGAGTTGTCTCTTTAAGAAATAGAATGTCATTATGCACCACACAATGTTATAGAAATCTGAAATCCACCAGTCTTTGTGGTTAGATAACCCATAGAGAGGAAACAGAAGAGTTTATGTTTTTCAGCAGCCCACGTACTAAAATGAGGCAAAAATCAAGGGGCAGGAGGAGGGATAGTGTTCTAACCTGAAAGGATTTCCAGTGTTACCTACAGTACTTGGCTTAGTTTT
>JAQQAC010020895.1:3387754-3403502 GCA_029783875.1 Phataginus tricuspis | reverse complement strand
ATGGGGTTGGTGGGGGGGACCTCATGAAGGGGGTAGTTTAATCACCATAATATGGTAGATGTAATTGTAGGTTAATGATACCAAAATAAATTGTAAAAAAAAAAAAAGATATATGCACCCCTATGTGTACTGCCCCATTATTTACAACAGCCAAGATATGGAAGCAACCAAAGTGTCCATCAATAGATGAATGGATAAAGATGTGCTACATATACACCTTGGAATATTATTCAGCCATGAAAAAGAAAGAAATACTGCCATTTGCAACAACACGGATGGACTTAGAGGATATTATGCTAAGTGAAATAAGCCAGGCAGAGAAAGACAAATACCATATGATTTCACTTATTTATAGAATCTAAAAACAAAATAAAATGAACAAAATAGCAGTAGACTCATAGACACTGAGAAGTACTGGTGGTTACCGTGGGGGAAGAGGTTCGGGTGGGTGAGTAAAATAGGTGAAGGGGAGGAAGAGGCACAAAATCACTATCATAGTATAAATTAGTCACCGGGATGACAGTACAGCATACAGAATGTAGTCAGTGACTGTAACATCCTCCTATGTTGACAGAAACTACACTAGTTGGGGTGAGGATTTAACAATGTATATAACTGTTGAACCACTATGTTGTAGACTTGAAACCAATATAATATTGTATATCAAGTATAGTTCAGTTAAAAAATTAAATTAAATTAAGTTTTTTAAAAAAAGAAACTTTGGGGCTGCTTATCTTGCACACACCAAGCAGGTGCTTGACGGCACAAGAGAGGAGGCCTTACCTGCTGATGCAGTAGAAAGCAATGAGCCGGAATAAATCTGCAAAACTGATTCCTGAGCCTTCCAGGGAAAAGGCTGGAAAAGAGATGTTGGAGACCAGCTGAGTGTCCCTGAGCATATTCTGGGAAAGGGGAGGTCCTTCCTCCAATGTTGTCTGCTGAGTGCGGAGGACCAATTCAACGCTTCCCAAACAAACTACTGTGCAGCTCACAAGAACCAGCTGTGAGGAGGGTGTGTGTCTGCCAGAAACAGGCCTGCAAGGAGTCGAAGGCCTCCAAGTTCAGTCACTGACTCATTTAGAGCACATGCTCTCCCATGCTTGGTAAACAGAACAGCCCAGACTCAAATGGCACAATTTTTTTTTTTTTCATTTAGGACACAAACTTGGGCCGGGGTCAAGAACTGGCGTGGCTAGAGTGAGGGGCTCGCAGCGCACGACAGGGCTGGGAACACCAAGGCCCCCACTGCCCTTGACCCTCCTAGGATGGCCCACTTGGGCCACACCCCATGTTGCTGGCACAGGCCCCCACTGGAATAGCCCTAGGCAGCAGGGGCACACAGCTGGGAGGATGACCCGATCTCCCCGTAAGTCAGCTTCTGGGCAAAGTCAGCACGGGAGGTTCTAGAGCCCACACTGAGGGGGCCCTTCCACCACCACCACCACCACCCGTCCGCAGTCTCCCTGACGGAGAAGAGCTCTTTTGGCGAAAGGGTGTATGTCTTCCAAACGGGGGCCAGTGAGTGGTGCTTCAGAGACGCGTGTATTTGCTAGCCACTCCTTGGGCCATCTCGGTGGAAATGCTACTGCACAGTCTTCTTCCAAATACATCCCAAAGCCTCCGCCCTGTGACGATTTCCTTATTTTCTCAGGCTGAGTTTTTCTCACTTTTATCACACTCCTTATCCTTATTTACTTGGCTTATTATTTGCTTATGTTGTATTATTTTGCTCATTCAGTATTTCTGTAGTGCTCCCAGACACACCCGTGCTTCTACACATGACCGTGACAGGCAGACACACACATACAAGAAACAGAAACACACACATGTGCACCACAAGTTAGTGAGTTAAGTAGGAGGGACCAATTTGGGACAGGTGAAACCTCTGAGCTTTGGTTTTGTCATCCGTAAAATGGGCCATAAGAGTACTTTCCTGTCTCCCAGAAGGGTAAGAATGGGAACTGAAGTTTTTAAAAAATGGAATAATATATGTGGAAGCAGTCAAAGAAATACACAGTGGTATTTATTTTTAAACCACACTGTCTACATATTATGACAAAATATCTGCATGTTTTTACAGCAAGTCTTTCCTCTCCCAACCCACCTCAACTCATGGAGACGACAGGGTATGGCCAGGAATGGGCGTCATCATGGGGCGCTGGCCCTGGTAACTAGTTACAGTCAGGCTGATGCTCTCCTCAGGCCAGCTCCTTCAACCACTGTAAGTCCCCTGGAGCGCAACAGGGAAGTGGCCGAAGGCTTGACAATTAGGGAGGAAACTCTTGAGCTGGGAGGGACCTAAGATGAACGCTGAGACAGCTTTAAAGTACAAATACTAACTACACTTTCTATAGGATGGAAGGAAGAGGCTTCCAGGCTAATTATCATGGTTGACTTTGGTTCTTAGAAGGGATTTAAAAACCAGTTGGAGGGTAGACTTTCAAAAGCCAACTTGGCATTGCCTTTTCTCATGTATATGTAACCCATTATCTTTAAAGCAATGCATTTAAAATCTATCCTCTGATTACTGCCTAATGTAAGTAAACTGGCCTGAGCGGCTCGCCAGGCTGTGACTGCCTGAGTGCCTCCTGCACGTACCGCACAGGATGACTTCCCTGCATCCGGAAACTTGTAAGGCCTGGAGGAAAACCCCCCTGGAACTGGGGTTTATAGTTGAAGCTGAGGCTGATCACACAGGCTGGCAGGCTTCCTCTGGATTCCGTTGAAGGCGCTGTGGCTCAGTGAGCCCATGGACTTGGGCTAACTATAACCCCCCATCTGTCCTTGAGTTGACCTCAAAACCTTCGGTGCCTTCAAATGCACAATGAGACTTGCTTACGTCAAATGAAGTGAGAATCCTGATTAGTCTTGCTCCTGAGACAGTCGAAGGGCTTCCAAGCCTGCCTCTCCTGGCCTTCACGCCTCAGGCTGCTGACTTGTGAGTCCAGTGACATCTTACCCCTTAGGACACTGGTCCGTCTTCCCATCCCTTTTTGGAGGTTCTGTGTTCCCTTCTTTTTATTGAAAACGTGTCCTCCTGAGACTTTACATTTCCAATGAACGTGGAATAGCACCAAGAAAACCAATAATGATGAACACTGCTTTCCCTTCAAAACCTCAGCCAGTTATTTTTTCAAAGAGTTGGATTTTGCCTCTGATTAGCTGCCTTTCACAGAAGACTGAACAGAGAGTGCCTGGAGGAAGCATGACTGCCCAAGGATTATTCATGAAGATGAGCAGACACGTCCTTTACGATCTCATTAGAAAGGCCCGATGGCTGCAGCATGCTCTACAGCTTGGTCATCCGCAGACCTGGGGACCAAATCCACACTCTTAACTAGGCAGGGGGCAAGGAAGCCAACCTGCCATATGCCAAGCGATATGCTGCAAACGTTGCACACAGGTGTTCAATTAATCTGCTAACAGCTCTCTGAGGTTACTACCACCCCATTACACAGATGAGAAAACCAAGGCTCCTATGGTGTCAGCCCAGAATTTTAGTGAATAACAACAGGACTCAGACCATGTCCGTCTGCCTCAAAGTGCACTTCTGTCCATTTTTATGTGCTCAGAAGACCCTCCTGCCAACCAGGACCTAACTGTCCAGTGGCCACTTACTGTATGTGCTTTCCTTTATGGTAAATTCCTTGAGTGGGGTTCCAAATTCACAGGGCAGTCGAAGGGAGAGGACTTTCTTCTGCATTTTGGTGGATTTACGAACTAGGAAAATCTAATGGAGGGAAAAGAAATTCAAGCTTAGGAAACATCCAGAACGTTGGAAGCTGGGCATATGATTGCCTGCACATGCGCCATCCTTGACCAGAACCCCCTTTGCAGTCACCTGCAAGGCTCAATGTAGGACGCTCTACTGCCCAAGAAAGGAGCAGCCAGCCAACATGTCACAGACACCTTTCTTTCTTAACTGGCTTCAGAGGAATCCTACTTTCCCTTTAACAGACCCTTCTCCAGGAGGCTAAGCGCCCCCTCAGTCTGTAAAAGCATTTTCTGTTTGGGACTGTTTTACAGCTCATGTTACATGTTCTCTACCCTGAGTCACACATGGGCGTCCTGGTTGATAAACCTGGATTCTAAACACAGGGAACATGCCTGAACCATAGATAGTGAATTGGGAGCCTAATGGCTAACTTGGCTCATGGGTATATTTTACAATAGAAACTTGAATTTCTTGCCGACAGTGAAAAAGCAGTTTTTCATTTTCTTACAAAAAAACCAGAATGTCTAGCTTTTGGAAAATGGGATAATGTGGCAGGACCAGGCATGGCAACAATCTGTTGGAGCCAAAGAACGGCTGCTCCTCCAGGGAGGTGAGCGGGTGTGATCTGAGGCTCACCACAGCCAACTCCCAGGCCTCCCCTGGCTCATCTCACTTTCCAGCAACTCCCCCAAGTCCTGATAGTGTCTCCGGAGGAGGGCCTTAAGCCCGCCCGACCCCCGGTGCTGGTCTCAGGACGCCGCTCTGGCCTGGTCATGGCAGAGGCCGGTGTGCCCTGCCCTGCTAGGCACCGTACAGCCCCAGGGGTCACCATTTGCCCAGAGGATAAACTGAGGGCGCTCCTGGAGGGCGTGGTGCGGGGGCCTGGCTGAGCGCCGGTTCCCTTCTGCAGTGCAGGACCTTCTCCAAGGAGCCTATCCTGTCCTGTTTCTTCTGCTACTTCTCTTCCCTCTGCATGTGGACACCATGCTCTCTGCCTCCCTACTGTTCTCCCTTTTTCCACTTAATCATCACTTCTCTGGACATGTGTTCAGTCAATGGTTCCTAAGAAACTTGTTTCTGGTGGGGGAAGTGATGGGAATGGGGTGTGTGGTAAGAAGAGAAACAGAGCAACCTCCGCACCCTCCTTCCTCCCAGCACACATGAGGACGCAGCCATGGAACCCCTCTAGCAGCCAGTGCTTCCCAAAGAGTCAGTGTCTCTGGGACACCCCCAAAACGAAGCAATGCTTCCTACATACTACCCTAATGTGGGGGAGCCCAGAGCCACTTCTGGGAGGCAGCTGTGGTTGGCAGAAAAGAAGCACTATTCCCTCATGCAGGACAGGATTCTCTCTGGGCCTTGGGGTGAGGAAGAGGACCACCTCCAGGTCTTATTTCCTGAACGTCTGCAACCTTAGCTCAGGGGCATAAAGTATGGCCTGAGGACCGAATCCACCCTGCCACCCATTTTTGTAAACAAAATTTTATTGAAACAAATCCTATCCAAATGTACTGACATGTTTCCTACAGCTGCATCTGTACTGCAAAGTAGACTTGAGTAGTTGTAACAGGGCCTGCGTGGCCCACAGAGCCAAACATATTTGCACTCTGGCCCTTTGGAGAAACAGTCTGCCAACCCCTGCCTTAGGCTATATATTAAAGGTGGTGGCACCCAAAGGCCCATGACACCGCCTCCTCTCTGTCAAGCCTCCCGTCCTCTGACAACTGCTTTCCTTCTTCTCGGCACTCACACTTCACCTGGTACCCTTTGGCCTCTCTTGATCCATGCGGCTCCTCTCCTCACCCAGACCGGGTCAGGCAGGTCTGTGCAGAGATCAAGTAGGTGGACAGACAGAACATCCCACCTGACTTATTCCCTTCAAGGCCTCAGCAGGAACAGGGTGCCTGGCCCCTAGCAGCAGAGCAGCCTCTGTCTTCAGAACTCTTTTTGTACTCACGCAGGAGTGGACAACTCAACCTCCAGAACGTGGACGCCGCATAAAAGTGGGTCCTGATCATACAGACCGAAACCAGAGTCAACAGCCTGGTTGGAACTCTCTGCAAAGATGATCAAATATTGTGCCTTGTCATCCTGGGCATGTTCCAACAGAGGTCTCAGTCCTGTCTGTTTCCATCAGAAGAGAAACAAAGACTCACTTATAAGTCAAAAAGTGATAACAAACCGGCTCGGCCTGGTAGGAAACCCAAAAGTTTATTTGCGTGCCCAACTGATTTCTCAGCCAGTAACTGAAATGGAATTTTCTCCTAGCTTCTCCATCTATCTCTTAGTTTCCACCTCTTGTGTGTTGTTTCAAGTCTTATTTTATCTGTGATTCATCCTTTTCTGGAAGTAGACATTGCACACAAGTGTTGTGTTGTCCAATAGCACTTTCGGTGACAATGGAAGTACCATCCTGTGTGGGAGCCCCCAGGTACCTGTGGTGAGGGAGCGCTTAGAAGGTGGCTCGTGCAACTGAAGAACTAACTTTTAATTTAATTTAATTTGATTGTCGTAAATTTAAGTAAGCACTGGGGCAGGCGGCTACCCCATTGGACAGCACAAGGTAGACAAATCACTGAATAACATTTTTTAAGGAGCTTCTGTAGAGTTGTGGAGTGGTCTTAATTAAGACACTGGTTTTGGGTAGGCAGTGGCTGCGGAAACCGAACTGGACTTTGACCCGTGTGGAATCTGCTGAGAAAGGCCACGTGAAAGGGACTAAACCAGCAGGCAGAGCAGACAAGCCTGTGGAAGGTGGATTCCAAGTCGGAGCTGGGCATAGGTGGGGTTCCTGGGCTCAGAATGAAAACAGCAGGGACAACTGAGCACCCCACAACCAGGTTCACCTCAAAGCTGAGTCCCAGGAAGCCAGGCCCAGGGCTTCTAGCCAGTGTTCCCTCCTCATCACCCAGATGCCCTGTTAGCCTGCTGAGGCCCGGACCTCCCATGGCAGCCGAGCAGATAAAGACAAAGACAAATTGTGAAGGGCTCTTTCCCTTGGAGCAGCCTCCATACTTTCCAGAATTTCCCTGCATTGCCACTTGGGTACACATGGGGGTCACGCTCCCTATGGACTAGGAAGAACCTTCTGGAACTCCAAGTCTTTGTCTTGAAGGAAGCGATACGCCTGCCCGCCTTGACCTGTTTCCCCACGGTTCTGAGGCTTACCCCCGGAGGCTGGGGCTGTAGGACTTCTGCCGCCTCCTCCTCACTCAGACTCAGCTGCAGCCATATGGGGTGGGTGTGGAGAAGCCGGTCCAAAATGCTGAGCCTGTTGGACAGGCTGTCGTAGCCGGAGTCCCGGGGATAGGCCTTCACATCCTTTCCCTTGGAATACCCATCGTCCTCATGTCTCATCATGCTAGGAGAAACAGATTGGCACGGGTCAAATGTCTGCAGCATGATTTTCCTAACAAGACCAGGCCTATTAGAGCACTTGCCCCATCTTGTCAGCACTGCCTCCTTTGTCCCCCCGCAGACTGAAAGCTTTCTGAGGGCAGATGCCATGTTTTATTTCATCCCATATCTCTGATATTAAACACAGTACTCAGCAGTTCTCAGCCACACTGTCAGACCCAACCTTCTATTTCTAACAGTGCTCAAAAGCTTCTAAGCATCCTAACTGCTGTTTAAGTCTGTCTCCCATCACAGAACATTTCTCATTCTGAGCTCAGAATCCTAAATGTCAAATTCCATATGGTAACCGTGAAATTCTAAATCTCAGCAGTGTATATTGTGAACATGACCAAGGCATGCTCTGAAAGCAGAGAAAAACAGTCACACTCACACACCTTCACTTTGTGGCCACACGAACTGTATCGCATTTCTTTTCACACACACAGGCATTGTTATTACTATTGTTTATAACAAACTCTCACCATGGAATGGTGTTGCGCTATTCATAAAATCATACTAACATGAATCATAAGTGCCATAAAGTGGGAACAACCCTAATTTCCATCAACTAATAAGTGTATAAATAAAATGTGATATAACCCACACGTGGAATTTTACTTAGCCATAAGTCATTCACTCTTTTTATGAAGTACTGATCCATGCTAGCCTCTGCAGTGAAGGAGTTCATTCAAGAAACGGATGAAATTTGACATCGTGCTAAGTGAAAGAAGCCAGACAAAATATGGTATGATTCCACTTACATGAACTATCCAGATGAGACAAAGATGCAGACACAGAAAAAATAGCGGTTGCCTGGGACTGAGGAGGGAGGTGGGATGGGTCAGGATTGCTAATGGATATGAGTTTCTTTTTCAGTAATAAAAATGTTCTGGAATGAGATGTGCTGGTGGCCATATAGCTTTGTGAATATCCTGAAAACCACTGAATTGTACACTTTAAAGTTGGAGTTATATGATATGTGAATGAAGTCTCAGTTAAAAAAAATCACATGAACCTTCACTGTTGTGTTTGGCACCAACACTAATCCTGTTACTGAATAGTGCCCATTATACACACGAGCAGACTGAGGCCAAGGAGAGCTGTTCATGTTTATAAATAGCCATGAAATGGCAGAGCTAGAAATTCAGGTCTGCTGTTCATGCAACTTTGCAGGTAACAAGTAAGATCATGAACACAGGTAGCCCGTGTCCACATAGTACGGGCCACCTGCCAGGCCCTTTGCAAACACTCCCTCATTTCCTTCTCGCGAGAGCCCTCAAGGCAGGCCCTAGGCGCTCAGTTTAAAACCTGAGGACTGGGAACCTCAGGTGACTTGAGTAACAAGCTTGAGGACATGTCCCTGGAAAGAATGTAAGGATGAAATTCCAACCCAAGGCTACTTAGCTCTGGCGTCGCTTTCCCTCGGCTGTGCTCAGAGCTCTCCCTCTTCCTGGCTCTTGAGGAGCTGCTCATCCACTCTGGTCTCAGGGGGGCCAGTGGGAACATGCGACCTGACCATACATGCCCGGAGGACTGAGTTCAGGTTGGGGTACATGTGGTCTTCACACATCTAAACCCAAAGAAACCCACATGTGGCCTGCATGAAATCTTTGAGAAAGACAGATGATAATGCTGAATACAAGGTGAGATATGGGTAATTAAAAAAAAAGAGAGGTGTGCTATTTCCATGTGGACCATGCCACTCCTCAGAGACGGGGCTGAATAGAGAAGAAGGCAACCCAAGGGGATCATTTTTGGGGGTGCAGACACAAGAATGACACCCGCTGATAGCAGAGGCCCTACCCTAGCTTCTCCCATGCACATCCCTGACTTTCCGCAGATCTAAAGAATTTCATGCTTCCATTCAAGATTCACATTTTGTTTTTCCTCCAAATTTTCCTTTACCTCTGCTACAAGTTTCCAGATGAGAGAGTCTGTGCCAAAAAGGGGGCAGTTTCTCATTCTGCAAATGCCATTCCAGGGCCGCTAGGTAGTTTGAAGTGAATTTTTGTGGCTATAAGAACAAACTCTTGAAAGTGAAGCTGGTGTTAAAATTCCTTTCACATAAAACAAATTGGGTGACCCTAGAGCAGTAATTTTCAACCCCGGCTGCCCATTGAAATTGCCTGGGGAGCTTAAAAATGCTGATGGCCCTACTCTGTCCCAGATCAAGTAAATCAGACACTTCAGGGTGGGACCCAGACGTGAGAATATAAAAACATTTTTCTCGGTAATCCCAATGTGTAGCCCCATTTACAGCCCCGGCACTGGACGAGCGCTCGGGCCTGCATGAGAAATCTAGGGTTTGGAAGCCACAGTGTCCTGGGTTCAGCCCCCCAGGTTCTGGTCCTGCAGGTCTGGGGCGCACCTGAGGCTCTGCGTTTCCAACAAGCTCCAGGGGACACTGACGCTGCCAATCCGAGGGGCACTTTGAAAGGTGCTTGGCTGACACCCAAGAGCAGAACGTGTACCTGCACAGATCCAGTTGGGTAGGGTTTTTGGTGGGGGGAATGGTGGGGGTGGGCGGCTGCTGACGTGCTGCTGAAAGAATCCCTGGACCCCAAATAGAGAAACAGTTCATCTCCACCGTCTCAGGCTGGCGCTATTTCACCAAGAGTAAATCCTACAATCCCTGACGCAGCAGTGGTGAGTCGTGTGCTGAGGATAAACGTGTTGACACTTCTTCCTTCCTTAGAAGGGCACATCCTGTGACTCCTCTGTTGTTTCAAGAAGCTAAAAAGCCGAACTTCTGGGAAGATGGCGGTGTGAGCAGGGTGGCAGAAATCTCCTCCCAAAACTATATATATCTATGAAAATACAGCAAATACAATTATTCCTAAAAGAGAGACCAGAATACACAGGAAAGTGCACAGCGTGCAGCTACACCTGAGAGGACTCGGCACCCCGCGAGGGGGGTAAGATACGGACCCACGACCCGGCGGGACCCAAGCACTCCCCCACCCCAGCGAACTGGCAAGAGGAGAGGATTTAGAGCCGGGAGGGTGTGGAAGTACACCCCGGGGAAATAACCATCCCCAGTGATCTGCGCGGGGAGTGCTGGCACACATCGCGTGGTGTAGCAGAGATTGGAGAGACAGACGGTGCAGGATCTGAGCAGGGAACGTGCCAGGGTGCTTGCAGCCGGCTCCCGGGGAGGAAAAAAAAAAGAAAAGAAAAGCGCGCGCCTTTTTCAGCGGTCTTAAAGAGACAGGAGCGCAGCGGAGGAGCCAGATCGCCCCGGCACACTCTGTCTAGCAGGCTGGGAGTCCTGGGGAGTTTCCGACCCCTTAGTTGGCTACTTGGAAAGGGTGGCCACACTTGGACTTCCCACAGAGATCAACAGCCTCCCATTCGTTCCCACCCCAGCCAGAGCTATAAAGGGCCCTGCGGAGTGGCGTGGCCATGGCTGCAGAGGAGTGGAGCAACAGCGCCACATACAGCATGCCAACAGAATCTACTCCCGGTGGGCTTTTTTTTGTTTGTTTGCTTTCTTTTGTTTTTTGTTTTTTTATTCTCTTTCTTTTTTCTTTTCTTTCTTTTTTTTCTTTTTTTGTCTTTCTTTCCTTTTTTTTTCTTTTTTTTTTTAAGTCATAAAGAGCCCAGGTGACATACATGGCAACTACCAGCGACCAATTCAATAGCCATGAAAAGACAGAGGAATATGGTACAGACTACATCAACCAGACAAACCCTGAGAGCAAGCCTGAAGGGATGGAAATGCACAGTCTTCCTGAAAAAGAATTCAGAATAAAAGGCATAACCATGCTGATGGATCTACAGAGAAATGTGCAAGAGCTGAGGGAGGAAGTGAGGGATGTGAGGAAAGACAATGCAGAAATCAGACAAGCAATCGACGGGCTTAGCAGCAGACTGGATGAGATACAAGAGACTGTTAATGGAATAGAAATCAGAGAAGAGGAATACAGAGAAGCTGAAGCAGAGAGAGATGAAAGGATCTCTAGGAATGAAAGAATATAAAGAGAACTGTGTGACCAATCCAAACGGAACAATATTTGCATTATAGGAGTACCAGAGGAAGAAGAGACAGAAAAAGGGATAGAAAGTGTCTTTGAAGAAATAATTTCTGAAAACGTTCCCAAGATGGGGAAGGAAATAGTCTCGCAGTCCACAGAAGCCCACAGATCTCCCAACACAAGGGACCCAAGGAAGACAACACCAAGACACATAATAATTAAAATGGCAAAGATCAAAGATAAAGACAGAGTATTAAAGGTAGCTAGAGAGAGAAAAAAGATCACCTACAAAGGAAAACCCATCAGACTATCATCAGACTTCTCAACAGAAACCTTACGGGCCAGAAGAGAATAGCACGATATATTTAACGCAATGAAACAGAAGGGCCACGAACCAAGAATATTGTATTCAGCATGATTATCATTTAAATATGATGGAGGGATTAAACAATTCCCAGACAAGCGAAAGCAGAGAGAGTTTGCCTCTCATAAACCACCACTTCAGGATATCTTAAACGGGATGCTCTAGAGGGAAACACCCCTAAGGTTAAAAAGATGTCACCAGAGAAAATAAAATCATAGCATAGAAAGCAGACCATCCAAATGCTAACTAAGAGCAAAGAATAAAATACATAATATATAAAGAATGGAGGAGGAAGAATAAGAAGGGAGAGATAAAGAAACATCAGACGGTATTCACAATAACTTAACAAGAGAGTTAAGTTAGATTCTTAGATAGTAAAGAAGCAACCCTTGAACCTTTGGTAACCACGAATCTAAAGCCAGCAATGGCAATAAGTACATATCTATCAATAATCACCCTAAATGTAAATGGACTGAATTCACCAATCAAAAGACACAGAGTAACAGAATGGATAAAAAAGGATGACCCATCTATATGCTGCTTACAAGAGACTCACCTCAAACCCAAAGATATACACAGACTAAAAATGAAGGGATGGAAAAAGATATTTCATGCAAACAACAAAGAGAAAAAAGCAGGTGTTGCAGTACTTGTATCAGACAAAATAGACTTCAAAATGAAGAAAGTAGCAAGAGATAAAGAAGGACATTACATAATGATAAAGGGGTCAGTCCAACATGAAGATATAACCATTATAAATATATATGCACCCAACAGAGGAGCGCCAGCATATGTGAAACAAATACTAACAGAATTGAAGGAGGAAATAGACAGCAATGCATTCATTTTAGGAGACTTCAACACACCACTCTCTCCAAAGGACAGATAAACCAACCAGACAGAGAATAAGTAAAGACACAGAGGCACTGAAAAACACACTAGAACAGATGGACCTAACAGATATCTACAGAACTATGCACCCAAAAACAGCAGGATACACATTCTTCTCAAGTACACATGGAACATTTTCCAGAATAGACCACATACTAGGCCACAAAAAGAACCTCAGTAAATTCAAAAATATTGAAATCCTACCAACCAACTTCTCAGATCACAAAGGTATAAAACTAGAAATAAATTTTAGAAAGAAATCAGAAAGGCTCACAAATACATGGAGACTTAACAATATTCTCCTAATGAATCAATGGGTTAACGACCAAATCAAAACAGAAATCAAAGAATATATGGAGACTAATGACAACAACAACACAAAGCCACAACTTATGTGGGACACAGCAAAAGCAGTTCTAAGAGGAAAGTATATTGCAATCCAGGCCTATTTAAAGAAGGAATAGCATTCCCAAATGAACAGTATAAAGACACAATTACTGAAATTGGAAAAAGAAGAACAAAGGAGGTCCAAAGTCACTAGAAGGAGCGACATAATAAAGATCAGAGAAGAAATAAATAAAATTGAGAAGAATAAAACAATAGAAAACATCAATGAAACCAAGAGCTGGTTCTTTGAAAAAATAAACAAAATAGATAAACCCCTAGCCAGACTCATTAAGAGAAAAAGAGAATCTACACACATAAACAGAATCAGAAATGAGAAAGGAAAAATAACGACGGACCCCACAGAAATACAAAGAATTATAAGAGAATATTATGAGCATCTGTATGCTAACAAGCTGCAAAACCTAGAAGAAATGGACAAATTCTTAGAAAAATACAACCTTCCAAGACTGACCAAGCAAGAAACAGAAAAACTAAACAGACCAATCACCAGCAACGAAATTGAATCTCTAATCAAAAAACTACCCAAGAACAAAACCCCCGGACCTGATGGATTCACCTCTCAATTCTACCAGACATATAGAGAAGAAATAACACCCATTCTCCTTATAGTTTTCCCAAAAATAGAAGAGGAGGGAATTCCAAACTCATTCTTTGAAGCCAGCATCAATCTAATACCAAAACCAGGGAAAGACCTCACCAAAAAAGAAAATTACAGACTATTATCTCTGATGAACGTAGATGCAAAAATACTCAACAAAATATTAGCAAACTGAATTAAAAAATACATCAAGAGGATCATTCACCATGATCAAGTGGGATTCATCCCAGGGATGCAAGGATGGTACAACATTCGAAAATCCATCAACATCATCCACCACATCAACAAAAAGAAGAACAAAAACCACATGATCATCTCCATAGATGGTGAAAAACCATTTGACAAAATTCAGCATCCATTGATGATTAAAACTCTCAACAAAATGGGTATAGACGGCAAGTATCTCAACATCATAAAGGGCATATATGACAAACCCACAGCTAACATCATACTTAACAGCGAGAAGGTGAAAGCTTTTCATCTAAGATCGGGAACAAGACAGGGATGCCCACTCTCTCTACTGTTATTCAACATAGTACTGGAGGTCCTAGCCATGGCAATCAGACAAAACAAAGACATACAAGGCATCCAGACTGGTAAAGAAGAAGTCAAATTGTCACTATTTGCAGATGACATGATACTGTACTTAAAAAACCCTAAAGACTCCACTCCAAAACTACTAGAACTAATATCTGAATTCAGCAAAGTTGCAGGATACAAAATTAACACACAGAAATCTGTTGTTTTCCTATACACTAATGATGAACTAATAGAAAGAGAAATCAGAAAAACAATTTCATTCACAATTGCATCAAAAAGAATAAAATACCTAGGAATAAACCTAACCAAGGAAGTGAAAGACCTGTACACTGAAAACTACAAGACACTCCTAGGAGAAATTAAAGAGGACACTAACAAATGGAAATGCATCCCATGCTCTTGGCTAGGAAGAATAAATATTGTCAAAATGGTATACTACCTAAAGTAATCTACAGATTCAAGGCAATCCCTATCAAACTACCAACAGCTTTCTTCAATGAACTCAAACAAATAATTCTAAAATTCATATGGAACCACAAAAGACCCCGAATAGCCAAAGCAATCCTGAGAAGGAGGAATCAAACAGGGGGAATTACGCTCCCTGACTTCAAGCTCTACTACAAAGCCACAGTAATAAAGACAATTTGGTATTGGCACAAAAACAGACCCACAGACCAGTGGTACAGAATAGAAAATCCAAACATTAACCCAAACATATACAGTCAATTAATATTTGATAAAGGAGCCTTGGATATACAATGGGGAGAGGACAGCCTCTTCAGCAGCTGGTGTTGGAAAAACTGGACAGCTACATGTAAGAGAATGAAACTGGACTACTGTCTAGCCCCATACACAAAGGTAAACTCAAGGTGGATCAAAGATCTGAATGTAAGTCATGAAACCATAAAACTTTTAGGAAAAAACATAGGCAAAAATCTCTTGGACATAAACATGAGCGACTTCTTCATGAACATATCTCCCTGGGCAAGGGAACAAAAGCAAAAATGAACAAGTGGGACTATATTAAGCTGAAAAGCTTCTGTACAGCAAAGGACACCATCAGTAGAACAAAAAGACATCCTACAGTATGGGAGAATATATTCATAAATGATGCATCTGATAAGGGGTTGACATCCAAAATATATAAAGAACTTACACACCTTAACAAACAAAAAGCAAATAATCCAATTAAGAAATGGACAGAGGACATGAATAGACACTTCTCTGAAGAAGAAATTCAGATGGCCAACAGGCACATGAAAAGATGTTCCAAATCGCTAATCATCAGAGAAATGCAGATTAAAACCACAATGTGATATCACCTCACACCAGTGAGGATGGCCAACATCCAAAACACAAACAACAAATGTTGGCGAGGATGTGGAGAAAAGGGAACCCTCCTACACTGCTAGTGGGAATGCAAATTAGTTCAACCATTGTGAAAAGCAGTACGGAGGTTCCCCAAAAAACTCAAAAGAGAAATACCATTTGACCCAGGAATCCCACTCCTAGGAATTTACCCTAAGAATGCAGCAGCCCAGTTCCAAAAAGACAGATGCACCCCTATGTTTATTGCAGCACTATTTACAATAGCCAAGAAATAGAGGCAACCTAAGTGTCCATCAGTAGATGAATGGATAAAGAAGATGTGGTACATATACACAATGGAGTATTATTCAGCCATAAGAAGAAATAAATCCTACCATTTGCAACAACATGGATGGAGCTAGAGGGTATTATGCTCAGTGAAATAAGCCAGGCCGAAAAAGACAAGTATCAAATGATTTCACTCATATGTGGAGTATAAGAACAAAGAAAAAAAAAACTGAAGGAACAAAACAGCAGCAGACTCACAGAACCCA
>JAQQAC010020895.1:3364899-3387254 GCA_029783875.1 Phataginus tricuspis | reverse complement strand
GCTGACTACATACACATTAGGAAGCCCAGGCATGACCAGAAGAACCATCCAGCTGAACCCAACCCAAATTGCTGACCAACAGAACCATGAGCTAAATAAATGGTTTAAATTTAGGTTTAAACTACTCAAATGCCATTTGTTAGACAGCAAAAGCTAACTGATATAATACTGTTGCTTTGAGAGCTGAGCTGAGATCAGTTAATGAGCCCTGAGGGTGGTTAGTTGTTACTCAAAGTAGGCTGCTTTGCAAGCTGTTCCCTACTGGCCGAGCATCATTGGGACCTGTAGCCAGTGGTGACTTTGCCAAGAAAGGGGAAAGGAGGAACGGAGGTTGCAAAGACAAGCTTTGCTTGTTTTCCAGACCTGTCCAGAGTGAAATCCCAAGAGGAACCATCTGTGCCCCCACAGGAGTCTCAGAAGCGCTTCCCAGAAAGGAATTCTTATGTAATCATTATACTCAGTACTAATTTTAACAACTTTTCCTTTTTTTATTCTATTTACGATATTTACATATTTATTTAGAGATTTATATATCCATGAATATCATTTAACAGGATTGCCCTTGAAAGCATTATGCTTACCAAAAAGTGTAAGGTATTCGATGTGATTTTCTTCAGTGCTGATGTCTGTTTCCTATTTCTTGCCAGTTCTACAAAGTGTGAGAAGATGGACTCATTTGCAGTTTCAGTCTATTTTTATCTTTCTCACTCTTTTTTTCTCTCTGGTCTATTGACATACACATGCATAGCAGGCCTGCATCTACTATGGACTGAAAGAATGAGAAACTGCAAACAATAACCAAAAACCAGTCAAAACCAAATGTAAGTGAACTAACTAGGACACGAGCGCTCCTGTTTTTTATGAGCACACGGAAATACAATACTCGACAAATTGCAAAATCTCATTTCCCAGATAGTTTAAATTTTTGTTGCTGAAAATACAGTCCATGGGCCAAGCATCACCCCTAGGAGCTGCCTAGAATCTCAGGCCCCTCTGAGACCCGCTGAGTTAGGATCTGCATTTTTCACAAGATCCCCAGATAATCCACGCCGTGTCACAGCTTGACTAAGAAACATTCGTTGAAGGCATATTTGGGTCAATGGCTTTTGTGCAGCTGACACACGGAACAAATGGAGGTGTGCTCTGTTACAACTCTGGAGGAAAGTTGAGGAAAATAGTTCACGATGCTTATTTAAAAAAAGGCATAACGTCACTTAGAATCACATTATCACAAAAGGGTCAAAGTGCAGATGTCAGGAAACAAGTATTTACTTCATGGTTATTCGTTATATTCTTGCTTTTAAAAGGAAAAGCCTGAAGGATCTGGGGAAAGACTGAAAATGAGGCGAGCTTGATGAAGACAAATTAAATGATTTTGTTACATGTCATCTTCTTTCACTTCCAACTATACGAGGACAAACAGAACCAAGTCAGAAGGTTCTTCCTGGCTGAGCCAGCTGCTCACACATGTGCATGTGTGTGTGAGTGTGTGGGGGAGGCGGGGGACATCATTATGGTTAACTAATTAGCCACACTGTCTGCATGTGATGTGGGAAGGATATGAGCTTTGCTATTTTCTGAAAGGGCAGCCAACTTCCTTTTAAAGGCATTTCATTCCTTGAGGATCCATTTACTAATTATAGGCCCATTTCACTATCAATTTTGAAAAATATGGGAGGTATACTTAAGTGTGGTTGATGACCAAGGATTGAATTGTTTAAAACACCTTTGGAACAGTGAGCTCCTTTGGACTCACCAGCTGGCAACTGCAAAGGCCATGAGTTTTGTAGAACACCTCCATTTCTCTGGGTAACAGTGCAAATAGTCCTACACTTTTCTCCATAAAGGGGTTCATTAATATGATTTTGCCCTATCTTTTTTGGGGGAAGGGATGACTTACTTCCAAAAATTAAACACAGTACCTAGTTGATGAAGTCAAATATTCTCAGGTGTATAATAAAGCAGCAATTCCTGTACCCCCACCCTGTTTCGGATGTCTCATCCCCCAAATGACTTCCCCAGATGTGTCTTCCATTATTTATCTCCATATTTCTAAAAATAGGCTTATCCTGTTGTTTATTGCCTTTCCAGAAAATATTAGACATTAATTACTGAGCCCACATTATGGAAGGTGAGGATTTCATCTTATGTCATGTCTTCTCACCACATATACATATACATGCTTTTCTTCCCCATTCTCCCCAGGTAATTGCTATATAACATTTTGGATAAACCTGGCTGGTTTTTTTATTATTATGACTTTTAAAATTATTATTTTATTATGACAATGTAAGTTTTGTTGAGAGATAAACTACAATGCAATTGTATTTCCTTTTTGTACAACTTTTTGTTTTTCTTGGCATTAATAATTGTGTCCTTTTTTCTTGTTTGCTTGCTTTTAATGTACTTACCACTAGTTCATCCTCAACCTCTATTCCACAGCTGAGAAACTTCTTTCAATATGATCCAATAAGTTGGAATAATCCATCATTTCCATTTTTTTTCCTCTGAGATATCCTTCCTAGAACTGTCCTCTATTGTAATATGGACCAGCTGGTCTCTAGGACTGCAATAGAGTTGTCATCTTGGGAACTCTCCTCACCATTCTACAATTTCCTAACTGCAATAGTCAAATATCTTATTTCCTATTTCCTGGATCCCCTTCTTTCATTTTTCTTCACTCACTTCTTTGTTTTCTTGAAGCACATCATTCAGAAGAATTGGAGGTGAAATTTTTGATAACTTACATGCTCTTCTGATTCTTCTAGCTTTACTAGTGCTTGGTAGTTTAGCTGGGAAGAGAATTCTATATTAGACATTGTCTCTCAGAATTTGAAAGTTAGAAGTCATTTTCCTCCTCTTGACTTCTAGCTTTCAGAGATGCCATCGAGAAGTCTGATACCATTTGACACCTAATCCCAGCATATATCAAGGTGCACCTTGCATGTGCCTTGCACAGTTGTCATTCTGGCCCCTAAAGAATCATGTCTACTTTTATCTAAGCCATTGGATAGTCTTCCACCTTGACTCTTGGTGAAGCCACATGACTTACTTTGGTCAAAGGGACAATAGTGAACATGATGGAAATGGAGGTTTGAAAAGTGCTTGTGCTTTGGGCTGGTCCTCTCTAGCTGCTGAGAACCCTTCTGTCATCCTTGCGAGCAAACCCAAACTAGTTTCTTAAAAGATAAGAGACTGTGTGGAGAGAAGTCCAAGCCATCACAGGAAGTCCTAGCCATGCGGGTTAGGGTGTCTTAGACCATACAGCCAACACGCATCCAGCTCAGGCCAGAACTACCCAACCATCCCTCAAATTAAGTCACAAAGTTTGGGTGATTCATTATGCAGCAAAAGCTAACTGATATACTTCCCTTCCATTTTCCAGAAACTTTTAAAATCTTCTCATTGTTCTCAAATTTCAGTGATGTGCTTTGATGTGGATTTTTTTTAGTCAATTGTATTACAGACTAAGTGGTCTCTTTTACTTTGAAGAAGCACATTCTTTAATTGTGAGAACATTTCTTATATTTTAAAAATTATTATTTCTTTCTTTTCTATTTTTTTCTCTTTCTGGAATTCCTATTATTTGAAAATTAGACCTATCAGAATGAAAAACTTTTTTTGAGCTTTAATTCCTATTTCCTATCTCTTAGTCTTTATTTCTTATACTTTTGGGGAACTTGTTTCAACTATTGAATTTGTTATTTATAATAATTTGCAATTTCCAAGCATTCTTTTTGTCTCTGAATGTAATTTTTATAACTTTTTGTTATTTTTTTCCATGGATGCAATATCTTTTAATCTCTCTGTGGATATTAGTTACAGTATGATCTGGGTTTTTTTTTCTGTTCATCCCAGTTCTATTTTTCTTTTTGTTTTGATTTCTGTCTTTTGAGTTAGAGGCTCTACTCAAATGCTAGTTTGATATTTGACAACTCGTAATTCAATGTAAAGCACCACAAAGCTTACTGGAAGCTGTGTACAGTGGGTAGAATTTGTGACTTTGGGGCCTTTCCCTTAGGGGGACCATGTGACAATTCACTCATTCTATTAGAGAGCTGAAAAATGTGAATGTTTGTGGGGATTTTCTCATGTCAGCTGGCTTCCCCACCAAAAATTCTCTGCTCTCCTACTGGAGAGGGGGCAGGGTGGGGTTAAATCTAGTTGCCAGCATTCTGGGAGTGAAGCAGGAAAGGGGTCTGCAGGCAATTCCTCTTTCAGTGTACCAACCTTTACTTAATCCCTATTTTCAATAGGGTTTTTTTCCCCTCATGCTCCACAACCTGTGCTCTGAACTTGGACACAGCCTCTGTGCCTCTCCAGGGAGTCAGGCTTTCACCTTCTCCCTTTGTTCGTACCTGACTTGTCTCATTCCCAGGCCTCCCTGGATTCTGCACCAGGAATCAATTGCCTTGCTTGTTGGCTTTTCCTCCTATAGTTGCTGGACTTTCAGCTTTCTTTTGTCTGCTACATGAATTTACTAGCATCTATAATTTTGTTACAGGTCTCAATGGATAGTCTCCATTCTCTTTGTTCTTATGGATGTATGCCTTAAAAATTTTTTTTTAATTCTCATTTTAGTAAGGTATTGGTAAGGAGCAGATGTATGCAGCCTGTTTTGTTTAATTGAAACCTGCAGTCAGCTCTTTTGTACAACCTGGCTAGCAGCACTGAAAATAGATTATTACACTAATGGTTAGAGTCAATGCATCTATCCTGTCCAGTTATTATTTTATGAAGAATAATTTTATAGTTATTTTAAGGCAACTACCTATCCAAGATGTTTTCTTGTCAAGCACATTGCTGAGAATTTATCAAAAAATATATTTAATGTGGACTTTATCCTTTCCACATGATCTGAGGGAAAAGAAATGGAGCAGCAACATATGCCACTCCAAGCTGTTTGCTTGTTTAAATGTTGAATTTTGCCGTGATGGATGTGAACCTGGGTCAGCACTATTTACAGAAGAGCACATGGTGTTTGGTCTCAATGAGCAGGAAAACATTTTGTGATAAAATGTGGTAAAAGCCTGTAGTTTTTTCCAACTAAGCAGTAAAAAGAATTACACAATGAAATATGATAAGTAAAAAGTTCTGTGAGTCATGTTTTATGTGGGGAAAATGTGCAGCCAGGGCAGAAACAGCATTTTTCTGCATGTTAAAAATAAAACTGAATGTGCTAAAATGGAAATCAGTAACAGCATGTGCCAGAACCCCAAATAACTGGGACTCCTATTGATGTAATGTAGTTTGTGCTTTTTAAATAAAGTCATTGAAATGGTGCAGACAACCAATCGCACCATTAAGGTGTAACTTACATGCAGTAAAGTTCAGGCTTTTTAAGTGCATGTTCTAATTCTGACAGATACACTCAGTACTGGAGCCACCTCATGACCAGCCCCATAAAACTCCTCTAATTCCCAACTGCCCCATCCCTCCGGCCTCTGCAGCCACTCATCTGCTTTTTGTTCCTATAATTCTGCCTTTTCCAGAATGTCATATAAATAGAATCATACAGTACACAGAATTTTGACTCTTGATTAAATATTGGTGTGTACAGGTTTTTGTATGAACATTAGTTTTCATTTCTCTGGGATAAATGCCCAAGACTGCAATTGCTGGGTTAAATGGTAGTTGCGTATTTAGTTTTTAAAGAAACCACCAAACTGTTTTCCACAGAGGCTATATACTATTTTTACATTCCCACTGGGTATGTGGGAATGATCCAGATTTGACTTTTTGGGTAAATTTTAGTGTTAAACTGATGAACTTGACAGAGATTCACTAGGTTTAATACGTACGCACTGTTAAGATTGTTTTATTTCTGGAAGTGTTGTGACTAATAACTAAGTCACCCACAAATGGGAAAACTAAAGTCATGCCGGCCTTACTCCTTTCCCCCAGAACTTTAAACACCAGAAAACAATGGATTCGTGATGTTTACAAAGTTCTTGGGGGAGAAAATGTCCAGCCAATATTCTAATGGGGCATTCTAACAGACTAAGGCCCTCTGGGTATAGAGCACCAGCCTCAAGAGTTCCCTGGGAAAGCAAAGCAAAGCAAAAGAAAGAGAAAACACTATAATGACATCCAGCCAACCCATATATGAACCAAAATGAAGAATGGGAAGATCGTAATAAAAAATGGTGAGTGTTACATCTACTGAATTCTAGCCTTAAAAACCAAAGGACTGGGGGATGCACCACTGTAACACAGATGTATATATAAGTTCTGAAAGGTAACAATAATACAAGCAACATAGGGTAGAGGAGACAAAAATCATAATCAGCTCATCTTTCCTTATAAAGAGATGATAGTGCCCTAAATGTGAATTTATAATAAAAAAAAACGATTTCAATCTCAAAGATTCTCAATCTCTTAATGAATTTCATTAAGATGTTGAAATTATATTCAAAATATATGATGTAATAAAATATATGTCTTATGAGTTATAGGAAACCTTTAGGTACCCATATTTCTATAGTGCTCAGCAATCTCTACAATTTTAATTTAGTTCATTTTGAAAAGACCAAAGAAAAGATGATTGGGTGTCCTGTTAGGTACACCCTTCCAGGTTAACTGCAAGCTGAAGAAAATTGGTGATAATAAAAATAATTCGTCTATAGAAATGTAAATGCATTGTGCATGTCCAGGAGATGCAATAGGTTGCTGCTCTGTGGGTATCCACCAGCTTTACATCTATTTGTAAATACATCCGGCATTCCCGATTGCCTCATGCATTTTAAACTCTCCTTGAACTGGTTGTAACTATCTTACTGATTCTTTATTAACTGAGTTAACATCTTTGTCATACATTCATTTTATATTTGTATGAGAATCTCAATTTTGCCTTTTCTAAAAATTATCCTTTAACGTTCATTTAATGTGGGCACATAGACATAGGTTTTGCTGATAGGAAATTGCCTTTAAAGTTTCTCCCTGGTTAAACACCTGGTAGGCGGTGGCTGAGCTCATGATAGCACATTTGCCCTCCTGCAGCATTTGTAGAACCTCTGGATGTGAGTTTGTCCGCCCCAGGGACTATTGCATGTGCGTTTACACTTACGAACCTATATTGCTGAGGATTTGGAAGCGATGCCTGGAGATGAGCTTGGACCTTGAGGGATCCTTCTTATGCGCCTACCCACTTCCTCAGCCCTCTGCTTGCTCTCCTTTCACACCTGGCTCACATTATCTGACCCGGGGCTGCTGAAGAGATCCCTGGGGAGCAACTTGGGCCTCAGGGCAGTTAGAGATGGGAGGGGAAGCCCTGGAATTTACGGAGAGTCATGTGGATTGTTTTGACCAATGCAAACCTGTCCCCATGACTACCTCAGCAGTTGCTTGGCAAGGGAGGGGAAAGACCCTAGAGAGGCAGGAAGAAGAGCTCATTTCTGAGCTTCTGGGCCGGTGCTTTGCAGGATGTTGGCAGCCACTGCCTCTGGGGCGACTGAGTTCCAGAAGGCGGCTAGTGCAGCTGACGAATGCAATTTTTAACCTCATTTAACTTTAAATTTGAAAATTGATGCTCCACTCAGTTATTTGAAAACAGAATGGAGTCGTTTGAGTATGTGAATCTACTTTTTAACCGTACATTTTATGATATGTAAACACAGAACAAGTATTTCTGATGACAATTTAGCTCCGGGATTGAAATCTGCTGCAAATGTAAAACACACACGGGATTTCAGACTTTACTAAACCAAAAAAAGCAACACTATTTTTTCTATTGGTTACATGTGAAATATTTTTAACATACTATGTGAAGTATTTTTAATATACTACGTAAAATAGTATATTATGTTTTTTAAACGCGATTTGGAAAATCTGAGGTCACACACACGACCCGCAGTAGTGCGGCTCTGGGCCGAGCCCCGCCCCTCCGCTCCACTTCCGTCTCCTTCACCGGCTCCGCCCCTCTGCCCAGGTGTCCTAGCGCCCGGTAGCTATCCGTCTCCTTCCCGCGCGATCACACCGCCGCCTCTCTCCAGTCTCTCCCGCCGAGGACTTTTGAAGTTCTGAGGGAAGAGTCCCGGACGTTACGGGAGTGGTCTTGCAATTTCCGACTCCGGCCGCCAGACGGAGATGCATCGCGGTCGTGGTTGCCGAGCAACTCGTGTCCCGGAAGCAGTGTCCCGCCCCGCCCGCAGCGGCCGCTCACCGGTAGACTTCCGGCGGGGAGGGCGTGGGGTCGCGGCAAGCCGGCTTCCGCGGCGGCGGCGGTGGCGTGATGACCACGCTCCGGGCCTTCACGTGCGACGACCTGTTCCGCTTCAACAACATGTGAGTGAGCGCGCTGGGCCGCCGGGCGGAGGCCGCGCCAGGCAGACGCGCGGACAGCCCGCGGCCTGGGCCAAGCTCCTTCGTCCTGTTTCCCGGCGAGCTCGTCGCGGCCGGGCGGCTGTGGGGTTGCGCCGGGAGGAGCAGGCGCGGCGCGGGCCGCAGCCCGACGCCAGTTTTGCTGCGCTCGCCGTACCCGGAGGCGACCCGGCTTCCTCCCCTGTGCGCGGACGGCGCGGGGTCCTGGCGAGCGTTCGCTGGTCCTGGTGGTGACGGCCACTGGTGTCCGGGGGAAGTAACCTCGTACGGCCGCGCGCCGCACAGGCCTCGCCGCGGGGTGTGTCCCTGTGCCTTCGGTTCGTCGGTGCAGCGCGCCGCGCGGACGCTCTTCCTCTTGTGAGGGTCGGGCGGTGGGCACACACTGCTGGAGGCCCGCTAGTGCCTCACTTTCAGCCCGTTAAGTCGGGACCGGTGGCTGGCAGATACCTTAGGAAGAAAGTACTATGAAAATCTGAACGTTTAAAAGAAATTTTACCCCGATAGACATATCAGCTGGATTCTGCACTTAACATTTTGCTGCATTGGCTTTATCACATGCCCACCCATCCATCCGTCCACCTGCTAGTCGTAGGTCCGCTGTAAAGTCACCTGAGCGGTATGTGAAAACTAACGACCAAGTAGTTCGGACTGAAGTGTCAGGAGGATGGGAAGAACACCAGATGAGGTGGTTAGAAATACGTCAGAGGGGATGAGCCTGGGAGGATGGATAGAATGGCGACAGTGATGAGGAAGGAAGTTCTGGAGCAGGAAGGAGGCGTGAAAGTGAGCCAGCCTGCGGTGTGCCGGACCCCCGGGAGATCGAGTGTGACTACCGAAGTGGGCTTCTGTGCTGATCAGAGAGAAGCTGGTGGAACTGGACTTCGCGCTCCGTTCGCAGGAGTTTAGACCTGATCGTCGGGAAGAATTTTCTGTTGGGCCTCTCCCAATCAAAACAGCCCAACTAGGGCGGCTTGTGTTGGGCTCTCACTGTTATGACCCAATTAATCCTCACAATGCTGAAAAGCAGGTGCTCTCCTCATCCCCACTTTTTGTAAGAGTAACCTTAAGGCACTGAGCGCTCAAGTGAATTGCCTCAGGCTGCAGTGGGCAAAGCAAGGAATCTAATCCCAGGAGGTTGGGTCCAGAGCAGTGGTTCTCAAAGAGTGTGACCTCTGACTCCCAAGGGACAGTTTTGGAAATGCAGATTCTTGGCTGTTTGAGGAGCACTGCTGTGGAGCCCGAGAGCTCCACCCGAGAGCTGGGAGGAATGGGAAGTGATTAGTGGAGGTACACCAGGCAGGAGGCGATCTTGGCAGTGGCACAGCGATGACGACTTGACAAAGGCTTAGGGTGGGAGGTGACAGGGTGACAGCATGCCTCGCAGCTTCAAGAATAGACAAAACTGAGGATCTAGTATGGATCAACACTTTCATATGAAAATGAATAGAGTGAACATGAACATTTATAATAAAACACAAGGGTCAAAGGAATCATCAATTTCAGGCCTCAAGAATATGCCAGTAGAGGATTTCCTCTTCCTGTTTTCTCCTGTTTCCCACTTTGATTCGTGCACTTCCATAGAGAACTCTGAGGATCACTGGGTTAGGGTTTTGCAGAAGGAATTGAAAGAAGCAATTGATGTAAAAACACTGCAGTTAATTTAAAAACAATTTTACTTATTCTTGAAAAATATATGCACACCTACTATTCAACCAGTTCTGGAGATATAGCAGTGAACAAATGAAATTATCTTTATGGAACTTACATTTTAGAGGGGAAAACAAGGAGATACAGCATGTAGAACTTAGTGCTCGGTACAAAGTAGGAAATGAATGCAGGAAAAGGAAGTGGAAGTGAGTGGGGATTCAGCTTTACATAGGGTGTTCAGGGAAGGTGTGACGGAAGAAAGACCTAAGGGAGGGGAGGGGAGTGGGTGTGTGCATATTGGGGGCAGGGGGCTTCCAGGCAGAGGGAATAGTAAGGACACAGGTGCCTGTTTGAGACAGGAGGCGGCAGCCAGTGTGGGTGGAGCACAGTGAGGGAGTGTGAGGAGACGAGGTCAGAGTCAAAGGGCTAGAGCTTGGAGAGGCCCTCACAGGACTTGGCCTTCTCTGCTAAGGGCATTGAGACCTAGGTGGAGAAGTCAGGTAGGCACCTGGGTATGGGAGTGTTTAGGTCTGGGCTAAAGATAGAAATCTGAGGGTAAACACTAATGGCATTAAAAACAGGAGGCTGGGTGGCATCAGTGATAGAGTGAGTGTGGGTGGAAAAAAGTGGCTCCAGGATGGTGCTTTAGGGCATCAAGTGTTAAGAGTAAAGGCGACTAGTGGCTCAGGGAGGTGGGAGAACTTGGTAGAAGGGTCTTAAGCCGAGCAGGGAGAATATTCCAGGTGGAGGGGTCAAGTGCTGCTGATGGTGAGGCATATGCATATTTGTACATTTCCTCCAGAGAGATGAGGACTGCGGAGCAGGGTCCTGGGTGGAGAGCGGAGGTGGGCTCTGCTCACCCGCACTCCAGGCATGGTTCTTGGAGAACAAGTAGAGCGTGTGTGCATGGGTTGGGTGGCGAGACCTTGCTGAAGCTTCCTTCTTACTGTTCTATTTTCTTTGCGATCGAGGAGGGGATTGCCTGCTGGAGGGCTGAGGCAGGGCAAGAGATTATCAAGAAGTCGTGGGAGTATGAATTCTACTGTATCGGTGCAGCGATTCTCCAGTGTGGGCTGAGGCTCCTCAAGACTGTTTTGGGGTTCTGCATGGTCAGAGCTATTTTCATGATAATGCTTAGATAAGATAGCTTTTTGCCTCTGTTATTCTCTCACAAGTGCACAGAGGCTCCCCGATGTGCGATCTGGTAACAGCGAGCACAACAGACACAGGCATGAGAATCCAGCTCTTTTCCCGGAAGCCAGACATTCAAAAGATCAGTAAACTTGTCAAAAACAGTGTCATTCTTGTCCCTAAATTCTGTTCTTGAAAGTCAAGTGACTTTAAGCCAAATTATTAATGTCATTGATTTATTATTTTTAAATGAGTGAATACTCAAAACATAAATAGCAGTAGATATAATCCACATAAGCAGAGGTTCTTTAGGGTCTTCAATAATTTGTGTGTGTAGGGGTTCTGAAACCAAAACGTTTGAGAACTGCTGGGTAGTGTGAAATGTCCCAGGAAGAATTTGACTATGTACAAGGGGAAGATGAGAAGGTAGCTGGTTTTGAGCCTGGTGAAATGATGGCTCCATTAATTGATCAGGAAGGTGGAGGGCAGAGCTTTTTGGGGATGGAAGCAGAGGTGCATTTAAAAAAAATGCTGATTGGTGGGTGTTACATCCATATGCTGGTGAGGCACGTGTTCAGCGGCATCAGATTCTGGGGTCCTCCTCCAAAAATACACAAAATATAGAAAAAGGGGAACAGCAGGGAAAGGGAGGTGGGAATGAAGAAGAGCGGGAGTGAAAACCTGAGTGGTGAGAGATCCCTCGTTGAGAGGGTGGAGCAGAGAAAGGCAGAGGCGTCTGGGAGGGCCCGGAGGGGCTGTTGGCATTCTGTCGGTGTGATTTACTTGCTTGCTTGGTCCCCAGTTCCCTTTACACCTTATTGCCATCTAGAAAAAGGAAGGTTTTGATGGGGATGTGTAAACTATAAAATAATTAAAGCAGTTAAATGAAAATGGGTACATACTTTTATAGGGTCTATAATGGCTCATTATGGCCATTAGGTAAACCCTCTTCCTTACCCCTAAAGTTTATTTTAAAGTTGTAGATTTAGCATGTTTTGTTTTCCTTGTGCATCTTAGTTTTAGGGGGCTTATTTTAACTGGTTTCATAAACGCTACTTACTATTGACATTTCTTTTCTTTTAGTAACTTGGATCCACTTACAGAAACTGTATCCTTTTTAAAAAAAGGTTAATGAGCGCTTACTAACAGTAAAGAAGGTGGAGAAACAAAGGAAAACAAAGTTTTTCCATTAAATAGGAAAACCTTTAAAATGTGTGGGTTGGTAAAGATCGTAAGCAACACTGAAAGCAAAAAAAAAAAAGACAACTAGGAACAAGAGTTCTTGAAGCTGCCTGACAAGCTGCTAATACAGTGACCTTATACATCCGTAACAGTGCAGCTTTCCTGCCCACTATGCCCTCTGTAGTAAGTATGGCTGGATATACAATAGCAAAAACAGTGACTTCAGCAAGATGGGTGATTTCTGACTGATGTGAAGGATTCTAGGGATGACGAGCAGCCCATAGTGGTCACATGAAGTCACTAGCAATCAGACTCTGCATTTAAACCACTCTGTCATTCTGAGGGTGGCCTTGGCCTTCCTATCCCAGGTGGCTGCTAGAGCAAATGCCATCACATCCATGTTCCTGGCAGGAGGATCAACAGAGGGGATGGTGAGAGTGTCAGGGGTATCTTTGGGAAGTACCACACAGCCCTTCTGTACCTCATGGACCAGCACCTGCCCTGTGTTACACTTACCTCGCTATAACAGAGCCTGGCAATGAACTTACCTTTAAATTGGGCTTGTTACTAAAGTGAAGAAAGGATTTTGGGTAACAGTGTATCTATCATGCTCCTCAACAGAAAAATGGGCAAAGATGTGTGAAGTTAGGGAATTCTGAGTTATGTTGGACTGAAAGATTATAACATGGAGTGGCTTAAAACACAAACTTGGATTTCTGGCTTATGTTCCATGTCTGCAGGGTAGGAGAATAATATTAACTGGTAATTTAACAAAAGAGGGCATATAGGAGGTTAATGAACACATAAAGAGTTTAGTCTCACCAGCCAAAAGACGTGCATATTAAAACCAAATGAAATGCCATGTTTTACTTATTATTAAACTATAAAGGATTAAGAAAAAGATAAAACTCAGTGCTTAAGAGAGTGAGGTGAGAGGAGCATTTCCATAAATTGTCAGTGACAGTATAAACTGTTACAGAATTTCTGGAAGGGAATTGGGCAATGTAAAACTTAGTTAATTTCATTTCCTAGAAGCTGAAAATAATAAGAAATAGAGACATTTATGTCAGAGGTTGGCAAAAACTAAGGCTCATGGACCAACTTTGGCTTATGCCTGTTTTTTGTAAATAGTTTTATGGGATACAACCATGCTGAATAATTCACATATCATTGGTCGCTTTTGTCCATGGCTTTCACAGGTTGAGTAGCTGCAGCAGAGACCATATGGTCCACACAGCCTAAAATATTTCCTTTCTGGCCCTTAACAGAAAATGTTTGTTAATCTCTGAAGTATATCATTACAAAAATATTTATTGCAGAATTACAACATTAAAAATTTGGAGTAACAGTCACACACTACAATGGGGGAATGGTTAAATTAATTATGCTATATTCATGAAGGATTTATATAAGATTTTTGAGAAACTGGAAATAACCCAGATGTCCATTGTCAGGAGATAGGATTTTCACACATAGTCTATTCACACAATGGAATGTATACAGCAGTAAAAATTAATTATGAGTGCAAGCAGCAGCAGAGCTACGAAGTATCAGAAACGAAGCTGAGTGGAAAAAGCAAAAATCTCCAAAGTGTTCATTTGTATTTTTTAAATTACCGCCCGCTGTAATTATAGACTGCTAAGATTATAGACTGCTCCATGTGTAAAGGGTAAGAGGATTTTGAAGAATTCTGAAGGACATAGAAAAATTTCCCTGTGTAATAAGGGAAATTTTGGGGATGAAATCAACTTATATAGTGTGCTTCCAATTATACTTAAAATTTACAGTGAAAGTCCCATTAACCTTGGTGAGGTCATGTTTGAGAGTGACCTGCCAGGTCTTATTGGAAGAGCTGGCACCTGGGCTTTCTCCTATTAGCCTGAGGAGAGACAGTTACAGTGTCAGTAGCTGGATGGCAGGAAGACTGGCTGGCTTGCTGTATTAAGGTTTATGCCTGAAGAGTACTCAGAGTCCTGGCTGTCCTTCAGAAGAGAGTTTATATTTATTACTCAACAAGCTTTCCAGGAACTTAAAAAAAAAAAAAAGTATCTGATGTGCCCACTCAAGAACTGCACTGGCAGGCTTACGCTAAGATGAAGCGCAGGAATGAGTACATGTCAGTAAGGACACCAGGGGTGAAGAATCAAGTCATGAGCAAATTAGGCAGGCATTCACTTTTAAGTTAGCTTTTATTTTGTATTATTAAAAATGAAGAATTTGAATCAGTGGAGGGGAAAAACTCTAATTGTTAATGTGCCTTTGGAAATACTTGTTTTAAAGTTATTTTCAGTCTCATAGCTGAAGCTAAAAGAGGAACTAGTCATTTATTTTCTAGTGTAATTATGGAAAAATAAACATTGTGTGTCTACTGTGTGCCAGGTAACAGGGACAGAATAAACATGACGTTCATATTCTTGGGGGAGAAGACAGTACAAATAAGAACATTAGATGGTAAGTACTGTGCAGAGTTTAGATACAGTGCGATCAGTAGGGAGACAGATGGTACAACACTGGAGTCCTTGTTCTCTGCTGTCTATTAGATGGGGCTGTCTCCATTCACATTTGAGGTTATATATATTCAGGCAATTTTGTTATAAATTAGTGCTAATAAATATGTAATGGTATGACTATAGAATCATACATATATAGAGCTGGGGATAAAGTAATACACTTTTTAAAGGATGTCAAATACTCCTTTTATGAAGACCTTCTTGCTGTCCATTCCTTCTCACACTCCTTAACAAGACTCTAGTATGGGATTCCTTTTTATTTACAGTACCTCGCACACTGGCCAGAGTATTTCATCGTGGCAGAGGCACCTGGTGGAGAGTTAATGGGTTATAGTAAGTGTAATACCACAGTACTTTTTTGGTTAGGTAGTTAAGGTTTTAGTAGAGGTTTCAACTGATTGTTTTAGTTTGATTGCAGAATTGGAAGTTTAATCATGATGACTAATTTTATTTTCCTTTTCAATCAGTTGACAACTCGCTGATCCTTTCTGTTGTTTAGGTATTGCACTAGGCCCAGGGGATACAGCAGTGAACCAGATAGACATGGTCTTAGTCTTCTTGGATCTTTTGCTCTGTATTTCTGTTAAATTTCTGTTTTTTATTTGGTGCATAACTCAGGGATTGTAGTATCTTTATTGAGTTACAGCATTATTCATAAAAATTTGAGCTATAGATGGTCAGTTATGTGTTCATAAATTTATACCTACATGAAATGTATATATTTCAAAAAATACATATTCTGGTTCTGTGTTCAGAATTAGTTGTGTTTTTGTATATCATTCCTTTTTTAAAAAAAGAAAAAACCTTTTAATTTTGATTCTACACCTAGATTTAATATTATATTTACAAGTGAAATTCAAATAAAAGCACTAATAACCATTAGCTAAATGACAGTAATACTTAAAACTTGTCATTAGTTTCCTTTATAATAAAAATGTACGAAACATGAATGGCATATTTTTGTGTAAATCCATGTGTTTAATTACTGACTGCAATCTTTTGTTGGCAGTTATGGGTAAAGCAGAAGGCTCGGTAGCTAGAGAAGAATGGCACGGCCATGTCACAGCTCTGTCTGTTGCCCCAGAATTTCGACGCCTTGGTTTGGCTGCTAAACTTATGGAGTTATTAGAGGAGATTTCAGAAAGGTGAGATCTGCTTGTCAAATAATTTGTTAACCCTAACCATTTGATTTTTCTCTTGGTGAACATTTGTAAGATTTTTTTTTCCTTTTAAGTTGAGTATCTGTCATGCTTTACAGTTTATAGTTATTTCATTTTCAGTCTAATAGTCCTCATAATTCTGTCACATATTCAGAGTGGCATTATAGTCCCTATTTTACCACTGAGGAAAATTAAGGCAAAGTGAGTGACGCCATAGACATACGTGCTGCATAACTGGCACAATGAAAGACTAGCTCTCAGGGTTTCTTGACACTGTGGCAGGTGTTCCCAGGTTCTCTGTTAACAGTGCTGTTGGCATCTCAGAAATTTGTTCACAGTGCCACTAGCCCAAGAGAAAACAATTTCATCTTG
The DNA here is from genome assembly GCA_029783875.1 of Phataginus tricuspis. Taxonomy (NCBI): domain Eukaryota; kingdom Metazoa; phylum Chordata; class Mammalia; order Pholidota; family Manidae; genus Phataginus; species Phataginus tricuspis. Next base: position 3,370,933 of record JAQQAC010020895.1, on the reverse strand, counting down.
AGTAGTTACATCCTAACTGTTTAGTAAGTGGTTAAGGCCTAACAACTGCATAGCTATTTGTAAAAGCTTAAATTAAAAGAAAAAAATATTTTGATTTAATTATTGAGTAACTGTAGTTACTTATAATGAGGTATGTGCACCTGCTGGGCAATATGTGAGTCCTCAAACTTTGGGAACAGTTTGGACACTGTCATCCACATTCTTGTTTCACATTGATTTTCAAGTGGTCCTAGGTTTTTTAAATCATAGGAACTGCCAAGAACTGGCTTCACAAAGACATCCCATTGGAATGTAAAAGAGGTAATGTTGCATTTGTATATCAGACACTATTAGGTTGCCAGTGTGACATAGAAGGTTTGTCTTAGTTTCCCCCCAGCATTTGAGGTACTCTGTAGGACCTCTGTGAGTTTGAGGTATCTTGGGGTGCCTTGGAGCACAGCTGTGAACTGCCGACACTGTGGCCTTTTTATTAAAAAGGACCTGTTTTATATGTCAAGTACCCTCATTATGTGAGATAAAAAGCATGATGATTAAGAGAGAAAACTGCCAGTTCACATTCTAGAAGAGGTAAGAAATGTGCTCATACGTTTAACCAGTTGTCAGGCTACCTTTTTTCTTTACTCTCAATGCAGAGAAGTATATAGGAAAGAGAGTAGTTGCTGAGAAGGGCTCTTGAGGCTTTCCACTTAATTAATGGATTTAATAAAGTAAGTTTTAAGGAAGTAACCATGGCTTGAAAGTGCTCTGAGCCTGCCAAGTTGGGGGCAAGAGGAACTCGAGCTTATTCAGAGAGAGGAAACAGTGTTAGTTTAAAAGGAAGTCATCCCTAGTCCTTAGGAAATTTAAACTAGACTGAACAAGGAAAAGGAGAAAATTTTTAGGATTATGGTTTGCACATATTTGTTAATGGCAAATCATGTTGAAAAAAAGCACTGGCATTATTATATAGTGGACAGGGCATTAGGAAATGGATTCTAATTAGCTGTGACCTTGCACATATGATTTAATGTATTTATAGTAGAAAGTCAGTCTAGAGTAGAAAACCACTAAGTTCCTTTCTTTTTTGGTTTCTAAACCTTCATTATTGTAGAATAGTTGCTAAGATCTAAGTGATCTTTATTTGTATGGGTGTATGTATGGGTACATACACACGTGTAAAATTAAAAAGCCATTTGTAGCTTGAGAACTGTACAAAAATAGGTTGCAAGCTGAACCCCTGCCTTAATGAATTTCAGTCAGTAGCCAAACATTTTCCACAAAGCAAGCTGTGGCCTCTCTGCCAAATTTTACCGACTATTTAAGAAATAATGACTTTAAGTTCATTTTAAACAAATAAAAAGAGGGACCACCCCTCAGTTTATTTTTTAAAGCTAGGATAATCTTGATTATAAAACTTGGAAGAAAAATGAGGAAGAGAAATTTGAGGAATTGTTATAGATGCAGAAGTCCCAGAAAAATCTTAGCAAAATGGATTCACTGATTCATAAAAAGGGTAAACTACCAGGGGAAGGTTGTTGTGGTGGTAATGCATTACCCTTTGAAATTTGGGACATGACAAGGATGCTTTCCTCTTCGGTAATTTACTGGAAGTCCTATCCAGCACAGTTTAAAACAAGTACAATAAAAGATAAGCAGATTGGGGAAGAAACAAAACCTACTTTGCACAGGTAAGATTGTACTACTAGAAAACTCAATAAAGGTTAAGCAAAGTTGTTGGATATAAAGTCAGTATAAAATTCTTTTGCATTTGTATACAAACAGTAAAATTTAGAAAAAGATGCCAATGGTAATGGCATCAAAATACATTAACCCCTTAGGAAAAATCCAACAAAAGCTGTGCAAGATCTCTCGGAAGTTTATAAAACTTTACTGAGAAACATTAAAGGTAACCTATCTCAGTGGAGAGATTAGAACCACCTCTGTGGCATAGAGGACATGATTTAGTAAACTGGTAATTGATCCACAGAACCAATGTAATTGCAATCAAAACCTCAAGTATTTTTTGTGGGACTTGTTGCTTCTGAAACTTAAGAGAGGAATGGAAAAAGCCAAAAAGAGATGAGATATTCTTGAACAACAACAATGGGTGGATTTGCCCCTCTGGATATCAAGCTATAATGAATAAGACTGTGTGTTGGTGCTGGGGTAGTTGTCTAGACCAGTGGAACGCAACTGGAGAAACAGGCTGAGGAATACCTGGATTTCCCCATACCGCAGAGGAGGCAAGAGCAGAGCAGTGGTGAAAGGACACACTTTTCAGTAAAGATGGAGTGGCACAACTGGCTAGCTGTATGGGGAAAATTTCTCCCAGATTATTACCTTATCATACACAAATCAATTCCAGGTTTATTAAAAACCTAGGTGTGAAAAACAAAATGAAAAAAATCCTTGAAGATAATATAGGAGGGTGTCTACATGACCTCAGGGTAGAAAAGAACTTAAGCCATAAAATGTGCCAACTGTAAAGGAAAGGTTCATATATTCAACTTCACTGAAGTCAAGTAACTTTGTTCATCACAAAGAATCATAAGGATAATGACAAGCCACAACTTGGAGAAAGATTTGCAGTATCTTTTATGAAATATCCTTTAAGTAATGCTGAATGTCCAGATACAGAGAACCACAGCTGGGGAGAAAGAAAGAAAAATGTGTGAAAGACCAGAAAAATGTGTGAAAGTACAGAAGGAGAAATGTAAATGGCCAACAAAAATACATTAATCCTTGTTAGTGATCAGAAGTGCCAACTAAAATTACCCTGAGATACTATTTTTAATGTAGATTAAAAAAAATTAAAATGTCTGATGCACCAAGCCTTGGTTCTGTGGGAATGAGTCTTACCTGCTTGTGTGGGAGTGTAAAGTGGTGCAGGCAGATTGGGAAACAGGGCAGAACCCGACAAAGTTGAGGACACCCCCATGAGCCAGCAGTGACACTCCCTAGCTGCAGACCTTTACACACTGTACCATGAGCCACAACAGCAACAGAGCAGCAGAGGTTGTGGTAGTAAAACCTGGAAACGTTTATCTATAGGGCATGGACAGCTCGTAGTATCCATACAGTGGATGTTGAACGGAGGAAGATGAACAAGCTCCAGCTACACCAAGGCTGACCGAGAGGCAGATCTCTAGAGAATGTATAAAGTATGACTCCATTTATACAAAGTTCATAGACAGGAGGAACTGAACTATAATAGGCGGTGAATCTACAGCAAAAAGCAAGGAGCTGCTGATTACAAGAGTCCAGCTATGGAGACCTTTCCTTTGGGTTCTGGGTGAGGGAGGGGCTTGTCATTGACCAGGGGGACCTGAGCTTCAGGGTTGTTACCAGGAGATAAACTGAGGCCATGGCCACACTGGTGTTTGTAATTATTCAGTATCTTTCATGTGTGTGTATGGGTAAAAATACTGTGTGACTGATAAAATGAGCATATCAATACTGTGATATACAGTACTTTTTTTAATGGAAGCAATGGAATTACAGTGAAAAAAAGTTTTTTATAAATTTATCTCTTTAAGAAAACATGTAGGTTTTGAAACTAACATGGAAACAAACTCATCTTTTTGTACTGCAAAATAATCGTCATTAGGTCCTTAGTAGGAAATACTGCTATGTTGTGGTCAGCTGCAAGGTTCTTTTACTGCCATTCTAAGAGTGATACTCAAAGCAAAGTATAGACAAACAAGTGTTGTTTTTAAAAGGATGTAAGTATTATATTCTAGGATTGCCCACATTCTAACATTTTTTGTTTGTTTGTTTAAATTAAAGAAAGGGTGGCTTTTTTGTTGATCTCTTTGTACGAGTATCTAACCAAGTTGCAGTCAACATGTACAAGCAGTTGGGCTACAGCGTATACAGGACGGTCATAGAGTACTATTCGGCCAGCAACGGGGAGCCTGACGAGGATGCTTACGGTGAGGTTCCTTCTGTGGCAGTGTCCCCTCGGGGAAGCCGTTCACATTTATCCTACAGACCAAAATACTAAACTCAGTTACTTAAGTAAATTTAAAAGAAACGTATTTGTTGGACTTAATATTTTGAATGAGCTACAACATTTAAGTCTCCTTTAAATTAATCTGCCCTTTACAAACCCACCACTAGTTAACTTACATTCACTAACCAGTGGCTAATTACTGCTGACTATGGTTTTTACTATGGTACAGGCATGTTTTTAAGATTCTGTGAAAAGAGCATTTGTCTCAAGAGATGAATCCCAGCTGGGTTTGGCTAGACTCTGGCATACTTGTGACTGGGAGTTCTCACCTGTGAATGCACTGCTCTCAGAATCTGGGGAAAGTGGGATGGGAACAAAACCTCTTACAGAACCTTACCTATCAACTTTTAATTTGATATAAGGTATTTTGATATTTGGGTACTTAATTAAACTTTACTTCCTAACAGATATGAGGAAGGCACTTTCCAGGGACACTGAGAAGAAATCCATCATACCTTTACCTCATCCTGTGAGGCCTGAAGACATTGAATAACCATGCGCAGTGGTTCTTAGGCCTGTGCTCCAGATAGTTATGGACAATATTGGGCAATATTATTTTCACTGGATGATCCTGGAGCTCTATTAGGAGAAAAGTAATCATTTAGGTCTTAAAGACTTCAAGATGATACAGGTTATAAGCTTATTTTAAATCTTGTTTCCACTTAGCAATAGCATACCTACTAAAGCTGTTCACTGTAATAAATAAAAAAGGCAGCTAGGTCAGAAGGAAATAGATATTACACATCACGGTCCATAATACTCACCGCATGCTAGGGAGAAACGTGATCCAGACTCCTCAATTCTATGCCTGAGAATCACTGCGACACATGTATTTCTTATTTTGTATTGGAGTGCTAATTAAAGCTTTAAAAGCATAACATACATGAAATACATAAATCAAAGATGTATAATAAAATGTGTTGTTGACTCTTCAAATATTTTCTGGAAGTTTGTTGTTCATTTATAAAATTAAATCAGGATTGAGAATGGCCATCATTTAGCATGTTTGCTTCTCTTAGTTGACTCTTTGACTTACATATAAAGCATTTTTAAAATGCATCCTTGAGAAACAGTATACTCAAGCTTCTTTCTTACTGCCTAGTAAATTCCTCCCAGATGCTTGTTTTCATACTCTTAGTTCCAGATCTTGTCATTTGTCTCATCTCTTTATTTAAATCCTATCTTTAAAAATATAAAAAGGTGCTCAAGTTTTTTTTAAAGGGGAAGAAGAACCAAATTCTTAAGGAAAGGCCATATAACTAGATCATAGGCCAACCATGTATTTGTGAGTAATATGTAGTGAGTCAAAGTCGCAGCTAAAGAAAAACCCACAGAAAAGCTGTTACTTTTTTTTTTTTTTAATAATTTATTTTATTTTAGTATCATTAACCTACAATTACATAAGCAATACCGTGATGATTGAACTCCCCCCATCACCAGGTCCCCCCCACCAACCCCACCACAGTCACTGTCCATCAGCGTAGTGAGATGAGAATCGCTACTTGTCTTCTCTGAGCTGTACAGTACCCCCCGTGCCCCCCCACCCTATGTCTGCCAATCGTAATGCCCCTTTTACCCTCTTATCCCTCCCTTCCCACCCATCTCCCCAGTCCCTTTCCCTTTGGTAACTGTTAGTCCATTCGTGGGTTCTGTGAGTCTGCTGCTGTTTTGTTCCTTCATTTATTTATTTATTTATTTATTTATTATTTATTTTTTCTTTGTTCTTATACTCCACATATGACTGAGATCATTTGGTACTTGTCTTTTTCGGCCTGGCTTATTTCACTGAGCATAATACCCTCTAGCTCCATCCATGTTGTTGCAAATGGTAGGATTTGTTTCTTTCTTATTGCTGCGTAATATTCCATTGTGTATATGTACCACATCTTCTTAATCCATTCATCTACTGATGGGCACTTAGGTTGCTTCCATTTCTTGGCTATTGTAAATAGTGCTGCAATAAACATAGGGGTGCATGTGTCTTTCTCAAACTGGGCTGCTGCATTCTTGGGGTAAATTCCTAGGAGTGGGATTCCTGGGTCA
>JAQQAC010020895.1:3349397-3359899 GCA_029783875.1 Phataginus tricuspis | reverse complement strand
TTTCTTTATATATTAGGTGTTTTATTCTTTGCCTTTAGTTAGTATTTGGGTGGTCTGCTTTCTTTGCTATGCTTTTATTTTCTCTGGTGACATCTTTTTAGTCTTAGGGGTGTTCCCCTCTAGATCAGTCCGTTTAAGATATCCTGTAGTGGTGGTTTATGGGTGGCAAACTCTCTCAACTTTCTTTTGTCTTGAAATTGTTTAATCCCTCCGTCATATTTAAATGATAATCATGCTGGATACAATATTCTTGGTTCGAGGCCCTTCTGTTTCATTATGTTAAATATATCATGCCATTCTCTTCTGGCCTGTAAGGTTTCTGTTGAGAAGTCTGATGACAGTCTGATAGGTTTTCCTTTGTAGGTGATCTTTTTCCTCTCTCTAGCTGCCTTTAATACTCTGTCCTTGTCTTTGATCTTTGCCATCTTGATTATTATGTGTCTTGGTGTTGTCTTCTTTGGGTCCCTTGTGTTGGGAGATCTGTGGGCTTCCGTGGACTGTGAGACTATTTCCTTCCCCAGCGTGGGGAAGTTTTCGGCAATTATTTCTTCAAAGACACTTTCTATCCCTTTTTCTCTCTCTTCTTCCTCTGGTACTCCTATAATGCGAATATTGCTACGCTTCGATTGGTCACAGAGTTCTCTTAATATTCTTTCATTCTTAGAGATCCTTTTATCTCTCTCTGCCTCAGCTTCTTTATATTCCTGGTCCCTGTCTTGTAATTCCTTGATCGTGTCTTGAACCTGATTCAATCTGCTGTTGAGCCCTTCGATGGCTTGTTTCATTTCTGCATTGTCTTTCCTCACTTCCCTCACTTCCTCCCTCAGCTCTTGCACATTTTTCTGTAGATCCGTCAGCATGGCTATGACTTTTATTCTGAATTCTTTTTCTGGAAGACTGTGAATGTCCATTTCTCCAGATTCTTTCTCTGGGGTGGTGTTTGTCTGAAGCTTTGTCTGTATCATATTCTTCTGTCTTCTCATGACTGTAGAATTGGTTGTTGGTAGCAAGGAGAGATAAGAAAGGAGAGACAAGAAAAAAAAAGAGATTTCTACTAATAATATAAAAGTATAAGGAGAGAGAGAGAAGGGAAAAGAAAAGAAAGAAAAAGAAAAGGCAGCAACACCTAAAAGAAAACAGCAAGAACAACAACAAAACAAAACAAAACAAAACAAAACAAAAAAAACCACCAAAAAGCCCACCGGGGGTGGTTTCTGTGCGAATGCTGTAGGTGGCGCTATTTCTCCGCTATTCCAGAGCCGCGGCCACGTCGCTCCACACGGCCCTTTAAATCTGTGGCCGGGTGAGAATGGATGGGAGGCTGTTGAAAGAGAGGGAAAGAAAAAAAGGAAAAGAAAGGGGAGAAAAAACAAAAAAAACAAAAAAAGAAAAAAAAAAGCCACCGGGGGTGGGTTCTGCGCGGGTGCTGTAGGTGGCGCTGTTGCTCCACTATTCCAGCGCCACTATAGTTCTGGCTGGGTTGGAAACAATGGGAAGCTGTTGATCTCCGTGAGGGTCTCTATGGCGGGCAGTCTTTCCCAGTCGCCAGCTACGGTGTCCAAAGCTCCCCAGGACTCCCAGTGTGCTGGGCTCACTTCGCGGGGCTATCCGGCCCCTCTACTGAGCTCCTGTCTCTTTAAGACCGCTGAGGTAGAGCGCGCGCTTTTCTTCCCCTTTTTCTCCTTTCTTTTTCCTTCCCGGAGCCTGCCGCGGGCAACTTGCACGTTCCCGGCTGGGACCCTGTGCCCTCTGTCCCTCCAATCTCCGCTACACCGCAGACCTCCACTCCCTCCTGGCTCTGAATCCTCTCCTCCCGCCGGAGCGCTGGGGGAGAGGGGCGCTCGGTCCGCTCGCGGCTCCGTACCTTACCCGCCTTGCCGGAACTCCCGCCGGAGTGCTGGGGTGGAGGGGCGCTCCGGGCGCAGACTTCCCCTGCCTCCCGGCTCTGAATCCTCTCCTCCCGCCGGAGCGCTGGGGGAGAGGAGCGCTCGGTCTGCTCGCGGCTCCGTACCTTACCCGCCTTGCCGAGACTCCCGCCGGAGTGCTGGGGTGCAGGGGCGCTCTCGTCTCGCTGGATCGTGTTTCCGTCCCGCCTCGCCGGGTGCCGAGTCCTCTGTCCGGCGTGTCTGGCCGCTGGAGCTTTGGGGGGGGGAGCGCTCGGTCCCACCGGATCGCCGCCCGTCCGCCTCACCGGCTGCCAAGTTCTCACAGGTGTAGCTGTACGCTGTGCACTTTCCTGTGTATTCTGGTCTCTCTTTTAGGGATAGTTGTATTTGCTGTATTTTCGTGAATAAATATAATGTTGGGAGGAATTTTTCTGCTAGTCCGTTCAAGACGCCATATTTCCGGAAGAAAAAAAGCTGTTACTTTTAAAAGGACTTACTTTGGTGGAGTGGTGAGAGAAATGAATCCTTTGTTTTCCTATGTGAGAATAACGTTTTCCTTCATGGATTTCACACTGGCACTTGCCACAAAGGGGTTTAGAAGTTTGCATTATGAACACGACCACTAGTTTTTTTCCTTATGCATACATGCAACATAAACACAACAAATGATTCTGGGAAGACTCTGTATTAGCATTTTGACTTGTTTTCATCTCACCCCTTGACTCTGTGCACTTAGCCGAAGGAAATTAAAATGGTAAATGATTCTCATCACTCAGCAGACAGATATCCACCCAACAGTTAGAACTTACCTGATACCCCAGCAGGTCACAGTGCAATCAGTGATTAAAGCAGTGAGGCTGACAAAGATTTTCCTTTTATCTTAATGGTCCCATTTTCTTCTGCCCTCATTCTTATTTTCAAGATGTAATTTAGTAATACACTGACTAGCTTTTATACCCATGGGTGAATAATAATCTTGCAAAGTTTGCCCAGTTAAATTTGCAAATAATAAATCTGCTAATCCCCTTAGGTGAAAAAACACTCTTGAAGATAAGTTCAGTTCAACAGCTTGGACAGTGAACGAAACAAAAAATCAGCTTGAGAAATACAGGCCAGGTTAAATCAAACAATTTCTCAAATTAGTTAATGCAAATACTTTTTGCTTGAGGATATAAAAAATTATCAGCAAATATGTTATCATCCTTGTACTACTTTGTTTCATTATTTAGCATATAATTACCTTAGGTGTTTTTCACATCTTCTAAACCAAAAGTAAGTTAAATGTACCTGGTTTTATAGGTAGGTTTCTGCCATAGCATACTGAGATGTTTACTGGTACTCTAGGTAGAAATGACTGCCTTGTCCAATGAGTTTGGGAAACATGGTCAGCATCACTACTGGGGACTCATAAAGTATAGTAGTGTATCAAAGGTTCAGAGAAGCCTAATTATAAAGAGATTTGATTAACAAGGCTTAACCCTTAATCTAGGGTTTCTCAGACTTACTGGTGCACGGGACAGTTGTTCACACCACACGTTTTACTATTCTTGAAACAAGCCGCTATAGAGTTCAGCCAGTTTGGACAAGTGATTAGAGCATAATTTGACTAAAATGTTACCGGTATAAAAACCCTTATTCAGAAATACATTAACTAAATTAGTTTTCAACTAGTGTCTTCAAAAGCACTCAGTACAAATGGCCACTATTAGAAGGCACACATATTCAGAAGTCAGTAATTAAGCACATACAGTTCTATAAGGAATGAATATATTTAAGAAAGTGGCTAGGAATGAACATTTTATTGAGCACTTATCTATGCGCCAGATATATTTCTTTTCTAATTTAATCTTCAAAATGAGTTGGCAAAAGCCCATTTTATCAGTGAAGAAACTAAAAAAGATTGTTATACATCACTAAGGGGCAAAGCTGGGAATGGAACTTAAGCCTGCGTGACTGAAGATGTTTCAGGTTTCAGATGAATGCATCTTTATGAAGACACAGAGAAAATACCTTAAAAATTACTATAAAATTAACTTGAAAACTTCTAGAAAAAGACTTTCAAAATTCTGCAGTTTCATCTAAAATAGATACTAGGCATACCCTTTAGATTTCCTAATGCATGACATGGACAAAAATGTTCAAACTCAAATAAGGAAATCCAGCAGTTAAAAAAAATTCCTTTACTTAGAATTCCCCACCTCTAGCTAAACCAAGAGCATTTAAAAAATAATTTAAAAAGTAGCTGTCAAAGATTCCAATCAATTCATTACTGGTGAAATATACAAAAACTTAGAGGAGTCAACAAGGGTTCCAAACTACTAATTTATTAAAAAAATAAAACATTTATCAATATGAACAAGATCAGGATTCACTCTCATCAACGTCCTTATCTGGGTCTTGCTCAGCAGCCTCCTTTTCTTGTTGCTGTTTCTTCCAAAGTTTGGCCATGGCCAGGAGCTTGAGGTTGGGTTGATTGGCAGCGTCCTCTGGGAAGATGTAATCATAGTATTCTTCCCAGCCTGCATCAGACTACAGAAAAAAGTGAAACAATGAAAAGATAAGCTAACAGTGGCTGAAACAGTCACACCTCAAGTACTTTAAAGTGGAGAATTTGCACTAGAAACGCAGTTCTCTTCACGTCACAAAACATCAGTATCTACCACAGAGAACAAGGCCAGGCCCGGAAAACGGAATAAGGAGGGCTGGACTGGTGCTTCCCCAAGTGTTGCTCATGGAGAGCTAAAAACTGGTGGAAACAATCCTAAAAGTCTACGCAGACCTACTTATAGTCAACCAAGAAAACAGTCTGCCTCCTCAACTCCATCTTGCAGTCTGTGTTTAAGACTTTACATTCTTTAAGATTTACTTAATATTTACCCAATAATGAAAGCCGTAAGTCTGAACCTGTGCATTATTATTCCAACTCCCTGCCCTTAAAAACCTCTACCTCCAAAGGGCATTTATCTTTCTAAGATGTGCTGGTTTCAGCTTCTACCACCACTTGCTTTGTTTACAACAGCCTCCCACCAGGTCCTCCTCCTATACAGGCTCCTCTAGTCTGCCTGCAGGAGATGCCGACGGCTGGCTGCAGCCACTCTGTGCCTAAGAGCCTCCCTACAGCTACAAAGCCTCTGGATTGACTCCTACCTAAAAACTGAGTTTCATTTCCCTCCACCCTGACTTCCTGCTCAGTGCTCCAGAAACACTACACTTCATATAGTTCCTGGAATCAGCCACCAGCAAGAAACCACTGCCAAGCCTCCTCCCACACTCCACCCCTAGGTAGACTGTACGTCTTGCTCTGCATTGCCATAGCTGCCAGCCTGCAACTCTCTCCTCCTCCAGGCTGTCTGCTCCCATTCTCAGACTGCACATATGCCACTTAGAAGTACAGATTTCAAACTCAGATGCATTTCTCCTCGCTGGATGTCAGATGACCAGCTCCAGGGCTCAGCTCTTACCCCATCGTCAGCCTGGACCTTTCTTCTCTTCTTGACTTTCTCTGGCATGAGTTTGTCTACTCTCTCCTTATCTGATACTGTTCCAAATTCATCCTCAAAGCTTCTCCAAGATTCCAGCAGCATAAGTCTCTCCTCCTTTTCTTCACAGTTTCGCATTGTTTTATTAGCCTCTTCATAAATTTGTCTGCATTTAGCCAAACTTCCTTCTTTCCCTGAAGACAACTCAAACTGAGCAAAACTGATCCACACCTTAAAAATATGATTATAGAACCAAATTAACCATGTCACTCAGGAGACAATAATGTGATAATAAAACTAATTTCTAGTTAATGGTATCTGAACATACTAATATGTTAAGCTATAGTATTCCAGAGAATGTAACATATTGACTATGTGCTTCAGTAATGAGGCAATCTGTGTTTATGTCCAATTAGATGTTTGAAATCATCTTAAAACTTATCAATCCTGTGATATCCAAGTTATTCACATGCAGTATAAATACTGAACTGGCATAAGCTTAGTGTTCCAAAGTCCTCCAAGACTCATGCATTCTCTTTAACAGCAAATTAGTCATCTAAAATGCATACATAAATAAGTAAATAACACTTAAGATAAAGAAATGCAGTATTTTCTTCAGGACTGCAAATTTGAGAAAAATCAAAGATCGTTTACAAAGCACAGGATACCTTGACATGCTGTGTCCGCTGAAGCAATCGTCGGTAAAGATTTCGTGTTCTTTCAGTTTCCTCCTGCTCAATTTCAAAATCAATATATGATTTCCAAAGTACCTATGAAAGATAATAGGTCTTGACATTGAAAAAGCAACAAGCCCCTATCCAGAGCACAGCTTAACCACCATTCCAACCCAGGCCATCTAGGAACCTAGGACTTTTATGAACAATTAAAGAACATGTGGGTACCAGAAATAATACTGGCATGTCCAAGCTGGCCAAAACTTAGTTAGAATTCCAGACTATGAGAAAAGGGGCCGTGGATTCCTTTTTGGATTCTCTTTTGGAGTTTCACAAATGCTGGACTCAACAAGCATTGCTGAGAACTTGCCAAGTCTCCCAGGCACTGTCGTGATCCTCCCATATACAGCTGAATGTGCTAGGAGAACACAGGCCTAGATTAGCCTGAATACATTCTTGTCTCCACTGTAAATTCCTTGATAAGTCTGAGTTTAATTCAATAGGCACTCAGTGAATAGCTATCCACCTGTTAGGTATAGCCTGTCAGGGCACAAGGGTTTAAGTAGGATGTGACCTGGAAGCCTGGCAGCAGCAGTCTGGAGGAAGTGAGGCTGACCAATGGGACCAGTCAGACCAAAGTCCCACCCTAATGCAGCCAATGGGGCCTGAGCCATTAAATGCAGATATCTGGTGGGAGATCAACAAAACGGCTGGTGAGTTCAGTGGCTCAGTGAGATTCAAATCCATCCTACTTGTAGTCTGGCGCCACCTTGTGGCTCAAGCTTAAATACAGAAGGGATGATTGAATCGTGTGGCGGGTTGGAACTTCCAGGACAGCAGTAATAGTGGTAATTCCAGGAACATCCTGCTTTAGTGAGAGCCTCTTTGCTGGCCCAATCCGGGCACAACCGTGCCAGGAGAATGTGGGCATGTGCAGCATCAACCTTCATCTCCCTTGTTCTCCAGATGGGGCTGCTGACTGCCTGTTTCCTTGCCCAGCCTTTCGCGGCTGCTGTCTTTGAGAAAGGGAGGAAGAGAGCCAGCTACCCACTCCATGATGTCCCAGTTCATACTGGGTGTCACAGTGGGGCTTTACTGTGCTTAGGTATTCAACTAGAGGGCTGCTGCTTCCTGCTATCTATCCCCAAAACAGAACAGTCCTATGTGAGCAGAAAAGACTCCAGCTTGCTTAAGTAGTCATTATACTTTAAAACGCACAAACATTTAGATGGTCATCTAAGGTAACACTAGAGGAGTGTCAAGCAAAATTACACTCAACTCGAGAGCCTCACCTCAGGCATGTCTAAGCGTGGCTGACTGATGGCTAACTCGTAGATGGCTCGGGCTCTCTCAATATCACCAAGGATTGTCTCTAATTCTGCAAATTTAATCCAAGAGGTACAATTTTCAGGTCCAAATTCCAGGAATTTTTCATAAAGCTTCCGGCACCTGTCAAATTCACGAAGCTGTAGTTCCAATTCTATGTAACCTTTAAATAACTTGTTCTTTGGACATTTGCCTATGGAAGTTCCCTGGAAAACAGAATGACCAAATCAGTGAGTGCCGAGACATCATCAGCCTGTGCTAGAAGCTGTTCTCTACCAAGGAAGAGCCCTGGAGAGTCGAAAGGGCAAGCTGTGCTTTCCCCCAGGGCTGGCACATGGCTCAGGCTACTTCCTGACAGGCGCCGAGGAAACCTAACTCATTCAGCTGGTGAGAGGGCCTGTGCCCACTGGTGCCTGTTCAGAAAGACACACTGTCCCATAATTGCTGGCCAACTATTTTGGATTTTACTTAATTTCTCAGGATCTCCCAGGGAATATGGCTGCCAGATGAATAAAACCCCCTATAAGTAAAAAGGTGATCACAGATGAAACCCGCCTTGCGCACAAGAGTAGCTTATTAGGATAACTACATTTAAAATGCAGTATTTGAACCTGTTAAATTTTAGAACAATTGTTAAGAAATTTTAGAACTGTTGAGGAGGAGATGCATTTAATACACCAAAAATTTCGCATAGGATCAGACTACTAAAGATCCTATCTAAGATCGGATCTTTCTAGCCTGAGGAAGGATCTTGTAACTGGTACCCACTGATAAGTTTCTAATGTTGAAATGGAATAACTTAAGCATTATCCTCCCAGCTTTCTTCAAAGGCCATGTGTTTTCTATCATGTCTTAGATTATAAAGGTGTAATATTTCTGTTGCTTTTTCAGTAGGAATTATTTGACTTGGAAGCACTTAAGATTTCAATTTCCTTCTCATGTAAGTTAATAATGCATCTTGATCCTTCTTTACTTACCAGAGCTCTTCTGGCATATGGTAAATTTTTCTGTCTTATTTCAAACTGTGCATATAGTAACCACATTTTTGCAAAAGTGAACTAGAAAACAAAAGCACAAAACATCTAACTTAAGAGATTCCTTTAAAATAAATTGAATTAAGTTAAATTTAAATTAACAAAAGGCCACAATTAGATTTCCCTAAAACTTCAGAACTAGAATGGATGTCCTTTCTTGCTTGTAAGCAAAGATGATATTTCTTTCACAAAAGTCACAAACTAATCTGGATACTTTAGTGCACGGAGCTCCTACTGAGAATCAGCTTTGTTTTGTGCATATGCTTGTGAGCAGGCAGAACATGCCACCTCTATTCTAGAAGGTAACTCAGCAAGCATCTCTACTTGTTTCTCACATGCTGGGAATTATGGCACAGACAGCATCTCAAGCATTTCCAGCATAGGCAGGTGTACCCATGCATGCACACACCCACTCAGTCGCCAAGAGACACTGGCTGGTTGTTTCCTGCACATGCTGTGTGTTCTCTGGACCTGCACCTTCTACCTTCCACTCAGTCTATTCCAATGACCCCCTTACCTCCTCTGAATCACTACATTATCTGTATTAGTCATTTGTCTTTTCATGCAAATTGTCCTCTCCACTAGGCTGTAAGCTGTTTTCAGAGGCACAGAGCATATCTTAAGTCTTGTTTAGGTTTTCCACCGTGCCAAGCAGGGAAAATTCACTTCAGTAAGTATTATTTCACTGAATTATTTCACCAGTAACAGAAGCAGGATTTTGATACATTTGGAACAAAAAGCAGAATTTTGATACATTTGGAACAAAATGTTTAGAGCAAACGTACCTTTTTATGAGGGATTAGTTCCAAAGAGGCTTGATATACCTGTCTTGTCCTCTCAGGATCCTGTATAAGAAATTTTCACAAAATAGTAAATCTGTTACTAATTTTACTAATACAAGTAAAGATGTACACCCCCGACATTATGTTTTCACAATTTGCTACTTTCAAGCCCTGATTCCATTTATGATAAAAAATGAACTACCTTGGCCATTAAACTTTGGTTAAAAAATCACCAGTAACAGGGCCATCAAACCCTTAGAGCTTCTCTGTAGAACGGCTTGTTGTCCGACAGCAGAAAAAAAAGGCATCTTCTTGGACATAAACATGAGCAACTTCTTCATGAATATATCCCTCCGGGCAAGGGAAACAAAAGCAAAAATGAACAAATGGGACTATGTCAAGTTGAAAAGCTTCTGTACAGCAAAGGACACCATCAGTAGAACAAAAAGACATCCTACAGTATGGGAAAATATATTCATAAATGATGTATCTGATAAGGGGTTGACATCCAAAATATACAAAGAACTCATGCACCTTAACAAACAAAAAGCAAATAATCCAATTAAGAAATGGGCAGAGGACATGAATAGACACTTCTCTAAAGAAGAAATTCAGATGGCCCACAGGCACATGAAAAGATGCTCCACATTGCTAATCATCAGAGAAATGCAGATTAAAACCACAATGAGATATCACCTCACACCAGTCAGGATGGCCAACATCCAAAACACAAACAACAACAAATGTTGGCGAGGATGTGGAGAAAAGGGAACCCTCCTACACTGCTGGTAGGAATGCAAATTAGTTCAACCATTGTGGAAAGCAATATGGAGGTTCCTCAAAAAACTGAAAATAGAAATACCATTTGACCCAGGAATCCCACTCCTAGGAATTTACCCTGAGAATGCAGCAGCCCAATTTGAAAAAGACATATGCACCCCTATGTTTATTGCAGCACTATTTACAATAGCCAAGAAATGGAAGCAACCTAAGTGCCCATCAGTAGATGAATGGATAAAGAAGATGTGGTACATATACACAATGGAATATTATTCAGCCATAGAAGAAAACAAATCCTACCATTTGCAACAACATGGATGGAGCTAGAGGGTATTATGGCTCAGTGAAATAAGCCAAGCCGAAAAAGACAAGTATCAAATGATTTCACTCATATGTGGAGTATAAGAGCAAAGAAAAAAACTGAAGGAACAAAACAGCAGCAGACTCACAGAACCCAAGAACGGACTAATAGTTACCAAAGGGAAAGGGACTGGGGAAGAAGGGTGGGAAGGGAGGGATAAGAGGGTAAAAGGGGCATTAC
>JAQQAC010020895.1:3324070-3347698 GCA_029783875.1 Phataginus tricuspis | reverse complement strand
ATAAGAGGGCAAAAGGGGCATTACGATTAGCAGATGTAAGGTAGGGGGGGCACGGGGAGGGCTGTACAACTCAGAGAAGACAAGTAGTGATTCTCATCTCACTACGCTGATGGACAGTGACTGTAATAGGGTTGGTGGCGGGGACCTGATGAAGGGGGTAGTTTAATCACCATAATATTGCACATGTAATTGTAGGTTAAAGATACCAAAATAAATTGTTAAAAAAAAAAAAAAGAATTAGAGCTCTGGAGTTGGAATCCTAGCTCCCTCAGTACATAGCCATGGACCTTGGGGAAGCCACTAACCCTTTCTTGGCCTATTTGTCTTCATCTGCAAAATGGGAATGCTATCATTTTAGGACTGCAGGGAGAAAGATTGAGATACTGCATAGCATGCTTTTAATAACTGTTACCCTTTACTATTATTTAATTTTGAGTTTCTGATATTGAAATTTAATTCTGCCTTGTGCTAAATAATCATAAGAAAATTTTTTGAAGGTATTTCTAGTGATCTCCCACGTGTTCCACTCTGGAAATAAAATTTTGTTTTGAAATTGTGAAAAAAAAAAAGGCAACTTATTGTTGATCTGTCTCAGATTAATAGCAGAAAGTTAATTTTTTCCTATTAAATTACATACAACCAATTTCTGAAAATCCCCCTTGATCTTTAAAGCAAAAATGTGCAACCTGGCTGTGATCCCTGTTATGAGAAAACCCAGGAAAGTATGTGTAATTATGCTAAGGGCTGGTTCACTGTTCCCTTTCACGTTTCAAATGATTATTTTCTTGTGCCTCAAGGTTTAAAAAGCAAAAATATGCCTCAAAATACACCCACAACAGGTATACTGAGTTTAAAATGTTGCAGAGACAATACTAACGATATAGCTCTGTGAAAGCCCGGGCCCCTAAGAACCTGAAACGAAATCCCTGTTTCAAGGATCCCTACCCACAACAGCCGAACTGCAAGTGCACGGGCAGGAGGCAAGGGGGGGGGAAAGCCCCAGGCTGTGGCTGGTGATCCCACTCTCACCTTCGCCTCCAGCTCCTCATAGAGTGCGTAGTTGACCCACAGGTAGATGTAGCGCTTCCAGTGCCGCTTCTCCTGAATGGGCGGGATGTTGGCAATGGCTCGTTCATAGACCTCCCGCACAGTTTCTGCCTCTGCATCACTTTCTACCAAGCGCAAGTAATCAAACCATGCATCGTAATTGTGTGGATTTGCCTAAAAAGACAAGTTTCATGAATAAAAACAAAACTGAGAGCTACACTTACTGGACTATGTGAGTTGAAAGAAAGCATCAGGATTTCTATATTTTAGCAGTGTTTTTCTGGATCTTGCATGTTCTTATTTAAAAAATACCATCCCTGAGACTTTATAAATAGAAAGGACTATACAGGACAGATTATTAGCCAAGTGTCCACAGGAAGTCCTCCTTCATCTACAACCACCACTTCCAAGGTAATTACTTGGTAATTAGATGCTTATTTTTATAAACATATTTATTTGTATGACTACATTACAGCTAGATTTAAAATTAGTGGAATTATACATGCTCACAATTGTGACACCTACCTTTTCCACTAGCAGTGATTTATCTTGAACATATCTTGCTGACCTCATTCAACATCAGACTTAGTCCTTTGTCGATATCTTAATATGACTAAGCAGAAGTATTTTAAAATACAAAACAGAATAGTAAAGGAAACCGCTACTATTTTTGAATTCACATTGAAAGAGTGCATTACAGATAAAGAGATGAGAATGGAACCATAGCTACAATACATCTTTTGTTCAGTTAACCTAAAAGGTAAAGTATAAAAGGTTTTTGGACCAATCTCTGGTTCTTCCACTTTCTTTCAAAAATGAGCTCAAATGGACTCCAGATCTCTTTTAATCAAGCTGTATGGTACACCACCAACAATCAACTAAGTGACTTGCAACATGTGAGGTGCAGAGCAAATCCAAGGGCTGTATGCTTGCCTCATCTATCAGCTTCGCTCCTGTCTGTCTGGAATAGCTGCCAATTTACTGCAGACACATCAGCATGAGAGTAATTGCTTGTAGTCCTTTCTTTTTTTTTTTTTCATTTTACTGTAGCTAGTGTTTGTTACTACCTGCAGAATTATCTACACCAGCACTCACCTTCACTTCTTCTTCATACTGGAATCTCCGTTTGCTCACAATGATGTCTTCAATACCCCGCCTATCACCAAACTTCTTCTCAAAGATGGTATAATTTTTAAAGAGTTCTTGAGCCTCTTGTTTTGAAATTCTATCCAGGGCATACTTGTAGATCACTCGCACCCTTTCAAACTAAAAGCAGACAGGACAGTTATCTTCTATAACGCAATATTCTCATTCTAGTCACTTCTAGGAAAGTACTTGTGACATAAAGCATGATGTGCGCATTAGATTTCTGAGACCTAAAAATATCCAAAATAAGACTTCTTCTCCTTCTTGTTGAAGCTGTTCTAGGCAGAATGGACTGACACCGTTCCCTGAGTGCCACATTTAATACTGTCTCCCTAACGCTGCCAGTTGGATGTTGTCTGCACATCTAGACTACACAGGTCCAAAACTGAGCCCGTTTCTCCCACCAAACCAGGGTCTCTCTCAGTTTCACCAATCTTGGGAAGCAACACCTACCGTTATGCACTTTGCCAAAAGCCCAGGGGTCCTCCTTGATTGCTGTCCTTGCTCATTCCACCATTCACTGCTTCAGCAAGCCCTGCCACTTCCACCTCTTCAACCTGGCCTCTCACTTTGCCCCAGCCTCCTCCCCGCCAGCCTCCTTTCTTCCCTGGACCATTACAAAAGTCTCCTCACTTCCACTCCTGCCACCTTTCATCTGTGCAATCTCCATGAATTAGCTAGAGGCTTTCCTTACACTATAAATTATATCCCATCACGCTCCTGTTTAAAATCCTTCAATACTTCCCACTGCCCTTAGAACAGAATCTGAAGTCATTATTGTAAGATCCTGCATTCAGACCTCAGCCTACCTCTCTCAACTCTGTATTATTTGAGCTATTTTATGGGATTATTTCCCATACATATTACAGAAGAAAAGAACTGACTTATTTGTGGGGCAATCTCTGTTTTCTTTACAAATTCTGTTCTCTGTTCTGGGCTCTGGGCTTTTTGCTTCCCAGGTATATTACTGGCAAAGCCCTTTATTCAGGGTACTAATGACTAACTCTCAGTTTATAGACAATATTCTCATTCTAGATTTAAAGGCTTAATTTTCAAGCAAAGCACAATAAAATTAAGAGAGTTAAAATAAAAATTATAATCACTCAGCTCCCAATCTGCAGCTTAGCCACAATGTATGTTGCTTTTTTTGAGAAATTATACTTTGTATTTTGAAAACATTTTTCCAAAAGTGACAAAATGGAAATGAATTCAATGTGCACAAGAAGTAATCTTTTCTTAGCTGTTTTTCAACATAATCAGGTTAAGTTTACTTACTTCTTTTTGATTTTCTTCAAATTTGGCAAAGGCAACATAAAGGTGTTCATCCATATGTTCGTCTCCAAAGAATTCGACAGCTCTCTCATATACTTTCCGTGCATGGGCAAAATAACCATGTTTTTCTTCAAAGCGGGCATACTTAATCCAGTTCTTAACATCAGGGTGCACGAGAACGAGTTCAGGGGAATTAAGGAAATGCTAGGGAAGACAACATGGCTTAAAGAAAACCCAAACCCAGCATCCCAATGACGGAAACTGCAACTGCAGGGGTGATAAAATGTAGAAATGTAGGAAACCACCGAACTGTGACCACCATGAGGGGACTACTACTTGTTCTTTGTCTTCCTCCAGTGTTTATTCAGTATTTTGGAAGTGGGTACAAACAGGAGTTGGTACAATGAAGACACTGAAGCCATGTGATCCCGGACCAGTCATTTAACTTGGCTAAGCTTCAGTTTTATCATCTGTAAATAAAGAAAAATAATACCAACCATTTCATTGGATGATCGCCAGCTTTAAATGTGGAAATGTATGTGAAGCTCTTAGCAGTTTCATGCCAAAACAATGTGGTCCATAAATTAGCTCAAAGCTGATGTACGAGTGCCAGGCTTGCTCCTGCTCTACTATATGCTGAAGGACATTAATATTTGAATTAATGATTAAGAAGAAAAAGTCATGAAAAGAAAGCTAGAACCAAAAGAAAAAGTTTTAAATTACCATTTCTTATTAGGCTATATCTATTTTTAATCTACCATCCTTGAGGAAATCATTAATTTCCAAAGTAGTAATCCATTCAAATACGGCAATGATTTTAACAGCTTAGGCTCTGAAACTGCTTCTGGGTTCAAATCCCATGTCCTTCACTACCTGGACCTTAGTCAAGCTGGACCTGGTCAAGCTGCTTCATCTCTTAAGCCTCTGCCTCCTTGTCTGTAGGACGCAATGGTTCTTGCATCGTAGGTTGTCATGGACTAAATGACAATATTTGTAAAGTGCTTAAGACAATGACTGGCACATAGCAAGTGTTGTAAGAGCTTTTGTTAAATTAATGGTATTAAATGAGTATAGAGGTAATTAAGATCTTAAAATTGCATAGGAAAGTTATTTCTTGTTGTCCTGGTAGCTTTGTTCTATGAGGTCACTCTGACCATGTAACGGGAGAATATCAATGTTCCCAGAGGAATATGTACGTGTATATGAATGTGTATGTATATATATATATATATACACTTACATATACACACACACCTATGTGTATTTCATATTATTTAAAATTTTTAAAACTAATCCTTGTAAATTCTACTTATTTTATAAAAGAGAAAACAAGGTTCAGAAGTGTTAAGTGACTTGCCCGAGGCCACCACACTAACCCAGGGAAGGAACTCAAACCCACCCGACAGGCCCCAGAGCTGGAGCTTCCTGCACATCACCCTGCCTCTCCTGCTTCCACAGAGACAAGAAGGCAGACGGTCACTGTGTTAACTGGACCACATGCTTCTGGTGACACATTTTTCATCACTCTGTACTTGTCAGCAAATGACTACAGAAGTGCCACATGTATTGATTTTGGGGTTAGATATAAATTTCAAAGCAGAATTCACAAATATGAATACTGAGGACTGACTACTTCAGTGCTAAAGTACTAAGAGTTCTCTCACATGTTACATTAGCCCTCAATAGGAATTTTTATTCTCATTTTAAAGATGAGCACAGTAAGGCTCAAAGGAGTTAACTGACTCACTGGAGTCACATGGCTAGTAACAATAAACCTTTGGGTGGACTCCAGTAATGGTGCAAATGACCGACGCAAACCCTAGAAAAACAGGACTGGCTATAACATCATGTCATTTTCCACAAGGAACCACAGCATTCATGCCAAAAGCGTAAACAAATCCGAAGTCTGACTGGAAAAGATTCAGTTACCCTGACCATAACTTTTGCTCTGACTAAACCTGTATCTCTAAATAATACATATGTAGCTTATGAGGCAGACGAAACTTGCATCCTTGACTGCTAGGCCTACAGAACAACTCTGTGCGGATGATGACTCCTCCGCCACGGGAGGAGCAGCACCAGGACCACGGCGCGCCGAGCCCTCATAAAGGATATAGCGCTCATAAATGGCGCGGGCCCGGTCCACCTCTTTGTATCTCAGCTCAAAGTTGATGTACGAGTGCCAGGCTTGTTCCTCGGGCTGCCACTCCATCCAGCGCTCAAACACCTGCCGGGCACCCGCAATGTTTCCCAACATCTCCTCCATGTACGTGTACTTGTACCTTTAACAAAATCATCCGAAAATACCTGTCAAGGTCACAATGACTTAGGGAAAAAATGATTTTGGCAATTCCTAGTTCTAACTTTCTTAAACATGTAGAGGATTTAGGGCTTTATCTTCCCTAAAGGTTAAATCAAACGTATTTTCTTATTAAAATATAAATCTAAGACGGATGAACCACAGAAAAAAGACATTTTTTCTTAAAATTGCTTGATTCAATAAGAAGTTTCTTATGCATAAAAAACTGCAACCAAAATTCTAGTTTTGATTATACACTGTGATTATGATTTTAACAGATTATAGGACATTAAAAAGTACTTAAGGTATGTTTAAAGGCAAAATAGGATGTACAATTAAATACAATTAAAACTATGTAAATAAAATAAATACCTCAAAATATGGAACTTTTCTAGTCTACACAAAACTGTTTTATTAGATCAGAATCTTACCAGAATTGGTTGACTCGAGGCAGAGTTGTTATGGCCCGGTCCCAGATATTTCGGGCATGGTTGACCTGGCGATTCTTCATTTCCATTTCTGCATATTTCAGCCAGAGTGTAATATTTCGATAGTCCACATCTAAAGCTCTCTCGTATATGGACCGAGCCCTAAAGCAGCAAGATTTGGGGAGTATTTGAAGAGCACCAAGAGAAGTACATACAACACACATGGCAACTATGTCAAAACATCTGCAGAGCCTTGCTAGTATTGGATCTACCTGAGCCAAGGTCACCTAGGAGTGAAAAGATATGATCTCAGGGTGCTCATACCAGGCAGAGGGAACAGCCATATGTCATGTAGGGAGATGGAGATGGGATGTGTTCAGGGAGAAGCAAGAACAAAGGGGTATGCTGGGAGAATGCAGAAACACTAGACAACAGGAAGCGCCAGTTGTATTTTTATCTTGTTGTCCACTGGTTTTCACTAGAACAATTTTTATTTTTAACACTCCACAGAGAGAAAGCAGATGGCACTGCCCTTCTCTGGCTAGAGAGCATGTGCTGTGGAACGACTTAGAAAATTACTACTAGGGACACATTGTTTTACTTGTGCTTTAACATTATTTTCAAATATCTGTTAAAAAAGGATGTCTTTACATATGAAATTACTTGCTCAGCAATTTTACCTTTGAATCTCCTTCAGACTCTCTTCCCATTGTGCATATTTTATCCAGTTACTAATCACAGTCCTGTTTTTTCTTATATTATCTTCAAAAGTCTGCAGGAAGACAAAAAAGGTCAAATGAAAGGAAAAATGATTAAAAATGACATCACCCTTTGTCTATTAATTCTTGTACTAAAAAGGTTATTCATTTTCTTATTTAAGAGAAATCACATCCTGGAATCCTTTTGGAATAAGCAGTCCACTAAAGAAGTTACAATCACAGGTGTTTTTTCAAGTCTTACATGCAAACAAAGAGATAAACTTTAGATATAAAGAATTATTTGCAGGATTGTTGATATTTTCTCTTATTACCCATAAAAACTGATACTTTAATATACTCTACGTGTTTCTAATAAAATGTTTTTGACTAAGTACTCTCGATAAAGACTCAGAATTTCATACACAGCTTATTGAGGATAACTAACATGTAAATACAACAGGATTAATGGTTTAAAATAATCCCACACTCTGGGATGAGGAGGTCAGATGAGATCCCCACGTCTTCTCATGGCTTCTTCCCAGGTCTTAGCTCTTCCCACAAAGGGTGGCACAGATGTGAGTACACAACACAAGCGTGCTAAATCCACCCATCTTCCAGCTGTCAATTCCACCTGTTAAACTCCACCCACCTTTGGTGGATTTAATATCTTTATACTTTAAAACAGACAACTCATGGCATATATTTTATAAGGTTCAGCAAAATGCAAGTTATCTGGTAACCAAAAGCTGTATTATTCATGTGGCTAGAAACTCTACCCTCATCTTATAACCTCTTCAACCAATAAGGAGCTTTTCCAACTCTAACCTATCAGTTCTTAATAATATTAACAGATTGAAAAATACCACATTGACTGACCTTCCTTTTCCTTAGTTTGTAGTCATTTAACTCTTCTTCATCTGTGATCTTCTGTTGAGGGGGAGGTGGAAGAAGCTCAAGTTCTCTTTCTTTGGCTTCTCTTAAAAGTTGTTCAGCAGTTATCTGAACCTCAGCCGGGGCTTTATTTTTCACCTTTTAACAAAGAAGACACTTTGTTTTTGAGTAGATGCTCTTCACACAAGGTTTAGGAAACAAACATTTTTTTAAGATGTGAACTTTATAAATACTACTGCAAGATGCCCTCTTTGTATAACACACTCCCATTTCTTTATGAAACTAAATAGAAAAAATATTTTTTATCTTATGCATGGTATCCACTACAAAGCCACAGTCAAAGCCTCAAGAGGAAAGGTAGCAGAAACAGCAAGTTTTCCCTTTCAGATTAGTATAATAATAAACTTTGTGATTGCTAAGGTAAGATTCTTACCAGAGGTTTTATCAAGATGTGTGTCATAACTCATCTAGCATTACAACCTCTATTTACAGAATTCAACTTGTGCCCCACATGTATACCTGCACTTGGGTTTTCATGGCATTTGAAGCTAAAGGCAATATTCTGTAAGTTGCCATCAGTCTGTAAGCTTCTTGAGGTCTTAAGAGCTGTGCTGTCCAACACAGTAACTATGAGCCACAGTGGTGAGTCCAAACTGAGACGGGCTGTCGGTGTAAAATATACACTGGATTTTGAAGACTTAGTATGAAAAAAAGAATATCCTGTCTAATTAGTTTTTTTTATATTGATTACATGTTGAAATGACAATACCTTGGATATAATGGGTTAAACAAAATATGTATTTAAAATCTATGTCACCTGTTCTAACTGCTTACTGTACCTATAAGAAAACTTAAAATTACATATGTGGCTCACATTATATTTTTAGTGGGTCAATGGTGCCCAATACAAGTTTATGTAATTTAATTATAAGAAATATTATTTAATTCCACATGTAAAATGATAATGGTAATGATGATAGTTCGTATCTAATGAGCATTAACTGTCAGCTCTGCTACGCGCTTTTTATATTACCTGTGGGAGTCATCTAAATGGCTATACAAACGGCAAGCTCAAGAGAGCCCTCAGGGCTGAAGAAATCAGTATCTGCCACCGATGGCAATATCAGATAATATCAAATTTATTGTTTAATTAAATTATGCCACCACACAACTCTTGTCATCTCTCCCTTTTCTACTCTCAGCTGGGCTAACTTCTATGAAGTCTGCAAGTGTCAGTTTAGATCTCCCTTCTTCAGCAAAGTTTTCTCTGGGGATCCCTCAGACAGCCCCGATTATTCCACGGCAAGGTGGCCTCGGAAAGGTCGCAATTTTACGCTTACTCGTGTGTTAGTCTGAGTACCGCTCGCCGCCCGCATTAGAGAGTAGCCCCCAGCGCCTAGCGCACGGCCGGGCTCAGGTCATCTTTGCTGAGTGATCCCTCCCCCAACCCCGCAAACACCTCGCAGGACCAGAGGCCGCGAGGACGCGCGCCGCGCTCCGGGGTGACAAGCCTTCCCCTCCTCCACCCTGTCGGCCCCGCACGCAGCAGCCCCGCTCCAGGCACAGCACCCCCTCCCGCCCCGGGCACCAAGAGGCAAGGGCAAGCCCCTCTTCCTCGGCCGTCTTCCAGAGGTCCCTTGCTGCCGCCTACCTTGGCCACTTTGGGAATCCTCTGCTTCCCGGCCGCGGTGGAGGCCGCCATGGCTGCAAGGCCTTGGGCGACCCCGGACCCCAGAAATCCACCCTCTTGGTACCAACACCCTTCGCTTTCCGACAGCAATCAGAATCCCGGAACCGGAAGAGGAACTGATTATGGTGACCTTTGACCCACACGCGCGAGTGACGGAAGCAACTTCGTTTCTGTGGTAACCGGGCTACGCGTCCGCCTTGGAGGTGGGAGTGGAGCGCTGTGTCCGGAGTGGCAGGTGAAGCGGCAGCACGGGCTTGCCTGGCCGGACGCGGGGACGGGAGCAGGCGGTCAGGGCCGCATTCCCAGGTCAGTCTCCGGGACTAGGATGGCTGTGCGAGGACTAGTGGCTGTCGAGCCGCGGCGCCCGGCTAGGAGAATAGGAACAAAGCTCCGGCCGGGACACTCGGGCGCGGGGAAGGAGAGCCAGCCAGAAAACTACCGTTCCCAGCATGCTGCGGGGCGAGCGGCTGCGCTCTCGTTCGGCCTCGCTCGCCGGCGGCCGGGAGTCGCGTTGAGTTCTAGGCTTGGTAGTGTCACTTTCATCCGCTTCGTTTCAGGACGGTTGTGCCCAAATAATCTACGCTTGTGCATAAAAATAACTGAAGGTATTTTAAAGTCAGGTAACAGAAAAGAATGGAACTAAATCAGCAGAGTGCCAGCAAATAAACCAGCCTTGCGGTCAGATAAACAGATGTTTACATTTTTGTGAGTGTGTTTTACTGATAGAAATTCTCATTCTCCAGTGTCCTTAACTGTTAGACGAAATAATTATATCA
This sequence comes from Phataginus tricuspis, assembly GCA_029783875.1. Lineage (NCBI taxonomy): Eukaryota > Metazoa > Chordata > Mammalia > Pholidota > Manidae > Phataginus > Phataginus tricuspis. The sequence goes on along the minus strand of JAQQAC010020895.1, from coordinate 3,337,451 downwards.
ATTTCACCAGGACTAAAGTGAAAATATGTGTGAAGTGTGTAAATGTTAGCTATTGTAATACTTGATCTGTCTTCAGAAAGAGAAAAGTTATGTGCAAGCAAATGGTTAAGAGAACTTAAAAAAAAAAGGACTTACTTTTTAGAGCATTTTAGGTTCACAGAAAAAGGAAAGAAAGGTGCGGAGAATTCATATTTCTCTTCCCAGGAAGCCTCCCTACCCGCCATTATCAGTATATCCCACCAGGGTGGACATCTGTTAGGCTTGATGAGCCTACAGTGCATGATTATCACCCAAAGTCCATGGTTTACATTAGGATTCACTCTTGGTGTTGTACACTCTGTGGGATTTGGCCAATAACATATTGACCTGTGCCCACCATTACAGTATGGTAAAGCATAGTTTCGCTGCCCCCAAATCCTCTGTGCTCCACCTATTCATACTTCCTCCCTACTTTGCCTCCTGAAACCACTGATGTATTTTTATTGTATCCATAGTTTTGCCTTTCCCAGAATATCATATCATTTGCAATCATGCAGTACATAGACTTTTCATATTGGCTTCTTTTGCTTAGTAATATGCATTTAATATTCCTCCATGTCTTTTTGTGGTTTGATAGCTAATTGATTAAGATATTTTTGACAGTTCCAAGTCTCTGGTATTTGGAAAAAAATATATGTGTGTAGAAATATGTCTACCTCTGCAAAGACTGTTTTTGAGGAAAGTTTTATGCAGCTTTCCTAAACTTAAGTCATTTGTAACCAACATAAAAATATCTGCCATACCTTTGTAACACCTAAATTATTATTTAAATATTTTAACTTATCTCACTTCTCAAATTTTAAATACATTGACTGAGTTTTGCATCACTGTGATAAAGAGAAGTCACCTAACAAAAATAGCTATTAGAATAAAAAGATGTTTCTCCTGATTTCCCTTAAATTTGTAACTGCATAATTGGTTTAACAAAGATTAAGTTAATCATCTCTAGCCTCCTTTCTAAGATATGAACACCTCACAATGCTTTGTTTTGATTGAATTCCTTCCTTTTCACAAGTTTTATTGTGTGGCAATTCAGTTTGGCTTTTGTTAAGCAGAATTCAGCACCATTATTAATTTTCTTCTTGCCATTAAAGCTTATTTTGATATACCTGCATGTTTGCTCTTCTCCCCTCAGCATTTTATTTTGAATTCCACTTCTGGTTTTAATTTTGTTTTTCTTGATACACATCTTTCAACTGGGTTCTTTGAATGGTATATCATTTACTATTTGTAGTAAGTAAATTGTCTTTATTTCACCTTCATTTTTTTAAATGATGGTTTAGCTAGGTATAGAATTCTAGATTTATGGTTATTTTTACTCTATTTAAAAAATACTATTCTGGTGTTAGGGAAACTATACCCACTGAGCCAAATTCTACTAATTGTCTATTTTTGTATGGCCCATCAGCTAAGACTTTTTTTTTTGGTATCATTAATCTACAATTACATGTGCAACATTATGGTTATTAAACTCCCCACTTCATCAGGTCCCCTCCCATCTACCCCATTAGAGTCAATGTAAATCAGTGTAGTGAGATGCTATAGAATCACAACTTGTCTTCTCTGAGTTGTACAGCCCTCCCCGTGCCCGCCACAACATTGTGTCTGCTAATTGTAATGCCCCTTTTTCCCCCTTCTCCCTCCTTTCCGACTCATCCTCCCCAGTCCCTTTCCCTTTGGTAACTGTTAGTCCGTTCTTGGGTTCTGTGAGTCTGCTGCTGTTTTGTTCCTTCAGTTTTTTTTTCTTTGTTCTTATACTCCACATATGAATGAAATCATTTAATATCGGAGTTTTTAGCCTCTCTCCCACCGGTCCTGCTCTCGGTCAGGACTACAGCTCTTTGTGTTACAAGCTATTTCTGTTGCAAGCTCTTTCTGTAACCCTCTGAGCCAATGGAGGGAAAGGAAGGGAGGGAGAGGGGCTCGCCCCGATAGGCAGAGAAAGGGAGGTAAGCACCGACTGTCCGCCCGTTCCCGCAGCCTCCGGCGCTCGGCGCCGCCGCTCACAGCCACCGCTGCCACCGGAGACAATCAGACGCGACAGGAAGTTCACTCGAAGGAAGAACGCATTTATTGGGGCTCAGGGCACGGGATATATAGGGTGAAGTCTCTCCTGATCGGTCACCTATGCTAATAAGACGACTTTCACTTTTCCAAATCACGCACAGAGTTGTGCGCGTGCGCAGCTGTCTCTGACGTAAGAAGCGGACCGGAGTGGGCGCAGCTAAACCCCAGGGGGCTTTCAGCGGCCAACCCTGCAGCGTGGCTGAGTTCTCAGTGGCCATCTTTGTGGCATGGCTGAGATTCAAAGGCAGTTCCCCACAATTAAATACTTGTCTTTTTCCGCTTGGCTTATTTCACTGAGCATAATACCCTCTAGCTCTGTCCATGTTGTTGCAAATGGTAGGATTTGTTTTCTTCTTATGGCTGAATAATATTCCATTGTGTATATGTACCACATCTTCTTTATCCATTCATCCACTGATGGACATTTAGGTTGCTTCCATTTCTTGGCTATTGTAAATAGTGCTGCAATAAACATAGGGGTGCATCTGTCTTTTTGAAACTGGGCTGCTGCATTCTTAGGGTAAATTCCTAGGAGTGGGATTCCTGGGTCAAATGGTATTTCTATTTTGAGTTTTTTGAGGAACCTCCATACTTCTTTCCACAATGGTTGAACTAATTTGCATTCCCACCAGCAGTGTAGGAGGGTTCCCTTTTCTCCACATCCTCGCCAACATTTGTTGTTGTTTGTATTTTGGATGTTGGCCATCCTGACTGGTGTAAGGTGATATCTCATTGTGGTTTTAATCTGCATTTCTCTGATGACCAGCGATGTGGAGCATCTTTTCATGTGCCTGTGGGCCATCTGAATTTCTTCTTTAGAGAAGAGTCTATTCATGTCTTCTGCCCATTTCTTAATTGGATTATTTGCTTTTTGTTTGTTAAGGTGCATGAGTTCTTTATATATTTTGGATGTCAGTGCCTTATCTGATGCATCATTTATGAATATATTTTCCCATACTATAGGATGTCCTTTTGTTCTATTGGTGGTGTCCTTTGCTGTACAGGAGCTTTTCAACTTGATATAGTCCCATTTGTTCATTTCTGCTTTTGTTTCCCTTGCCCAGGGGGATATGTTCATGAAGAAGTCGCTCATGTTTATGTCCAAGAGATGTTTGCCTATGTTTTTTCTAAGAGTTTTATGGTTTCATGACTTACATTCAGGTCTTTGATCCACCTTGAGTTTACCTTTGTGTATGGGTCTAGACAGTAGTCCAGTTTCATTCTCTTCCATGTAGCTGTCCAGTTTTTCCAACACCAGCTGCTGAAGAGGCTGTCATCTCCCCATTGTATATCCAAGGCTCCTTTATCAAATATTAATTGACTGTAGGTGTTTGGGTTAATGTTTGGATTTTCTATTCTGTTCCACTGGTCTGTGGATCTGTTTTTGTGCCAGTACCAAATTGTCTTGATTACTGTGGCTTTGTAGTAGAGCTTGAAGTCAGGGAGCTTAATTCCCCCTGCTTTATTCCTCCTTCTCAGGATTGCTTTGGCTATTTGGGGTCTTTTCTGGTTCCATATGTATTTTAGAATAATTTGTTCCAGTTAATTGAAGAAAGCTGTTGGTAGTTTGATAGGGATTGCATTGAATCTGTAGATTGCTTTAGGTAGTACAGCCATTTTGACAATATTTATTCTTCCTAGCCAAGAGCATGGGATGCATTTCCATTTGTTAGTGTTCTCTGTAATTTCTCCTAGGAGTGTGTTGTAGTTTTCAGAGTACAGGTCTTTCACTTCCTTGGTTAGGTTTATTCCTAGGTATTTCATGCTTTTGGATGGAATTGTTTTTCTGATTTCTCTTTCTGTTAGTTCATCATTAGTGTATAGGAAAGCAACAGATTTCTGTGTGTTAATTTTGTATCCTGCAACTTTGCTGAATTCAGATATTAGTTCTAGTAATTTTGGAGTGGAGTCTTTAGGGTTTTTTATGTACCATATCATGTCATCTGCAAATAGTGATAATTTGACTTCTTCTTTACCAATCTTGATGCCTTGTATATCTTTGTTTTGTCTGATTTCCGTGGCTAGGACCTCCAGTGCTATGTTGAATAACAGTGCAGAGAGTGGGCATCCCTGTCTTGTTCCCGATCTGAGATGAAAAGCTTAAAACTTCTCGCTGTTAAGTATTACGTTAGCTGTGGGTTTGTCATATATAGCCTTTATGATGTTGAGGTACTTGCCATCTTTACCCATTTTGTTGAGAGTTTTAATCATGAATGGATGCTGAATTTTGTTAAATGCTTTTTCAGCATCTATGGACATGATCATGTGGTTTTTGTTCTTTTTGTTGATGTGGTGGATGGTGTTGATGGATTTTCGAATGTTGTACCATCCTTGCATCCCTGGGATGAATCCCACTTGATCATGGTGTATGATCCTCTTGATGTATTTTTCATTTCAGTTTGCTAATATTTTGTTGAGTATTTTTGTATCTATGTTCATCTGGGATGTAGGTCTGTAATTTTCTTATTTGGTGAGGTCTTTGCCCGGTTTTGGTATTAGAGTGATGCTGGCTTCATAGAAAGAGTTTGGAAGTATTCCCTCCTCTTCTTTTTTGGAAACTTTAAGGAAAATGGGTGTTATTTCTTCTCTGTATGTCTGATAGAATTCAGAGGTGAATCCATCCGGTGTGGGAGTTTTGTTCTTGGGTAGTTTTTTGATTACCGATTCAATTTCGTTGCTGGTGATTGGTCTGTTCAGTTTTTCTGTTTCTTGCTTGGTCAGTCTTGGAAGGTTGTATTTTTCTAAGAAGTTGTCCATTTCTTCTAGGTTTTGCAGCTTGTTAGCATACAGATGCTCATAATATTCTCTTATCATTCTTTGTATTTCTGTGGGGTCCGTCATTATTTTTCCTTTCTCATTTCTGATTCTGTTTTTCTCTTAATGAGTCTGGCTAGGGGGTTATCTATTTTGTTTATTTTTTCAAAGAACCAGCTCTTGGTTTCATTGATGTTTTCTATTGTTTTATTCTCCTCAATTTTATTTATTTCTTCTCTGATCTTTATTATGTCCCTCCTTCTGGTGACTTTGGACCTCCTTTGTTGTTCTTTTTCCAATTTCAATAATTGTGTCTTTATACTGTTCATTTGGGAATGCTCTTCCTTCTTTAAATAGGCCTGGATTGCAATATACTTTCCTCTTAGAACTGCCTTTGCTGTGTCCCACATAAGTTGTGGCTTTGTGTTGTTGTTGTCATTAGTCTCCATATATTCTTTGATTTCTGTTTTGATTTCGTCGTTAACCCATTGATTAATTACGAGAATGTTGTTAAGTCTCCATGTATTTGTGAGCCTTTTTGATTTCTTTCTAAAATTTATTTCTAGTTTTATACCTTTGTGATCTGAGAAGTTGGTTGGTAGGATTTCAATATTTTTGAAATTACTGAGGTTCTTTTTGTGTCCTAGTATGTGGTCTATTCTGGAAAATGTTCCATGTGCACTTGAGAAGAATGTGTATCCTGTCGCTTTTGGGTGCAGAGTTCTGTAGATGTCTGTTAGGTCCATCTATTCTAGGGTGTTGTTCAGTGCCTCTGTGTCTTTACTTATTCTCTGTCCGGTTGATCTATCCTTTGGAGTGAGTGGTGTGTTGAAGTCTCCTAAAATGAATGCATTGCTGTCTATTTCCTCCTTCAATTCTGTTAATATTTGTTTCACATATGTTGGCGCTCCTGTGTTGGGTGCATATATATTTATAATGGTTGTATCCTCTTCTTGGATTGACCCCTTTATCATTATGTAATGTCCTTCTTTATCTCTTGCTACTTTCTTCGTTTTGAAGTCTATTTTGTCTGATGCAACACCTGCTTTTTTCTCTTTGTTATTTGCATGAAATATCTTTTTCCATCCCTTCACTTTTAGTCTGTGTATATCTTTGGGTTTGAGGTGAATCTCTTGTAAGCAGCATATAGATGGGTCTTACTTTTTATCCACTCTGTTACTCTGTGTCTTTTGATTGGTGGATTCAGTCCATTTACATTTAGGGTGATTATGATAGATATGTACTTATTGCCATTGCTGGCTTTAGATTCGTGGTTACCAAAGGTTCAAGGATTGCTTCTTTAGTATCTAACAATCTAACTTAACTTTCTTGTTAAGGTATTGTAAACACCATCTGATGTTTCTTTATTTCTCTCCCTTCTTATTCTTCCTCCTCCATTCTTTATATACTAGGTGTTTTATTCTTCACCTATAGTTAGTATTTGGATAGTCTGCTTTCTTTGCTATGATTTCATTTTCTCTGGTGACATCTTTTTAGCCTTAGGGGTGTTTCCCTCTAGAGCATCCCGTTTAAGATATCCTGAAGTGGTGGTTTATGAGAGGCAAACTCTCTCAGCTTTCGCTTGTCTGGGAATTGTTTAATCCCTCCATCATATTTAAATCATAATCGTGCTGGATACAGTATTCTTGGTTTGAGGCCCTTCTGTTTCTTTACATTAAATATATCATGCCATTCTCTTCTGGCCTCTAAGGTTTCTGTTGAGAAGTTTGATGACAGTCTGATGGGTTTTCCTTTGTAGGTGATCTTTTTTCTCTCTCTAGCTGCCTTTAATACTCTGTCTTTATCTTTGATCTTTGCCATTTTAATTATTATGTGTCTTGGTGTTGTCTTCCTTGGGTCCCTTGTGTTGGGAGATCTGTGGGCTTCCGTAGACTGCGAGACTATTTCCTTCCCCATCGTGGGAAAGTTTTCAGCAATTATTTCTTCAAAGACACTTTCTATCCCTTTTTCTGTCTCTTCTTTCTCTGGTACTCCTATAATGCGAATATTGTTCTGTTTGGATTGGTCACACAGTTCTCTTAATATTCTTTCATTCCTAGAGATACTTTTGTCTCTCTGTGCCTCAGCTTCTCCGTATTCCTGTTCTCTATTTTCTAATCTATTAACAGTCTCTGACACCTCATCCAGTCTGCTGTTAAGCCCATCGATGGCTTGTCTCATTTCTGCATATTCTTTCCTCACTTCCCTCACTTCCTCCCTCAGCTCTTGCACATTTTTCTGTGATCCGTCAGCATGGCTATGACTTTTATTCTGAATTCTTTTTCAGGAAGACTGTGCATGTCCATCCCTTCATGTTCCCTCTCTGGGGTTGTCTGTGTCTGAAGCTTTGTCTGTACCACATTTCTCTGTCTTTTCATGGCTATAGAATTGGTTGCTGGTTGTTGCCACGTATGTCAGCTGGGCTTTTTATGACTAAAAAAAAAAAAAGAAAAGAAAGAAAAAAAAAACAAAAGTAAAGAAAAAAGAAAAGAAAGGGAAGAAAAAACAACAACTAAACAAAACAAAACAAAACAAAACAAAAAACGCCCACCAGGAGTGGGTTCTATGTGAATGCTGTAGGTGGCGCTGTTGCTCCACTATTCCAGAGCCGTGGCCGCACCTCTCCGCAAGGCCCTTTATAGCTCTGGCCGTGGTGGATCGAATGTGAGGCTGTTGATCTCTGTGGGGGTCTTAAGCGCGGCCACGCTTTCCCAGTCGCCAGCTAAGGGGTCCGAAGCTCCCCAGGACTCCCAGCCTGCTGCGCTGACTGTGCCAGGGCGATCTGGTCCTCTGCTGTGCTCCTGTCTCTTTAAGACCACTGAAAAAAAGCGTGAGCTTTTCTTCTTTTTTTTTTCCTTTCCTCCCGGAGCCTGCCGCAAACTACTGGCGTGTTCCTCGTTGAGACCCTGCGCCCTCTGTCTCTCCAATTTCCGCTACACCACGCACTGTGTGTCGGCGCTCCCAGCACAGACTTCCAGTCCCTCCGGGCTCTGAATCCTCTCCTCCTGCCGGTGCGCTGGGGTGGGGGAGCACTCAGGTCCCGCTGCGTCGTGGCTCCGTATCTTACCCACCTTGCCAGGTGCCGAGTCCTCTCAGGGTGTAGCTGCCCACCGGTGTGCTGGGGTGGGGGAGCGCTCGGGTCCTGCCAGGTCGCAACTCTGTATCTTACCCACGTCGCCAGGTGCCAAGTACTCTCAGGTGTAGCTGCCCGCTGTGCGCTTTCCTGTGTATTCTGGTCTCTCTTTTAGGAATAATTGTATTTGCTGTGTTTTTGAGGATAAATGTAATGTTGGGAGGAAATTTCTGTTGTTCCGTTTACGTCGCCATCTCCCCATCAGCTCAGACTTTTTAAAGCAACTTAAAATAATTTAAAAAATCAAAAGACTATTTCAGGACATATTAAAATTAAATAAAGTCAACTTTCAGTGTACATAAGTAAAAATTTATTGGAGTATGGCCATAGTAATTTGTATACACAATGTCCTGGCTATTATTGTGCTATAATAGCAGAGCTGAGTAGTTGTGCAAAGAACATGTGGTTCGTGAAACCTAATATATTTATTATCTGGCCCCTTATGGAAGAAGTTTGCCAACCCCTGTACTACTGGCTTCTGTTGTTGCTGGTGGGAATTATATTTGTCTAATTGTTATTCTTTCATAGGTAGTTTGTCCTTTATCTGGTTCCTTTCAGGTTTTCTGTTTGTCTCTGAGATTTTTTAGTTTCACTTGTGTATATTTAGGATTTATTTTTGTTTTCCTGCTCAGGATTCATGACATGAGGACTCAAATTCATTGGCCTTTATTTTCAAACAACTTTTCATTTGTTCTTTTTGGAATTCCTATGGGATGTAGGTATTTTTTTTTTTCATTCTTACATGTCTTTTAACTGCATTCTATATTTTCTTTTTATTTCTTTGTGATTTCTTTCTCAATAATTTCTTCATAACTGTTTTCCAGTTCATTAATTCTCTCCAGTCTTAAGTAATGTTTTAAACCACCCAAATCATTTAAATATTAACCATATTTTCCATTTGTAAATTTTCTGTTTTTTCATAATTACCTGTTCTCATTTTTATTTATTTTTTCTGTATTTCTAAGAATTATACACATTTATATTATAGTCTCTTTCAGAGTCTATTATCTGAAGTTCCTAGGGACTTACATACCATACAGGTAGTGTGTATTGGAATTCTACACCCATTTTGGTCAAGAATTTGGACTTCTCACAGGTATTTTTGTTTTATTTATGTATTTATTTTACCTAAAGCTATGGGTAGAGAAAGTTTCTTTGCCACTCTTTGGGCTAGGGTTAGGTTTTCCAGTCCCCTGACGAATTGGTAGGCCCACTCCTCCAAAGTCCAGGTTGTTTGTGTGGTTTCAGTTTCAGTTCTGTGTTTCAAATGAGGCCCATACTACCCCATGGAACATTAAAATTCTTGCTCCCAGAGCCTGAATCAGACCCTAACACTTCCCAGGCCACTGCACAGAAAGTCATTGCTGCCCGTGTGGTGGATATCCCTTTACTCATTCTCTTTTTTTCTTATTTCCTTTTTTACTAAGTACAGCTCTATAATTATATTTTCTTATTCTATTCAGAATTTTTATATATTGGTAGCATTAACTTATATTATGTTTCATAAACAGAATGTCTCTTTCCAGTTTTAATTTTAAGTTAAACCCCAAACCAGGATGACAGTATTTATATCTACCTTTGACAGGGGTCTAGATATTATTAAAGTCTATGTATGACCAAAGAAGGTAAAGAATATTTGCAAATATGAAAATTTATTGTCTCTATTAATGCCACATCTTTGTAGGAAGCATCTAATTCCATATTCACATGAGGCCATGGAAAATATAATTGAGTATTTAATTGCTTAGATGGTAGTCAGCCAGGTTCTGATTGCCTCTTTTGAAATAATACTGTCATCTTATTGTTTGTTAATGCTTCTGCCAGATTTGGAGTGAGAGAGATATTTAGGTGAGACACCACCCAATGATTATCTCCTTTCTGGGCTATTGTGTCCATTCAGCTAGTATTGTGTGTGTTTGATCACCTAAAAGAGAGAATACTGTCTGAAATTAAACACATTCCAACCCCCAAAAAGGGAGACTTCAAAAGATGGGACCAAGGTTCAAAAATAGGATTTTAGATGAAAAAGTTCTAGGTATAGATAGTGGTGGTGCCCTAGTGCACCGGTGGGAGGAGAGGATTCAGAGCCGGGAGGGAGTGGAAGTACACCCCGTGAAATAACCAGCCCTGGTGACCTGCGCGGGGAGCGGTGACACACATCGCATGGTGTAGCAGAGATTGGAGAGACAGAGGGTGCAGGATCTGAGCGGGAACGTGCCAGGGTGCTTGCACCTGGCTCCCGGGAAGGAAAAAAAAGAGAGAAAAATAAAAAAGAAAACCGCATGCTTTTTTTATCAGTGGTCTTAAAGAGACAGGAGTCCAGTGGAGGAGCCGGATCGCCCCAGCACACTCAGCCCAGCAGGCTGGGAATCTTGAGGAGTTTTGGACCCCTTAGCTGGCAACTGGGAAAGGGTGGCCGCACTTGGACTTCTCACAGAGATCAACAGCCTCCCATTTGTTCCCACCCCAGCCAGAGCTATAAAGTGCCCTGCGGAGCTATGCAGCCATGGCTGCAGAATAGTGGAGCAACAGCGCCACCTACAGCATCCCCACAGAATCTACTCCCGGGGGGCGTTATCTTTTCTTTGTTGTTGTTGTTGTTTTGTTTTGTTTTGTTTTTTGTTTTTTCTTCTCTTTCTTTTTTCTTTTCTTTTCTTTCTTTTTTTCCTTTCTTTCTATCTTTCTTCTTTTTTTTCTTCTTAAAGTCTTAAAGAGCCCAGCTGACATACGTGGCAACTACCAGTGACCATTTCTATAGCCATGAAAAGACAGAGGAATATGGTCCAGACTAAGATCAATCAGACAACCCCAGAGAGGGAGCCGGAAGGGATGGAAATGCATTCTTCCTGAAAAAGAAATCAGAATAAAAGTCATAACGATGCTGATAGATCTACAGAGAAATGTGCAAGAGCTAAGGGAGGAAGTGAGGGAAGTGAGGAAAGACAATGCAGAAATCAGACAAGCGATCGACGGGCTTAACAGCAGACTGGATGAGATGCAAGAGACTGTTAATGGAATAGGAATACAGAGAAGCTGAGGCAGAGAGAGATAAAAGGATCTCTAGGAATGAAAGAATATTAAGAGAACTGTGTGACCAATCCAAACGGAACAATATTCGCATTATAGGAGTACCAGAGGAAGAAGAGACAGAAAAAGGGATAGAAAGTGTCTTTGAAGAAATAATTGCTGAAAACGTTCCCACGATGGGGAAGGAAATAGTCTCGCAGTCCACGGGAGCCCACATATCTCCCAACACAAGGGACCCAAGGAAGACAACACCAAGACACATAATAATTAAAATGGCAAAGATCAAAGATAAAGACAGAGTATTAAAGGCAGCTAGAGAGAGAAAAAAGATCACCTACAAAGGAAAACCCATCAGACTTTCATCAGACTTCTCAACAGAAACCTTAGAGGCCAGAAGAGAATGGCATGATATATTTAACATAATGAAACAGAAGGGCCTCGAACCAAGAATATTGTATCCAGCACGATTATCATTTAAATATGATGGAGGGATTAAACAATTCCCAGACAAGCGAAAGCTGAGAGAGTTTACCTCTCATAAACCACCACTTCAGGATATCTTAAACGGGATGCTCTAGAGGGAAGCACCCCTAAGGCTAAAAAGATGTCACCAGAGAAAATGAAATCATAGCAAAGAAAGCAGACTATCCAAATACTAACTATAGGTGAAGAATAAAACACCTAGTATATAAAGAATGGAGGAGGAAGAATAAGAAGGGAGAGAAATAAAGAAACATCAGATGGTGTTTACAATACCTTAACAAGAAAGTTAAGTTAGATTGTTAGATAATAAAGAAGCAATCCTTGAACCTTTGGTAACCACGAATCTAAAGCCAGCAATGGCAATAAGTACATATCTATCATAATCACCCTAAATGTAAATGGACTGAATGCACCAATCAAAAGACACAGAGTAACAGAGTGGATAAAAAAGCAAGACCCATCTATATGCTGCTTACAAGAGACTCACCTCAAACCCAAAGATATACACAGACTGAAAATGAAGGGATGGAAAAAGATATTTCATGCAAACAACAAAGAGAAAAAGCAGGTGTTGCAGTACTTGTATCACACAAAGTAGACTTCGAAACGAAGAAAGTAGCAAGAGATAAAGAAGGACATTACATAATGATAAAGGGGTCAATCCAAGAAGAGGATATAACCATTATAAATATATATGCACCCAATACGGGAGTGCCGGCATATGTGAAACAAATACTAACAGAATTAAAGGAGGAAATAGACAGCAATGCATTCATTTTAGGAGACTTCAACACACCATTCACTCCAAAGGACAGATCAACCAGACAGAGAATAAGTAAAGACACAGAGGCACTGAACAACACACTAGAACAGATGGACCTAACAGACATCTACAGAACTCTGCACCCAAAAGCAGCAGGATACACATTCTTCTCAAGTCCACAGGGAACATTTTCCAGAATAGACTGCATACTAGGCCACAAAAAGAACCTCAGTAAATTAAAAAATATTGAAATCCTACCAACCAACTTCTCGAGTACAAAGGTATAAAACTAGAAATAAGTTTTAGAAAGAAATCAAAAAGACTCACAAATACATGGAGATTTAACAACATTCTCCTAATTAATCAATGGGTTAATGACCAAATCAAAACAGAAATCAGAGAATATATGGAGACTAATGACAACAACAACACAAAGCCACAACTTATGTGGGACGCAGCAAAGGCAGTTCTAATGGAAAGTATATTACAATCCAGGCCTATTTAAAGAAGGAAGAACATTCCCAAATGAATAGTCTAAAGACATAATTACTGAAATTGGAAAAAGAAGAAGAAATGAGGCCCAAAGTCACCAGAAGGAAGGACATAATAAAGATCAGAGAGGAAATAAATAAAATTGAGAAGAATAAAACAATAGAAAAAAAATCAATGAAAAGAGAGCTGGTTCTTTGAAAAAATAAACAAAATAGATAAACCCCTAGCCAGACTCAGTAAGAGAAAAAGAGATTCTACGCACATAAACAGAATCAGAAATGAGAAAGAAACATAATGACGGACCCCACAGAAATACAGAGAATTATAAGAGAATACTATGAGAATCTATATGCTAACAAGCTGCAAAACCTAGAAGAAATGGACAACTTCTTAGAAAAATACAACCTTCCAAGACTGACCAAGCAAGAAACAGAAAAAATAAACAGACCATTCACCAGCAATGAAATTGAATCTCTAATCAAAAAACTACCCATGAGCAAAACCCCTGGACGTGATGGATTCACCTCTGAATTCTACCAGACATACAGAGAAGAAATAACACCCATTCTCCTTAAAGTTTTCCAAAAAATAGAAGAGGAGGGAATACTTCCAAACTCATTCAA
>JAQQAC010020895.1:3247061-3322222 GCA_029783875.1 Phataginus tricuspis | reverse complement strand
ATGCAAACAACAAAGAGAAAAAGCAGGTGTTGCAGTACTTGTATCACACAAAGTAGACTTCGAAACGAAGAAAGTAGCAAGAGATAAAGAAGGACATTACATAATGATAAAGGGGTCAATCCAAGAAGAGGATATAACCATTATAAATATATATGCACCCAATACGGGAGTGCCGGCATATGTGAAACAAATACTAACAGAATTAAAGGAGGAAATAGACAGCAATGCATTCATTTTAGGAGACTTCAACACACCATTCACTCCAAAGGACAGATCAACCAGACAGAGAATAAGTAAAGACACAGAGGCACTGAACAACACACTAGAACAGATGGACCTAACAGACATCTACAGAACTCTGCACCCAAAAGCAGCAGGATACACATTCTTCTCAAGTCCACAGGGAACATTTTCCAGAATAGACTGCATACTAGGCCACAAAAAGAACCTCAGTAAATTAAAAAATATTGAAATCCTACCAACCAACTTCTCGAGTACAAAGGTATAAAACTAGAAATAAGTTTTAGAAAGAAATCAAAAAGACTCACAAATACATGGAGATTTAACAACATTCTCCTAATTAATCAATGGGTTAATGACCAAATCAAAACAGAAATCAGAGAATATATGGAGACTAATGACAAAAACAACACAAAGCCACAACTTATGTGGGACGCAGCAAAGGCAGTTCTAATGGAAAGTATATTACAATCCAGGCCTATTTAAAGAAGGAAGAACATTCCCAAATGAATAGTCTAAAGACATAATTACTGAAATTGGAAAAAGAAGAAGAAATGAGGCCCAAAGTCACCAGAAGGAAGGACATAATAAAGATCAGAGAGGAAATAAATAAAATTGAGAAGAATAAAACAATAGAAAAAAATCAATGAAAAGAGAGCTGGTTCTTTGAAAAAATAAACAAAATAGATAAACCCCTAGCCAGACTCAGTAAGAGAAAAAGAGATTCTACGCACATAAACAGAATCAGAAATGAGAAAGAAACATAATGACGGACCCCACAGAAATACAGAGAATTATAAGAGAATACTATGAGAATCTATATGCTAACAAGCTGCAAAACCTAGAAGAAATGGACAACTTCTTAGAAAAATACAACCTTCCAAGACTGACCAAGCAAGAAACAGAAAAACTAAACAGACCATTCACCAGCAATGAAATAGAATCTCTAATCAAAAAACTACCCATGAGCAAAACCCCTGGACGTGATGGATTCACCTCTGAATTCTACCAGACATACAGAGAAGAAATAACACCCATTCTCCTTAAAGTTTTCCAAAAAATAGAAGAGGAGGGAATACTTCCAAACTCATTCAATGAAGCCAGCATCTCTCTAATACCAAAACCGGGCAAAGACCTCACCAAGAAAGAAAATTACAAACCAATATCCCTGATGAAGGTAGATGCAAAAATATTCAACAAAATATTAGCAAACCGAATACAAAAATGCATCAAGAGGATCATACACCATGATCAAGTGGGATTCATCCCAGGGATGCAAGGATGGTACAACATTCGAAAATCCATCAACATCATCCACCACATCAACAAAAAGAAGAACAAAAACCACATGATCATCTGCATAGATGCTGAAAAAGCATTTGACAAAATTCAGCATCCGTTCATGATTAAAACTCTCAACAAAATGGGTACAGATGGCAAGTACCTCAACATCATAAAGGCCATATAGGACAAACCAACAGCTAACATCATATTTAACAGCGAGAAGCTGAAAATTTTTCATCTAAGATCGGGAACAAGACAGGGGTGCCCACTCTCTGCACTGCTATTCAACATAGTACTGGAGGTCCTAGCCACGGAAATCAGACAAAACAAAGACATACAAGGCATCCAGATTGGTAAAGAAGTCAAATTGTCACTATTTGCAGATGACATGATACGGTACATAAAAACCCTAAAGACTCCATTCCAAAACTACTAGAACTAATATCTGAAATCATTAAAGTTGCAGGATACAAAATTAACACACAGAAATCTGTTCCTTTCCTATACACTAACGATGAACTAACAGAGAAATCAGAAAAACAATTCCATTCACAATTGCATCAAAAAGCATGAAATACCTAGGAATAAACCTAACGAAGGAAGTGCATGACATGTACTCTGAAAACTACAAGGCACTCCTAAGAGAAATTGAAGAGAACACTAACAAATGGAAATGCATCCCATGCTCTTGGCTAGGAAGAATCAATATTGTCAAAATGGCTATACTACCTAAAGCAATATACAGATTCAACGCAATCCCTATCAAACTACCAACAGCTTTCTTCAATTAACTGGAACAAATAATTCTAAAATTCATATGGAACCAGAAAAGACCCCGAATAGCCAAAGCAATCCTGAGAAGGAGGAATCAAAGAGGGGGAATTACGCTCCCTGACTTCAAGCTCTACTACAAAGCCACAGTAATGAAGACAATCTGGTATTGGCTTAAAAACAGACCCACAGACCAGTGGAACAGAATGGAAAATCCAAACATTAACTCAAACATATACAGTCAATTAATATTTGATAAAGGAGCTTTGGATATACAATGGGGAGATGACAACCTCTTCAGCAGCTGGTGTTGGAAAAACTGGACAGCTACATGCAAGAGAATGAAACTGGACTACTGTCTAGCCCCATACACAAACGTAAACTCAAGGTGGATCAAAGACCTGAATGTAAGTCATGAAACCATAAAACTCTTAGAAAAAAACATAGGCAAACATCTCTTGGGCATAAACATGAGCGACTTCTTCATGATCATATCTCTGCGGGCAAGGGAAACAAAAGCAAAATTGAGCAAGTGGGACTATATCAAGCTGAAAAGCTTCTGTGCAGCAAAGGACACCATCAGTAGAACAAAAAGATATCCTACAGTATGGGAGAATATATTCATAAATGAGGTATCTGCTAAGGGGTTGACATCCAAAATATATAAAGAACTCATGCACCTTAACAAACAAAAAGCAAATAATCCAATTAAGAAATGGGCAGAGGACATGAATAGACACTTCTCTAAAGAAGAAACTCAGATGGCCCATAGGCACATGAAAAGATGCTCCACATCGCTAGTCATCAGAGAAATGCAGATTAAAACCACAATGAGATATCACCTCACACCAGTGAGGATGGCCAACATCCAAAACACAAACAACAACAAATGTTGGCAAGGATGTGGAGAAAAGGGAACCCTTCTACACTGCTGGTGGGAATGCAAATTATTTCAACCATTGTGGAAAGCAGTATGGACGTTCCTCAAAAACCCAAAATAGAAATACCTTTTGACCCAGGAATTCCACTCGTAGGAATTTACCCTAAGAATGCAGCAGCCCAGTTTGAAAAAGACATATGCACCCGTATGTTTATCGCAGCACTTTTTGCAATAGTCAAGAAATGGAAGCAACCTAAGTGTCCATCAGTACATGAATGGATAAAGAAGATGTGGTACATATACACAATGGAATATTAATCAGCCATAAAAACAAAGCGATTCTTTTTTGCAATATAGCGTTTGCAGTAACATGGATGGAGCTAGAGGGTATTATGCTCAGTGAAGTAAGCCAAGCCGAAAAAGACAAGTATCAAATTACCTCACTCATATGTGGAGTATGAGAACAAAGAAAAAAAAACTGAAGGAACAAAACATCAGCAGACTCACAGAACCCAAGAATGGACTAATAGTTACCAAAGGGAAAGGGACTGGGGAAGATGGGTGGGAAGGGAGGGATAAGAGGGTAAAAGGAGCATTACGATTAGCAGATGTAATGTTGGGGGGGCACGAGGAGGGCTATACAACTCAGAGAAGACAAGTAGTGATTCTATAGCATCTCACTACACTGATGGACAGTGACTGTAATGGGGTTGGTGGGGGGGACCTGATGAAGGGGGTAGTTTAATATCCATAATATTGCACATGTAATTGTAGATTAATGATACCAAAATAAATTATAAGTAAATAAGTAAAGCCTATCTTGTCATTAAAAAAAATAGTGGTGGTGGTTGCACAACAGTGTTAATATATTTAATGCGACTGAAGTGTACACTAAGAAAAGGTAAAAATGGCAAATTTTATGTTAAGCATATTTTACCATAATAAACCCTGGATTTCATCCTTACATATAAATGTTTTTCATAGTGAGAAGGTATTATCCATTGAGAAGGCATAATGAAGGATGTATTTAATACATTACTTCTGTGCAATTAAAAATAATTTTTTAAATGTTAAGAAAGATTGACTTTAGAGTTGGAATGTGAAATTGAGTCATGTTGCAGCTGGGCTGTTTAGAGCTATCTTAGAAAGGAAATGCTATCAGTTCATCAAAAGTTGACTACAACTTGATTAAAAGTGTGTTCCTATATCTAAGAAAGAATCTGTCTGCTGCAAAGGTGACTGATTGGCCCTGTTGTCATCAACAATGTAGAGATGCCCATGCACACCGTGAAGGTACTGCCCAAGTATTGCCCATCTCTGGTTTCCTCGGTTTGACGTCCTACAGTGGATGAGGGCCCCTCAGGCTTTAGGAACTGTGAGCAGCTTCTTGATGTTCACTATTTTGAATCTTGAGAATATCTGTGCTCAATAATAAGAATATTAATGATGATAGTTACTATGTACTGAGTATTTAACTATATGTCAGACACTGCTTTCAGTGTTTTGCATATAGTAGCTCACTTATAAAACTCATTTATGTAGATTATCTCTGATTTATAGATGAGGAATCTGAGGCATGAGAGTTTAACTTGCTTAAGGTCACATACCTAATAGATGGTAGAAGTTCGGTCTTATCCCTGGAAGTCTGATGCCATGGCCCATGTTCTTGACTATGTACCCATGTAAGCCACCTTCTGATAGCTGAGCTTTCCATGTGGTTCATGTACAAAGAGAAAGTACATGGGTGGCTTTGCTCTGGCAGGGGTGGAGTTTAAACTGGCTCAAAGAAATATTTATTTACATCTGCTTAATGTGAAAAACATTTGAGCCAGTATTTCCCATTTTGGAAATGCTATATAAATGCTAAGGTTTTCTTAGTTTGAAAAATATGAAGATCTGCCATTCTGAGCCCACATTTTCCCAAGGCAAAACGTGTTCTGGAGCCCAGACCACATGAGCTCCTCAGTTTACCTCAGTCACGCCTGACACCAAGGCTGTGAAATGTTGGCCACATAGCACACGTGAGTCAGGTGGAGAAATGGTTTCCTACCACCCTGTTCCATCAAAGGAGAGGAAGTCGGACTTGTACTTAGGCTACATGACTTGTTCATTAGCTGTCTGGGCCACAGAAGCACCTAGACTGCCTGGGTGAATGCACTGGCATTTGGGGCTCCTTTCAGTTTCTGTGAGCTTAGACTGTATGGCTGTCCGTAAGCTGGGTTTGCTTCATGAGTGCTGACAAAACGCCTGTGAAGTGGAGAGTGGTGTGAATTCACCAAGGAGAAGGCTGCTGGATGAGGATTCCTGGCTGCCTCCTGCAACTTTTCCTAGTCCCCACATTACCCCTCGGTCGCACTCTTAACATCTGAGCATTTATGGGGAAGAAGGGTTCAACAACACTTAATTTGATCATCAGTGGACTGTGAGAGCAGGGGGCCATTACAGAGGCAGCCCACAGGCTACTTAAACAGGGGGAGTAACGGGATTAAGACAGAAAGGGATGCCCACAGTTCTGTTTCTGATCAAACATGTGTCCTGAGGCAAGTTACTCTACTCCAGTTTTCTCATTTGGCAAAAGAGGAGGCTCAGCCCAGTACCATCTCAGGCCCCTGTGGCACTCAACTTCTTTGGGACTCTGGCAAAATGAAAATTATGCAAGGACTATCTCAACAACAGCACCAACAGAAAGCCAAATTATAAAATACTGTGTTTTGAAAGAAAAAACATACACTGTATAATTCCATTCATATGATGTTCAAAAATTGGCAAAGATCATTTCTGGATAGAAGTTAGTATAGTGGTTATATTTGGAGAGGGTATTGACTGGGAGTGCTATAAGGCAGCCTTCCAAGGTGCCAGAAATGTTCCACATAGTTCTTAGAGTTAATACAGAGGTGCAAAATAATTTCCCTGTATTTGAGCTTTACTGACTAGCACATAATAAAATGTTTTTCCCTAGGAAAAAGAAAGGGGGTGAGAGACCCAGGGAAGAAGGAAGAAAGAGAGGGACAGGTAGAGAGACACACACATACTGAGACATTGAGACACTGAGAGGGAGTGACATAATTTTGCGGCTTACTGTTCCTGTCAGCAGTGATCCCCAGTGTCTTTCTGGAACATTTGACTCCACTGTTGCTGTCATTAGAGATTCTCCCCAGAAAGGCTGTGGGAAAGGCCGGGTTATACAAAGAAAGGAGGTACTTTATTATGGAACTTCTTAAAGACTTTAATGGAATGGTGGCCATTCCTCAGGAAGGCCATCACAAGCAGCATTTCCTACACTTATTTCACCACAGAAACTTTTTTGTCTCAAAATATCTCTCAGGGTTGCTGACCTTCAGGGCTCCAGTTTGGGGAAATCTATTTGGAACATGGGCAGAAGCTGTCAGTATTTCCCCTGTAATGTTGACCACATGCCCTTATGACCAATTAAATTAAAGGACCCTGAATCATATTCCTTTCAGTACTTTTAAGCCCTATTGTTAGAATATTGTAAAGCAGGTTTGCTGGAAACAAAGAATATAGTTGCAGAAATTTCTAGACAGGCCAATTCCCAGAAACATCATTCTCCTGGAGAAAAAAATGTCAGTTGGTTTGTGTTGACAGTCATCACAGCTACCCCCCAGGGCAGAATATGCCCCCCTAGCACTCTAAAGACACGTTTCTCTGACCATACAGAACTTGAATTAATGTCCAATTGTGTAAGTACTGTAACTGGGTTGGCCTGTCATCTCTGATTAATAGTGGCCTGTTTTCTCTCCTTTTGGGGCAGGGATAAAACATGTCAATACTCACCTCTCCGAGAGGAAAGACAGAAGTGGTTCATTGCCGAAGAACAGAATGGCAGGATATTAATTGTATCAAAAACCTCATAAGAAAATTTACCCAGAAACTGTTTGGGAGTCTTAATATCATCTATCTTCTGTAAGTATGTAGCTATATAAGATCAAGAATGTTTATCAATTTTGTCACACAACCGGAAGGGACCCTACCCTTTTGTCCTTATGGGGCTCATGGGGAGGAAATGGACAATGGGAAGTCTGCCTCCTGAACAGGACAGCTTTTGAAACAACCAACACATCATGCAGGGTCCCACCCTCACGGGGTTTGGTTTCAGCGAAACTCGGGCTCAAATCTCCACTGCCCCACCACTCACTAGTAGAGGCACTTGGGGCAAGTGAGTAATATTATCAGTCCTGAGGATTTATTTTCTGTCAGGCTTTGCCAATATTGTCTCATTCATCTCTGAGGTAGCCACTCTCGCGTCTGTTTTACACTAGAGAATGGAGGCTGCCCACGGGTTGAGCAGTTGGTAAGTGACAAAGCCTGGTTTACTCTTAACGGCTGCTGTTCAAGTGCCCTTTTAAACTTCAATTTTTTTTTTCTTGAAAGATCTTTTTTCCCCTTGTTTTTATTTTTTAGACACTAGAATATAAATATCCTATAATCTGTTCCCTATTATTTTCATTGAAAAGAGGTAGCTCAGTATTTTGGATTTCATAAAATTTCATATTAAATACAATTGGAATGTTTGAACTAAGGCCAAAGACATTAAAATTTAAAGCTTCTAATTACCACACTGATAAATGTAATGTAAATGGGCATAATTTTGTTGGAGAGCAGTAAGGTAATATGTATAAAATACTTTAAAAATATGTATACTAATGAAATGATTTCATTCTTTTGGCATTATGTTGGATTAAAAACCTTAATAATTTCCTCTAGATGGAAACAATATGTTGATACACCCACATACACAAACGCAGATGTTAAGGACTGTGAAGACAACATTATCAAAATGAAATCAGAAACTTGAGGCAAGCAGCAGAAACCAATGCTGCTTTCTCTTTGAGGGTTTTTGCTATATTCTGGAAGTCTCAAACTTCTGTTTTTGACAGCTTTGCAGAGAACAGAAAATAAATACTCCCTCCACCTAAGGAGGGAAGTGTTAGACCCTTTGTGTAAAACGGGGTTGTTCTTTGTAAGGGTGAAGGAAGCATAAACCCACTGCATAAAAATGGACAGTCAGGAAACTAGTCAGTTTCAACCTTAGCATAGAATGGAGAAGGTTAAAACCTCTCCCAAGAATTCATAAGCACAGGTTGATTTGAGGCCCATGTTCATTTTCTGTGTGGTTCCCCAAATGTTGAACAATTGGGTATAAACAAACTCTAGAAGGAAATAATGAGAAGTGGAAGAATCAATATTTGAAAAGATAATGACTGAGAACTTACCAGAATTGTTGAAAAGCACCATTTCTCAGATCCAGAAAAATTCAGTGAGTTGCAAACAGGATAAATATATGGAGAAATCCACAACTAGGGGCATTGTAATGAGACAGCTAACAGCAAAACAACATAGAAGATCTGAAAAATAGAGAGAAAAGACAAATTGCTTGCAAACAACTAAAGGTTAAAATAATAATGATTTCTCACAATAACAGTGTAGCCAGAAGGTAGTAGAATATCTACAATATTAGAGAAAAAAATTACATCAAACTAGAATACCCAGTGAAATAATTTTTTAATACCTAGGGGAAAATGAATGCATTTTCAGACAGAAAAAAACTGAGTTAGGTTACCAGTGGACTCTGAATAAAGGAAATTCCTCAGAATATGCTCTAAGTAGAAGGAAGAGTATCTCAGCTGGAAAGCCCAAGATACATGAAGGAAAGTAAACAAAAATATGCACAAATATGTGGGTATATCTAAGAAAAAAAGGTCTAACTTGTACAAAACAGTAACAATAACAGCTAATTTAATATAGGTATTGTATATAGATATAAGTTACAAGATATAAATAATACATGAGATAAGTTATAGGACAAAACAGCAGATAAATTGGGAGGTGCACGATTAGAATAAAAGCACGCTTTGGTATTACTCAGGAGGGGGTGCTAGCTGGTATCCAGAGGTACTCCTCTTCCCTCCCATGAGCTATACCAGCATTTATGTCCTTGTGTTGTTCCTTCTTGCCCTGAATCAGGACAGGCCCCGTGTAACCAATAGAAACTAGTGGAAGTGATACTATGACTTCAAGTCTAGATCGTAAGAAGTCTTACAGTCCCCAGTCGGTCTTCTGGAATGCGCTCCCTCAGCACCCAGGTGCCAGACTCTTAAATGTTCAAGTCACATGGCCACAAGCAGATGCGTCAGTTGCCAGCCTTGAGCTCCCAGCCAGCAAACAGCATCAAGTGCTCGCTGTGTGAGTGGAGCCATTACAGACATGGAATATTCAGGTGACTCCAGTCACGTGGGAGACGCCAAGCAAAAACAGCTCAGTCAAACCCAGTCCGCACACAGAACCGTGAGAGAGAATAATACTTTGCTGTTTTAAACCACTAAGCTTTAAAGTGGTCTGTTCCACATCAATTGATAACTGGAAGAAAGGGTGAAAGCCTTGTCAGAAAGATACGTTAACATGCCAAGGATAATCATTAAAAAGATAGGTTTAGGAATGATAACTTCTGGTGTGTAGAGCGGTGACTATAACATATAATTTAAAACAAATCTTAAATCTAAAGGAAGGCGACTGAAAGTTTTTGACAGCCAGTTTGTTTCTGAAAGTGAGCTTCATACCCTTGCTGGGTCTTGGAGTAGCTGTGAGGGTACCTGGAATCTACACGCCTAATGTGTTTGTTATGTATTTTCTGAACTGGCAGATATGAATAGCATACATAACTTACATCATGTGGGAGGGGAGTAGTGAAAGTTTATTTTAATGTTAAAATGGGATCCTTATAACTGAAAAGGTTGTGACCTACCTTAGAAACCAGGATATTTTCAGAATTAAATTACATTTTCATTAATGTCCTAGCAGTCCACAAACAGCTGCCATCCGGCCAGTGTAGTCGTTCATTTTTCCTGTTAGGTAACTTCTGTCCCCTAGCTGGAACAACCTGAAGGCTTAGAGACCTATTCGGCAGGAATTTCTGAAACTGGAAGTTTATTTTCTAGTTTATTGAGTTTTATTTTATTGACTGCCAGTTCAGTCACAGAGTTATAGGAATGAATAAAACTGATCTCACCTAAACAGTCTGCTAAACTTTAGGGAAGAAAGCGAGCAGACCGGGCGTGGCGGAAGAGTGCGAATGGCCAGAAGAATTGGCCGTGTCACAGGGCGGTGGGTAGGGTAGGTGGGGTGGCTGTAAAGGGAACGTTGACTTCTGTGTCATTTGTGATCTTAACGGTAGAAAATGGGGACACTGAAATTTAACCACAGTTTCTGTCACGTATAGTTAAAATGAGTTTTGGCTGAACTTGGAAAATTCCCTAAACCAGCTGAATAAATGAGACCTTACTCTAGTGAAAAGATATCTGATTTCTGTTGCAGGTTAATATCTTTGAGCTTTAACATATTTTGTGTCAAATATATATGTGTATATAATATATATGTATATATATAGGTATTTTTTATTTTATTCCAAAGAATAATTTTAAATCCAGCCTTAGAAACATGCCTCTCCCTTTATCTTTTTCCTCCTCTCCTTTGCTCCCAAGATGATTTTCGTTTGCCCTGTAGAGAACCAAATGGCTACGAGGTAATAAGAAGTGGATATTATACATACAAAAGGATAATGCCACAAAAGTTACCCTTTGCAGTCAGCCATTTGGAAATTGCAGTGCATTTTCCCAATGAAACAAAGATTTGTGGCTGGCTTCCCAGGCCAACCCACAAAAGCCTAATTCATCTATAATGTCTGTGTGGTATAGTACTGTGCTAATTGCACTATAGAACCCAACCCATCCTAGGTTCCCATGGATAAATGCATTTCAAGTTCAAATTAGGATTCCAGGAACACATTGCCCTTGCTTCCCAGAGGGGAGGGCAGCTGCTTTGTCCCAGATCTTACCCGTGTCCTCGTCCACCATCACCTTTGTCAGCACTGACTTGCTCAGGCTCCTGTGCCCTGGGCATTTTCTCATCTGAATTAGAGTGTGAGGACTCTCCCTGGGAAACCAGAGTGAGAGTTGGAAGACCAGCCCGCTTCTCTTCTCTTGTCTCTATTAACTCTCTGGGTTGCCTTAAGACCCTCTGGGTCACCATTTCTGCATCTGGATCAGGTGATAGCTGACATGCTCACATTCGATAAAAATCGGTTATCTCAGGGGCTCAGGGTTTGGGGAAATTGGTTAAGAATGCTGACAGAGGTGAGCCTGGCTGTCAGCCTGGCCGATGCCCGTAGCTGACCAACTATCCCTATTTGCCCAGGACTTCTCCGGTTTCAGCACTGACAGTCCTGTGTCCTGGGGACCTTCTCAGTCCCAGGCAAACAGGGACAGTTGGCCAACCTAACTGTGTGTGTTTAGGCCAACACAGTGGAATCAGCTGCTTGGCAAGAATAGGGCAAGTGGCGGTCAAATAATCTTCCCAGCCAATCTCCAGGGAAGGGTATGGGACTTTATAGCATAAATATAACACCTTTCTAATGAAATGTAATTTTGAATAAAAGTTTAATTGGTAGCACCAGATGTCCTGAAAGATCTACTTCCAGACTTGCTGCCTTGTCATTCCCACCTTTTCTAAAGGTTTTCATACCTTATGAAGTGGCTGCTGAGCTTCCGAAGCCAAAGGAGGGAGACAATGATACCCGCTCGTCTCTCTTTTGGTCTTATGTGTGCAGTTGTCTCATTTCCACAGGGAAAAGGCAAACCTTGCTGTGACCCTTCACAATGACAAGGAGGAGATCATGGCCCAGGCTACCTTCCTGGATTATCCCAACTGGAATGTTGCCAAGCAGGACGATTGGGTGTCTGTGTTCCGGGAGCTCGACAGTGAAATCCCCTGCACGGTAAGCAGTCATGCCCAGTGCTTATTAAACAGACTTACTTGTGACTAGAAGCCCTGTGTTTATATATATGTCTTTTCAGTTTTTAGACCGAGCATTTCACAACTCACAGCAGAAAGTATGACATCATGACAGTTAGAATGAAGTTAGCTGGTGGGGAGGAAAGGGAGTCAGGGCAGGAGGCCAGAGGGGATGGGAAAGAGTTGGCAACCGCCCACTCACTGAGGTGCTGGCGTGGGCGGGCGTGCCGTGCTGAAGAGGGCTGGCCGGGAGGAAGGGATCAGCAGGAGCGTCAGGACGAGTGCTTCCCCGGTCTCCACGCTCCACGAGTGTGTCTGAGGCCTTCAGGATGCTGGCAGGGCACCGGCTGTTTGCACAGTTGCCCCCGTAATGATGACAACAGTCTCAGATTCATGTCACACTAGAATTTTCAAAGTGCCCTCAGAGGCTCTGATGTCTTCTTGCTGTGGGCGTGTGACAGCCTGTCAGCTAATGGGAGCCAGGTCGGCAGTTGCCAGGGAGCTGGGCCTCGGGGGCTGGTGCCAGGCCTGAGCTTTCCCTGCATTCAGCCTGCCAGAGCCACGCCAGCGTCTGGCCCCAGTTTCTGTGGAGAACCAGAGGCATGACGGTGGGCAGCATGCTTGCCTGTCAGTGGAATTGAATGGTGTGTTCCCAGAGCCCTAGGGATGTCAGCTGGGTGAATGGGAGTTTACCTCCCTCAGATGCACGCGCGCACACACCCTCCAACCCATTAACCAGCATTTTCCCAGTTAAGTGGTGCCTTCCCTTGGTCCTCTGTCTCTCCTCCACCTCTCCACCCTGTACACCCAGTAACCATTGTCAGAAAAGTTACCTCTAACTTGGAAACAGGCCAAAAAGGTGCTTTCAGTCCAATGCTTGTGCCTTTGATTGACTTTCTTTGGTCAAGCCACATTACAGTTGTGTAGGAAGGGTGATTAACTGGTAGATTCTTGTCCATTTGAGATGTAAATAATTTCTGTCTGGTCCAAGGTTACTGTTTACAGCCCAGGAGGACATCAGTGGTTTTGTACCTAGCCCGATCACCTTAGTCTAACATTCCCCATTAGATTGCCTAAGGTAGCCAGGCCCTCAAGTGCAGCAGACCATTTTTATCGTCTCACTGGTCACCTCATTAATCAATGGGTTGACGTGTAATCAACATTATATTTGCAATAGGGCCATAATTTTACCTTTTTGAAAATTATAACTTAATACCATTATTCATAAATTCTTTCCCCTTTTGTTCCTTGTTCTCTTATGATTGTTTCTTTTTCAACTACTTCCTACAGCAGTTAGGGAGCTTGGCTGTCCAGTATGGTAGCCATCAGCCATTTGTAGCTATTGAGCACTTGAAATGTGGATAGTCTGAATTGAGATGTTCTGTAAGTATAAAATATACACTGGATTTCAAATATTAAGTAGGAAAACGTGTGTAAAATATCTTATAAGTTTTTATATTAGTTGCTAAAATGATAATTACATATATTAGGTTACATAAAATATATAAATGTAAGACCCTAGAATTAGCATAAGAAGCCATTTTAACAAATCTAACTGTGTGAACCTAAGTGAAAGACAGAACAGGGCTGACTCTGTTCTTTGTGCCTAATCTCTCAGTGAGGCCTAAACTGGGCCGGAAGAAACCTTGAAAAGTCCCCTGAGCACAAGAAGGCAGGAAGGTCTTATCTCAAGGCCAGCCATCTGTGCCCAATGCTCCAGGTGCACGAGATATACGTGCCTTAAGAACACGGACAAATGGCCACCAGGGCCTGTGGACCCCCACCCTAGATGGTTCCCCTAGCAATGCTTCTGCTCCTTGAAGATAACATACCTCTACCAGTTAAAATTGAATAAGTTTGCATCCTTCATTTACATGAACGGACCCCAGTGAGAACTAACAACCACCCACCTGACCATAGATAACATACTTTGCAAGTTACATCATTACAGTCAAGCCAGCCAAACTTAACCAATAACAAATCCCCAATCAGCTTATGCTAAGTTAAAATCCCCTCTTCCAGAACTTGTAATGTATAAACCCCCTGCCTAACCTGAGCTCGGGGCTCACATTCCTGACCCGCTGCGTCGGTGAAGAGTGTGAGTCCAAGCTCGAGCTTGAAATAAATGACCCTTTTGTGTTTACATCAGAATCAGCTCCTTAGTAGTCTCTCGAAAACTCGTGACTTAAGCACAACATAAACAATTAATTTCTCCTGTTTATTTTTTAAAAATGCTTCTGGAAAATGTAAAATTACGTATGTGGCTTGCATTTGCAGCTCAAATTATTTTTCTGTTGGACAGCGTTAGTATAGAACCCTAAGGCTTGATGTGTTACCCCTCCTGGGGAGCATTTGCAACTGAAGTAATGATGTTTATCTTAAAGTTAAGGACGAAATCTTGAATTATAGCATTTTTGATAGAAGAGAGAACTGGGGAGATGTCAGCGAGTAGTAAGCCATGTACTTCTGAGGCTAGTCCCCTGGAGAATGTAATGCAGGTGAGAAGTAGGGCTGCTGAGGCTTGGCGAGTAGCATGTGGGCAGGGCTTATGCTACTGGTGGCGTTGCAGTTGTTAGCTGGACTTTCGGGTTTGTGTCATTTGCCTTTTGGGTGTTTTCAAGCTCAGGAACCAAGGTTATGATTCTCCTCTTGCTATTTTATTCCTGGTAAACACTCAGTCTGAGTGTTCCTAAGGCACTCGCCACCCAGCAGGAGGGGAGACCAAGGCACATGGATGTACAGGTGGGAACCTAAGGCCATCTGTAAAATTGCTCAGCAAACAAGAAACACAAACAGCGCCCCTGCTGTCCTGATGTAGGTGGGCACTACCCTTGCCAGTCTACCACTGCACATTGGTGTTCTTTGTAGAACTGGAAGATTTCCCTGTAAATACAGGTTACTGTGTTGGGCAGTCCAGTGTGTGGTTGTATAGAACACTACTCCTTATTTAGGCCACTTAAAAAGGCTTCAGAAGTTATGGGGCAACACTCTTTAAAAAATGTGAAAGATTTAACCTGAAAGTCACATTAGAATTTTGCTAGTTTAAGTTTTCAGCTCCCAGGTTTTCTGGTTCCCAAGAGTAATATTTGATTCTGACTCTGGGAATGTTGAACAAAACAAACTATTGGATTCATAATGTGGCATCTGCCTTCCATCCTTCAAATTCATAAGAGAATCTTCCCCTTGCATCGCTTGAATAGAGCAGCAGCTGCTGACTCAAGAGGCCAGGGAAAGGGTGATTGTCTTTCACTTGGCATAGACCCCCGAGGACACCACCACTGAGTTAATAATCGATTTCACTCTGCCGCAGGCTCTCCCCTGCCCACAGCCAGTTTGTGAGGGTAGGAGGAAGGGCCAGATACGCTGGGCTCATTTACAATCCATGCTTCCTTGAATAATTCTGAGTGAAGAGGACAGAAGGAGGCCAACAGAGTCAGAGACAGCTCCAACACTGTCTTACTACTTTAGACATAAAATACCATCCCCAAACCCCAAGCAGTTATATGCTGTGGCTGCCCCAAGCCCTCTGACCACCTCCAGCCCTGCTCTGACACAGCCTGGATGTGGACTCAGCCTTTCATCTTGTCCTCTTTTCTTTTGCAGTCTCTGAACACGTTGTTCATGCACCTCTTTGTGGCCGTAGATGAATATTCTGTTGGCTGCTGCAAAGAGATTATTCGGTGAGTGGCCAGGGCCTGGTAGACAGCGATGTTGGGGGACTGGCAGCCGCACCAGGGACAAGCCATGTTAATGCCGAAAAGACACACAAGAGACTGTGCATAACTGTAAAATACGCTTAAAGGACGTGAAATTCTTTGAGGTATTTAATTTACTTGTAATTTATGGCTATTTATGAAAGCATTTACTTTGAATAGCAGTGATATTTCTGAACTAAAATTGGTTTCTTTGAATTGATGCTCTCTTCAGCACACATATTTAACTGCCATCATTTGAGGCAAACAGTGCAGTCCTTTAAAAAATAGATTTTGGGGGAAGTAGGGAAAAAGTAGTGTCACAGGCTTGGATGTTTCTAAAAATAGGTTTCTTCACTCTTACCTTTAGAAACATTCAACATAACAGATTACAGAAGCGTCCTGAATAATACAGCATGCAGAAATATGATCAATGGGGCTACTGGGGGATGGTGATACATCTCTGACAGCCCGCACTGGGAGGTGGCCTCAGCTTTCTAGTCACTTTGTAATGTCACACCAGACCATCCAGATGCCAGGTCAAAGGTTAATATTAGCAGAAATCTGTTGAACATGGCACCCTTTATTCAGATAGCAAAGGGGCTGTTTGGAATCCAGGGACACTTAGAGGAAAAATGGTGTTCCTGCCTTTGCCGGCCAGGAGCAAAGAAGCCCATGTGGATTTATGAATGCCTCATTTTTTAGTGAAGGCATTTGTTTCATCCAGGTGCCAGCTAGGGATTGTATTGTGTTGTTATTGACACACATCCCACCTCCCTTTCCCTTGCCAGGACCGTGTTTAAGGCAGTGCCAGAACTGCACTTCATCTTTCTCATAGTGCCATCCTACATGAGCCTAGGTAAGCTCTCCTCAACGACCTCCTGCCCCCAGTTACTAATATAGGAAATACATGCTTAAAATGGTGCTTTGGGGAATGTCCTGAGTGTATAATATGCCTATGTGATTATAGCAACTAACACAATTTAGAATGGAAGTTACAGTTGTTTTTTGATAATAGGAGGCTGCATTTATTTGTCTCTGTGATTTAGGCTCCACTCTTGTTACTGTGTTTGACCAAGTGGGGAACGTCCCAAGTGTGACGTACGATGAGGACTTGGCCGTGCATGTATGTCACAGGCACAACCATTACCCTCAGCTGCACATTCGCAAAGCGAGGTAAGGCTGGAACCGTGACTTTTGGTACTTAAGCTTTACCCTGATAGCTGCCTCAGGAAGAGTTTTTAAATTGCCCATTCTTACTGTAAGTGCTTATAGCTTGGATTGAATTGTCTCCTAATACCCACAAACATTACTTCATTTGGAGATGTTTATAGTCCCCCTTCATGACATTATTTGCAGGACTAAAGAGCTGATGGGACTCCTCTGGTGCTATGTGGTCAGCAAAGTTGTACATTTACTACTTGTGGGTTTCTGTAAACACAATCCTTGGCCCCATACGGAGTGAAATAACTTTCAGTTAAAACAAACTTAAAAATGGATCTGCCTGTTTAGTTTTCCCAGTAAAGCCCTCCTATTTTTCTGACATTTAATGAATGAGGATTCTTTGACCCCAAAGATGAGTTTTCCAAATTGAAGGTCTTTACTATCAGTGGCTCACATGGCTTGTCCTGAAGTCCAGCGACCTTAAGGAGATGGCTGTGGCAGATTCTATCTTTGAAAAATGGCCACGGCACCATCTTCCATGCTTCAGGCTCTCTTACACTGTGGCCTTGCCACTCCTCTTATCAGGAGGTGGGGTCTGTGTCCCTTTGTGACTCTGGACACACTGACTGCTGCAGCCCACACAGTGTGCTGGAAGGGGTGCTGGGTGACTTATGAGGCTGGAGAGCTTCTGCCTGACTCCCTTGGGACTCTTGCTCTGGAGGAAATGAGGGGAAGAAATCTGACTGCCTGAGATCACTGTGCTGGAAAGGCCACATTGTGGCACTAGGGAGGACAGCCCCAGCGGGGCTCCTGCCAACAGGCAGCAGCGACTGCCAGCCATGCGAGTGACCATTGCGGACATCCAGCCAAGCAGAGCCCCAGTGTCTCTGCAGCTGCATGAGAGACCCCCAAGTAAGGACTGCCCAGCTGAGTCTTCCAGATCTCTGACTCATGAAATTGTGAGCAAAACAGAATGGCTGTTTTGAAATAAGAGTGCATATGAAATCATTTCACAAGAGTGGTTGCTTGGCTTTATTGGTGAAGAATAAATTCAGTGAAGAATAAATTCATTCAGCTGTAGCCATATTTGATGAGTCTAGATTTCTTCAGAAAGTATTGAATTAAAATTTTTAAAATGTGAAAGCCTACTATTTGCCAGGCAAGGAGTATTACTCAGAATTTGCAATAATGACATCAGATAGACCTAGATTCTGATTTTGGTTCTACTACCAGATGGATTAACTTAAAAAAGGAACTTGGCCCATGCAGGCATCAGTTTCCCCCCTCTGTCAGGAGGGAAAGTGTGTTGTTGACTTCATGGAACTGTTGTAATGATGGGTGAGCTGGTGACAGTCAGGTACATAGCACACTTCTGTCACATGTAAGTGCCCAAGAACATTACATAATACTGTTACTCTTACTAATATTATTATAGTTAAGTGGGGGAAAGAGACTCATCTACAATAAACTGTAATGCTCTATGGCTTGGAAGAGGAAAGGACAGAGAGGGATGTAAACAGCTTCACACAAACCTTTCATACAAACAAACAAAATTCGAAATGCCCACCAACAAGTAAGTGTTTCCCATCACAAACTGTGGTGCACTCCTACAGCATATGCTACTCAGCAATGAAATGGAATTAACTACTTATATATACAATAGGGTGGGTCAGTCTCAGAAAGTTCATGCTCAGTGAAAGAAGGCAGACCTAGAAACAAAGACCATTTACTGTCGATCCCACTTTTATAATGTACAAAACACAGAAAACTAATCTGTAGAAAGAAATCAGATCAGTGGTTGCCTCTGGTGGCGGGAGTAGTGAGATTGGGAGGGATGTGATGGATTCCTGGGTGATGGCGATACTCTGTATATAGATTATGGTATATGCAGTTGTCAAAACTCATCGAACTGCATCCTTCATATCAGGGCATTTTACCATATGTTGTTATATCTCAATTAAGAGAAATGTAAAAGAAAAAAGGCTTCATGGAAAAAAGTAAAAAAGGTAGCTGCTTTATTTCTCAGGAAGGATGAGTCATGATTTAGTCAGAAGGATAGAACGGGCAAAGGCATGGAGGCAGGAGAGCACCTGGAATGCCTTTTACCAGGCAGGCAGGTGTGGCTACTGTTCAGGGTGTGGGGAGGAAGAGCCGATCGCTGGGAAGCCAGGGAAGAACCACAGTGAGAAGGCTTTGTTTTGGAGCCAGCAGGGAGCGCTGAAGAAGAGAGGCATGGCATGTGCTGTATGTTAAAAGAACTGATTTTCATGTGGTCAGGAGCTTACAGGGAGGAGCACAGGACAGTCTGGCCAAGAAATGATAACTGCTAGAATTCAGGCAGTGTCAAGTCAGAAATCCAGGTAGGGTATAGATCAGGGCAGGTGCATGGAGGCCAAGAAATGCTTGAGAGGGAAAGTGCACTTTGGTTGCCTGTTGCAAAGATAGGTTGAAGGATTAGAATGACTTAAATGGTGACTCAGGTTTCAAGTTCAGGGGGATGGTGGATTCATTAGCTGGAAGTAGAAATAATAGCATTAGATGGACAGGAGAGAGTTGGAAATACAGGTCCTCTCGTGAGTGAGGAGATCATGAGAATAAAGGAGATTGTCTAGTTGAGGGGGAGATTTTAAAGTGAAAAAGCAGAGGAGTGGGCACAATTTCAAAAGGTGAAATGAACTGTTAATGAAAATAAAGAAAAACTGGAAGGGAGAGTAGAGTTGGCAGAAGTCACACTCTATTAAAGTAGCAAATGATGCAGGGAAATCAAATAATTTGAGTACAAAGAAGAGGCCATTGGATTTGGAGATTTAAAAAGATGCAAATGAAATGAATAAAATTGGTGAACTTCTAGCCAAACTGAACAAGAAGACAAATTACTAGTATCAGGAATGAAAGAGGTGATATCACTACAGACTCTACAGACATTAAAAGGATAAAGGAATACTGCAACTCTACAACAACTCTAAACTCAACAATTTAGATGAAATGGGCTCATTCCTTGAGAAGCACAGACCACCAAAACTCATTTAATAAAGTAGTAACTTGAATAATTCAATATCTTTAAAGAAAAGTCAGGTGAATTTTGAGTAAGAAGGAAGGTGGCTGCCTGCCCTGACACTGGCCCCTCCCTCTGCTTCCAGCCCCAACCCTGCCCCATCCTGATTTACTCCTTTTCTCTTATTCCCGTGGCTCTGAACTCTGCCTTCCCCAGCAACTTGACCTCAGCTCTTTCCCAAGCTCATCCCTTTGGCTCCTCTGTGCCAAACTTGGCCTCTCAGGCCACTTGGTTTGGGGTCCGGTCTTGTCCCTCCTTGAAGGGCAGAGTTGGATATTGGAAATCAAATTGCAGTGAGCTGCATAAATAAGAGGTAAGGAAGTGAACACAAGGGAATGATTACTGCTCTCTAGAGAAGTTTAGTGATGAAGGAAAGCAGATGGGAGGAGGCAGATATTGAATATTATGTAAGTAATGTAAAGTGATTGTTTTTACTCTCTATGTGAAGATCCAGACAGCATGTGTCTAAAAAAAGATTACCAAGGAATAGGGTAAGTTCAAATACAAATTATCCAACTAATTCAGGACAAGAGAGAGGAAAATTTCTTATAGAGAACTATTTTTCTTCACTTTCTTTTATTCATAGCTAAATGTTCACATTTTAATTCTCCTTATAAAACCCTTTTGATCATGATATAAATACTAATACAAGCCAAACACATTCTGAAGTAAAGGAATTTTGTGAGTGAAATAACATATTTAATTGATTCTCTCACACCTTTCAAATCTTCTCTCCTGATTTGTGAAATTTCTCTTGCTAGGATCAGCACAGGCAGACAGGCCCTCCTGCCCTTCAGGAAACTGCATTCTTTAAAAAAGTTTTATTGTAAAAGTATCAGAAGTAAGCAGGTTTTTTATTATGTTATGAGAAATTTCTGTAAATTTTTAGGGTCGTGTAAGTAGTGTTACAATTGCTGTTCCTTTGTCTTTATTTCATTCTAAAATAATTTTTTTCTGCCATTTGGGGGATGGGTTCATCCAATAAAATGAATTGTGTTTTCAAGTCAAAAAGGTTTTTAAAGTAAAAATTACTCATTGTTTTGTCCTTCTATGTGAGTATGTAACTACACATACATATGCAGGTATGTGTGTGCATTCCTTCTCTTTGTACACACACACACACACACACACACTCATTTGCTCTGTTAATTGTATTTTTCATTTACTGGAGCAGCTCATCATCTTTCCAGATCAATTTTATTCTTTTTGTGGCTGCACAGTGTTTCATCATGTGGCTCTAATTAATTTATTTAATTATTCCTTATTTATGGATATTTGTCTTCCTTTTTTTCTCTAACGTAATACTGTAGTAAATAGCCTTGTACATATGTTTCTAAGTACTCATGCTACTTTTTTTTCTGTAGTATAGATACCTAGAAGTGGAATTTCTGGGTAAGAGTGCATTAAATGCTAGTATTTAAAAATAGATGCTAATAAATTAATTCACACAAAACAGTCATGTCAGTTTACATTCTAACCAACAGTCTTGTTTTCTTACACCCTCTTCAGTGCTGGATGCTTTCACTTATTAAAGCTTTTCCTGATCTATTAAATCAATTTTGTTGTTTTAATTTGCATTCATCTAAATATATGGTTTGAGTGACATTTTCAATTAATAAAATAGTTGAATTTAAATAATTTCTGATTTAGAAATTATCTGGATGGATGACTAAACGTGTGTGTGAAAAGTAGACAATTCTATGGGGGAGGGCAGAGAGGAGTGGGTTACAGATAAGGGAAACACATTTCTCTCTTTTTTTTTTAACTTACTAGATCACCAGTTTGTTATAGAAGGATTTAATTCAGGAATAGTCAGATGGAAGAGATGCATAGGGCAAGGCCCTCAGGTGCCACTCTCCCCAGGTCTCCATGTATTCACCAACTAGGAAGCTCTGTCTTAAAGTGTAGGTAGTATACCAAATTTGGGTCCTAGGAACTGTCATTTTCTTGAGGAATTATAAAGCTGAAGTACTTTCAACATAGATAATGCAGCAAGATATTATTGTAATAGAAAGTTGTATATAAATCTAATATGGAAACTGACATGTACAGAGGTAGCCTATCTAAAAATCAGCTGTTTCTTTCACTTTTTAGTAAGATAATAGCCTTGCTAGTCTATTTGCTGATGCCCCACCTGTCATCAGGATGTAGGTTGCTCAAGAAGGTATAGGATGTGCCCAGCCAAGTGAGCATATGGTAACTGGTGGTTACGATCTGGTCTCCCTCTTCCCTCCTTCCAATCCCACCCTATCCATCCTTTCTTCCTTTTACCCTTGAAAACAGTTATGGACTATAACCTTCAAGCAGACAAAGCTGACCAGGCCTGAACTGAACCTTTCTGATTCTTTACCTCTTGGTCTTGCTTATCCAGCCTCTGATGGTGAAATGTCCCACTTGCCCAGCCCACAGAAAATTTTCAAGAAGCAAATCACAAGACGAATATAGTCCTGGAGGGAAAGAGGTGCCAGTGGGTACTTCACAATGAGAAAGGGATGTTTATAAAAAGGCAGTTTAGTGTAGAGTAGTGAATTCATTGGGAGATTGTTAGGATACTGGATGCTTTTGCTTGCAGAAACTGGAGAAGTGTGATTCATTTTAAGTGTGTTCAAAATCTTCAAATTTATTTTGATACTTACAGGTATAGAATTTCAGATGTCTGGAAAATGCATTTATGTGGACTATCTTCCTCTTTGATGATGCAGGAGAAAAGACATTTCAGAACATTAGATGGGCATGACAGAGCATCCTCTTAGGCTGCCTTGTTTCTCTTATTTCCCCCACATTTATTTTTCAACATCCATTTCATCAGTAGTTCCTTGCACTAATAATTAGTGGTGAAGATCACAATTCTTAAGACACTAAACCAGTGAAGAGTTGGGGATGTAATTATCCTTCTCTCTTTACCTAGCAACATATTTAGAACCAGCAAATTAACACTGTAATCCCCAGGCCTGTTTCTCTGGTTTACCTGTATGGAAAGTGTGATGTACTCTGCCCTCTGCTTACATACTAATTATTGAAGTTACTGTTCTGTATTTTGCATAATATCTGAAAGAAAGCATAGTAGCTGTGGACACACCTTTATAATCTCTAGTGGCTTGATTAATCATTGGTGGTAGATTTGAGATGTTCCCCAAAACTGCTGGAATGGTCTTGGGAAAAAACTTTCTTTTTTCAAGTTCTCATGGGGTTGGGGGAGGACTCACTAGAAAAAGATCATTTGCTGTCAGACAGTGTTGTAAAATAACTAAAGTGGAATACTTTTTTGTTGTTGATAACAATGATTAACCAAAATGGGTCACATTATTGCTATTTAAAATAGATGAAAGAAAATTTAGGACTTTAAAACACAAGATTAGTGGTTTTTAAATACTAACTTTTTACCTCTTAAAGCAATTATTTTTATTAAGCACTTGATCGCCTCATGCTTTTTAGGAACCCACTTAATCTTGACTTCTGAGATACTTCATACAAATGAACACTCTGATGCTTAGTTATGAAAATTCTAAAGCATTTGAAAAGAAGGGGTAGCACAATTGGAGTTTCACCATTGATTTTCTTGAGTCTTACTAAGTGACCCAGCAAATACAATTTGGTTAACAATCCAACTGGAGTGATGGTATGCCTGGATAGACTTTTGGATCAGATCCTGGTGGCATAAAGGGGTCTCAAATTGGCCTGGAATGTTCTTTGACATCATTTAAGGTTCAAAATCCTCTATAACTTTTACAATCATGACATTTTCCAAGGAGTATAAGCTAAATAGTTCCAACACCCATTTTAAAGCTCTAAAATAGAATATATAGAAATGATGGATTTGATTTTCTTAAAGATCACCACTAGAGGACACAAGAGATCCTGGAAAGAAAAAGGGGCTTTGTTTTACACATCTGAAAAAAAGAAAAATCTAGTTGACTGTAGGTTCTCCTACTCCAAGCTGAGACAGCGTTCAAGTAAAAGATTGGTTTCACCAAAATACACTGCATTCTTTAGCACTACCACTAAATGGGATCCTTTATGAATTTTTTCTTCATTCATTGGTTTCTTGAATCATATACACACATACACAAACACTCTCAGGCTCGAAGAAACACAGTATGTATAGCATTTAAAATGGCATCAGAGTTACTTTTTCAATGGTATGTCTTTAAGTGTAGCTAATGAAATGCAAGTCCTGTTTGGATGTGGAAAATATCATCAGACAAGAAAGAGGAGGCCATGGCAGTTTTCCGAGTGCACAGGGGGCCTGCTGCTGTTGGTACGGTCCTTAGGAGAAAATTTTCCATCTGTGAACCTGCGGTGGTGGTTTCTTTGCTGACAGGGAAATGGTGCACACCTCCAATGCTTGAGGGAAGCTGGCCTGTGGATTTTCCTGTAGGTTTTGTAATACAGAAGAGTGTTCAGGATACTGAGACTTTGAGGCAGTTTTACATCTGCCTGTCACCAAAAACCATACCAGCCAGCTGGCAAATTTGTGGGGTCTGGGCGTCACGATGCTTTTTAAAAGCCCAGCCAACTGACATAGTAGAAATGAGGGGTGAATTTGTTCTTCTTTCCCCCACCTTCCAGGAAGTCAGGTCTCTGTCATCCTTCACCTCGCATATTCTGGGTTTAGAGGACACCCATACCTCAAGTGAGATGTCCTTGAGAGGCTGTTGGTTTTCTTAATCTTTGTATTCCTCTCCACATTCATTTGGCATGTTTTTCAGAGTCTGATGGACATTTATGTGCCTGAATGATCAATCAGTCTTTGTGGAATGGACCTTTTGTTTCTTCCAAACAAATTAAAATAAAATATTGTGTAACTGACTGTAGTAACAAGCACACTGTTGCCTCCTCCAAGCCATGTGCTGAATGGAAGATACAAAGGAATGTGGAATGTTGCTTTTCTCTTGGAGAATGGTGTGGATCCCATCGTGCTTTATGCTGATAAGCTATAACCTTCCATAGTCATCACCACGGAGATGCTGTGGTGCACAGAGGGGCCAGCATGTGGAATTCACAGGAAGTCATGGCTCTCCTATCTGAGTGGTCGGCAGTACTCATTGCCTCAGGATGCTTGAATTTAAACATTTTACTGGATTAATTGTTTTCCATAGCTGGTGTGTTTTGCTTCTGCAGGGCTGAACTTTATCGTGCCATTTGAGACTCTGCAAGGCTGATGTCATACTTTATCATTAGCACTGGGGTTGATGCAAGATCATAAATTATCTGTTACCCCAAGGAATGCATTTAGAAGAACAAGTTTCTTTTATCCATTTTGGGGAAGGGCTAAGGGAGAGATTCTTCAGAGCTCTAAGATTTGGATCTTTTCTTCTTATTTTCTCAGAAGAATTAGTATTGAGGTATAATTATGGATAACTTTGTTAATGGGCTGCTGAGGGCTCATGATTAGGCTTATGGACCTGGGTCTCATTGAACCTTTATTCCTGGAGTACCTTTATATCCATGGAGTAATATTTTCTGTTCCTTATACAGATAAAAGCCTCTGGTACACAGCTGATTCTAGAGTTCCCTATGTGATAGCTGTTTTGGTCCACTTAAAATTATTAGGATATTGAATCCTTTCTGTATTATTTAAATAATTATCTCTTTTAATAAATATCAGTGTGGACTTTTTTTTTGGTAAAATGTTAAAAATGGATTTGTTGGTTATTCTCTCCTACAATAGCCTTTTTTAAAAAACTAATATTATCCAGGACTCTTTTGTAGAGAAAAGCCACTTCTTTTAGCAGCTGACAGGTTGTTAGTGAGTTGTTTTTGGAACACAGTGGGGGCATTGTAGGCTCTTCTAGCCTAGGTCCTAGGGCTCAGGTGGAGCCTGCTGGTGGGGGTTTCGAGGTGCTGTGGGACATGGTCGGGCATGTTAAGTCTCCCCGGAGCAAATGCCTGCCAGAGTCCCTTATTTCACAACATTGTACCCTCCCCACTATCCTTGCCCCTGACCCTTTTGTAGATGAGAAACCAAGGCTTAGTGCTGAAGTGACTAGGCAGGTCTCTCAGTCACTAGAGTCAGAGGCTAAGTAGAGGGGCTGTGGAGATGCCTGCGTGGGTCCCCACATGTACTCCCTGGGGCCACATGTCCTTCCTGTGGAAAACTGGCTCAGCAATGGCACCCCTCAGCACTTCCAGGGAGAAGAGGGCCATCCTAGGGACGTGGCCTTGACCTGTTAGGAACAGTTCATGTTTGTTCAAGTCTTTTAAGCCAAGGTGAGGCCAAGTAGAGAAGAAGATTCAGAGTATCCTGGATAGAGTTTGGTCAAGGAGAGAGTCTTTGTCACAAGGAAGCACACAACTCCCTCTTTGTTCCCAAAGGGCATGTTGCTTGATTGGGAACATGCCCCACATTGACATCGACACCAGAAGTGGATCATAGGTATCCAGTGATTGACCCCATCATTGGGTTCCTGGGAAAGGAGGCTGGGAAGATGAGACACTGCAGTATGTGGGACACTGGTGAGCCTTGAAGGTTGCTGGAGTTGGAAAACATGAGGGGTCAACTCTGCATAGGAACAGAGGTGGATGGAGGAAAGATGGTCCCCTTTTAGGGACAATGAGTAGATCAACTTGTGTTGGTGGTGGTGATAAGGATAGAAAGATGGAGGCCTTAAAAATGAGGCTAAATGCTCTGTGTTCATCCCAGAAACAATGAGGCTGACAAAAGTTTTTGAGTAAGGAAGTGAGATAAAGAAAGAGTTTTAAATAATTAGTAATAGTGGATGGAAGGAAAAGTTTATAGCTATAGTGGCCAATGGGCAACTCATGCAGATTCAAGCTTCTGCAGTAATGACCTCTTCCATTCCATGCACTGATTTTGAATGTTTTTTCAATTGCTCTCCTTTTTTAAAATTGAAGTATTGTTTATGTGAGCATTATTTATGACTGTTGCTTTGAAATCTTTATCAGTAAGATTGGTGATCTTTGTTTCATTTAGCCTCCTTTCTGTTGTCTTATCCTGTAGTTTTGTTTGGAACATATTCCTCTCTCTACGCATTTTTGTCAGGGTTTCTGTGCTTCTTTTGTATTAGGTGGACCTGCTATGCTTCTTGGTCTAGAAAGTAATGGCTTTATGAAAAAGTCGTCCTCTGGTGCCCAGATGTTCATGACTCTTTACTCTTCAGTGCCTGATTCTCCTTTGTGGTAGAGCCACAGTTGTTATTGGTAGACTGGCAGGGTTGCCTTTCTGTCTGTCTGCTGGCAATGGTCTATCTCAGTCTGCCGCAGATGGCAGTTCACTTCAGCCCTTTGTGAGCAACAGCTGTGCATCTGCTGGGATCGCTGTGGTTGGGGCTGCGCTTCAATCGCTCTTCTTGACCCTTCCTACCTAAGTAGCAGTAATGTTAATAGCAATAACATGTCACCTATTATCTTAACATTTACTGTCTTTATGACTGATGAGAGAATTATTGCACAGAGAGGTTAAGTGACTTGTCCAAGGTCATAGATGTTAAATGCAGACCCAGGCATCCAGCTTCACAGCCCAGGCTGTGACAACTACACTGTGTCATTTATTCTCCAATCTTTTCAAAACAATACCAGGAGCCTTCAGTGCGTTTACTTTGGAGCCTCGGTATACCTGGCCACAGATGGCCACCAGTAACTCTCAAACCGGTCACATATACAAAAAGCAGATAGGCAAGTGGTCAAGGACTACTTTTAAAAATTAGCACAGAGCTGAAATATCTTATGGAATGGCTAAGGCATGAGAATACAGCCATGTCCATCCTAAAAACACAGTTGGTGTTTGTTTCTGGCCCTATATTTTAGATTCACCATTAGAGAATTCCTCTGATGCCATGGCATGTGTAATAAGACTGGGTGGTGATGACACCATAGCTAGATCGACAGTATAACGAGCAAATATCCTGGTTGCCTGGATAAAGACCCCTTGCTGTCTCCTTCCAGAGAGTGCTGATGAGGTGTTAAATAAATGTTCAACCTGGGGAGTTATGTTTAATCCCCACTGGTTATCATCTTCTCTGTGTTTTTTCCTTGGTACCATCATCTGTCAGCTAGCTCCCTCATTAGCTCTGAGGTTTTATAGAGCAGAGACCTAGTTTTTCATATATGTATTTTGTATCCCAAGAGGCTTATTGGTGATGGAAAACCAACATCATTCCACAGATGAGCCTGTGTTACTAGAGGTAAAGCTTTCATCCTGGCGGCATGGTGGAGATTTTTATCCAGAGTGCATCAGCTTGTTCAGTTTAAAGCATTTAGACTTGGGGAGTAAAGCTGTGGCAGGATTGGGGGATCAGATCCAGCAGGGTGCGGGAAGAGTTGTGGCAGAGCTGGTCACCTGATCCACAGTGTTGACCTCTGGCCCTCGATCCAAAAGTCTCTCATCTCAACTGTTCTGTTTGTGCTCATGCTTCCTGATCTCAGTTTTCAAAAGCAATGTCAAAATAAAGGACTATTTTTGAAGGGAATGTTGACTTAGTGCAGGATATAAGTCAGCTGAACTGACTTCACGGTATGGCTCTGCAACCATCTCTTTCTGTCATCTCAGGAAAGCATTCCATCATCCCCATGAGCCTTGCTTCTCTGTTTAGATGTAAGTTCATTTCACAAACATGTTGCTGTATTTCTGCATTTCGTACAGAGTCTGGCACATAGTGGGTGCTCCACTAAAGGAACAAACACTGAACATAAACCTTTCTGTTCAACAGGGTAGAGGATCATGATGATCTCATGCCAATATTTATGCGCCATGACACAATTCTGAAGGAAACTTATGGCGAGTACTTCCTGGATGAACTAATAGAAGCCCAAGACGAAGAGAATCATGCTGTCATATGTGAGGTTGGTGATTAATCCACCTGGGGATATGCTTAGTGAGAGAAATGAGATACGTAAGTGAAGTTGCTCCTGCTTTTGCCTGGCACCCCTGGAGATGCCATCACCTTCCCTGCTTCCCTGGGCCCGTCCAGGTGGCATGCCAGGCACACTTTTGAGCTGTGGCATCATCCCCCTTTCCTGGTGTTAACTGGCATTAGGTTTCTAGGTCTTTGTGAGGTTCTTCCAGATACCCAGGCTACTGTGGATCTTTGCCCTGTC
Organism: Phataginus tricuspis; assembly: GCA_029783875.1. Taxonomy (NCBI): domain Eukaryota; kingdom Metazoa; phylum Chordata; class Mammalia; order Pholidota; family Manidae; genus Phataginus; species Phataginus tricuspis. Next base: position 3,293,271 of record JAQQAC010020895.1, on the reverse strand, counting down.
TCTGGAAGTAGGGGTTGGAGTTAGTGTGAAAGAGAAAGATCCTCAAGGGGTATCTTGGGGATTTCTGAAATCCTGAGGTCCCCAAGGCCAAAGGTCACAAAAAAGCATTGTGCTGGCAGGAGTTTGTTTGACTTAGAAAGCAACTTTTAAAAAGCTTTTTTTTAACAAAATTTCACACTTATAGAAAACTTATAAGTACCCAAATTTACTGTATGTTAACATTTTACTACATTTGCTTTATCATTCTCTTTGCTCTCTCTATATATTTATTTATATTTAGGTATTTATATTTTTTTCTGAACCTGTTAGAAGTTGCAAACATAACACACAATTACCATGAAATACTTCACTGCATAATTCCTAAAAACAAGGACGTTTTCTTATATAACTGCAGTATAGTGATTAGGTCAAGCAGTTACAATTCCTACAATCCTGTTATCTAATCTGCAGACCTTATTCAGATTTATGGACAGTTGTGATAATGTTCTTTATAGCAGAAGTAAATCCATATCATTCATTGCACTCAGGTGTCATTTATAGTCTCTTTCAATCTGGACCAGTCTGTCTTGGTCTTTCACTGACAGTCAGCACAAGTCAGCTTTCTTATGGAATCTCTCAATTTGGATTTGTCCAGTATTTTCTTCTGACTTCATTTAGGTTATATATAATTAAATTGTATTGTATTAGTGGCTAACATTTAAAAATTGGAAAGTGTATACAGCAATTGGTATTTCTAGCTTTTCTAGAAAAATCAAAATTTGCCAATTGGACCTTCTTTTCGGCAGGCCCCTGGTGAGTGGGATCTTTGGAGTGGCTGTCACTACAGACAGTGCAGGCACTCTTGAGCCCAGTACCATTCCCTCTGCACCCCAGGTTTAATGGCCCTCCTTGGGCCATCTTACCCACTTTATACCAGTCTGGCCCTTGTGAGCATGTCAGTTGTGACCACTTTCTCAGGATATGCCCTATAAGTGTCTTGATGTAGGAAGGCTTTTCTGAGATGGGAGGTAGGTATGGGAATAAAGAAACATGGAACCCATATCCCCTGGCTTGCCAATTGCAGACCTGGAGGTCCACACCAAAGGGAAAGGGTGAGAAGAGACAAAAAAAATAGCTGGCAAGTGAGCTGTCTTTAGTGTATCTCAGTCCAGAGCTATGAGCAGGCCATCTCTGCAACTCTTGAGACCATCTTTGTGCCAGTGTACTGAAAAGTGATCAAAGGCGGGAATTTAGCAGTTTCACTTGTAGGATGATTCTTTTAGGGATTCATCATTCTTTGCACACTCATTTTTCATTATTTCACAACACTGTAAGAGCTAATTAAAGAATATTACTTTTCTTGAAAAATTTGGAATCAAGGGTTCTCTTATTCTGATAACATGATCAGTTTGAGGCTTTGTTCTACATCTATGGTTCTCAAGTTTACTGTACATAGAATCACGGAGGCTTTTAGACTACCCTCATGCCAAAGAACTTGTAGCCAGAATATATAAAGAACTCATACAACAATAAAGAGATAATAACCCAAATAAAATGTGGGCAAAGGATTTATATAGACATTTCTCCAAAAAAGATATACAATGGCCAATAAGCATGTGAAATGATGTTTGACATCATTAGTTATTAGGGAAAGAAATTCAAATCAAAACCACAATAAAATACCACTTTATACCTGTGAGGATGGTTACAATAAAAGAGGACAATAATAACTGTTGACAAAGATGTTGAAAAATTGAATCCCTCATATAAGTGTTGGGAGAGGATGTGGAGAAATTGGAACTGTCATATGTTGCTGGTGGGATTATAAAATGGTGTAGCCATTTTGGAAAACAATCTGGCATTTCCTCAGAAAGTGAAACTTCGAATTATCGTTTGACCCAGCAGTTTCACTCCCAGAATTAAAAACATATGTACACAAATGTTGATAGCAGCATTATTTATAATAGTCAAAAAGTGGAAACAGCCCAAATATCCATTGGCTGATAAAAATAGTGGTGTATCCATACAATGGAATATTAGGAAATAAAATGGAATGAAGCTCTGATACATGTATGTGTTTAAACCTTGAAAACATTATGCTAAGTGAAAGCACCCAGACATAAAGACCACATACAGTATGATTCTACTTATATGAAAGCCCAGAATAGGCAAGTCCAGAGAGAAAAAAGTTTAGTGGGTGGGGAAAAAGGAGGCTGGGAGTGACCAGTAATAGGTGTGGGGGTTTCTTTTGGCACAAGATGAAAATATTCTGAAATTAGATACTGGTGATGCTGTGTACCTTTGTGAATATACTAAAGATCACAGAAACGATATACTTAAATTTTTTTCTTTTTATGGTAGGTGAATTATATCTTAATCTTAAACGTCCTGATGCTAGGATGTACTCAGACACATGTACTCAATATTTTGGGGTGGGACACAATCAGTATTTTTTAAAAGATCCCCATATGATTCCAAATTACCCTTGAACCTTGGTAACCAAAATCTAAAGCCTGCAGTGGCAATAAGTACATACCTATCAATAATCACCCTAAATGTAAAAGGACTGAATGTACCAATCAAAAGACATAGAGTCACTAAATGGATAAAAAAACAAGACCCATCTATATGCTGCCTACAAGAGACTCACTTCAAGCCCAAAGACATACACAGACTGAAAGTAAAGGGATGGAAAAAGATATTTCATGTAACTAATAGGGAGAAAAAAACAGGAGGTGCAGTACTTGTATCAGACAAAATAGACTACGAAACAAAGAAAGTCACAAGAGACAAAGAAGGACACTACATAAAGATAAAGGGATCAATCCAACAAGAGGATATAACTATTATAAATATCTATGCACCCAACACAGGATCACCTGCATATGTGAAACAAATGCTAACAGAATTAAAGGGGGAAATAAAATGCAATGCATTCATTTTATGAGACTTCATCACACCACTCACTCCAAAGGACAGAAAATAAGTAAAGAGACAGAGGCACTGAACAACACATTAGAACAGATGGACCTAATGGACATCTACAGAACACTCCATCCAAAAGCAGCAGGATACACATTCTTCTCAAGCTCACACAGAACATTTTCAAGATTAGATCATATACTAGGCCACAAAAAGAGCCTCAGTAAATTCAAAAAGATTGAAATTGTACCAATCAGCATCTTGGACCACAAAGGTATGAAACTAGAAATAAATTACACAAAGAAAACGAAAAAGCCCACAAACACATGGAGGCTTAATAACATGCTCCTAAATCAGTGGATAAATGATGAAATAAAAAAACAGAGATCAAGCAATATATGGAGAAAATGACAACAGTAATTCAACACTGCAAAATCTGTGGGATGCAGTGAAGGGCGTGCTAGGAGGGAAGTATATTGCAATATAGGCCTACCTCAGGAAAGAAGAACAATCCCATATGAACAGCCTAAACTCACAAATAACGAAACTAGAAAAAGAAGAACAAATGAGGCCCAAAGTCAGTAGAAAGGGGGACATAATAAAGATTAGAGCATAAATAATAAAATTGAGAAGAATAAAACAATAGAATCAATGAAAGCAGGAGCTCGTTCTTCGAGAAAATAAACAAAATAGATAAACCCCTAGCCAGACTTATCAAGAAAAAAGAGTCTACACGCATAAACAGAATCAGAATGAGAAAGGAAAAATCACTACGAACACCACATAAATACAAACAATTATGAGAGAATACTATGAAAAATTATATCCTAACAAACTGGTTAACCTAGAAGAAATGGACAACTTTCTAGAAAAATACAATCTACCAAGGCTGACCCAGGAAGAAACAGAAAATCTGAATAGACCAATTACCAGCAAGGAAATTGAACTGGTAATAAAAAAACTACCTAAGAACAAAGTCCCTGATCAGATGGTTTCACTGCTGAATTTTGTCAAACATTTAGTGTAGACCTAATATGCATCCTCCTTAAAGTTTTCCAAAAAGTAGAAGAGGAAGGAATACTCCCAAACTCATTCTATGAGGCCAGGATCACTCTAATACCAAAACCAGGCAAAGACACCACAAAAAAAGAAAATTACAGACCAATATCACTGATAAACGTAGATGCAAAAGTACTCAACAAAATATTAGCAAACCAAATTAAAAAATACATCAAGAAGATCATCCATCATGATCAAGTAGGATTTATTTCAGGGATGCAAGGATGGTACAACATTCAAAAATCCATCAACATCATCCACCACATCAACCAAAAGAAGGACAAAAACCACATGATCATCTCCATAGATGCCGACAAAGCATTTGACAAAATTCAACATTCATTCATGATAAAAACCCTCAACAAAATGGGTATAGAGAGCAAGTACCTCAACATAATAAAGGCCATATATGACAAACCCACAGCCAACATCATACTCAGCAGTGAGAAGCTGAAAGCTTTCCATCTAAGTTCAGGAACAAAACAGGGAAGCCCACTCTCCCCACTTTTATTCAACATAGTACTGGAGCTAGCCATGGCAATCAGACAACACAAAGAAATAGAAGGCATCCAGACTGGAGAGGAAGTTACCCTGTCCCTGTTTGCAGATGACATGATATTGTACATAAAAAACTCTAAAGAATCCACTCCAAAACTACTAGATCCTATATCTGAAATCAGCAAAGTTGCAGGATACAAAATTAACACACAGAAATTTGTTGCATTCCTATATACTAACAATGAACTAGCAGAAAGAGAAATCAGGAAAACAGTTCCATTTACAATTGCATCCAAAAGAATAAAATACCTAGGAATAAACCTAACCAAGGAAGTGAAAGACCTATACTCTGAAAACTACAAGACACTCATGAGAGAAATTAAAGGAGATACCAATAAATGGAAACATATCCCGTGCTCATGGATGGGAAAAATTAGTAGTGTCAAAATGGCCATCGTGCCTAAAGTAGTCTACAGATCCAATGCAATCCCTATCAAAATACCAACAGCATTCTTCAATGAACTGGAACAAATAGTTCTAAAATTCATATGGAACTACAAAAGACCCTGAATAGCCAAAGCAATCCTGAGAAGGAAGAATAAAGAGGGGGGATTACACTCCCTCACTTCAAGCTCTAGTACAAAGCCACAGTAATCAAGACAATTTGGTATTGGCACAAGAACAGACCCATTGACCAATGGAACAGACTAGAGAGCCCAGATACAAACCCAAGCATATATGGTCAACTAATATACGATAAAGGAGCCATGGATATACAGTGGGGAAATGACAGCCTCTTCAACAAATGGTGTTGGCAAAACTGAACAGCTACATGCAAGAGAATGAAACTGGATTATTGTCTAACCCCATGCACAAAAGTAAACCAAAAATGGATCAAAGATCTGAATGTAAATCCTAACACCATAAAATTCTTAGAAGAAAACATAGGCAAAAATCTCTTGAATATAAACATGAGCAACTTTTTCCTGAATGCATCTCCTTGGGCAAGGGAAACAAAATAAAAAATGAACAAGTGGGACTACATCAAGCTAGAAAGCTTCTGTACAGCAAAGGATACCATCAGCAGAACAAAAAGGCATCCTACAGGATATATTTGTAAATGACGCATCCAACAAAGGGTAAACATCCAAAATATGTAAAGAACTCACATGCCCCAACACCCAAAAAGCAAATAACCCTATTAAAAAATGGGCAGAGGAACTGAACAGACACTTCTTCAAAGAAGAAATTCAAATGGCCCACATGCACATGAAAAGATGCTCTACATCACTAATTATCAGGGAAATGCAAATTAAAACCACAATGAGATATCACCTCACACCAGTTAGGATGGCCAACATAGAAAAGAATAGGAACAACAAATGCTGGCAAGGATATGGAGAAAGAGGAACCCTCCTACACTGCTGGTGGGAATGTAAACTAGTTCAACCATTGTGGAAAGCAGTATGGAGGTTCCTCAAAAAACTCAAAATAGAAATGCCATTTGACCTGGGAATTCCACTCCTAGGAATTTACCCTACAAATGCAGGCCCAGTTTCAAGAAGACATATGCACCCCTATGTTTATCATAGCACTATTTATGATAGCCAGGAAAGAGAACCAACCTAAATGTCTTTCAGTAGATGAGCGCATAAAGAAGAGGTGGTACGTATACACAGTGGAATATTATTCAGGCATAAGAAAAAACAAATCCTTCCATTTGCAACAACATGGATGGAGCTAGAGGGTATTATGCTCAGTGAAATAAGCAAGGTGGAGAAAGACAAGTACCAAATGATTTCACTCATATGCGGAGTATAAAAACAAAGGAAAAACTGAAGGAACAAAACAGCAGCAGACTCACAGATGTGAAGACTGGACTAACAGTTGCCAAAGGGAAAGGGACTGCTGGGGAGTGGGGTGGGTGGGGCAGTGGGAAGGGAGGGAGAAAGGGAATAAGGGGCATTACGATCAGCACACATAATGTAGGGGGGCCATGGGGAAGGCAGTATAGCTCAGAAAAGACAAGTAGTGACTCTATACCATCTTACTACTCTGATGGACAGTGACTGTAATGGGGTATGTGGTGGGGACTTGATAATGGGGGAAATCTAGTAACCACACTGTTGCTCATGTAATTGTATATTAATGATGCCAAAATAAAGAAAAAAAGAAAAAAGAAGAGGTTGTACATATATACAATGGAATACTATTCAGTCATAAGAAAGAAACAAATCCTACCATTTGCAACAACATGGATGGAGCTAGAGGGTATTATGCTCAGTGAAATTAAGTCAGGCAAAGACAAATACCAAATGATTCCCCTCATATGTGGAGTTTAACAACGAAGCAAAACTGAAGGAACAAAATAGCAGCAGACTCATAGACTCCAAGAAGGGACTAGTGGTTACCAAAGAGGAGGGGTTGTGAGGGAGGCATAAGGGGATTGTGGGGTATCATGATTGGTGAATATGTTGTGTGGTGTCATGGGGAAGACAGTATAGCTCAGAGAAGACAAATCGGGACTCTGTGGCATCTTACTACACTGATGGACAGTGGCTGCAATAGGGGTATGGGGGTCTCGATTATACGGGTGAATGTAATGACCACATTGTTTTTCTTGTGAAACCTTCATAAAAGTGTATATCAATGATACCTTAATAAAAACAAAAAAAGATCCCCATATGATTCCAACGTGCAGTCTAGGTGGTGAAACATTTATCTACATGATGGAAACACACCTGGTGAAGAATGGGATGGGTTTAGAAAGATACAGGTATTGGTTTCTTAATGTGAGAGCTGACTTTTAAAATGAGATTCTGAATACCATTCCACAGTAATAGTTTTTTCTACAATTAAAGGGTTTTTATTTTTATTTTTTTTCTATTTGGGTTTTTGCATTGTCTTTTAAAGACTTGACCTTCACATATTCTCATTCAACCTATAGGCTAATGAAAAAATGAAGGGTCAGGAAATATTTGGGCTCAGCAGCACCATTTTGAGAAACTGTTTTCACATGATGAGACAAAAACTGAGAGATAATCTGATTCATACAGACCCTAGTGATGACTTTTAATAACCAAACTTTATGAATCCAGTTTAGTCAGGTCTCTGTTTTTTGGAGAAGGCTTTTATTTATTCTTTATGGTTTTGTTAAGATATAATTGATATATAACATAACATCGTGCAAGTTTGATGCATACAACATGGTAATTTGATACACTTTAAGTATTACAAATTGATTATTGCCATAACACTAGCCAATGCCTGCAGTTATGTCACACAATTACCAATTCTTTTTTGTGGTAGCATTTAAGATCTACTCTCTTAGAAACTTTCAAGTATATAATATTATAATATAATATTATTCATTATAATATTAGTAATATATTAATATTATATTATTAATTATAAACACATGATGTACATTAGATATCCATAACTTATTCATCTTATAACTGGAAATATGTGTCCTTTTGCCAACATCTCCCCATTTCTGTCACCGCCCCCACCCCCAGCCCGTGGCAACCACAATTCTACTCTGTTTCTCTGAGTTTGGCTTTTTTAGATTCCATATGGAAGTGATACCGTTATGGTATTTGTCTTTCTCTGTGACTTACTTCACTTAGCATAACGCCATCAAGGTTTATCCATGTTGTTGCAAATGACAGTATTTCCTTCTTTCTCATGGCTGAGTATTATGCCATTTGTGTTTCTGTGTGTGTACACACATGTGACATCTTTGTCCATTCATCTGTAGATGAACACTTAGGTTGTTTCCATGTCTTGGCTGTTACAAATAATGCTACAGTGAACATGGAAGTGTAGATACCTCTTCAAGGCTCTATTTTCATTTTCTTTGGAGTTATACCCAGAAGTGGAATTGCTAGGTCATATAGTAGTTCTATTTTTAATTTTTTGAGAAACCTTTTTTTCTTTTTCCATAGTGGCTGTATCAGTATATTCCCATCAACAGTGCACAAGAGTTCCCTTTTCTCCATATCTTTGCCAACACGTTAGCTCTCATCTTTTTTATGATAACCATTCTAACAGGCATATTTTATTGTGACATTTCAGGTGATATTGTGGTTTTGATTTGCATTTTCCTGATGATTAGTAATGTTGAATGTCTTTTCATGTACCTATTATCCATTTGTATGTCTTCTTTGATAAAATGTGCATTCAGACCCTCTGCCCGTTTTTAAATTGGATTGTTCGTTTTTCTTTTCTGAGTTGTATGAGTTTTTATGTATTTTGGGTATCAACCCCCATCCAATGTAAGGTTTGCAAATTTTCTCCCATTCTGTAGGTTGCCTCTTCACATTGTATATTGTTTCTTTTGCTGTGCAGAAGCTTTTTAATTTGGTGTCATTCCTCTTATTAATTTTTGCTTTTTTTGCTTGTGCTTTTGATGTCATAGCCAAAAAATAGTTTCTAAGAACAATGTCAAGGAGCTTTTTCCCTATGTTTTCTCCTAGGAGTTTTAGTTATATGTCTTATGTTTAACTCTTTAACCCATTTTGAGTTAATTTTTATGAGTGGTGTAAGATAGGGATCGAATTTCATTCTTTTGCATGTAGATATCCAATTTTTCCAGCATCATTTGTTGAAGAAACTATCCTTTCCCTATTGAGTATTCTTGCCTCCCTTGTCAAATATTAGTTGACCACATATGCATGGGTTTATTTCTGGGCTCTCGGTTCTGTTCCATTGGTCTATGTGTTTGTTTTCCCAACCTATACTGTTTTAATCACTGTAGCTTTGTAATATAGTTTGAAATCAGGAAGCGTGATGCCTTCGGCTTTGTTCTTCTTTTTCAGGATTGCTTTGGCTATTTGGGATCTTTGTTGTTCCATACAAATTTTAGGACTATTTATTCTATTTCTGTGAAAATTACCTTTGGAATTTTGATAGAGATTGTATTGTATACTTGGGTAGTTTGAACATTGTAACATTAGGTCTACCAATCCATGAACATGAGATATCTTTCCATTTGTTTGTGTTCTTCAATTTCTTTTATCAAAGTCTTTTTTTCTTAAAATGTAGTTTATATATTTATTTCATAGTAACAACTGATTGATTCATCAGTTACATACATTACTAAATGCTCACCATGATAAATGTAGTTATCATTTGTCACAATACAAATATATTACAATATTATGAGCTATGTTCCCTATGCTATACTTGCATTCCTGTGACTAAATAATTTTATAATCTGAAGTTTGTACCTCTTTATCCCCTTTGCCTAGTTCACCTGTTCCCTCCCTCCACTGTGGTAACCAACCATCCATTCTCTGTGTTTATGAGTCTATTTTCTGTTTTGCTTGTTTTGATTTTCAGGTTCCACAGAGAAGTGAAATCATATAGTAGTCATCGTTGATTGACTTATTTCACTTAGCATAAAATTTTTTCACTTACTTCATTAACCATATTGCTGGAAATGGCAAAACTTCTTTCTTTTTTATGGCTGAATAGTAGTCCGTAGTATATACGCACATCTTCTTCTTTATCCATTCATCTATTGATGGACATTTTGGTTTCTTCCATATCTTGACTATTGTAAATAATGCTGCACTAAACATAGGGGTGCATATATCTTTTTGAACTAATGATTTCATTTTCTTTGTGTAGATTCCCAGAAGTGGAATTGCTGGGGTTTATGGTATTTATATTTTTTGTTTTTGTTTTTAGAAACCTCCATACTGCCTTCAAGCTCTTTCTGTATCTCCATCTTCCCAGAACTTTCCCTCTTTTTTCAAATTCTCCTGTTTTCAGTTATTATTAGATTCCTTTTAGTTTATTTCTTGTGAATCTACTGTATATTTTTGCTTTGTGGTTACAGTGAGGCTTACATAAAACATCTATAATGGTCTGTTTTATGCTGATAACTTAATTTTAATCATATACAAAACCTTTACCTTTTATGTTTTTGATGTTATCATTTACCTATTTATATCATGTACTCATTAACAAATTATTATAGCTATAGTTATTTTTAGTATACTCTTATCTTTTAACCATGAAACTAGAGTTAAGTGGTAACATTCTACCATATTATAGTGTTATAGTATTCTGAATTTGACTGTATACTTACTTTTACTATTGCTTTTTATATTTTCTTATGTTTTATGTTATTAATTAGTATCATTTCAGCTTGAAGTACTCCTTTCAGCATTTCTTGTAAGTCAGATGTAATGGTGATGGACTTCCTCGGCTTTTGCTTGTCTGGGAAAGTCTTTATCTCCCCTCCCCTTTGAATGACAGCTTTATTGGGTAAAGTATTCCATAGTTGGCAACTTTTTCTTTTAGCACTTTGAATATATTGTCCCACTGTCTTCTGGCCTATGAAGGTCCTGTTGAGAAACCCACTGATACCTTATGCAGAGGATTCCCTTGTAACTCACATGTTTTTTTGTCTGTTGACAAAAGATTTTCTCTTTGCCTTTGATTTTTGACAGTTTTAGCATAATGTCCTTGGAGAGGATATCAAGTTGATTTTTTGGGGGGACCTATGAGCTCTGTGAACTTGGATATCCAAATCTTTCCCCAGATTTGGAATGTTCTCAGTCATTATTTCTTAAATTAGCATTCTGTCACCGTCTCCGTCTTTCTCTTTCTGGAACTCTAGTGATTCACAAATTGGTCCTTTTAATGATATCCCATAGACCACATAAGCTTTCTTCTCTCTTCTGCATTATTTTTTCTTAGTTTTCTTCTGACTGTAATTTCAAAAATCTTTCTTCAGTCTCCCTGATTCTTTCTCCTGCTTAATCAAGTCTGATGTTGATATTCTCTAATGCATTTCGTTTCATTCATTGTATTCTTCAGCTCAAGAATTTGTTTCATTCTTTTATATGATTCCCGCTCTGTTAAAATTCTCATTTTGTTTATATATTGTTTTCCTGATTTCAGTGAATTGTCTTTCTGTGTTTCCTTGTAGTTTTTGAGTTTCCTTAAAACAGCTGTTTTGAATTCTTTATTCTGGTATGTCAGAGATCTCCATGTCTTGGTTTGGTTACTGGAAGATTGTGATTCTTTGGTGGTGTCATGTTTCCTTGATTAGCTTTTTTATGTTTCTTGGGGTTTTGTGTTGCCATCTTCACATTTGAAGCAGCAATCATTCCTCCAGTCTTCACTGTCTAGAGAGGAAAAATACCTCCATTGACCCTGTTAGAGATTGTGAGGCTTTTTCAGACTTTCATAGATATATCTGCTCCATGCTTCTTGCTCCCTCTTGTGGCAGAATTCTTAAGCTTATATGCATTCCCTGCATCTTGCAAAGCACAAAGTGGAGTACTGCTGACAGCCTCTTATTTTCCCAGAGGTGGCACTACAGCTCAAGTTTGTGGTCTTTCTCTGGCCCACAGATTTGATTGATTTTCTGGGTGTGTCCATTAGCCATCTGCCAAAGCCTGCTCATACTGCTGTCAGGAGCATGCAGAGAAGCTGCTCACAGGGTGGGTGGTATATGGATGAGGCATGCAGAGAGTTGGGGTGCCTGTGAGCTATTTGGGGGGATTTTCTGGTGAGGAATTCTCAGCAGCACATGGATAGGCTTCTTGATGCAATCTGCAGAGCAGTTAGTAGCTGTGCCCCTTTAATGTCTTCCAAGATTCCTATTTGCTGCTCTCCCAGACTCTTTCTGCCCCCTGTCCATGGAGCTCCCAATTTAGTACTCTCGTTGGGTTGAAGGGGAAATGAGCCCCTTTGAAATCATTCCACATGGCTTGGGAAGCTGGGTGCTCATTTCCCTATGGAATAAATCATGGGTCAAGGATGCTCACTCTTGGCCCTAGAATGTGCCTCCTTGGGGAATGGAGTCAAACTGTTCCTCTTACCTACTCTAGTATGTCCAAGCTCATATTTTTTGCTCCAGTGGAGTCCTGGATCTTTTCTAGAAACCTATATATTCACATCTCTCCTCTGTGATGTTTAAGTCAGTATTCTCTAAGGCCTCCCAGACTGTGGTCAGGAGGTGCTAGAGTTGGTTCCCTAGAGCCTCTGTGGGATCCACAGCCTTGACTGAGGTCTATTTCCCAATGCATAGGTAGGCAAGGCTCCTCCTAGATGCCTTGGTGAATGGTACTGGATCCTACAACTTCCTCAAAGGCACTTTTGTTCATGGATGGATACTGAATATTTGCTGTTGAGTCGGACAAAAATGACATCCATCTTTGTGCTGCCATGATGCTGACATCACTCTGGAAAAGGCTTTTAATTCTTTGGTTTCAAGGCTTACTAGTTTTAACCCCAATCATTTGAGTTAGTGATTGTAAAGAGTAGTTTGACTTCTTTCTCCATGGTATTTCCTTCTCAAGTCATATGTTACACATTTTGAGTGTGTGTAAATGTGATAGGAAAGTTTCAGGCTGAAAATTATAGTCCCAACCCTGCAAGGATCTTTTGGTGCCTCTAAAGAGGCAAACGGAATCCAGCCCAGAGTCCATGCCGCCTCAAATATCAGATGTTTGGTGTCCTGTGGAGATGAGGTCATGGGTCTTGATCTTAAAATGGAAGGGCAGAAGCAGGACCCATCAACAGAGAGGAAGCCGGTCTAGGATCTGGGGGTGGATCTACAGTCTCTACCAAACTCTACCCCCTAATCTCTCCCCCATGGTAACCACCAGTCTCTTCTCTGTGTCTGAGTCCATTTCTATTTTGTTCATTTGTTTTGTTATGTTTCTAGATTCCACATATAAGTGAAATCATTTAGTATTTATCTGTGCTCTTGGGGCTATTTATGTCCATGGTCTCTGTATAGTAGAAATACCATGTAACAGAGCAAGCTATTGCTAGCACACCACTGCCTAAAATGCCAGCCTGAAGTACAGGTGGTTGGAAGCAGGGTTCAGGGAGGCAGGTGGGAGGGTAGTGACAGCACTGACCTTGAGCTCAAAAAGGCTACTGGCCATTCCTTCCCAACTCCCTGTTCAGTGACATCACTTAAAGTTGGTCACAGTGGGAATGTTTACACTACATAAATTGGTAAATGCTACAAATCAAAGCTTTTCCCCTTCAAATGCCATTTAGGCATTTACTAGTATACAGTGATTTTAGGTGAATGTGATTTGCCAGAGATAATGGAACAATGTACATCAAGTCTTTCTCTTCCTAAATAGGCCCTTGGTAGTTACAGGCCATGCATGCAGAATACCTGAGAGCTGTGCCTTCACCATGTGTGAAAACCTTGACTAGTTAAAGGGTTTTAACTTTGAGGACTTTCTTTGGCTTGATCGCTACTTTGGAGAGGCTTAGAGTCATCATTTTATTGCAGGTTGCTTTCCATAACTTTATCCTGGCTGATCTTGACATCTGGTGTTTACTCCAAACTGAGGTTTCAGGGAAGGGCAGTTGGAGGCCAGGGGTGGCTCCTAGAGACAGATGGGCAGAGCGTCTGCTTTGGCATCATTCATGGCATGGGCAGCAGTGGTCCGAACAGGCACTGCTGACCTGCAGGTGGGCAGATGCTGCCAGCTCAGCCATGCCCTTGGCACAGGCAGAGGGGAGCAGAGCTGGCAGTGGGCACAGTGAGGGTATTGCCCAAAAGGGACAGGGGACCCTAGGGCTTTTTGGATAGAAGCATGAATGATACACACACACATGTCTGTAAATGGACCTGCTTGTGAAGACAAGGCCACCACACATATGGCTTTCTAGCCATCTGAGCCGAATGTACCATCATGTATGTCCTTACAGGAAAAGCAAGAACAACAAAACTTTCTGTTTCACTTTCTAAGATAAGGTATTTGAAGACACTTTTGAGGTGGCAGGTGCCTCTGTCACCTGGAGGACAGGTAGCACCCAGCAGCCAGGGCCTTCTCATTGCACAAGTACAAAGTGTCTGCTAAATCACAGGTTCATATTTCAGAACAATGTTTCTCAAATCAGAAGAGTTATTTAAAAGAAACCAAAGGAAAAGCAGACACTTCCTTGATGAGTCCTCGCTCTGTTGTTGTCCGTAATTGTGAACTTTTGCCACAGCCCGGGATGAGTGATGGGAATATAACAGGTTGTAAAATTGGAGAACGTTGAATCTTTGTTCCTAATGGCAAAACATGTTTTTTCTCATTTTCATCAGAATGTGTGATCCATGCCATTTGAAATCAAATTCCAAACACAATGAGCCATTAGTGTAATAGCTCATTACTAACAGCGGTCTTATAAATAATACATTCTTATCATGCACATGCAGCTCTCTGGGAAGCCAACAAAAGGTATTTCAGGCCATCGAAGTTACATTGCGCCAGCATGACTGTAGATTATAAGGATATCTCCATGTGAACCAAGATGGATGCCAGTTTTCCCTGCCGAGAATGGGGCTGGCCGTCTCTTTCTGCACATATGGTAGATGGATTGGTTAATCAGCGTCTGCCGGGTCCTGGGCCTAAAATTACAGAGAAGCCAGACAACTGCGGCTGTGCAGCCTTTGTTCACAAGTGCAAACAAGACAAACAATCACTTGTTATTTGGAAAAAAAATTAAAATGTTTATTTTGGACTTTTATTAAAGTATCAGTGGCTTAATAAACAGCTGTGTAAATCCAGCCTTTTACAGCTAGTATCATTTTGGGAGGGGCCTGTAAAGAAAAGAGTATGTATGGAAAAAATTAATTTTATAAAGTTCCTCTTGTATTTCAGCATTAGGGAGAAAATAAAGGGAGTCTCACATTTATTTTTCAAACACACATTTAAAAACAAATGGTTTTAAGCTATAAGACATATTTGGGAACAAGTAGTTTAACACCTAATTTTTCTCTGTGTCATTTAAAAGACTGAGCATTATTACAGCTTAATTCTCTGCTTTGGTAGGTTAAGGTACAAACCATTTTCTCCGACATGGGATGATACTGCATCCTTGGGACCAGGGAATGCCCATGATTGCTGAGTTTCTCTACTGCTTTCATGGAATGGTTTTCTTAAGAAATGAAGTCTGAGCACTTGTGGGATAGGACCCAGTGAATGCTGATTGCTAATAAGAGCTGTGAGAGTCGATCAATCAACCAGAATTTGCTTAACACCCACATAAAAATCAACAGGAATTATTTATGTGAAACTTATTTCCTTTTCTTTTATCCAGTTTTATTGACATATAATTGACACATAACATTGTATAACTTTAAGGTATACAACATAATGATTTGATAGAGGTATATATTGCAAAATACTTAATACAGTAAGATTGATTAACTGTAGAACTCTGCATTGTCCTCACTTTAAAATTTTTAAATGCTTTGCTTGCAGAGAAGAATGGAATACAGAATTATTGAAGGGACAAAATAAACAATTTCAGTCACAGTCATCTCTCAATGTGAAATATGATAGAATTAAATTTTGTTGCTAAGTTATAATATTTCAGTACCAATAATAGGTGAAGATCAGTTATTTCCTCATTAAAAGATAACTTGTTAACCACACTCCCAAACTTCTCATGCTAAATATGTAGGGTTTTGCCCACACTAAGCAATTCTTGAGCTAGTGTCCTACAGTTCAGTTCTGACACTGCCTGGACTTAGGGCAGACCCTACAGGTTAGGGACTCAGGCCCACAAGACTGCCCCCACTTGACACCAGTTGCACGTCCCCAGTTATCACCTGTACTACTAACAATTAACTATAAATGAGAAGTTCCCACAACCCTTTCCTTGTGTTCAATAAATTTACTAGAACAGCTCACAGAAGTCAGGAAAACACTTTACTTACTATTACTGGTTTATTATGAAGTATACAACTCAGCCAAGAGATGTAAGAGCAGGGTGCTGGGGGGGGCATGGAGCTCCGGGCATGCTGCTTCCCAACGCGTTGATGTGTTCACCAACCTGGAAATGTCTGAATCTTGTTTTTTATGGTAGTTTGTATGGTAGTTCTGTTAATGGTTGATTATGTCATTGGCCATTGTGATTGAACTCAATCTCTAGCCCTTCCTCCCGCCCTAGAGGTCCGGGGATGGGGCTGACAGTTTCAACCCCCTAATCACATGGTTGGTTCCTCTGACAACTAGCCCCTATTCTCCAAGAGTCACCACACTAGCATAAACTCAGGTATCATTGAAAGGAGTGTATTCTGAAAAACAAAATATGTTCCTCTGAAGAAATTACAAGTATTTTAGGAGCTTTGATGGTCATTCATTGGACATTTTTTTGATCATGTTATATGTGCAATGTATTGTGCCTGACGCTAGCACTACAGAAGGAAGACACTGCTTCCTCAAATCTCTCAAAATGCCTGCCAAGCTACCCCTGCCCCCATGCTGTGGGCTCATGGCAATTTCATGACGAGAATTCATTTGAGGTCTGTTGGAGTAATGAGATGTTTTGGCTGTTTTCAGGTGGAAGGTGTAGCTGTCGGGTTCATGAGTGTGTGCTCCCGAGTGAACATGCATCTCCTGCATGAGTGCTTTGACTTGGGGCCCTTCCATGGACTCTGCATCCCACATCCTGATGACGTTCTAGAACCACCACAGGAGCTAAGCGTTCAAGGAAGTCAAGGTACAGTGGCTATCAAAGGAACATATCAGGAATTAAATTAATGCCTTATACACATCTCTGCTTCTTGCTAAGTGATAGAACTAGATGGCTCATTTTATATCTTTCTCCAAGTCTCTTTGAGGTATATGGTTAACCAGATCCTGTGCACAGCTCTATGAGCACAGGTCATCAAAAGCACACAGGTAGAGTTTGACAGGGGCCTTTTGCTTAAGTTTCCTAATTTCATAATGTCTCCCTTCAGAGTGAAATAGCCAGTAGTATTTTGGGATTTTACTCACACATACACTATAAAGTAGGTGAATTTTTCAAGTCAATAACTCAAGAAATTCTATATGCCTTTGGTTTTAACCCCAGCAATTAGTATTTATGTGTTTATGTCTTTGGCTAATTATTATGTAGTGTTAAGTGTATTGCAAGTAGTCCTTTTTAACTTCCTTATTTCTAGCCATATGAAATAATAAAATTGATTTTAAAATATTGCCTGTATTAGGATTTTTACCAAGTGGAATTAGGTAATCTCAACTGTGGTATTTTGATGAGGTCTTACTGCATCCACTTTGCATTTAAGTGTTTCAATTCTTAAATCAGACATATGCAGGCAGTGTGTGTTTATTCACATCTCTAAACCTGGGTTTCTTCATTTGTAAAATAAGAAAAATATTAATACCTCCCACATACATAGGGTAGTCGTGAAATTTCACTGAGATTACTCATGTCAAGGGCTTTATTTACTGTCTTGAGCAAACTTAGTACTCAGTAAATGTTGATCACCACTGTTAGTGATTGTTATTTCCTTGTGATTGGTTTTTTACCTTCTTGAGTCTTCCCAGGTTTGAGACTTACTCTGCTTTTTCATGTCTGAAAGGTTATATATATCAAGACTGTTCAGAAATGGGAAGAGGAATTCAGTGGGTGGCGGAAAGGACTTGTTGATATAAACAATGGCAGGTATTGATTTGGCAGATCTCATCCCCTGGATGGGAAATCAAGTACCTGGAAGTACAGAGTTCATTTGCATGCTTATACTCATTACAGAGAACTTGCAGAGCTACAGAGGGAGAGGTGTTTCCCTCTTGTGCTGATGACAGCACTCTTCCCAAAAGAGAGATCTGAGGTCATTATTTTGTAGTAGTAAAGGCTGGCTCACCCATGCTTCTCAGCAAACAGATATTGGAGTGTTCTGGAGGAACTTTGAAGTATGAGACAATTTAGAACCATAAGTTATCATTGTCATTTTTAAATGCATAAATTCTTCTTGAAAGTGGCATTAAATAGATTTTATGGCTTACTTTTCTCAAGTATAAGTGGACATAAAAAAGTTTCTAATGCATAAAGTTGTTGGGAAGATTAAATATTAGAGTCTATATGGTAAGCTTAGCTCAGTGCCAAGCACAGATAAGTCCTGAAAGAAAAATTTTTTTTCCTTTGCTATGACTATTGTTGCTATTAAAAACAAGTTGAAAAGATACAGTCCTTTCCAATGTGTTTCTGAGTGGCTCTGAGGCCACTGATGTTCCATATATAAAATGAATGGAAAACTCCTATCATAGAATTTTTTTTTCCTCTCCTAGTTAAATTTTTTATTTTGTAAGTTTCAAGTGCTGTCCCTTTTATTTTTTATTTTGGTATCGTTAATGTACAATCACTTGAACAACATTATGGTTACTAGACCCCCTATTATTAAGTCCCCCCATATACCCCATTACAGTCACTGTCCATCAGCATAGTAAGAAGTTATAGAATCATTACTTGTCTTCTCTGTAAATACTGCCTTTCCCGTGTCACCCCCACCCGCTACATTATGTGTGCTAATTGTAATGCCCCTTTTCCCCCCTTATCCTTTCCCACCCATCCTCCCCAGTCCCTTCCCCTTTGGTAACTGTTAGTCCATTCTTGGGTTCTGTGAGTCTGCTCTGTTTTGCTCCTTCAGTTTTTTTCTTTGTTCTTATACTCCACAGATGAGTGAAATCATTTGATACTTGTCTTTCTCCACCTGGCTTATTTCACTGAGCATAATACTCTCTAGCTCCATCCATGTTGTTGCAAATGGTAGGATTTGTTTTCTTCTTATGGCTGAATAATATTCCATTGTGTATACATACTACATCTTCTTTATCCATTCATCTACTGATGGACACTTAGGTTGCTTCCATTTCTTGGCTATTGTAAATGGTGCTGCGATAAACATAGGAGTGCATATGTCTTTTTCAAACTGGGCTGCTGCATTCTTAGGGTAAATCCCTAGGAGTGGAATTCCTGGTCAAATGGTATTTCTATTTTGAGTTTTTTGAGGAACCTCCATACTGCTTTCCACAATGGTTGAACTAATTTGCATTCCCACCAGCAGTGTAGGAGGGTTCCCCTTTCTCCACATACTCGCCAACATTTGTTGTTGTTTGTCTTTTGGATGGCAGCCATCCTAACTGGTGTGAGGTGATATCTCATTGTGGTTTTAATATCATAGAATTTTATGGGGAGAACAAACTTTGAGATTTGGGCTGAACTCTGGACTAAAAAAACACACATGATCGAGTATATCACTGTTTAACAAAATCCCACAGAGATATGGCAGCTGAAAGAAGTCCTACTTCTCTTTGCTACCTTTAGTATTTTCACTTAAAATTAGTTGACCTAGGACAGAATAGTAAGTAGAAAGAATAAGAAGTCTCTTGTTATCTTCTGTGCCTTGTTTATTTTTGAAAATCCAGCTTTACGTTCACTGACACAGATGATTATGAAATTCTCACCAGGGATCACTGTTACAGACTTCCAAATAATTCAGGGGTGGATTCACAAATCATCAACATCTCATTATATCGAAAAAGAGAGTCATCAACACATTTTGCTGCCACCCTCCTATCAATAATAACAAAGAATGAATCTCCAGAGAAAATTCTAAATATGCTATGTTCTACTGTTCATTTTTTTTCTTATGTAAGTCTCAAATTAAAGGAAATATACTTTTTCTAAAATATGAAGTAAAATTTTTGTTTTAAGTAAGGATACATTATTGGGCCTTACACTATGTATTTTGTTTAGTATGTTTTACTGTCAAAGGATTTTTGTATATATCATCTCATTTTATCCTCATAACTTGATATAGGTGAGCTAGGACAGGTGACACTACCTCCTTTTTATACCTGGTCAGTCTCATGCAAGGTTTAAAACTCATCTGGGGTTGACCCAGAACCTAGACCCAGCCTTCTATGCTTGGCAAGGTGCTCTTTCTTCCTCCTTTCCTTCCTTCCAATTAAATTTAAGTAAATTAATTTTTTAAATTGAGGTTCACACAATAAAATGCATAAATCTTGATAAAGCTTTGTAGATCTTCATGAAGCTTGATGAATTTTAACACGTGTATGCACTCATGTAACTATCATCCAGAGTGAGATACCAAACATTCTCAGTAATTCTTTTCTCTCTTTACCTATTTAACCCATATGCCACCCCTGCCCGATGGCAACCAACGGTCTGTTCTTTGTGTCTCTGAGTCTGTTTCTGTCTTGTTTGTTTGTTCATTTGTTTTGTTTTGTAGATTCCACATGTAAGTGAAATCATACGGTATTTATCTTTCTTTGTCTTATTTCAGTTAGCATAATACCCTCTAGGTTCATTCATATTGCCACAAATGTCAAGGTTTTGTTCTCTTTTATGACTGAGTAATACTCCATTGTGTATATGTACCATAGTTTTATTTTATTAAGGTATCATTTATATACACTCTTGTGAAGGTTTCACATGAAAAACATTGTGGCTACTACATTCACCCATATTATCAAGTCCCCCCCCGCCCCATTGAAGTCACTGTCCGTCAATGTAGTAAGATGCCACAGAGTCACTACTTGTTTTCTCTGTGCTACACTGTCTGTAGAAGACCTTCTTTCTTTTTCTTTTAATGAGAATCATAATTTCTTAATAAGGTATTATTGATTTACACTCTTATGAAGGTTTCATGAAAAAATAATGTGGATATTACATTCCACCCATATTATTGTGTCCCCCTCATACCCCATTGCAGTAACTGCCCATCAGTGTATAAGATGCCACAGAGTCACTATTTGCCTTCTTTGTGCTAAACTGTCTTCCCCATGATCCCCCTCTACACTTTGTGTGCTAATCATAATACCCCTCAATCCCCTTCTCCCTCCATCCCCACCTGCCCTCCCCCATCCCTCCCCTTTGGTAACGCTAGTCCCTTTTTGGAGTCTGTGAATCTGTTGTTTTGTTCCTTCAGTTTTGCTTCGTTGTTATACTCCACAAATGAGGGAAATCATTTGGTACTTGCCTTTCTCTGCCTGGCTTATTTCACTGAACATAATATCCTCCAGCTCCGTCCATGTTGTTGCAAATGGTAGTATTTGTTTTCTTCTTATGGCTAAATAGTATTCCATTGTGTATATGTACCACCTCTTCTTTATCCATTCATCTACTGATGGACACTTAGGTTGCATCCATATCTTGGCTATTGTGAAAAGTGCTGCAATAAACATAGGGGTGCATATATCTTTTTGAATTTGAGAAGTTGTATTCTTTGGGCAAATTCCAAGGAGTGGGATTCCCGGGTCAAATGGCATTTCTATTTTTAGTTTTTTGAGGAACCTCCATATTGCTTTCCACAGTAGTAAAACTAGCTTACATTCCCACCAGCAGTGTAGGAGGGTTCCCCTTTCTTGGCATCTTCACCAGCATTTGTTGTTGTTAGTCTTCTTGATACTGGCCATCCTAACTGGTTTGAGGTGATATCTCATAGTGCTTTTATTTGCATTTCCCTGATAATTAGTGATGTGGAGCATCTTTTTATGTGCCTATTGGTCATCTGAATTTCTTCTTTGGAGAATTGTCTGTTCATATCCTCTGCCCATTTTTTAATTGGGTTATTTGCTCTTTTGGTGTTGAGGCATGTGAGTTCTTTATATATTTTGGATGTTAACCCCTTGTCAGATATGTCATTTAAAAATATATTCTCCTGTACTGTAGGATGCCTTTTGGTTATGCTGATTGTGTCCTTTGCTATACAGAAGCTTTTAGCTTGATGTAGTCCCATTTGTTCATTTTTGCTTTTGTTTCCCTTGCTCGAGGAGATGCGTTCAGGAAAAAGTTGCTCATGTTTATATTCAGGAGATTTTTGCCTATGTTGTCTTCTAAGAGTTTCATGATTTCATGACTTACGTTCAAGTCTTTCATCCATTTTGAATTTACTTTTGTGGTTGGGCATAGACAATAATCCAGTTTCATTCTCTTGCATGTAGCTGTCCAGTTTTGCTAACACCATTTGTTGAAGAGGCTGTCATTTTCCCCATTGTATGTCCACGGCTTCTTTATTGTATATTAATTGACCATATATGCTTGGGTTTACATCTGGGCTCTCTAGTCTGTTCCATTGGTCTATGGGTCTGGTCTTTCTTGTGCCAGTACCAAATTGTTTAGATTACTGTGGCTTTGTAGTAGAGCTTGAAGTCGGGGAGCATAATCCTCCCAGCTTTATTCTTCCTTCTCAGGATTGCTTTGGCTACTCAGGGTCTTTTGTGGTTCCATATGAATTTTAGAACTGTTTGCTCTAGTTCGTTGAAGAATGCTGTTAGTATTTTGATAGGGATTGCATTGAATCTGTAGATGGCTTTAGGCATGATGGCCATTTTGACAATATTAATTCTTCCTGTCCATGAACACGGGATGTGTTTCCATTTATTGGTATCCTCTTTAATTTCTCTCACAAGTATCTTGTAGTTGTCAGGGTGTAGATCTTTCACTTCCTTGGTTAGGTTTATTCCTAGGTATTTTATTCTTTTTGATGCAATTATGAATGGAATTGTTTTCCTTATTTTTCTTTCTGCTAGTTCATCAATAGTGTATAGGAATGCAACAGATTTCTGTGTATTGATTTTGTATCCTGCAACTTTGCTGATTTCAGATATTAGATCTAGTAGTTTTGGAGTGGATTCTTTAGGGTTTTTTATGTACAATATTATATTATCTGCAAACACAGACAGGGTAACTTCTTCTTACCGATCTGGATGCGTTTTATTTCTTTGTGTTGTCTTATTGCCGTGGCTAGGACCTCCAGAACTTTGTTGAATAGAAGTGGAGAGAGTGGGCATCCTGTCTTGTCCCCAATCTTAGGTGGAAAGCTTTCAGCTTCTCGCTGTTAAGTATGATGTTGGCTGTGGGTTTGTCATATATGGCCTTTATTATGTTGAGGTACTTGCCCTCTATACCCATTTTGTTGAGAGTTTTTATCATGAATGGAGGTTGAATTTTGCTGAATGCTTTTTCAGCATCTATGGAGATGATCATGTGGTGTTTGTCCTTCTTTTTGTTATGGTGAATGATGTTGATGGATTGTCAAATGTTATACCATCCTTGCATCCCTGGAATAAGTCCTACTTTATTATGATGGATGATCTTTTTGATTTATATTTGAATTTGGTTTGCTAGTATTTTGTTGAGTATTTTGCATCTATGTTCAACAGGGATATTAGTTTGTAATTTTCTTTTGTTGTGGTGTCTTTGTCTCTTTTTGGTATTAGGGTGATGCTGGTCTCATAGATTGGGTTTGGCAGTATTCCCTCCTCTTCTACTTTTTGAAAAACTTTAAGGAGAATGGGTATTTGGTCTTCACTAAATATTTGATAAAATACAGCGGTGTAGCCATCTGGTCCATGAGTTTTGTTCTTAGGTAGTTTTTTTCTAAATAATTTATTTTGGTATCATTAATCTACAACTACATGTGCAATATTATGGTTATTAAACTACCCCCTTCATCAGGTCCCCCTCAACAACCCCATTACAGACACTGTCCATCAGCTTAGTGAGATGCTATGGAAACATTCCTTGTCTTCTCTGAGTTGTACAGCCCTCCCCGCACACCACCAACATTATGTCTGCTAATCGTAATGCCCCTTTTTGCCCCTTGTCCCTCCCTTCCCACCTATCCTCCTAAGTTCCTTTCCCTTTGGTAACTATTACTCCGTTCTTGAGTTCTGTAAGGTTGCTGCTGTTTTGTTTCTTCAGTTTTCTTTTTCTTTGTTCTTATACTCCACCTATGAGTGACATCATTTGATACTTGTCTTTTTCCGCTTGGCTTATTTCACTAAGCATAATACCCTCTAGCTCCATCCATGTTGTTGCAAATGGTAGGATTTGTTTTCTTCTTATGGCTGAATAATATTCCATTGTGTATATGTACCACATCTTCTTTATCCATTCATCTACTGATGGACACTTAGGTTGCTTCCATTTCTTGGCTATTGTAAATAGTGCTGTGATAAACTTAGGGGTGCATATGTCTTTTTCAAATAGGGCTGCTGCATTCTTAGGGTAAATTCCCAGGAGTGGGATTCCTGTGTCAAATGGTATTTCTATTTTGAGTTTTTTGAGGAACCTCCATACTGCTTTCCACAATGGTTGAACTAATTTGCATTCCCACCAGAGTGTAGGAGGGTTCCCCTTTCAAAACATCTTCACAAACATTTGTTGTTTTTTGTCTTTGGATGTTGGCCATCCTTACTGGTGTGAAGTGATATCTCATTGTGGTTTTAATTTGCATTTCTCTGATGATTAGCGATGTGGAGCATCTTTTCATGTGCCTGTTGGCCATCTGAATTTCTTCTTTAGAGAAGTGTCTATTCATGTCCTCTGCCCATGTCTTAATTGGATTATTTGCTTTTTGTTTGTTAAGGTGCGTGAGTTCTTTATATATTTTGGATGTCAACCCCTTATTAGATACGTCATTTATGAATATATTCTCCCAAACTGTAGGATGTCTTTTTGTTCTACTGATGGTGTCCCTTGCTGTATAGAAGAAGCTTTACAGCTTGATATAGTCCCAGTTGTTCATTTTTGGTTTTGTTTCCCTTGCCCGGGGAGATATGTTCATGAAGAAGTCATTCATGTTTATGTCCAAGAGATTTTTGCCTATGTTTTTTTCTAAGAGTTTTATGGTTTCATGACTTACATTCAGGTCTTTGATCCATTTTGAGTTTACTTTTGTGTATGGGGTTAGACAGTAGTTTCATTCTCTTACATGTACCCATCCAGTTTTGCCAACACCAGCTGCTGAAGAGGCTGTCATCTCCCCATTGTATATCTAAGGCTCCTTTATCATATATTAATTGACTGTATATGTTTGGGTTAATGTTTGGATTTTCTATTCTGTTCAACTGGTCTGTGGGTCTGTTTTTGTGCCAATACCAAATTGTCTTGATTACTGTAGCTTTGTATTAGAGCTTGAAGTCAGGGAGCGTAATTTCCCCTGTTTTATTGTTCCTTCTCAGGATTGCTTTGTCTATTCGGGGTCTTTTGTGGTTCCATATGAATTTTAGAATTATTTGTTCGAGTTCATTGAAGATAGCTCTTGGTATTTTGATAGGGATTGCGTTGAATCTGTAGATTGCTTTAGGTAGTATAGCTATTTTGACAATATTTATTCTTCCTAGCCAAGAGCATGGGATGCATTTCCATTTGTTAGTGTCCTCTTTAATTTCTCTTAAGAGTGTCTTGTAGTTTTCAGGGTGTAGGTCTTTCACTTCCTTTGTTAGGTTTATTCCTAGGTATTTTATTCTTTTTGGTGCAATTGTGAATGGAATTGTTTTTCTGATTTCTCTTTCTGTTAGCTCATCGTTAGCGTATAGGAAAGCAACAGATTTATGTGTGTTAATTTTGTATCCTGCAACTTTGCTGAATTCAGACATTAGTTCTAGTAGTTTTGGAGTGGAGTTTTTAGGCTTTTTTTATGTACAATATCATGTCATCTGCAAATAATGACAATTTGACTTCTTCTTTACCAATCTGGATGCCTTGTATGTCTTTGTTTTGTCCGATTGCCATGCCTAGGACCTCCAGTACTATGTTGAATAACAGTGGAGAGAGTGGGCATCCCTGTCTTGTTCCTGATCTTAGATGAAAAGCTTTCAGCTTCTTGCTGATAAGTGTGATGTTGGCTGTGGGTTTGTCATATATGTCCCTTATTATACTGACGTATTAGCCCTCTATACCAATTTCATTCAGAGTTTTTATCATAAATGGATGTTGAATTTGGTGAAATGCATTTTCAGCATCTATGGAGATGATCATGTGGTTTTTGTTCTTCTTTTTGTTGATATGGTAGATGATGTTGATGGATTTTCGAATGTTGTACCATCCTTGTATCCCTCGGATGAATCCCACTTGATAATGGTGTATGATCCTCTTGATGTATTTTTGAATTCGGTTTGCTAATATTTTGTTGAGTATTTTTGCATCTGCATTCATCAGGGATATTGGTCTGTAATTTTCTTTTTTGGTAAGGTCTTTGCCAGGTTTTGGTATTAGAGTGATGCTGGCTTCATAGAATGAGTTTGGAAGTATTCCCTCCTCTTCTATATTTTGGAAAACTTAAGGAGAATGGGTGTTATTTCTTCTCTATATGTCTGGTAGAATTCAGAGGTGAATCCGTCTTCTCTGGGGGTTTTGTTCTTGGGTAGTTTTTTGATTACCGATTCAATTTCATTGCTGGTGATTGGTCTGTTTAGTTTTTCTGTTTCTTGCTTGGTCAGTCTTGGAAGGTTGTATTTTTCTAAGAAGTTGTCCATTTCTTCTAGGTTTTCCAGCTTGTTAGCATATAGATTCTCATAGTATTCTCTTATAATTCTTTGTATTTCTGTGGGGTCTGTCGTTATACTTCCTGTCTCATTTATGATTCTGTTTATGTGTGTAGATTCTCTTTTTCTCTTAGTGAGTCTGGCTAGGGATTTATCTATTTTGTATATTTTTTCAAAGAACCAGCTCTTGGTTTCATTGATTTCTTTCTATTGTTTTATTCTTCTCAATTTTATTTATTTCTTCTCTGTCTTTATTATGTCCTTCCTTCTAGTGACTTTGGGCCTCATTTGTTCTTCTTTTTCCTATTTCAGTAATTGGGTCTTTGGAGTATTCATTTGGGAATGTTCTTCCCTCTTTAAATAAGCCTGGATTGTAATATACTTTCCTCTTAGAATTGCGTGTGTTGCGTCCCACAGAAGTTGGCGGTTTGTGTTGTTGTCATTAGTCTCCATATATTCTTTGATTTCTGTTTTGATTTGGTCATTAACCTATTGATTAATTAGGAGAATGTTGTTAAGTCTCCATGTATTTGTGAACCTTTTTGTTTTCTTTGTACAATTTATTTCTAGTTTAATACCTTTGTGATCTGAGAAGTTGGTTGGTAGAATTTCAATATTTTTAAATTTACTGAGGTTCTTTTTGTGGCCTAGTATGTGGTCTATACTGGAAAATGTTCCCTGTGAAGTCTAGAAGAATGTGTATCCTGTTGCTGTTGGGTGTAGAGTTCTGTAGATGTCTGTTAGGTCCATCTGTTCTACTGTGTTGTTCAGTGCCTCTGTGTCTTTACTTATTTTCTGTCTGGTTGATCTGTTATTTGGAGTGAGTGGTGTGTTGAAGTCTCCTAAAATGACTGCATTGCTTTCTATTTCCTCCTTTAATTCTGTTAGTATTTGTTTCACATATGCTGGCACTCCTGTGTTGGGTGTGTATATATTTAAAATGGTTATATACTCTTGTTGGACTGACCCCTTTATCATTATGTAATGTACTTTTTTATCTCTTGCTACTTTCTTCGTTTTGAAGTCTATTTTGTCTGATACAACTACTGCAGCACCTGCTTTTTTCTCCTTGTTGTTTACGTGAAATATCTTTTTCCATCCCTTCACCTTTAGTCTGTGTATATCTTTGGGTTTGAGGTGAGTCTTCTGTAAGCAGCATATAGATGGGTCTTGCTTTTTATCCATTCAGTAAGTCTGTGTCTTTTGATTGGTGCATTCAGTCCATTTGCATTTAGGGTGATTCTCAATAGATATGTTCTTATTCCCTGCCATTGCTGGCTTTAGATTTGTGGTTACCAAAGGTTCAAGGGTAGCTTCTCTACTATCTAACAGTCTAACTTAACCTTCTTGTTAAGTTATTGTAAATATAGTCTGATGATTCTTTATTTCTCTCCCTTCTTATTTTTCCTCCTGCATTCTTTATAACTAGGTATTTTATTCTTTGCCTTATTTTGTATTTGGATGGTCTGCTTTCTTTGCTATGATTTTATTTTCTCTGGTCACCTCCTTTTAGCCTTAGGAGTGCTTCCATCTGAAGCAATCCCTTTAAGATATCCTGAAGAGGTGGTTTATGGGAGGCAAATTCCCTCAGCTTTCGCTTGTCTGGAAATTGTTTGATCCCTCCCTCCAATTTAAATGATAATCGTGCTGGATACAATATTTTTGGTTCGAGGCCGTTCTGTTTCATTATGTTAAATATATCATGCCATTCTCTTCTGACCTGTAAGGTTTCTGTTGAGAAGTTTGATTACAGTCTGATGGGTTTTCCTTTGTAGGTGATCTTTTTTCTCTCTCTAGCTGCCTTTAATACTCTGTCCTTATCTTTGATCTTTGCCATTTTAATTATCATGTGTCTAGGTGTTGTCTTCCTTGGGTCCCTTGTGTTGGGAGATCTGTGGGCTTCCATGGCTTGAGAGACAATTTCCTTCACCAGCTTGGGGTGAAGCAATTATTTCTTCAAAGACACTTTCTATCCCTTTTTCTCTCTCTTCTTCACTGGTATTCATATAATGCGAATATTGTTCTGTTTGGATTGGTCACCCAATTCTCTTAAAATTCCTTCATTCCTAGAGATCCTTTTATCTCTCTCTGCCTCAGCTTCTCTGTATTCCTATTCTCTGATTTCTATTCCATTAACAGTCTCTTGTATCTCGTCCAGTCTGCTTCTAAGCCCGTCAATCACTTGTCTCATATCTGCATTGTCTTTCCTCACTTCCCTCACTTCCTGCCTTAGCTCTTGCATATTTCTCTGTAGATCCATCCGTATGGTTATAACTTCTATTCTGAATTCTTTTTCAGGAAGATTGTGCGTGTTCATCCCATCAGACTCCCTCTCTGGGGTAGTCTGCTCTGGGGTTGTCTGGGTAAGTTTTGTTTGTACCATATTTCTCTGTCTTTTCATGGCGATAGAAGTGGTCAGAAAAAGAAAAAAAGAAAGGGAAGATGGAGAAAAAAAAAAAAAACTTCTGCCGGTGTAGTTTCTCTGACAATCCTGTAGGTGGCGCTTTTGCTCCACTATTCTGCAGACAGGATCCACTGCCGGGCCCTTTGTGACTGTGGCCAGGGAGTGAACGAATGGGAGGCTGCTGATTTCTGTGGGAAGTCTCCGTGGGACTGCTTTTCCCAGCCACAGTCCAAGGGGACTGAAATTCCCCAGGACTCCCAGCCTGGTTTGCTGAGTGCACTGGGACGATCCTGCCCCTCCATTGGGCCCCTGTCTCTTTAAGATCCCTAAAAAAGTGCGCACTTTTCTTTTGTCCCAGGGAACCGGCTGGGTGGACCTGCCGTCTTGGAATCTGCCCCTCTGTCTCTCCAGTCTCTGATACACCACGCGAAGTGTGTCAGTGCTCCCGGCACAGATCACCAGGACTGGTTATTTGGTGGGCCTGTGCTTCCACTGCCTCCCCACTCTGAATCCTCTCCTCCCGCCAGTGCTCTGAGGTTGGGAAGTGCTTGGGTCCCGCCGGGTCACGGCTCCGTACCTTACCCGCCTCGCAGGGTGCCAGGTCCTCTCAGATGTAGCTGCAGGCTGGTGTCGTCCTGTGTCTTCTGGTCTCTCTTTTAGGAATAGTTGTATTTGCTGTATTTTCATAAATATATTTCTTTTGGGAGGAGATTTACATCACCCTGCTCATGCCGCCATCTTCCCAGAAGTCTGCTTTTTAGGTAGTTTTTTGATTACCAATTCAATTTCATTGCTGGGAGTTGGTCTGTTCAGATTTTCTGTGTCTTTCTGGGTCAGCCTTGGAAGGTTATATTTTTCTAGAAAACTTTTTTCTAGGTTATCCAGTTTGTTAGCATATAATTTTTCATAATATTCTCTCATAATTACTTGTATTTCTGTGGTGTCCATAATAATTTTTCCTTTCTCATTTCTGATTCTGTTTATGTGTGTAGACTCTTTTTTTCATGATAAGTCTGGGTAGGGGTTTATCTATTTTGCTTATTTTCTCGAAGATCCAGTTCCTGCTTTCATTGATTCTTTCTATTGTTTTATTCTTCTCCATTTTATTTATTTATGCTCTAATCTTTATTATGTCCCTCCTTCTACTGACTTTGGGCCTCATTTATTCTTCTTTTTCTAGTTTCATTTATTGTAAGTTTAGACTGTTCATATGGGATTGTTTTTCTTTCCGTACATAGGCCTGTGTTGCAATATACCTCCCTCTTAGCATGGCCTTTGCTGTGTCCCACAGATTTTGCGGTGTAAAATTATTATTGTCATTTTTCTCCATAAATTGCTTTATCTGTTTTTATTTGGTCATTGATCCATTGGTTATAGTAGGTGCATGTTGTTAAGCCTCCATGTGTTTGTGGCCTTTTTTGTTTTCTTTACATAATTTATTTCTAGTTTCATACCTTTGTGGTCTGAGAAGCTTGCTTGTATAATTTCAGTCTTTATGAATTTACTGAGGCTCTTTTGGTGGCCTAGCATATGATCTATTCTTGAAAATGTTCCCTATGCACTTGAGAAGAATGTGTATCCTGTTGCTTTTGGATGGAGTGTTCTGTAGATGTCTGTTAGGTCCATCTGTTCTAATGTGTTGTTCAATGCCTCTGTCTCCCTACTTATTTTCTGTCTGGTTGATCTGTCCTTAGGAGTGAGTGGTGTGTTGAAGTGTCGTAGAATG
Organism: Phataginus tricuspis; assembly: GCA_029783875.1. Classification (NCBI taxonomy): domain Eukaryota; kingdom Metazoa; phylum Chordata; class Mammalia; order Pholidota; family Manidae; genus Phataginus; species Phataginus tricuspis. The sequence goes on along the minus strand of JAQQAC010020895.1, from coordinate 3,262,619 downwards.
AATGCATTGCATTCTATTTCACATTTTAATTCTGTTAGTATTTGTTTCACATATGTAGGTGATCCTGTGTTGGGTGCATAGTTATTTATAATGGTTATATCCTCTTGTTGGATTGACCCCTTTATCATTATGTAATGTTCTTCTTTGTCTCTTGTGACTTTCTTTGTTTCAAAGTCTATTTTGTCTGATACAAGTAGTGCAACTCCTGCTTTTTTCTCCCTATTAGTTTCATGAGATATCTTTTTCCATCCCTTTACTTTCAGTCTGTATATGTCTTTGGGTTTGAAGTGAGTTTCTTGTAGGCAGCATATAGACAGGTCTTGTTTTTGTATCCATTTAGTGACTATGTCTTTTGATTGGTGCATTCAGACCATTTACATTTAGGGTGGTTATTGATTGGTATGTACTTATTGCCATTGCAGGCTTTAGATTTGTGGTTACCAAAGGTTCAAGGGTAACTTCCTTACTATCTAAGAGTCTAACTTAACTCATTTAGTAGTCTGTTACAAACACAATGCAAAGGTTCTTTTTTTTTCTCCTCTTTTTTCTTACTCCTCTTTTCTTTATATATTGGGTATCATAATCTGTACTCTTTGTCTATCCCTTGACTGACTTTGGGGATAGTTGAATTTGATTTTACATCTGCTTAGTAATTAACTATTCTACTTTCTTCACTGTGGTTTTATTACTTCTGTGACAGCAATAAACCTTAGGAAGACTTCCATCTATAGCAGTACTTCCAAAGTACACTGTAGAGATGGTTTGTGGGAGGTAAATTCTCTCCGCTTTCGCTTATCTGGAAATTGTTTAATCCCTCCTTAAAATTTAAATGATAATCTTGCAGGTAGAGTATTCTTGGTTCAAGGCCCTTCTGCTTCATTATATTAAATATATCATGCCACTCCCTTCTGGCCTATAAGGTTTCTGCTTAGAAGTCTGATAATAGCCTGATGGGTTTTCCTTTGTATGTGATCTTTTTCTCTCTCTGGCTGCTTTTTATAGTCTGTCCTTATCTTTGATCTTTGCCATTTTAATTATTATATGTCCGGTGTTTTCTTCCTTGGGTCCTTGTGTTTAGAGATGTGTGCATATCCATGGCCTGAGAGACTATCTCCTTCCCCAGATTGGGGAAGTTTTCAGCAGTAACCTCCTCAAAGACACTTTCTATCCCTTTTTCTCTCTCTTCTTCTTCTGGTACCCCTATAGTATGAATATTGTTCCTTTTAGACTGGTCACACAGTTCTCTCAATTTTCTTTTTTCTCTCTGTGCCTCAGCCTCTTTGTATTCCTCTTCTCTAGTTTCTATTTCATTTATCGTCCCCTCCACCGTATCTAATCTGCTTTTAAAACCCTGCATTGTGTTCCTTAACAATTGGATCTCTGCCCTAAATTCATCCTGAGTTCTTGAAGTTTTTTTTGTACCTCCAGGAGCATCTTTATGATTTTTATTTTGAAATATCTTTCAGAAATATTGAGTAATTCAGTCTCACTTGACCCTTTTTATGGTGTTTGTGAGATTGTTCTTTGAATCAAGTTCCTTCGATATTTCATATTTGTATGTGGTGCCATGTAGTGCCAAGAAGCTGTACTCTCTGGAGCTGCTCATTTCCTATCTGCTATGAAAAGTCATTTTTACACACCTGGAGTGATGTCGGGTGTCGCAGGTTAGCAGTGCTGGTTCCTGGGGGGAGGAAAGAGCTCTTTCCTGCTTCTCGGCTGCAGCACCCGTCTCCTCTGCCAGAACCAGTGCACCGAACACACAGGTGTAAGCCTTTATGCTTTGCATTTGTAGCTGCTGTAGGTGGGTCTTCCATCTGGTTGTCCTGATGCCAGGGCAGGAGTTGCTGGTTTGTGAGCCACATGCGGGCTGGCCAGGAGGAAGGCACATCAGGCTGCATGTCATGGTGGGGGACCTTGGAGCTGCGTAGCCAGCCAGGGGAATGGAGCATCTGAATCTCCTGTAAGTTCCCATCCTGCTGGGCGGAGTGCACCCAGACACTTTTGTCAGTCCTTGCCCCTTTAGCATCCCTGTCACCAGAGCAGCCACATATGGATCACTGTTTTCCACAAGCAGCTGGAATCTCAGTCTCTCCAGGTATTCTGCCTATCTTAGCTTTCCAACCCCACTAATCACCAGAGTGCCATGCAATGTAGGTTTGTGCCCCCAGAGCAGATCTCCAGAGCTAGATGTTCAGCAGTCCCATGCCTCCACTCCCTCCCCACTCCATATCTCTTCCTCTCACTGGTGAGCTGGAGTGGGGGGAAGTGCTTGGGTCCCACTGGGTCATGGCTTTGGTACGTTACCCTGTTCCATGATGTCTGTTCTTTTCTCCAGGTGTATGCTGTTTGGCACGGCCCTCTTTCCTGTTGTTCTTTTGGGATTATTTATATTAATTATATTTTTGTATTATATGTGGTTTTAGGAGATCTCTGTCTCACCTCTCACACTGCCATCTTTAATCCTCTCTCAACATAGCTTTTTTATCATTAATCTGTTGATGCACAGATTGCTTCCATATTTTGGCTATTGTAAATAATGCCATGATAAACATAAGAGTGCATATATCTTTTTCAAGTAGTGATTTTCTTTCTTTAGGTAAATTCCCAGAAGTGGATTTGCTGGGTCGTATGGTATTTCTGTTTTTAGTTTTTTGCAAAATCTCCATACTGTTTTCCATAGTGGTTACACCTGTTTACACTCCCACCAGTAGTGAATATGGGTTCTCTTTCCTTTACATCCTCATCAACACTTACTATTCCTTGTCTTGTTGGTATTAGTCACACTGACTAGTGTGAGGTGATACCTTATTGTGGTTTGCATTTGCATTTCCCTGGTTATTAGTGATGTGGAGCGTGTGTCTGTTGACTATCTGTATGTCTTCTTTGGAAAAATGTTTATTTGGGTCCTCTTTCCATTTTTTAATTACATTTTTTTGTTGAATTATATGAGTTCTTTATATATTTTGGATATTATCCACTTATCAGATATATCATTTACAAATATGTTTTCCCACTTTCATTTTGTTGTTGGTTTTCTTTGTTTTGCAGAAGCTTTTTTGTTTGATGTAGTTCCACTTGTTTGGTTTTGCTTTTGTTTCCCTTGCCTGCAGAGACACACCCAGAAAAAATTGCTACGTTTGATGTCCAAGAGTTTACTGGCCATGTTTTTTTCTGGGTGTTTTATGGTTTCAGGTCTTACATTTAGGTCTTTCATCCATTTTGAGTTTATTTTTGTGTCTGGTATAAGATAGTGATCCAGTTTCATTCTTTTGCATGTAACTGTCCAGTTTTCCCAACATCATTTATTGAATAGACTATCTTTTCCCCATTGTATGTTCAGGAAGGTAATTTTTTTTATCTTGGTGACTTTGACTGAAAACTCCAGTGGTCGGTCTGTTACACTAGATACATCATTAGTTTTTCACTTCAATAACCTATTTAATGAGTTACCATTTTGATGAGTCCCTAGTGATCGGTGTATCCCTCAGACTTTTGTGTGTGTGTGTGTGCACTCCAACTTCACCTCAGGAGGCAGGCTGGGAGTGCCTGGAAGTTAACCTCCAGGATCACCCTCTGCTTCCCTCACATCCCTGCTCTCTACTGCGTCTTTCTTGATTAACTCCCAAGTGAACAATTTTACTTACATCCATGACTCAAGGTCTGCATCTGTGGGAACCCACATCAAAGCACTGCTGTTCTAGGCTTTTCCTCCGAGCTATGAAAAGTCATTTTTACACAGCTGGCAGGAGTTATGGTATAGATAACCCGGCTCACTCTCTCCTCAGGTGGGATAAATTTGAAACATTAATCCTACTGTTTCCCAGAGTTCCTCCATGGGTTATGCCAGTTGTCCACAGTGGTAATCTGTGCAATAATGCATGTTTTATTAGCTGCCTTCCCTTCTTTTCTCTCTTCCCCACCTTCCCTGCTTCCTGGAATCACCTTCTAAGTAAACCGCTTGTTCTTAAATCCTTGACTTAAAGTCTGGTCTTTTTCCATCAGCTGTGGAACTTTAATTTCACAGCAACCTTAACACTTCCAAGTAGAACAATGTCAAGACTCAACATTCCTAAGCTAACAGTGGGCCTCCTTCTTTAACTACTTACAGACTGTGATCAGCCTGCAGTTCTTTATCATTTCGTCCAAGTTTCCATTGGATTTAAAAAGTTTAATTATGTACATCCAATTTGCATTTTACTTGAATAACTTTTATATGCTCCCATTTTTTAGCTGCCTGTCTTCACAATGAGTTTCAGCCCCCAGCAAGTTTGCTATGGATTCAGTGTCACCAAAGAAATGATAGTAGAACGTTTCTCTGGGGTGAAAGGGCTTATTACCCGGCTTGTTCTGCCGGTGGTAGGTCGAGCACTAGCATCTCTGCCTCCGCCCAGAGCACTGGACCGAGCTCTCTATATAGCACAATAATAGCTTATTGCCTAAAGGTGTGGAAGCGGTAGCCTAGCAACAGGCCAGTTACATCATCAGGTGGTTTAAGTTCAGTGAGGATCCTGGCCATAGGAACCCCAACTTCCCCACACTGCCCATTTTACATATATAACCTATTACACACATTTGTAAATTTTGCTTTTATCTACTCAAACTTGGGATTAAACTGGGACCAATAGGAACAAAATCTAATGACACAGATTGTATCCTAGCATAAGGAAAATCTAGTAAAAGTTTTTGTTGTTGTCGTTTAGTAGAGAGCCTGGTTTAGAAGTAGTAAATTTCCTGAATATTGAAAGAATTCATAAAGGTAACAGTCATAGATGCTTAAGAAAGGACTTTCTGCTTGTGTGGGAGATTGTACTGAGATCTAATATCCTCTTAAATGCTAAGTCTCTGAAAATTTAGTGAACACACTTCAGGATATTCTGTATCCCTGACAGTTTATGAATATTTTCCTTTAGTGACAGTAAAATGGCTCAGGACAACATTTTTTTTCCAGTTGGCCCCACTGCTGGACCAGCCCAGGGTTTGCAAACCAAGCTGTGTCTTTTGTTCACTGCATCATCACAATAAAGACTTTGGAATCAGAATTAAGTTGGCAATTTTCTTGATGATACATAAGTCAAAATACGGCATAGGCTGTGTTTGCACAGCTGCATTGGCATCACCACATTTACTAGTTAAAAGAGTTGCTTACTATAAATTTAAAAGGCCCTTCAAAATATAATTTTCATAACATCTCCATATAAAACACAGTAATCTTTCCTTTTAAATTAAAAAAATCACTCTTGTCAGGAAATGTTTCTCTGTGTCTTCTTTAAATTTATTTTCATTGAGTCTATGTTTGCCTCTTACCTCAGATTCTCTCCTCTGTAGGAAACATTTGCAACCACTGTCCATGCACCGGAGCCAAGAAACAACGGCTAACTCAAGTCTTACTGTATATCAAATACCCCCAGGTCTTTTAGCCTCTCTTCCTAAGGTGTCATTTTATATGCCTGGATTGCCTTCTGTTTTACTTTATTCTTCTTTTAACATGGATTCCAAATATGGATGAAACACTTGTCTACAGAACATAGTATTTCTGCTAAAATATTTGCATTATACCTCTCAGAACATCTTTTTTAAGCACCCTGTACATTCTGTAGTTGTTTAGTTACCACTAGCACTCTTTATTAGTCTCCTCAGACTGTCATAACAATTACTATAGACTGGGGGCTCAAACAATAGAAATCCATATTCTCACAGTTCTGCAGGCTGCAGTCCAAGACCAAGGTGTGGCCAAGGTTGGTTCCTTCTGAGGCCTCCCTCCTTTGCTCGTAGATAGCTCTCTTCACATGGTCTTCCCTTCATCCCTGTCTGTGTCCTAATCTCCACTAGTTATAAGGATGCGAAGTCATATTGGATTGAGCCCACCATATGACCTCATTTTACTTTAATTATCTCTTTAAAGATACTCTCTCCAAATACAGTCACATTCTGAGGTAGTGGAGGTTAGGATTTAACATGAATTTTATGAGGACACAATTCAGCCCATACGCCTAGGGTCCTGTGTTAATGCTTCTCTGGAGCCTGTGGGCAATGCTGCAATGGCAGTAATGTAGAGAGCGGCAACAGAGTGTACTCTCGCGCTCCTGCAGAGCCTGAGGCACTAAGTCATATTTGTTACAATCTGAATTTGTCTTTTTCAACCACAAAATATCTCTGTAATATGTGAAAGTAAAATTCTTCCAAGGAACTTAGCCAACTTCACAGCTTTGGTTTTCTAGAATTAACTATGAGCGTTCTAGTGCTTTGCTAGAGAGGTTGACAAAACAAGTAAATAATATCAGACCTCTGCCCAGGCTGACAGAATAAACTCTTGCAGGGGTTCTCAGCATGGCACCCTTGGCTTGTAACACACCAGAGGATGATGATCCAGGCTTGACACTGTCTCATCGGGAACATTGCACCAAAAGCCATCTTGTTGAGCCTTTTGATTAACAAAACCTGTTGCTGATTTTCCTTCTTAATTCAAATTCTGGTTTCTAAGCCTTTCAAATGTGTTCAAAAACAGCAGCAACAAATGATGGCCTCCACTGCAGAATCTTATTTTGCAGAGAGTAAGATGGCTGGGAGCCGTATTCACACCCTCCTCTCCAGCGCTGCGGTGTGTTGTGTGTTATGAGTCGGCCTGCTCCCTACCAGTCATGCTCATTTCACAATGGTAGGAATACAAATGCATTTTTATATATAGGGCCTTGAGGTCTTTGAAAGAAAAGTGGCTTTATTTATATTCGTTATGATCATTATGGGTTGGGATTATGTCCTCAGTAGGCAATTCTCTTTTGCCCATATTTATGAAGCAGGGGAGAAGCCATTTAATGAGTTTCAAGAGTGTATTTGAGTGTCAAATGCATCTGTAGCATATTCACATGTAAATAGCCCCTTTATTTGTTCCCTCCGGTGACCTTTCTTCTTTTGGGGGTAGATCAGTTTGTTGTTGCTTTCTGTTTCCAAATGGGAGGATGAATGATAATAATCAAAGATTATGCAAAAAATCCATGTTTAAAATAATGTTGATATGCCACTTGTGTTGCAGGATAATTATAGTAATTTGGCTATTACACTATGTAGAATCAGGAGGTAGTTGCTAGAAAACACGGTGATGGGGGTGATTCAGGGGATTTTCATCTCCTCTGGCTGTTTGATCCTGCTGACTTTTCCCTTGAAAATCAATTGCTCATAGGGAATACTCTGAATTCCTCCTTGATTAAATTGGCTGTCGGTGGCCTGTACCCATTGCATTCTTGGGTGGCTGTGAGTTCTGTGTCTGTTTACACAGGGTTTTTGATAACTCTTAAAATATCATGGGCCAAATTTAATATGAGCAAAGCAACTAAGGAAGCAATTACTAAAATCACAGTGTTTGCACATGGCAACAAACAAAGGAACCTGTATTCATTCTAAGCCCAACATGAACCGGTGATTTTGCTGCTCGGTTGTAAGCCTTTTCTCCCCTGCATATTGCTCTGCTTTTGGGGTTTTCAGACTCCCAGGAATGTACAGGCTCACTCAGTGGAAGACCTGGGATAGTCATCTTGGAAGCTGGCTCTGACTTTAGGTTCATCTTTGATAATATTTCCTCTTAGGTTATTAATATATTCATATTTTCTGTTTCTCTTGAATCAGCTTTAGGAAGTTAGACTTTTCTAGAAAAACATCATTTAGCAAATGAAAATTTAAAAATTATTAGCATATAGTGTGCTAATACATGCACACATATATACACACATATATACTATTAAAAATGATTAAAGAAGACAATTTAGGTTTTATAAACAAACTTTATTTAACACTTTATGAAGTGGACAGTTTCCTTTTGGAGAACAGCAAAATGGGACAGAAGGCAGGAAGCTTTGAATATATGCATGTATATATTATATAGTTGAATATGTGTAGTATATTGTAACTCAAGGGGAAAATAGTCTCCCAGCCCGGGGCAAAATACCTCTGAAACCAGAATCAGTCAAAGGGAGGAATAAAGTTGGAGAAACCCATTTATTGCCTACAAGCAGTCATCCACTTCTGCTTGCCTGTGTCTCTTGTGAACCCGATGCAGAAAAAAGGGGGGACCCACACAACTTCCCAGGTTCAGATATACCCTTGCTACCCCTTGTAACTACCTATTTATATGGAGGTGGATCACTTCTCTCCACCCCTTGGAATCACCTATTGATATGGAGATGCACTAAGGTCAGGTAAGAGATTCTGGAAATATTGCAATTTTACCCACATATATATCCAACTTGACATGGAAAAACATTGTCTTTTTTTTGTTATCATTAATCTACAGTTGCATGTGCAACATTATGGTTATTAAACTCCCCACTTGATCAGGTCCCCCTACCAACCCCATTACAGTCACTGTCCATCAGCGTAGTGAGATGCTGTAGAATCACTACTTGTCTTCTCTAAGTTGTACAGCCCTCCCCTTGCCCCACCCAACATTGTGTCTGCTAATTGTAATGCCCCTTTATCCCCCTTGTCCCTCCATTCCCACCCATCCTCTCCAGCCCCTTTCCCTTTGGTAACTGTTAGTCCATTCTTGGGTTCTGTGAGTCTGCTGCTGTTTTGTTCTTTCAGTTTTTTTTTTTCTTTGCTCTTATGCTCCACATATGAGTGAAATCATTTGATACTTGTCTTTTTCGGCTTGGCTTATTTCACTGAGCATAATACCCTCTAGCTCCATCCATGTTGTTGCAAATGGTAGGATTTGTTTTCTTCTTATGGCCGAATAATATTCCATTGTGTATATGTACCACATCTTCTTTATCCATTCATCTACTGATGGACACTTAAGTTGCTTCCATTTCTTGGCTATTGTAAATAGTGCTGTGATAAACATAGGGGTGCATCTGTCTTTTTCAAATTGGGCTGCTGCATTCTTAGGGTAAATTCCTAGAGGTGGGATTCCTGGGTCAAATGGTATTTCTATTTTGAGATTTTTGAGGAACCTCCATACTGCTTTCCACAATGGTTGAACTAATTTGCATTCCCACCAGCAGTGTAGGAGGGTTCCCCTTTCTCCACATCCTCGCCAACATTTGTTGTTGTTTGTCTTTGGATGTTGGCCATCCTTACTGGTGTGAGGTGATATCTCATTGTGGTTTTGATTTGCATTTCTCTAATGATTAGTGATGTGGAGCATCTTTTCATGTGCCTGTTGGCCATCTGAATTTCTTCTTTAGAGAAGTGTCTATTCAGATCCTCTGCCCATTTCTTAATTGGATTATTTACTTTTTGTTTGTTGATGTGCATGAGTTCTTTATATATTTTGGATGTCAACCCCTTATCTGACATGTGATTTATGAATATATTCTCCCAAACTGTAGGATGTCTTTTTGTTCTACTGATGGTGTCCTTTGCTGTGCAGAAGCTTTTCAGCTTGATATAGTCCCACTTGTTCACTTTTGCTTTTGTTTCCCTTGCCCGGGGAGATATGTTCATGGAGAATTCATTCGTGTTTATGTCCAAGAGATTTTTGCCTGTGTTTTTCTTCTAAGAGTTTTATGGTTTCATGACTTACATTCAGGTCTTTGATCCACCTTGAGTTTACCTTTGCGTATGGGGCTAGACAGTAGTCCAGTTTCATTCTCTTACATGTAGCTGTCCAGTTTTGAAAACATTGCCTTTTTTATTGAGTGCTGATTTCAATCTATATGGAATATTTTAGAGAAAAAAGAAGCATAAGCAAATCACTTAGTAACTATACAAAAAACATATTATTCATAAGTGTGGGAAAATATTCAGCTTCCCTAATACTGAAATGCACATTAAAACCCAAGACCTTTTCTTCCCTTTTTTGCCTACTAGGTTATAAATATGTATTATAACTGAGATAGTGCTGGTCAAGGAGCACTCAGTTTCTAACAGCTATGAAATTTAATGCAGCACTCCTGAATACAATTTAGAAGTGGTTACCAGAGCCCACTTAATGTTCCTATTTTTTTAATTCAACTGTAGCAATTCTGAGGAATTAATCCTAAGTCTGCACAAAGATATTCAAGACTATTCATGAAGCTTAATCAAGTTATACTAAAAATGAACAAACAAAAAAAATCCAAATAAACAAACTAATGAAAAACGCAAAATCTCCCATAAGAGAGGGATGGCTAACTTGTATCTACTCGAAAGCTATGCAGCAGCTTTTTACAAAGTTACAAATTTGAAAATAAGTTGTTGACATGATGCCAACTCACCTATTAATACTTTAGTATATGTTTCCTACAATCTCAAACATCCATCAAAATTAAGGCATTAACTTGCATTGCTACCATCTCATCCACAATTCACAGACCTCATTCAGGTTTCCCCTTTTGTTCCAGTAATGTCCTGCATAGCCAAAAGATCCTGTACAGAATGACAAAGTACATTTAGTTGTCACGTTATCTGTCATTTTGAAACAGTTCCCCAATAACCTAAACACTTTTCAAAATTATAAGCCCATAATTTTATGGGATATATTTCAATTTGTGTTTTTTCTGATGTTTCCTTATGATGAGATCTGGGTTATGCACATTTGGTAGTCACAGAAGGGACTGGGTTCTCATTGTGTCTAATCTGGTGCTGCACATTTTCAGTCTGTCCCTTTATTGATGATGTGTGTCACTTTGATCACTTGATTAAAGTGACTCTTATAGGTAAAAAAATTAAAATTATTTTAGTTTATCCCAGTCTGTGCAAAGATCTTTAATCTTTTCTTTATTCCGGACCTCTGTATTGGCTCTACCTTGATTCTCACTTGGAATCAGCAACTTCAAGCTGCTGATCTTATTTTAACCCCCTCTTGGAGTTTCAGCTGAGCTCTGCCCAACATCCCACCACAGGTCCTTGCTGCTGCTGGCGTCTCTTCGGTAAATGACACTCCAGGGTGCTCAGCGAGTCAGTCCTTTTATGCCCATCTTCAGCCTCTGGTAATTGCTGCTACGTGTTCTATTTCAGGGAAATGGTTCCTGACTCTCCTTCTGACCAAAATAGACTTCACCCAGGTGGGCCCTCCTGCTACCTCTAACTAGGATGCTTGTGAACTGCATGGACCCAGCTTCCAAGTGCTCAGTCTGGAGTTTTACCTACATTTTCTTCTCTAGCCAGTTATATCTCTTTCTTCTCTCTAAAGTTGTCTTTGCCTTTTGCCCTCTCTTTTGAAAAATATTAGATTCTTCTGTTTGGTCTTTTCAAAGATCTAGTTCTTAGGTTTATCTATCAGGTCTGTAGACTTATTTCTTTTTGAATTGATTAATATATGCATTATTCCTATGACCTCCTTTCTCTTAATTTCTTTGGATTTCTCTTGTTCTTCCTATTCTAGTTGCTTGATTAATTTATTTTCCTTTTCTTTTTTTCTTGTTTGATATAAAAGCATTATTGGGAAGAAAACCTTTTTCTCTGCCCACACGGGCTGAGTGGTCCGGCACTTGCAAATGAGCTAGCAATAGATTAACATAGTCAGAGGTAAAGGTATATATATATATATATATATATATATATATACCAATTTAACAAAAGGTGGAGAGAAGGTTAGGGCTTCAATGGGAAAACATGGCAGTTTCTATTGGGTCTTTAATGCTAATGAGATTGTGCCATTAAGTTTGGTGTGGTTGGTTGGAGACTGCCATAGCCCCGCTTTGTAACCAGGGAATACACAGTCATTTCTAAAAAATAAAATAAATAAATAAATAAATAAATAAATAAATAAATGAATAAATTTGGTGTGGTTGGAATCATACTGGAGCATGTAGTCTGTGAAGTTGAGGTAAACAAAAGGGTAAACAAATGGGTCATTGATGGTGACAATATCCACTTTACCAGAGTTAAAAAAAGCCCAGTACGGCGATATCTGTTTTTTTATGATCTTCACCATTGTGTCTCAGGAGCGCTGCTGGCACTGCAGAGGAAAATGTAGCTGTCTGTTGACTGGGGAGGAGCAGAGAGTCTGCTTTGCTGGAATTTTATATGGAAATTTAAAGTTCTTGGATGCCAAGCCAAGAACTCAACACTAGATTTCACTCGTAGTCCCTATAAATTTGGGTGAATTCTCTTCTTGAGGTCCCCAAATACTTCCTTATTCACCTGTAATGCTGGGACCCCTCTTAGCCAGGCATCAGGTACCCAAGAGGACTCTGTAAGCATTAGCTCCGTAAAATCAACCTTATTTTCTTAAACTGGTCACATTTAATTCTATGCACATCATCCTCAAATATGACATTCCAATCAAACCAGTGTTTCCAAATATGTCCTGTTATAAGGAGGATAGGTTATGAAAATTATGAAATGGATGATGAAAATGGAAATAATAAAGAGTTTCTGAATTCTGGAAGGATAAGGCAGGAAGAAAAAGGTAAATATTTCATTCCTATTTACAAAAGTATAATCTACTAAATTGTTGTAAGTTAAAAATAGCTTAACAGAAAAAGAAAGTGGTTCCGGGAGCAGTATTTTAAACAAATGTCGTAATTACCCTTCGTCAGATCATTTGGTACCATATAATTAATTCTTGTTCTGCTTGGGTTTCATGGACCCATCAGCTTTCCCACTAGAGTTTTGTAACTCCTTACTCAGTCCAGTGGTATGATCTCAAAGTCATTTAACAATGCCACCAGAAGCCTGTAGTCTGGAGTACCTGGCATGGTCCCTTTTCCATGGGTCTTTGAGATGGCTTCTTTTGTTGAAGACAAGCATTTTGACTTGTAGCTATGTATAACACTTTCAGGAACGCATCAGAATAAACCAGTAACTATCTGTGGTTGACAGAAGACTTAAATGGCTGTGGCTAAAGGTCTTATAAGAGTTCATTATAAAAATAACACAACTGACAAGGAAATTCAGTTGTTTCTGTGATACACTACATTTTAAAATAATAACTGGAATGCTCATAGCATGACATTTTTGTCTAATATCAGGCAAAGCAGTGCAAAGATAGTGAGAACATTGGCAAATTTTAATTTCTAGGAGCTTCATATAATTCCTGTAATATTTATATTAATGACATTTACCCATATGAATATAACCTAGGGGAAGTTAAGCATCTCTTCTTATGTGATAATGCTTTTCATGCAATTCAACATATCTAATTATTTTTCATATCTCTCTTTTTACAAGGTAAAACAACAAATCCTTTGAGATTTCTAGGGGCCCTCTGATAAATCAGTTCAGGATCAAGATTTTAAGTAGGATTTTATTTTGGGAAGGCAAAATACCGAAAGTTGCCAACATCTTAAAAGGTTTGAATACCTGATTTTATAGGCTCACAGGTCACTATGGAAAAGTACTTAGGTATTACCTGTTTAACTAGAGTAACAAAAAAGAATGAAAAACTAACTACTACAGGAGGTAACATGGTTATATAAACCTACCTGAGCTCTTCTAAAAGTGAAAGTCTTCATTCTTTTAGTCAAGGACATGATAAAAGTTCATGTAAAGCACAAGAAATTATTCTGATAAGACACTGAGTCTTTGTTTCCAAAGAGGATTGCTTAGAAAGTAAATAAAAACCTTTGCAATCACTCATTAATAGTAGACCAGAAATCCAAGAATACTTTGTTCTTTTAACAGAGAAAACCAAACTCTAGTTTTGCATTTAGTATCATTAATACTAAAGCTCATTAAAAAAAAAAGAAACCTTAAAATAAACCCATCCAACCACAGCCAGAATTGATTGCTGTACATGAAATTTCTTTTCCATTTCCATGAAGAAGAAATTTCTACAACTTTCTATGTCCATTCAGGTTTTGCTCTAGTCCTTCTTATTCTGCAACAAGTCAATTTCTTCTTTTTTACCTTAACAAAAGCACTTGCATACTTTTCATACAAAGTTGTCTTCCTTTATCCTAAAAATTTCCAGTAATGTCATTTATATACTGATTATAATTTTTAACTTTAACAATCTTTTTTTCACAGAAAAAATGAGGAAGTAGGCAATTATGAATTATCTGTCACATACTAGCATTTTCTATGAGACTAGCAAATTTTATGAATTTTATGAATTTCATAATTTTTAGAGGTATATGCTTCCTTACAGCACAATTTTTCAGTGTGGAAAATCTAAATATTAATAGATTGAAATATATTTATTCTTTAAGTAAAAATGAGAAGTCAAAATTATAGAAACTTATATTTAAGAATGAGTGTTTCAGTATTTTATCTTCTTTAAAATGACTTAGATGTTTGATATCTTTATTCCTTAACTTAACATAACTTTAAGGTTGCAAGTTACCAAAAAGATTTTGGAAACTATTTTTAGGCAGGCACATTATAAAACATAATTATTGTTGAAATAAAGTTTGTGAGAATAATTATTTGTTTACAATCAAGTTTATAATTTTCATAATCTTAAGCATATAGTATATATAAATTGGCTTATTTTATTATTAGCTTATCAGTCTAAAATGTATACTTGTGTTATTCTCATTTTGGGGAAGAATTAATAACTTTATTTTTTAATGGTTGATATACAATATTATTTTGGTTTCAAGTATACAACAGAGTGATTCAACAGTTACATGCATTATTAAATCCTCACCCCAACTAGTTCAGTTACTGTCAACATAGAAAGATGTTACAGAACCATTAACTATATTCTCCATGCTGCGCTTCAATCCCCATGACCAACTTATATGATAATTTGTATTTTGTGTCTCTTTATCCCCCTCTACCACCTCCTCCACCCGCCCTAACCCCTCCCCCATGGTGACCACCAGTCACTTCCAAGTGTCTGTAAGTTCACTGCTGTGTTGTTTAGTTTTGTTTCGTATTTAGATTCTACATGTAAGAGAAATCATATGGTATTTTTCTTTCTCTGCCTGACTTATTTCGCTTAGCATAATATCCTCTAGGTCCATCCATGTTATCACAAATGTCAGGATATCTTTGTTTTTTTTATGGCTGAATATTTCATTGTGTGTATATACCACATCTTCTTTCTCCATTCATCTATAGATGGACACTTTGGTTGCTTCCATGTCTTCATTATCATAAACAATGTAGCAATAAACATAGGTGTGCATATATCTTTTCAAATCAGAGATTTTGTTTTCTTTCAAGAGATTTTTGCCTATGTGTTCTTCTGTTCTATGGTTTCATGTATTGTATTTATGTCTTGAATCCATTTTGAATTTACTTTTGTATATGGAGTTAAATAGTAATCCAGTTTCATTCTCTTGCATGTAGCTGTCCAGTTTTCCCAACATGATTTACTAAAGAGACTGCCTTTTCCCCATTGTACATTCATGGCTCCTTTATCATATTAGTTGACAATGTATGTGTGGATCTATTTCTGGGCTCTCTATTCTGTTCCATTGACCTATGGGTCTGTTCTTGTACCAGTACCATACTGTTTTGATTACAGTAGCTTTGTAGTACAGCTTGAAGTCAGGGAGTATAATACCCTGCCTTGTTCCTCTTTCTCAGGATGGATTTTGCTGCTTCTGTTTTTCTTTTTTTTTTTTTAACAATTTATTTTATTTTAGTATCATTAACCTACAATTACATGAGCAATATTGTGATGATTAAACTACCCCCTTCATCAGGTCCCCCCCACCAACCCTATTACAGTCACTGTCCATCACTGTA
>JAQQAC010020895.1:3201099-3237061 GCA_029783875.1 Phataginus tricuspis | reverse complement strand
TTCATCAGGGATATTGGTCTGTAATTTTCTTTTTTAGTGAGGTCTTTGCCCGGTTTTGGTATTAGAGTGATGCTGGCTTCATAGAAAGAGTTTGGAAGTATTCCCTCCTCTTCTATTTTTTGAAAAACTTTAAGGAGAATGGGTGTTATTTCTTCTCTATATGTCTGGTAGAATTCAGAGGTGAGTCCATCAGGTCCAGGGCTTTTGTTCTTGGGTAGTTTTTTGATTACCGATTCAATTTCATTGCTGGTGATTGGTCTGTTTAGTTTTTCTGTTTCCTGCTTGGTGAGTCTTGGAAGGCTGTATTTTTCTAAGAAGTTGTCTATTTCTTCTAGGTTTTGCAGCTTGTTGGCATATAGATGCTCGTAATATTCTCTTATAATTCTTTGTATTTCTGTGGGGTCCGTCGTTATTTTTCCTTTCTCATTTCTGATTCTGTTTATGTGTGTAGATTCTCTTTTTCTCTTAATGAGTCTGGCTAGGGGTTTATCTATTTTGTTTATTTTTTCTAAGAACCAGCTTTTGGTTTCATTGATTTTTTCTATTGTTTTATTCTTCTCAATTTTATTTATTTCTTCTCTGATCTTTATTATGTCTCTCCTTCTGGTAACTTTGGGCCTCATTTGTTCTTCTTTTTCCAATTTCAATAATTGTGTCCTTAGACTGTTCATTTGGGAATGTTCTTCCTTCTTTAAATGGGCCTGGATTGCAATGTACTTTCCTCTTAGAACTGCCTTCGCTGCGTCCCACAGAAGTTGTGGCTTTGTGGTGTTGTTGTCATTAGTCTCCATATATTCTTTGATTTCTGTTTTGATTTGGTCGTTAACCCATTGATTCATTAGGATAATGTTGTTAAGTCTCCATGTATTTGTGAGCCTTTTTGATTTCTTTCTGAAATTTATTTCTGGTTTTATACCTTTGTGATCTGAGAAGTTGCTTGGTAAGATTTCAATATTTTTGAATTTACTGAGGTTCTTTTTGTGGCCTAGAATGTGGTCTATTCTGGAAAATGTTCCATGTGCACTTGAGAAGAATGTGTATCCTGCTGCTTTTGGGTGCAGAGTTCTGTAGATATCTGTTAGGTCTATCTGTTCTAGTGTGTTGTTCAGTGCCTCTGTGTCTTTACTTATCCTCTGCCTGGTTGATCTATCCTTTGGAGTGAGTGGCGTGTTAATGTCTCCTAGAATTATTGCATTGCTGTCTGTTTCCTCCTTCACTTCTGTTAGTATTTGTTTCACATATGCTGATGCTCCTGTGTTGGGTGCATATATATTTATAATGGTTATATCTTCTTGTTGGACTGACCCCTTTATCATTATGTAATGTCCGTCTTTATCTCTTGCTACTTTCTTCGTTTTGAAGTCTATTTTATCTGATACAAGTACTGCAACACCTGCTTTTTTCTCTTTGTTGTTTGCTTGAAATATTTTTTTCCATCCCTTCACTTTTAGTCTGTGTATATCTTTGGGTTTGAGGTGAGTCTCTTGTAAGCAACATATAGATGGGTCTTGCTTTTTTATCCACTCTGTTACTCTGTATCTTTTGATTGGTGCATTCAGTCCATTTACATTTAGGGTGATTATTGATAGATACGTACTTATTGCCATTGCAGGCTTTAGATTCGTGGTTACCAAAGGTTCAAGGGTTGCTTCTTTACTATGTGAAAATCTAACTTAACTTTCTTGTTAAGTTATTGTGAACGCCGTCTGATGTTTCTTTATCTCTCCCTTCCTATTCTTCCTCCTTCTTTCTTTATATATTAGGTGTTTTATTCTTTGCCTTTAGTTGGTATTTGGATGGTTTGCTTTCTTTGCTATGCTTTTATTTTCTCTGGTGACATCTTTTTAGCCTTAGGGGTGTTTCCCTCTAGAGCAGTCTGTTTAAGATATCCTGTAGTGGTCGTTTATGGGAGGCAAACTCTCTCAACTTTCTTTTGTCTTGAAATTGTTTAATCCCTCCGTTATACTTAAATGATAATCGTGCTGGATACAATATTCTTGGTTCGAGGCCCTTCTGTTTCATTACGTTAAATATATCATGCCATTCTCTTCTGGCCTGTAAGGTTTCTGTTGAGAAGTCTGATGACAGTCTGATGGGTTTTCCTTTGTAGGTGATCTTTTTTCTCTCTCTAGCTGCCTTTAATACTCTGTCCTTGTCTTTGATCTTTGCCATCTTGATTATTATGTGTCTTGGTGTTGTCTTCTTTGGGTCCCTTGTGTTGGGAGATCTGTGGGCTTCCGTGGACTGTGAGATTATTTCCTTCCCCAGCGTGGGGAAGTTTTCAGCAATTATTTCTTCAAAGACACTTTCTATCCCTTTTTCTCTCTCTTCTTCCTCTGGTACTCCTATAATGCGAATATTGCTCTGTTTCGATTGGTCACACAGTTCTCTTAATATTCTTTCATTCTTAGAGATCCTTTTATCTCTCTCTGCCTCAGCTTCTTTGTATTCCTGTTCCCTGTCTTGTAAATTCCTTGATCGTGTATATATCTTTTATCAACATAAAATAACTATCTTTGCCCGTATAATAAGTTTAGCTTTGAGTTATTTTTAACCTGATGATAATACTTCCATTTCTATGCCAACACTGCACCAGAAGAAATTCTATAATGAAGTATTCTAAGTAATGTCCTCCAAGTCTTGAGCATAGGCAATTTTGATATGGGATAATGAAGAATGGACCCTAGACAACTTGACTTCAGTTCCTCACCTCATGTTGTTTTGCCTTTCACATTTAGACCTACCATCCGCATGGAACTGATATCATGTCTGGTATGCTACAGAAATCAAGCTTTCCTTTTTAAAAAGTGTGGTTATCTAATTGGCCAAGTGCCATTTACTGAAAAGGCCATCCTTTACCCCTTAGCAGTGTCACCTTTGTCATAAATTGATTGTACATATATTTGTGGGTTGATTTGGGGATTTTTTATTTTTTGTTGATACCATATTGCCTTAATTGCCATAGCTTTATGCTAAATCTTCATACTTTGAAAGTAAGTCTTCCCACCTTCTTTTTTAAAATGGACTTTTTTATTCTTAGTTATCTGATTTTCCACATAAACTTGAGTTATCTCAATAATAATAACAATGACTTTTGAGATCTTGAATGGGATTGCATTGAATCTGTGGAATAATTTGGGGGAAATTAACATCTTTACAATATAGTAACATTTCCAACCTATGAATGTGGTATATTCCTCAATTTATTCATGACCTCTTTAATTTCTTCCCAGTGTCATATCTTTTTCAAAGAGACTTTTCATATCTATTGTTAGACTTATTCCTAGGTATTTTATATTTTCACACCTTTGGAAATTATATCTTGCAACATTTTTTTGTTTTCAAATTGTTTGCTGTCATTTTGTAGAATGCAATTGGTTTTTGGATATTAATCTTATACCCAACAACATTGCTGCACTGACTTACCAATTCTATGAAATTGTCTGAAGACTCTTTTTGGATAGTCTCTGTATAAGAAAAATTTTTATTTTTTACTTTCCAATCTTTAGTCTTACTTCTTTTTCATATACTGGCTAATAACCTTGAATAGAAATGGTATTAGCAGGCATCTTTGTGTTGTTCTCAGTATTAAATGGAACAGTGTCAATATATCACCACTAAGGTGATATAAGTCAATACCTTTAGGTGAATACCCATTATCAGATTAAGGGAGCTTCTTTATTTCTAGTTTGCTAAGAGACATATCAGGAATTTTCTTTTTACTTGATTGAATTTTATAAAGCACTTTTTATCTGCATTTACTGCGATGATCATATAATTTTTCTTTATTAATGAGGTGAATTACATTTACATATTTTTACTGTTTTGTTAAAAATAAAGATATATTATTCCTTTTATGCAATGCTGGATTCCTTTTGATAATTGTTCTGTTGAGGATTTTTGCAACTATGTTCATGAGTGAGATTGGTCTGTAATTTTCACTTCTTGAAATGGCCTTGCCAGATTTTGGAAATGAGTTTAATGCTGGCCTCATAAATCAATTTAAGGAGTATTCCCTCTTATTCTGTTTTTGGAGGTTTATGCAAGGTAGAAATATTTATTCTTTAACTATTTGTAGAATTTACCAGTGAAGCTCTCTGAATGTGGTGTGCTTTTCTGGGAAAAGATTTAATTGCAATTTCAATTTTTTTAACTGTTATAGAACTGTTCTTCGGCTAGTGATGCTGGCCTCAAAGAATGAGTTTATCATTGTTGAGGCATATGGATTCTTTATATATTTTGGATGTTAAGCCCTTATCAGATGAATTGTTTATGAATATATTCTCCCATACTGTAGGATGCCTTTTTGTTTTACTGACGGTGTCCTTTGCTGTACGGAAGCTTTTTAGTTTGATGTAGTTCCCCTTGTTCACTTTTTATTTTGTTTCCCTTGCCCAGGAAGATGTGTCCAGGAAAAAATTGCTCATACTTACATTAGAGATTTTTGCCTATGTTTTCTTCTAAGAGTTTTATGGTTTCATGACTTACACTCAGGTCTTTGACCCATTTCAAGTTTACTTTTGTGGATGGAGTTAGACATTAATCCAGTTTCATTCTCTTACATGTAGCTGTCCAGTTTTCTAACACCAGTTGTTGAAAAGGCTGTCTTTTCCCCCTTGTATATTCATGACTTCTTTATCATATTTTAATTGACCATGTGTGTGTGGGTTTATATCTGGGCTCTCTATTCTGTTCCACTGAACTATGGATCTGTTCTTGTGCCAGTACCAAATTGTTTTGATTACTGTAGCTTTGTAGTATAGCTTGAAGTCAGGAAGCATAATCCTCCCAGCTTTGTTCTTCTTTCTCAGGATTGCTTTGACTATTTGGTGTCTTTTGTGGGTTTCATATGAATTTTAGAACTATTTGTTCTAATTCATTTAAAGGTGCTGTTGGTATTTTGATAAGGATTGCATTGAATCTGTAAATTGCTTTGGGCAGGATGGCCATTATGACAACATTAATTCTTCCTATCCATGAACATGGGATAGATTTCCATTTACTGGTGTCTTCTTTAATTTCTCTCATGAGTGTCTTATAGTTTTTAGAGTCTTTCACCTCCTTGGTTAGGTTTATTCATGGTATTTTATTCTTTTTGATGCAGTTGTAAATGGAATCATTTTCCTGATTTCTGTTTCTGCTAATTTGTTGTTAGTATATAAGAATGCAACATATTTCTGTGTACTAATTTTGCATCCTCCAACTTTGCTGAATCCAATTATTCTACAAGTTTCTTGGTGGCATCTTTAGGATTTTATACATATAATATCATGTCATCTGTCAATAGTGGCAGTTTAACTTCTTCCTTACCAGTTTGGATGCCTTTTATCTCTTTGTTTTTTCTGATTGTCATAGATTGAATATCCAGTACTATGTTGAATAAAAGTGGTGAGTGTGGAGATCCTTGTCTTGTTTCCGATCATAGAGGGAAATTTTTCAGGTTTTTTCCATTGAGTATGAGGTTAGCTGTGGGTTTGTCATATATGGCCTTTATTATGTTGAGGTATGTTCCCTCTATACCCATTTTGGTGAGAGTTTTTATCATGCGTGAATGTTGAATTTTTTCAGATGCTTTCTCAGCATCTGTGGAGATGATTATGTGCTTTTTATCCTTCTTTTTGTTAATGTGGTGTATCATATTGATTGATTTAGAACTATTATGCCATCTGTGCATCCCTGGAATAAATTCCACTTGGTCATGATGGATGATCTTTTTGATGTATTTTTGAATTAGGTTTGCTAATATTTTGTTGAGGATTTTACATCTATGTTCATCAGGGATATTGGTCTAAAATTTTCTTTTTTTGTAGGCTCTGGCTTTGGTATTAGAGTGATTCAGGCCTCATAGAATGAATTTGGAAGTGTGACCTCCTCTTCTACATTTCTGAATACCTTAAGGATAGGTATTAGCTCTTCTTTAAATGTTTGGTAGAATTCAGCTGTGAAGCCATCTGAACCTGGAATTTTTTTGGAGTTTTTGATTGCCAGTTTTATATCATTGCTGGTAATTGGTCTGTCCAGATTTTCTGTTTCTTCCTGGGTCAGTCTGGGAAGGTTGTATGTTTCTAAGAAGTTTTCCATTTATTTCATTTATGTCCAATTTATTGGCATGTGGTTTTTCATAGTATTCTCTAATAATTCTTTGTATTTCAGTGGTATCCATTGTGATTATTCCTTCTTTGATTCTGATTTTGTTTATGTGGGTACACTACCTTTTTTTCATGGTAAGTCTGGCTAGGGGTTTATCTCTTCTGTTTATTTTCTCAAAAAACTAGCTCCTGGTTTCACTGATTTTTTTTCTGTTGTTTTATTCTTCTCTAGTTATTTCTCTGGTCTTTATTATGTCCCTCCTTTTACTAACTTGGGGCTTCATTTGTTCTTTTTCTGGCTTCTTTAATTGTGAGTTTAGACTGTTTATTTGGGATTGTTCTTATCTCTTGAGGTATGTCTGTATTGCTATGTAATTTCTTCTTAGAACTGCCTTCACAGTATACCACAGATTTTGGCCTGTTGAGTTTTTGTTTTCATTTGTCTCCATGTAGTGCTTGATTTCTGTTTTAATTTGTTCATTGATCCATTGGTTATTTAGAAGCATGTTGTTTCGCCTCCATGTGTTTGTAGGCTTTCTTGTTTTCTTTGTGTGATTTATTTCTAGTTTCATGCACTGTAGTCTGAGAAGCTGCTTGATATAATTTCAATATTTTCGAATTTATTGAGGTTCTTTTTGTGGCCTAGTATTTGCTCTATTCTGGAGAACATTCCATGTACACTTGAGAAGAGTGTGTATCCTGCTGCTTTTGAGTGAATGTTCTGTAAATATTTATTAAGTCCATCTGATTTAATGTATTGTTCAGTGCCTCTGTTTAATTATAAATATTTTTGAAATTTAATTTATTTTTTGGCCCATAAATTATTTAAAAGAATATTTCTTCCCAAACATATGGGGCTATCCTAGGTATTTTTTTATTTTATTTCACTGTGGTAAGAACACTTACCATGAGGAGTGCTTTCATAAATTTTAAATGTGCAATACAATTTTGTTAACTAAAGGCAGTGTTGTACAACAGCTCTCTAGAATGTATTCATCTTGCATAACTGAAAATTTATACCTGTTGAATAGGTATAAAGTAAACAGGTATAAACCTGATACCTGTTTTTCTTTGTATCCTTGCGGATGATATTATCAGCCTCTTGCTGTTCATTTGGCCATTCAGCAAATATTGAATACATCCCATCTACTAGACTTTAGGAGCCTAGACTAGTGCATTGTGAGTCTAATACTGCTTAATGGCAGAATAAACATGCATCAAAGATGAATTTATAATAAGAGAATTGTTTTGAAGAATAGAAAATTGTGGTGAAACCATAGCAGAATTATTCCTAAATCATCTTCAGTGCATTCGCAAAGACTTCATAGAAAAAAAACTTTTGAGTAAAAACTTCAAAAACAAATTGAGCTTTCTAGGTGAAGTAGAAAGATTTTCCTGACAAAGGGAACAAAATGTGCAAAATTAGGAGATATTAGACATAGACACCGTGCCTCATTAGGAAAGTGCACGTTCAGGGTTGCAGGAGCATATAGAGTGAGGGAGTGCTAGGAGATGAAGCAGGATAGGCAGGTGAGGCGATCAGGGCCTTGCGTGCCTCACAAAAGCATTTAGATTGTAGTTAATCACAGCATACCTGGTGATAAACCACTGGGGATCTTCAATTAAAAGGGGACATATGGTCAGCATCTAATTCACAGGAAGCCTTTCCAAGGGTCACTGGTGTGTCCAGGAGAGAGATGAGAAGAGGCTGAGCCAGAGCAGGAATTATGGATAACCCTGGGAGATATTTTGGAGAATTAAGAGAACTTGATGCTTTACTGCATATGTGGAAGGAAGGTTGTGGAAAAGGGAAATATCAGATGACTTCAGAAACTAGGCTTGGAATAATAAGAGTGAGTGAATTATTTGATGCAGGTGCTCTGACTTCTGGTTTGGATGAATGAGTTTGGCCATCCTAGGAAGTGTTTGGATGGGCACACAGCACTCAGGCAGCAGCAGGTGCCCATTGAAACAGGTTGATGCATGACCTCCCAAAAGATGTCCACATCCTATACCGTGAACCTGTAAATGTTATCTTAGTTTTGGAAAAGGGGTCTTTGTTGGTGTGATAAGGACTTTGAGATGAGGAGATTGGTCTAGAGTATCTGAGGTGCCCTAAATACCATCACAAGGGTCCTTATGAGAAAGAGACAGAGGTTGATCACACAGACAGAAGAGCAGGAGGCCATGTGATTGAAGAGTCAGAGATTGGAGTTATGTGGGCACATGGCAAGGAATGCCAGCAGCCACCAGGAGCTGGCGAAGGCAAGAACAGATTCTCCCCTAGTGCCTCCTGAGGGAGCATGACCAACACCTTGATATCTGCTCAGGTTACTGATTTTGTATTTCCGTCCCAGAACTGTGAAAAAATACATTTCTGTTGTTTTAAGCTACCAAGTGAGTGGTAATTTGTTACAACAGCCAAAGGAAACTAACACAATTACAAAGAAGACCAAAGGGCCAGAGGTGAACTAAGGAAGGAAAACATGTGAGAAATAAGGACAACTTCACTCTTCAACAAAACTCCTTTAAAGAGTTGTCTGCTCATTGTTTCCATTCTCTTTTATTGTCTCAAGGCTGCTTCTTATCCTTTAGGTCTAAGCTTAAATGTCCAGGAGGACTTCTCTGACCTCTCAATCTAAAGCAACTTCCAAAGCCTTATCTCTTATATGCTCTCTATTGTAACTTCCTATTTTCTCATTCACTTGCCAACTTGCTTTGGCTGTGCAAATGAGGCTTGTTCATTGCTGACTCCCCAGTGTCTAGAGTGTTAGTGTCTAACAGATGGTAGGTGTGAAATAAACATTTTTAACTGAATGAATGAATAAATAAATGAACATTTAATGTACTTTGTTCATATCTCTGCTTTAGCAACTTTCACACTGTAAGATAGGTGTGTGTGTGTGTTTGCACACCTGCTCACGCTGATCACCTGTGAGCCTCTTAGAGTAAGAAAGAATGAATACATCTTATTCATTATTTACTTCTGGGTACCTCATAGAGTGCCTACCACTCACTGAACTTTAGTTGAATGAATGATTTAATTTGAACCTCTAATCTTTCCTCTTCTTAAAATCAAGTGACTTAGATTCATTTGGCAGTCTTTTCTGAAATCATCATAATAAATGACTGTTTTGTAATACTTTGAAGATAGAAATTTACTTTTATAATTAGACATTTTTTGAATCTTAATTGCATTACTAATACATGAAACTGTCCTCCTTTAAGAAATTAGGATAATGCAGTTAAAGTTGAGTTCCCTTTGCTCAACATCCAAGCCTGGTTCTGTCTTTCCTCCCCAGAAGAGCCACTGATATAACTTTGTATCTATCCTGACCTCTTTTTACATGAAGTCCATGTATTTATAGGAAAAACACTACCAATTTGTGGCAGTGTTTTTCACATAAATGGTATCTTTTGGGTATGTGACATTTTGAAATTTGCTTCTCCACTCAGCTCTTGGAGATCTATTAATGCTGACATCCCTAGATCTTGTACACTCCTTTTACCTTCTGCGTAGTATTCCACTTTATGGCATGTGCTGCTGTTATCCTTAGATTAACATTTAAGATGTTTCCATTATTGTGCAGTTGCAGTGTTGTAGGTGTCTCCTTGGCCCCTCTGGAAGAGTTTCCACAGGCTGTACTCTCAGATTTGTTCTTGCTGGGCATAGAAATGCTTACTTTGCTACCAAATGTGGTCATACCAGTGGCCTTCCTTCAGAACTGTTCCTAGTCCTCCAATATTTAGTGTTGTCAGCATTTTTAACTTTGCCAATCTGATAGCTGTGAAAGGAGATGTCATTGTTTAAACTTTATTTCTCTAAATATTGTTATTAAGATTGAACACTTTCTATATGTTTACTGGTTATTTGCATTTCCTCTTCATTCCTTTCCTTTGTCTATTGGGTTGTTTCTCTTTTCCTGGAATTCAATTGTTGGTCTATTACATGTGTTGCAAATATTTTCTCCATATATCTACTTAAAAAAAAAAGTTTTTAAAGCCATGTTTTGCAGAACTTTTAAATTTTGATGTGGTCAAATTTGCGAATACTTTTCTTTTCTGACTTTTGCCTTTTGCATTTTTAAGGAAGGTTCTCTGCCATCAAGATTGTACAGGTATTTTCCTATATATCCTTATATACTTCAAAGTAATTTTAAAAATCTTTAGGCTGCTAATATATCTGCAAGTGATTTTTGTGTATTGTATGAATATGGGCTCAAATTAATTTTTCTCTTATGGTTGAACAGCACTATTTATCGTATAGTTTAATCTTTTTCCACCAATTCATTTTACCAAATGTGTCTTGCATCTGAACAACAAAGTAAATGCTACCTTTAACATATATCAACATTTTCATGATAGGTTGTTTTCTGAATTCCATTCTATTCTATTCCTACTCTAATAACCCACTGTTGTAAAAACTATTACTGTATGTTTTAATCTACATTAGGAAATTTGGCCACTGTTTATTTTTAATAAAGTTTTATTGACTATTCTTTCATATTTACTCATTGGAATCAGTTTATTTCATTCACAAAGAAGTCTTGTTGGGATTTTTGACTGATATTTAAAATAAATGTTAAAAACCACCTGATTACTTATAATAATAAATAAATAAATAATTTATTAAATAAATAAGTTAATTATGTATTAAATAAATAAGTTACTTATTGATATGTTAACATAATTAAAATAAGCTACTTATTAATATAATAATTAATAATATAACAAATAATTATTCCTAAAGTTTTCAAAATGTATTATGTAGCTTTCTCAATGTTCTATTCCTATTAGATAAAGAGCAGGGTAGACCCAGTTCTTGTGGGACCTAATTTCTATACAGTTTGGGGGCCCTCTCTAATAAAAAGAATGGAAACTTATGAATGCAATAGTAGGTGCTGTGCCTTGGGAGGGGCCTTTACTAGGGAGGAGCTTGAACCTCCAGCTATATTAGCTTCATGGTAAACCCACCTCAGATTAGCAGTCTCACTTAGAAAGTCCTAGCAAATTGTGTCTTCATTCCCACTAGAATAAACCACTACTTTGTGACTTCTAGTCTACTTAGGTGGTATAAGCAATAAAATAACAAATTTGCAGCTTTGGTCATGTTTTTAGTTGTGTGTTATATAATACCACTGCCTCAACTTTTCCCTCGGATAGCACCTCACATTTGAGGATCTCAGAGCACATTATGAACATTAACTAATTAAACCTCACAGAACCCCAGGGACAGAGAAATGAGAGCTATAGCATCATCTCGCCCAGTTCTGAAATGCAGCCACCCCTGGGGGACAGGCGTGGCAGCTGCTTAATAATAAACCGCAATACCCCAGGACAGTTTAGTCAAGACAATTAGTCATTGTAGTTGGTAATTGTCTCATAAACATTAGACTGTCAAACAGTGAGGTCATCAGGCTTATTAGTTCATTGCAAATCTAATCCATTCGTTAAGATTTCTGACTTTTTAGTAATTATAAAAGAAATATATGTACAGTGAAGGTCTAATTTACATTTTTTAAAACCATTAATCCATATACTTTAATTCTTAACATATAATGATTTCCTTCTCATAACTTTTTTTTTTGAAGCTATACACTTATGAAGGTTTCACATGAAAAAACAATGTGGCTACTACATTTACCCACATTATCAAGCCCCACCCATACCCCATTGCAGTCACTGTCCATCAGTGTAGTAAGATGGCACAGATTCACTATTTGTCTTCTCTATGCTACACTGTCGTCCCTGTGACCCCTCACACCATGTGTACTAAACATAATACCACTCAATCCCCTTCTCCCTCCCTCCCCACCCGCCCTCCCACACCCTTTCCCTTTGGTAACCACTAGTCCCTTCTTGGAGTCTGTGAGTCTGCTGCGGTTTTGTTCCTTCAGTTTTGCTTCATTGTTATATTCCACAAATGAGGGAAATCATTTAGCACTTGTCTTTCTCCGCCTGGCTTATTTCACTGAGCATATCCTCCAGCTCTATCCATGTTGCAAATGGTAGAATTTGTTTCTTTCTTATGGCTGAATAGTATTCCATTTTGTATATGTACCACCTCTTCTTTATACATTCATCTACTGATGAACACTTAGGTTGCTTCCATATCTTGGCTATTGTAAATAGTGCTGCAATAAACATAGGGGTGCATATGTCTTTTTGAATCTGAGAACTTGTATTCTTCAGGAAATTCCAAGGAGTGGGATTCCCTTGGTCAAATTTTTAGTAGAGCTTGAAGTCGGGGAGCGTAATCCCTCAGGCTTTTATTCTTCCTTCTCAGATTTGCTTTGGCTATTTGGGATCTTTTGTGGTTCCATATGAATTTTAGAATGATTTGCTCTAGTTCGTTGAAGAATGCTGTTGGTAGTTTGATGGGAATTGCTTTGAATCTGTAGATTGCTTTAGGCAGGATGGCCATTTTAACAATATTAATTCTTTCTATACATGAGCACAAGATGTGTTTCCATTTATTGACATCTTCTTTAATTTCTCTCATGAGTGTCTTGTAATTTTCAGAGTATAGGTCTTTCACTTCCTTGGTTAGGTTTATTCCTAGGTATTTTACTCTTTTTGATGCAATTGTGAATGGAATTGTTTTTCTGATTTCTCTTTCTGCTAGTTCATCATTAGTGTATAGGAATGCAGCAGATTTCTGTGTATTAATTTTGTGTCCTGCAAGTTTGCTGAATTCAGATACTAGATCTGATGGTTTTGGAGTGGATTCTTTGGGGTGTTTTATGTACAATATCATGCCATCAGCAAACAGTGACAGTTTAACTTCTTCCTTACCAATCTGCATGTCCTTTATTTCTTTGTGTTGTCTAATTGCTGTGGTGAGGATCTCCAAAACTATGTTGAATAAAAGTGGAGTGGGCATGCTTGTCTTGTTCCCAAACTTAAAGGAAAGGCTTTCAGCTTCTCACTGTTAAGTATGATGTTGGCTTTGGGTTTGTCATATATGGCCTTTATTGTGTTGAGGTACTTGCCCTCTATACCCATTTTGTTGAGAGTTTTTATCATGAATGGATGTTGAATTTTGTCAAATGCTCTTTTGGCCTCTATGTAGATGATCATGTGGTTTTTGTCCTTCTTTTTGTTGATGTGATGTATGATGTTGATGGATTTTCTAATATTGTACCATCCTTATATCCCTGGAATGAATCCTACTTGATCATGGTGGATGATCTTTTTGATATATTTTTTAATTTAGTTTGCTAATATTTTGTTGAGTATTTTGCATCTATGTTCATCAGGATATTGCTCTGTAATTTTCTTTTTTTGTGTTGTTTTTGCTGGGTTTTGGTATTAGAGTGATACTGGCTTCATAGAATGAGTTTGGAAGTATTCCCTCTTCTACTTTTGGAAAACTTTACCAAAGGGTCAAGGTTAACTTCCTTAATATCTAAGTCTAACATAACTCACTTAGTATGCTATTACAAACACACTCTAAAGATTCTTTTTTGTCCTTCTTTTACTTTCTCCATTCTTTATATAATAGGTATCATATTCTGTACTCTTTGTCTATGCCTTGACTGACTTTGGGGGTAGTTGATTTAATTTTGCATTTTATTTGTAACTAGCTGTTCTACTTTCTTTACTGTGGTTTTATTACCTCTGGTGACAACTATTAAACCTTAGGTACACTTCCAACTACACTGTAGAGACTGTTGGAGGTAAATTCTCTCAGCTTTTCCTTATCTGGAAATTGTTTAATTCCTCCTTCAAATTTAAATGATAATCTTGCCAGATAAAATATTCTTGGTTCAAGGCCCTTATGCTTCATTGCGTAAATATATCATGCCACTCCCTTCTGGCCTCTAAGGTTTCTGCTGAGAAGTCTGATGATAGCCTGATGTACTTTCCTTTTTATGTGCTTTTTTCTCTCTCTGGCTACTTTTTTTTTTTTTTTTACAATTTATTTTGGTATCATTAACCTACAATTACATGTGCAATATTATGGTGATTAAACTACCCCCTTCATCAGGTCCCTCCCCCAACCCCATTACAGTCACTGTCCATCAGCGTAGTGAGATGCTATAGAATCACTACTTGTCTTCTCTGAGTTGTACAGGCCTCCCCGTGCCGCCGCTACCTTACGTCTGCTAATCGTAATACCCCTTTTACCCTCTTATCCCTCCCTTCCCACCCTTCTTCCCCAGTCCCTTTCCCTTTGGTAACTATTAGTCCATTCTTCGGTTCTGTGAGTCTGCTGCTGTTCTGCTCCTTCAGTTTTTTTCTTTGTTCTTATACTCCACATATGAGTGAAATCATTTGATACTTGTCTTTTTCAGCTTGGCTTATTTCACTGAGCATAATACCCTCTAGCTCCATCCATGTTGTTGCAAATGGTAGGATTTGTTTTCTTCTTATGGCTGAATAATATTCCATTGTGTATATGGACCACATCT
This sequence comes from Phataginus tricuspis, assembly GCA_029783875.1. Lineage (NCBI taxonomy): Eukaryota > Metazoa > Chordata > Mammalia > Pholidota > Manidae > Phataginus > Phataginus tricuspis. Next base: position 3,222,558 of record JAQQAC010020895.1, on the reverse strand, counting down.
TCTTAAACTATTCATCTACTGATGGACACTTAGGTTGCTTCCATTTCTTGGCTATTGAAAATAGCGCTGCAATAAACACAGGGGTGCATCTGTCTTTTTGAAACTTGGCTGCTGCATTCTTAGGGTAAATTCCTAGGAGTGGGATTCCTGGGTCAAATGGTATTTCTATTTTGAGTTTTTTGAGGAACCTCCATACTGCTTTCCACAATGGATGAACTAATTTGCATTCCCACCAGCAGTGTAGGAGGGTTCCTTTTTCTCCACATCCTCGCCAACATTTGTTGTTGTTTGTGTTTTGGATGTTGGCCATCCTCACTGGTGTGAGGTGATATCTTATTGTGGTTTTAATCTGCATTTCTCTGATGATTAGCGATGTGGAGCATCTTTTCATGTGCCTGTTGGCCATCTGAATTTCTTCTTTAGAGAAGTGTCTATTCATGTCTTCTGCTATTTCTTAATTGGATTATTTGCTTTTTGTTTGTTAAGGTGCGTGAGTTCTTTATATATTTTGGATTTCAACCCCTTATCCGATACATCATTTATGAATATATTTTCCCATACTGTAGGATGTCTTTTTGTTCTACTGATGGTGTCCTTTGCTGTACAGAAGCTTTTCAACTTGATATAGTCCCACTTGTTCATTTTTGCTTTTGTTTCCCTTGCCCGGGGGAATATGTTCATGAAGAAGTCGCTCATTTTATGTCCAAGAGATTTTTGCCTATGTTTTTTCCTAAGAGTTTTATGGTTTCATGACTTACATTCAGGTCTTTGATCCACCTTGAGTTTACCTTTGTGTATGGGATTAAACAGTAGTCCAGTTTCATTCTCTTACATGTAGCTGTCCAGTTTTTCCAACACCAGCTGCTGAAGAGGCTGTCATCTCCCCATTGTATATCCAAGGCTCCTTTATCAAATATTAATTGACTGTAAATGTTTGCATTAATGTTTGGATTTTCTATTCTGTTCCACTGGTCTGTGGGTCTGTTTTTGTGCCAGTACCAAATTGTCTTGATTACTGTGGCTTTGTAGTAGAGCTTGAAGTCAGGGAGTGTAATTGCCCCTGTTTGATTCCTCCTTCTCAGGATTGCTTTGGCTATTCAGGGTCTTTTCTGGTTCCATATGAATTTTTGAATTATTTGTTCCAGTTCATTGAAGAAAGCTGTTTGTACTTTGATAAGGATTGCGTTGAATCTGTCGATTGCTTTAGGTAGTGTAGCCATTTTGACAATATTTATTCTTCCTAGCCAAGAGAATGGGATGCATTTCCATTTGTTAGTGTCCTCTTTAATTTCTTCTAGGAGTGTCTTGTAGTTTTCAGAGTATCTCTGGCTACTTTTAATAGTCTGTCCTTATCCTAGATCTTTGCCATTTTAGTTATTATATTTCTTGGTGTTGTCTTACTTGCGTCCCTTGTGTTTGGAGATCTGTGCACGTCCATGGGCTGAGGGACTATCTCCTTCCCCAGATTAGGGAAGTTTTCAGGAATTACCTCCTCAAAGACTCTTTATATCCCTTTCTCTCTCTCTTCTTCTTCTGGTACCCTTGTAATACGAATATTGTTCCACTTGGATTCATATCAGAGTTCTCTTAATATTCTTTAATTCTTAGAAATCCATTTTTCTCTCTGTGCCTCACCTTCTTTGTATTACTCTTCTCTAATTTCTATTTCATTTATCTTCTCCACCATATCTAATCTGCTTTTAAAACCTTCCATTGTATGTTTCATTTCTGATACTGTGTTCCTTAATGATTGGATCTCTGATTTCTGAGTTCTTGAATATTTTTCTGTACCTCCATGATCATGTTTATGATTTTTATTTTAAAATCTCTTTCAGGAAGATTCATGAGTTCAGTTTCATTTGACTCTTTCTCTGGTGTATGTATGATTTTGCTTTGAACCAGATTCCTTTGACATTTCATATTTGTATGTGGCGTCTTTTAGTGCCCAGAAGCTCTACTACCTGGAGCTGCTCAACCCCTGGAGCAATGTCGGAGGTCACAGGAGAGCAGTTTAGGTGCCTGGGGGGAAGGAAAGGGCTGTTTCCTGCTTCCCGGCTGCTATGCCTGTCTCCACTGCCTGAATCAGTGGGCCGAGCACACAGGTATAAGCCTCTGTGCTTTGCATTTGCAGCTGCTGTAGGCAGGGCTTCCCTCTGGCTGGCCCAATGCCAGGGCAGGGTTTGCCAGTTTGCGAGCCCGGTGGGGCTGCCTGGGAGGAAGGCACAGCAGGCTGCTATCATGGAGGGGGTCCTTGATGCTGCATAGCCAGCCAGGGGGCTGGAGCACCTAAAGATCTTGAAAATTCCCAACCTGCTGGGCAGAATACACGTGGACAATTTTGTCTACCTGTCCTTTCTCCTGAGCAGTAATCTCTGTGCAATCCTTGCCCCTTTAACAGCCCTCTGGCTGTTAGGAAGTCTCTCAGACTGCCCGCCTTTATTTTGTCCCAGAGAAGCTAGATATGGATATCTGTTCTCCACAAGTGGCTGTAATCTCAGTCTCTCCAGGTATTCTGCCTGTCTTAGCTTTCCAACCCCCCTAATCACCAGAGCACCATACAATGTAGGTTTGTGCTCCCAGAGCAGATCTCCAGAGCTAGGCCAGTCCCAGGCCTCCACTCCCTCTCCGCCCCATTTCTCTTCCTCCTGCTGTTGAGCCGGGGTGGGGGAAGGGCTTGGGTCCTGTCAGATCACAGCTTTGGTACATTACCCTGTTCTGTGTGGTCTATTCTTTTCTCCATGTGTATGCTGCCTGGCATGCCCTCTTTCCTGTTGCTCTTTCAGAATTAGTTGTATTAATTATATTTTCATATTATATGCTGTTTTAGGAGGAGCCCTCTGTCTCTCATCTCACACCGCCATCTTTAATCCCTCTCTAGTTTTTAAAAAAAATTTTTTTGTGGTTCTTCAAATTTGAAACTTAAAATAGGAAAAGACTACCTTTTTTAAAACTAAGGTAAAACGCATGAATATAGATTTATGAAATGTGGGACTTTTTTTAAATTCAAACAGTTGCTGCTGAGTAAGACGAGTTGGTGATAGATCTGCTACCTTTAAGAGGTATATTGACTGGGCAGGGGTTGAGGGAACCTTCTGGGTGCCAAAAATGCTTTATTCACTTGGGTGGTTTTTACATGACAGTATATATATGTAGAAGTTCACATATTTGCCATATGTGTGTTGTTTCTTAGCAATAAAGTAAATTAACCTAAAATGCATCTTGCTCTGTTGTCATGAGGGTATTGGAAACCCCATATAGATTATCTGGAGAGTTTGGCAAGGAGAAGGACATATTCAGACCTAGAGACATGATGCATTTTCTTCTTCCCAAAGCATCTTTCTTCAAAGAGGGATTTTAAGTCCTTTGTTCCTCCATGCCAAAGAGCTTTGCATTTGTTGGGATGTGATTCTCCCTTCAACATTTTGTACCTCTTTGTCTATGCCCTTTACATCTCCCTGGGCATACAATGTTCCTCTTAGAATTTCATTTTATTTCATTCACCAGAAGCAGGTGTAGGACATGAGTAATATAGGAACTTGGGATTGAGGTATCTGCGTGGGCTATTACCCTAGCTGGCATTAGAAGAACAGGGGGAGAGGAGGAAGCAGAGAAGATCTAGGCTACCTCTAGTGCTGCAGCATCTGAGGTGATGGTTAGACACAAGAAGACACTGCATCAGGCCTATGCTGGCAGAGGCATCTCTGGAGCATCTGGCCAGCTCAGGGTCCCACTTGCATCAGTAGTGGCACTTCTAAGAGGGGCAGTACCTGGGTAGAGCATCCTAGGGATGCTCTGAGCTAAGGCCCAAAGGCTTCATTCAGTTGTCGTGGCTGAGAATCCCCCAGAAGACCAGGCACAGGGTGAGCCAGAAAGGAGGAGGTTTGGGCAGGGAAGATGAGGAGGGAAGGGGAGAAGGGCAGACAGGAATAAAGACAGACAGAGAGACAGAAGGAAAATAGGTAGGGATAAGACACACAGAATAAAAGAAAAGGAGAAGCAGAAGGAGGAGGAAGGAGAAAAAATTCTCTTTGGAAAAATGGAAAATTGATTTTTTCTACTGTGATTTTCAGTGAAGGTTAAATACATGAACACTACCCTGATTATTGGCTTTCCAGAATATATTAAAATAATTCTCAGCCCAGCTCTTCTTCCTTAGAAAATAGAAAAGTGGCAATTTGGCCCAGTTAGACTTGTTCACTGTGCTGGCCTTTGGTGTTCAGAAAGCAGTGACCCAGCTGGCTGTGCTCTTTTCTACATTCCATCTTAAAATCGTTCCCAAGCCTGCCATCCATGGAGTTGATAACCAGTTGTTTGCCAATTTCAAAGGGAGCTCCAATGAAAGGATCACCATCTCAGCAACTAGCAGAGGTCAAGGGCCTCCTGGGTGCCAGGCCAGTCCTAGGCCCATCACTGGCATCATCTTATCTCCTTCGGGTGGATGAAGTCAGAATTGGGATGGGCTGCAAGGACCCTTTTATTTCTACCTCATGGTAGTGCCCTCTGCAATATAATTCTTCAGATATGCTGCAGTTTGCAAACACATTACCATGCTGTCTCCAATTTCCTATGGTTCTGCAGATATTTATCATCTATCTTCTGTCCTTATGCCTCTCTTTCTCTTAAAGATGCTGAGTTCAGGAGTAGCAGCCAGGGTTCCCAGCAAAAATCTGAGGAGCCACAGGAACCTGTCTCTCCAGAGGTGGTGGAAAGCATCCAGGTAACAAATATCATTCCCCCATGCCTGAGATCCAAGCGTGGGCCTGGGAGCTGTTTGTGCCATCAGGGTCAGGGGTGTTCCTAGTGCTGGGGTTATTATCTGAAAAGCTCTAATGTCTGATGCAGAAAAGACCTCATTAGCACCAAGATCAGAGAGACATGGACTGGGAGGAAATAGGCCATGTGTTTGTAATGAACAAATTAGACCCTTACTGCTATCTTCAAAAATATAGGTCAGAATGGAATTTCATCCCTTCTCTGCCTTCTCACCCATTCTCTGATTTCAGGAGACTGAGGCAGATACAGCTTCTCATTTAAAGTCAACTAGAAAATTCAACTTTCTAAAGAGACTTCCTGTCCACATACTCACATCAGGCAGAATTTTCCTTCATGCTTAAGGGGGCACTGCAACGCTACACAAACTCCTCCCAAAAGTCTCTGGAGAGCTGCTGGCCCTGCAGGAGTCTCCCCACCCTCCTGATGTCAGGGTGATGCTGATAGAGCTCTGCATGTTCTGCTGCTGCCCTATCCTGAAAAGGGGGTAAACCCACATGTCAGCCATGTCATAGATTACATAGGACTTGGTTGGTGGGCCCAAGGATCCAGCCATTATTCCATCTCTGCAAGCCTCTGACCACTGATGGGTTTACAGGAATTTAAACATATATATTGGGCTCTGGGTCCTCACATGCTCCTACAGGACCTCAGGGACTGTCCCTTGTGTCCTCATCAGCAAGGCCTGATGAAGGGCATGGAGCAGGAGTGGGGAGAACAAATGGGCACCCTTCTAGGCTAATGTTGTCAGTCTGGTCCTACGTCAGCTTAGTGTCTCACTACACAGCTCCTTCAGCTTCTGGTTCTCCTGACTCCTCCATCTAGCTGGGCCCAAAAGAACCCATCCCTAAGCCCAGGATGGGGGCACATGTAGTACCTCTGCTTCCTGAACTCCAGCTCCCAACTCTCTTTTTTTCTGTTTTCCAACCTTAAACAAAACAATGTTCCCTTTGCCCATTAACTCATGCAAAGAAAATCTTCAGAAGAGGAGGGAGGGAGGACCTTTATCTTAGCATTTGTCTCTGTGGAACATGCATCCTTTTCCCCCACACCACAAAAAGATGTAACCTGTAGCTGATTGGATATTATATTTCAGGTGCTGATTTAGTTTCTGCCAGGACGTTGGGCACTCAATGGTCAGGCACTCTGCTAGGTTCTGAGGATACTTAAAAGACTAAAACACAGCCTTAGTCTTGAAGAGGTTGGGGAGAGGAAAGCCTAAATCAGTATGTGGAAAAGAGGATAGGAAATATCCCAGAAGATAACTAGGTTAAATCACAATGTTTAGAATCCAATAAAAATTACTAGACACTAAAAAAACTGGAAATATATGATGCATAAGGTGGAGACAACTCAATCAATTGAAACTAACCAAGATCTGAAGCAGATGTTAGAACTAGTGGACAAGAATATTAAGAGTTATTATAACTATGTAAGTTCCAGTGGTTAATAAGAGACATAGAAGATATAAAAACACCACAAATAAAACTCCTTGAGATAAAAATTACAATTCATGACATGAAAAATACACTTGCAAGATTAGACATTGCAGAAAAAAAAGGTTAGTGAACTTGAAACAGAAATGAGAAAAAAACGATCAATGTATCAGTGAACTGTAGGATAACTTCAAGCACCTAAGATGTGAGAAAATTCTTAAAAGTAGCCAGAGAGATAAAAAGACAAGTTGGGAATGGAGGAACAAAGATAAGGATTGCAGCAGATTTCTTGTTGGAAACAATGCAGACAAGAAGATGGTGGAGTCACATCCTTAAAGACCTGGGAGAAAATATGCCATCAATCTAGAATTTTATACCAGCAAATATTTTTGAAAAATAGGGTGAAATAAAGACTTGCCTACACACAAAAGGTGGAAGGATTCATCCCAGAAGATCCATACTATAAGCAATGTTAAAGGAAGTCCTTCAGGCAGAAGGAAAATGATACCAGGTAGAAATCTGGATCAACACAGATGAGTGATGAGCACTGGAAATGGTGACTAAATGGGTAAAGGTGTAGGATTTTGTTCTTATTATTTATGTATCTTTAAAAGATAATTGACTGCTTAAATAAAATTAAAACAACAGTGTGAGGCTTATAACATATGTAAAAATGTGTATGACAAGGATAGCACAAAGACCAAGAGGGGAGGAATGTATATGCTATTTTAAAGTTCTTATACTATATCTGAAGTGGTATAATTGTCACCTGAAGATAGACTGTGATAAGTTAAAGATGTATAGTATAAACTCTAAAAAAAATGCTAGTTATAAATTTAATTCAGAATTATATCTAAAGTCTACAGCATAAAGTGGAATCATAAAAATATACAATTAATCCAAAAGAAGGAAAAAAGAAAGGAAAAAGAATAAAGATTAGATGGTGCAAATAGAAAATATATAGCAAGATAACAGACTTAAATCTAACCATATCAAATAATTACCTTAAATGTAAATGGTCTAGGTATTCCAGTTAAAGAACATATAAGGCAGATATAGATTGGATTTTAAAAAAAGCAAGACTACATTATATGTGGATTGCAAAAATTCACTTTAACTATAAAGATACAGCAGGTTCAAATTAAAAGAATGCAAAAAGATACATCATATTAACACTAACGAATAAAAAGGCTAGAGTAGCTTTATTTATTTCAGACAAAGTGAATTTCCAAACAAGGAGTATTACCAGGGATAAAAAAGGTCAAAAAGATATAACAATCCTAAATATTTATATACCTAATAGCAGAACTTCAAAACATGAAGCAAAATCTGATTGAACTGCAAAGAAAATAAATTTTTAAAGTCATACTTGGAGAGATCAATATCCCTTTCTTAATAATTAGTAGAACAAATAGACAGAAAATCAATAAGAATATAGAAGATTTTAAGAACATTATTGACCTGTTTGACCTAGTGGCCATTTACAGAACACTCTACCCAACAAAAGCAGAAAACACACGTGCACATCGGACATTTATCAAGGTAGACCATATTCTGGGCTACAAAAATAGGTCTCAGTGAATTTAAAAGGATTCAAGTCATCTAACGTATGTTCTCTCACAACAAACGACATTGCAAGAAAATAAAACTACAGATCAATAGCACTCGTAAACATTGATGAGAAAATTCTAATACAAATTTTAGTAAATTAAAGCAGCATATAGAACAAATACAAAGGATAACACATCATGACCAAGTGGGGCTTATTCTGGGAGTGCAAATTTAGTTTAACATAAGGAAATCAATGATGCAATTCACCATATTAACAAACTAAAAAAGACTATCTATATGTTTATTCATAAAGGCAGGGAAGGCATTTGAAAATTCAACATTCATTTCTCATAAAAACTCTCAGATAATTAATAGTAGAAGACAACTTCTTCAATTTGATAGAAGTTATTTTTGAAAAACCCACAGCTAACATCATACTTAGTGGTAAAATACTGAAGGCTCTTCCGCCATGGTCAGGAACAAGACAAGAGTGCCTGCTCTCACCACGTCTATTCAAAACTACACTGGAAGCACAAACCAGCGCAAAAAGACAGGAAAGAAACAAGAGGCACCCAGACTGGGAAGGAGGAGTTAAAGCTGTCTTTTACTCACAGATAACATCGTTGTTTAGAATCTACAGAACGGCTACTAGAACTAATAACTAATTTAGCAAATTGATATATATATACAAAATTACAAGTTCAATTTTACCTCTATATAATAGCAATGAGCAATCAGAAATTGAAATAAATACCATTTACAATAGTACAAATATGTAAAATATTTACAGATAAATCTGACAAAATATTTTCAAGGCCTATACACTGAAAACTACAAAACATTTCTGAGAAAGAAAGATCTAAATAAATGGGAAATAGCTCATCTAAATGGTTTCAAAGACTCAGTATTGCCAAGATCTCCATTCTTCCCAAATTGATCGCTACAATCCCAGTCAAAATTTCAGGAGGAATTTTTAATAAAATTGAAAAATCGAATCCAAAATTCATATGGAAATGAAAAGGACATAGAATAGCCAAAACAACTTTGGAAAAAAGAGCAAAATTGTAGGACTAATACTACTGATTTAGAGACTTATTATAAAGTTATATAATTAAGACAGCCATAACAGGCAGACATGATGTCAGGTCAACAAATAGAGTAAGGAACAGAGTAGAAGATCCAGAAATAGACTCGGCATATGATAGAGACAGAAAGCAGGTCAATGTTTGCTTATGGTTGGCAAAGTGGCACAGGGTGGGAAGGAGGCACAGAAACATGGAAGCTTTTAGGAGTGGTGTATATGTTCATTATTATTGTACCATTTTTATGGGTACATAATAGGTCAGAACTTTTCAAAAGATATACTTTAAGTATATGCAGTTTACTGTATGTCAGTTATACTTCAATAAAGCAGTTTTTTAAAAAAGCCTAGTGCAGCTTTCAAGTTACAAAGAATAAGAATAATGGAATAATAACTGACATCTACAGAGAATTAGAAGGAAGCTGCACTGTGCTAAGCATCTATCTATCTATCTATCTATCTATCTATCTATCTATGTATCTATCTATTAGCTATCATTATTTTGGCCTTTTAACAACCCCTTTTTGCAGATGAGGAAACTGAAGTTTCATGACTTTCCCAATGCCACACAGCCCGTAGGCAGTGGAGCCAGAATGTGAACCCAGGCAGCTTTTCCAGGGCTCGGACTCTGAGCCACTGTGGGTCTGATGAATTCTTCTGTCTTTCCTTTGTCATTTGCAGAGGAGAATCACAGAAGAAGCTACAACCGAGGAATTTGTGTCTACCGTTCAAAGTGGAAATAGTGAAATGGAGGTAGGGCTAGAGCGGAGCCATGGATGCCTGCCAGTTGGCCCCCACGAGGTTCTCTCATCCCCACCTGGGTCTTTGCGTGCTCTTTCCTCTTCCTGGCCCCGCCTCTCTCTAGCAGGTACAGCTGCCACTGTTTTTAGGGCCTACTCCACTCTCCTGGGACTAATCCTGTATTCTATATCCCTGTACAGCTTGGATCTAGAAGTTACACTCTCTGTGTCAATTATTCACACAAGTTCAGTCAATAGAGGTTTTCTTTTCTTCCCATTGTCCAGACAGAAAACACTTTTGGGGGGCAAAACACTTTTAAGAGTTTTCTCCACCTGTATGTATTAAGTCCTATTTTCGCTCATATGCACATATGTACGTAGAAGGTGTCATTCATGTGCACCTCAGGTCCCAGTAGCTGCTCCTGTTGCAGATCCAGGCCGGGGCCCGGCAGCACCCTCTGTGGCTTGCTATCCCTGTGGCACTTCCCCGTCCTTCGTTGGCCTCCCTTTCCCCTGCCTACACCCTCACATGTGCTTTTCTGTTCAACCTGCTTTGTCCACTCCAGTGGACTGTGCTGTTTCCTGCTAGCAACCTGTTGAGATTGGCAGGGCGCTGTGGGCCCTGCTCAGGATTTTGAACTTTTCCTAAGGAGTAGAGGAAGGCTTTGAAGGTCCTAAGTGGAAGATTCACAGTCACACATTCTCATTCACAATGATGAGTGCAGTTCTGAACTTCCAGCAGGTTCCTGGGTGCCTCTTGTTGGCACCCAGTCCACCTCTTGTGGACTGACTGGGCACAAGTCAGCTGGTCTAGACAACCATTAAAGGGGGACAGGGAAGAGGAGGCCGAGTCCCCTCCACGGAGGTCCTGGGACAAGTTCACGAACATGAATCCCAGTTGCTAGAAGTCCGAGAGAGGGCCAGGTATCACACCCCTCTGGTCTCCACATTCTGACCAAGTAAGAGGTTTACACAGAAGTCAGCTAGGGTTAAAAACTGAACTGGAGAGCAAAGCTTGGACCTGTGACACAACAGGATGCCCATTTCCCCTACTGAATTAACACACCCACCTGGTTGTAGGCAGACCTCACCCTTGGAGCAGGGCCCGCCCTCCCCGTGAAGTGTGTGGAGGAAGGGAGAGCACAGCTCAGGAACTGGATGTGCAGCTGGGGAGAGTGTGTGCCGGGCAGGCACGGGGTGCCTTTTCTGAATCTCGCTTCGGCATATGCTCTGCCCCCAACCCCCATTCTTCTGGCACTGCTCAGTCCTCAGCACCTGCGGGCGAGGACTCGGTTCTGTGCCTGCAGGCGGGTCACAATCTGTAGGGAGCAGCCACCCGCCAACAGCCGCAGGCAGTTGGAGAGTCAGTACCCCAGCTCCTTTACCTTTTTGTGGAATGGCTCTGGGGTGTGTTCTCTAGTCTCCCAGAGGTCCCGGTGGGACTGAGTCCACAATGGTAACACGCCCGCTAAATGCCCTGCCTTGCCTCATTTCCCCACCCACCTCACAGAATTTCTGGGCATCACTTCTCCAGTGAACTCAGCTCAGTTTGCTACTGGGGAAGCCCACATAGGACCATCCCTCCTCGTGCCCTGGAGAGGGAAGAGTTAGGTGTGCAACAGAGGGAGCAGCTTTCTTTCCAGTGTTTCTAGGAGGGTAGCGATTCATTTAGGGACCCAAACAAGGATGTCGGGGTGGGGGACAGGGTGGTCCCTAGTGCATTGGACATACTGGAACTCAGAGGGCATCCGGGTCAACAAGGTGAGTTGACCTTCCAGGTTTATCTCCTCTCCCTTCTGGAAAAAAAACACTGAAATGACAGTAAAGCAACAAAAAGGGCACAAATCCAAACAGAAAATGAGACTGAAAGAGGAGATTTAGAAGATGAACACTTTTGAATGAAGAAAGTCAATGGAGAAGTTTACACTGGCTTGCACAGCAGAGGGAGGTGAACGTCAAGTGCCGTTATGAGGGGAGGGACTAGTGACATGTGTGTGACTTTTCTACATTTATCCACAAAAGGCTGAGGACCTGGGCTTCTATGGAAGGTGGGACAAGGACTGGGCTGAAAGGAGGGGTGTGTTTTGACAGGCTGCTGTGGAGTGTCAGGGACGCTAGAACCCCTGTAGATGGCACTTAGCTTGTTAGCTGTACCCCAAGTAAAATGATCAGATGATCCAGAGACGGAACAGAATCATCTCCAAATTCAGGCTCAGCTGCACCTATAAGCCTGTGTAATGAAAGACAGGTAATAGACAGTAAGTGGAGTCCTCCACTTCGAACAGAGGAATCCTGCCCTCTCTTCCTCCATGTGTTCCAAATGCCAGAATCCAGACCTTTGTATTAGCTTTTTATTCACTGCTGTAGCAAATTACCACAAACAGAGTGGTTTAACAACATCATTTTATTTTCTTACAGTTCTGGAGGTCAGACACCCTCAAACAGGTCTTACTGTTTTAAGATCCACATGCAGGCAGGGCCCTGTTCCTTCTGGGGGCTCCAGGGGAGAATCCGTTCCCATGCCTTTTCCAGCTTCTAGAAGCCCCTTGCATTCTTTGGCATGTTTCTCATCATGATAACAGCATCTTCCCATCTCTCTGACTTTTCCCCTCTGCCTCCCTAAGACCCCTGTGATTGCATCGGGCCACCCGTATAATGCAAGGTAATCACCTTGCCTCAAAATCTTTGCTGCCTTAATGACGTCTGCAAAGTCCCTGTTGCCCTGTGAAGCAACATCCACAAGTTCTGGGGATTAGGCCAGGCACATCTTTAGGGGTCACTTTTGCCTCTCTCTCCCTTATGCAGGAGATTGGAGAACTTAATTCCCCCTGAAACCTGGCAAACCTGGCAGGCTCAGGCCTCTAGATATTGTCCCTGGAGGTCATCACCCAATAAAATGGCCTGTGCCCGATCACTCCAGAGTGCCCCACTTAGCCAGTGGTTGTCGAGTTGTGCTACCTACTAACCACTGTTGATTTTAAGAAGCTAGAAGTGTGCTTCCGTGATAAAAGGGTATAAATATGAATAGGAACAACGAGAAGACTGGGAACTTAGGGAGAAGGAGTGGCAAGCAAGAAAGCAGGTGTACAGCCGGCAGAGAGAGCGAGGCTGGATCAGAGGCAGGGAGAGAAGTGGAGTCATAGATTATCCCAAGTACCTTGTTGGAAATACAAATGCTTGGCAAAGCTGACAAGGCATATGAAAAAAGTTAGGAAACGAGCGAATCTAAACCCAGTACATAAGTAAGCATAGTCATGTTATGCTGCTCTGATCAGCAACACGCTACTTACACATTCATAATAATGTAAATACGTCTGATTTAAATGTGCTATAATTATACTGAGGGGTTGAGGGGTAGGATATGGGGAAGAATACCTTCCCCATAAGAGGGTTCATCTACGCCCCACATCAGTATCCAACAGGGAATTTCGAAGACTGGTAAATTAAGAAACAGCAGTATGAGCGCATATTCAGAAATACAGAGGTAAATACCGAAAGAAATGAGAAAGCTGAATGTTCTCGCCAATGGGGAGAGACACTTGGGGGGATGGACCCCTGATTTTCTTTTTATGATTTTAGTGCTACTATTATTTTAATTTTTATTGCATGATTTAAAAGAACTCTGAGAAGCATTTCAGAATGAATGATTTTTCTTTAACTGAGCTATAATACCTTCTTAGATGTCCCTAAAATGAGACTAGAAGGACCCAGTGCTAACTTTCTGGGTGGCTTTCCCACAGACAGTTGGACGTCCTGGGCTCCACCTCACCATCAAACTGCTTACACAGTCCTAAGATCCAAATGTTCTTATAGCACAAAAATTGCAGTAAGAACACTTTTGGGAACAGAGATATTTTGCTTATGGAAGTAATATGTATACATACTAGCATCTATCCAACCTCTATCCACTGATGCAGTTAAAATGTGAATCCTATATCACAGGCCACCTGAAACCTTTGATTTCCTGACTTTTGTTGGAGAACTTGTTTCAATGCTTTTATAAATTTTGAATATCTCATTAAGAACATCTCCTTAAAACTAGACCTGGCTGTAGATGGTTTGTTTCAGGCGAGGCAGTCATATCTATCCTAGGACCAGGATAATATAAAGAGGATGCAGCCACTAACTAGCCCATTAAATTACAGAGAATGAATAGGATTCCCATTTGATTCCTCCTCTCTCCTTGCTCTAGAACATAGAAAAACTCAGTCCAGAGTTTGCTGTGGATAATGTAGATTCCCATGGCAGTGATATGAGCTTGGCATCCATCTTGCTGCCTAAGGAGACCAGCTACTTCCGCCCCGTCTACAGAGGAGCTTCAGCTGCTTTTTGTATTCAGCTATTTTGTATTGATGAGAAACATGAAACAAGGCAAGTATTGATCCCCAGGTTGTCTATTATAAGACCTTCTTTTGGCACCAGTGGCCGAGGATTGTAATCATGTAGAGCCAGTGATTTTCAAACGTGGCAGTACATGCTAATGATCTCCAGGGGAGTTTTTAAAAAGCATAGATTTCTGGGCCTCATTCCCAGAGATTCCAGTCCAGTAGATTTGGGGAAGGCCATAGAATGGGGCTGCCCAGGGTCTGGCTAACCTACGTAACAGTTGGGGATCTGGGACATCATCACTTATGTAACCACACCTGCTGCTGCTCATTCTCTAAGGTTTGTATTTTTGGATTTAAGTTGCTGCTTGTCTGAAGTCTTGTGGTTTCAAGTAACAGAAAATCCAACCCAAAGTGGCTTTGAAAAAAAGGAATTGCCTCTTATGACAAAGGATAAGTCTAGTGGTCTAGTGGTAGGACTGATTTTCAGTATGGCTTGATCCAGGACTTAGATAACCCAATCAAGGATCAAGTTTCTCTGGGCTTCCCAGCAGTTACCCTGCTGCTGGCCCCATTCTCAGAGCAGTGTCCTCACCGGGGGCCAAGAGAGTGGACAGCAGAATCAGGCTCTGTACCAAAAGCTGGTGAGGAAGACAGTCTAGTTTGAGCCCAGCTTTCCAATCAAAGCCCCATTGGGCCTGACTGGACTGTGTGCTCATTCTGGAACTGATGACTAAGGCCAACCAGGCCGTGGTGACAGCCCAGTCCCTCGCCTCATGCTCCCTGCTGAATCTGGGCTGGATCCTCACCCAAACATAATCTTAGAGGGGGCTTAGCGGTACACTTAGCAGTGCGGGGCAGCTGCTGGAGGGAGGAGGCATGGTGCTGGACATGGGTGTCCACCAGACCACTCAGTCACCCCACTTCCTGTCCCTCCGAACACCCACATGTTCTGGGCTTCCTGCCTCCTGGAGTCTGGTCATGGGCCCTTGCCCTCAGTGCCTGGATTCCACCTCTCCTTTAAGATGCCCAGCTTTTGTCCACAGAACAATCTGGAAGAAGAAAATATTGGCCCATTTTGGTAGCCCGGAAGGCTCTAGAGTGTTCAGTGTCCAAGAGCACTGCTGGGCATTTTCTTTTTGGAGGACATGTTTAGACACATTTCCATTGTTCCAGACTCACATAGAACCATGTTTTGCTTGCACTTTTTTCCTCTTAAATTTTTTATTTCTTTTGGAATCTTGGAGGTCGAAAAGGGAAATCATCTAATTGTACACATCTAAAAAGCGTGTAAACCCTTTTAGATTTGTTGTGTATATTTATTTTCCCCTCTACATTCAGATATGATTGTGCTTAGAATGTGATTTTTGAATTTTCAAATAGAAGTTTGATGACCCATTGTGGTTTGCCTGTGGATATACATTCTTAGCGCTGGTCAGAAAATCGTCTGCATATAAAAGACAAAGATCAGAGTAGCTTATAACATGCCCACATCTCTTCCAGATTTTCCAAAAAGGAAGGCAGAGATCATGTCCATGAAATGACTGTCTTCTTTTTTACATGTGCAGAAATTAATTGCTGTAATAGTACCTATAGTTCTAGAAAACTACTTCAGTACTGACATGTGAAACTTAGGCCCAATGGGGAGAAAGCCCTAAATCTCTTTAAAGATGCACTGACACCACCTTTGCTTGCAGGTCAGTGACAATGCTTACTGTCTTGTTTATAGGTCGATGGACTTTATGAATTTTGTTTTCAGTCTTTTTCCTGTAAGTACCTGCTGAATTTTGAATAATATAATTGGTTTTATAAGCTAGAAGAGTTATAGAAAAATAAAATACCATATTTATTGTCTAAACATTTAAAATGCTCTAAAGGTTGAGGTTTGAACTATTCTGTGTTCTAAAAATAAGGTTGAATGACATATTATGAACTCTTAAAAATAGAAAATGTCATTTTTGATAATTTTTTCAGTCAGGCTGTTTTAATAGTTTTCTTTCAATGCATCATTTCTCTTAGAGATAGCTTTACCAGTGTTCTATTGTAATGAAATCATCAATAGAATTCTGGTAGTACATGAAAATGTCAGAAATTCCACTAAAGTGAATCGGCCCGGTGTATTACTTGATCACTTACATGAGCTCAAAGAAATTAAAACCATATCGTGGCTGTTGTGCGGGGAGGAAAGTGGGAACTTGTGGTTGATCTTGTTTGGCACTGCCCGGCAAGGTGCCTGACAAGAAGGAGAGGCTCAGCGCTCTGCAAGGTGTTTGGTGGACGGGCCCCAGGCAAACATCTGGGTGCACGCAAGGCACTCCATTTCAGGGTGTGCCCAGCCGCTGCCTCCATTCTCTGTTTCACTGTTGTGCAGGGGTGGGGATTCTAACCAACCTCTTATCACTTTGTTGGAGGGAAGAAACCGGGAAGGAAGAATGTTGAGGAACAAAACAGATCTTTGTAAAGGCTTTTCCTTGGCTGGCCCGTTAGTTAAGTCACCAACTGTGCTCCTTCAGTTGGCTAATTACAAGCAAAATACCTATTGTTTTATTTTTCCTTGATACTCTATACTGAGGCAAAAAATAAATACGGTTTAATTATCTTGCCTGAAAGCTATGTGATCATAGACTGTATTTCCTCATTTTGTTAATGTATCACATTAAGCCTCACAACAATGTTTTCCATTGTAAATTTTTTGAATTGATTTTAAGACATTTCATAAAGCAAAGTAAATCACCTTGATGTAGGCTTTACAAAGCCAGTTCCTCAGAGATGCTCTGAAGTAATTTTACTAAGTTAATTCATTCCTATTTTGAAGTCTGTGTAAAGACAGGTCTTCAGCACCACTAAAGCAGTGCTGGCTTTGAAAAGGCAAAAAACATGCTTACTTTTCAATTCTACTTTATTTCAGGATATGGGGAGACAGGAAAAAAATAATTTTATGACTTCCTCCTTAATCCTGCAAGTCCAAGGCAAAGCAATTCATTACAGCCGCCTCCTCCCACCGAGACTTAGCACCCAGTTCTTTTTTTCAGCTTGAGGATTCCAACATGACTCTAATGTTCCCCAAAAGGCGCTGTGTTATTTTGCCAGAAAGAAGGAAGATAGGCTCAAACAATGATTCACTCCTTTGGGTCGCACAAATACCCCCAAGGTTCTGGGTTAGCACAGGTAATACCTTCACAGGGCTCCCTCAGGAGGAGACGAGATCCCAAAGGGACAAATTAGCTTTGGGAAGAGCAGGCTGCTTCTGCAGGTGCCTGGCAGAGGGTCAGGTGGGATGGGGGGACACAGGCCATCTAGGGTAGCACTGTCTAATAGACAACAAATTTGAGCCCTAAAGGAATTCTAAATGTTCCAGCAGCCACATTAAAAAAAGTAAAAAGACACAGGTAAAATTAGTTTTAATAATATATTTTGTTTAACTCATTATTATCCAAAATTCAATAATTTCAACATTAATCAGTTTGAAAAATTATTACAGATATTATACACTTTTTCTGTTTTTGAAATCCAGTACGTATTTTGTACTTACAACACATTTCAATATAAGCTAGATTCCACAAGAAATACTTGGTCAGCATTTAGATTTCATAACATTTACAGTTGAATAAATAAATTCATATACTCAAGTGGTTCCAGACATACATAAAACTTAACTCATAAATGAGTTTTGTATCAGTTTTTAAGTTTAAATGTAATGACAATGAAATAAAATGGAAAATCCAGTTCTCTGGTCTCACTAGCCACATTCCAAATGCTTAGTGTGCAGATGTGGCTACTAGCTACCATACTGGACAGCACAGATCTAGAGGGTAAGTGAGCTGCCAGGATACATGGATCCTCCTGTGTCTGCCATCAACATCCACTGCCCAGGTTAAACACGTCCTTAGATCTGTTCACCCAAGTGGGTTCATGTTGTGATAAAACATCCAGATTTCTGTTCATATAAAATCACAGGGGTTTAGAGCAGACAAGGCTTGGGGCACCACCCTCTCATCTCAGAGGAGAACTGATGAATGTCACTTAGTAAATCAAGGGCCTTTGCTGTGACGCCATGCTGCCTCATTTGCTCCTAGATGTAAGTGAATTTATAAGCACAAATGTCCTCAGTTTAAAATTTACTTCCTCAAAAGAGCTGTGCCAAATGGATTCCATTGTTCAGAATATTCATTTATTTAGGTTTCAGTCAGAATTGCTGGTATTTGTTTCATATTCATGCAGTGTGCTTATCCTCCTGAATTTTGTATGATTGTTTTCCAAATTACAGAAAAGTTTATCTTGAACACCCTCTCCTTTACACATTTGACTTCTGTTTTCTTCAGTGTTGGACAGCAGGAATTTGTTCAGTGAAAAATAACTTCTGATTTGCTTTCCATGTGCCCTGGTGCCCATTCACAATAGGACAAGAACTTCTGCATCATTTCTCTGCCCCATCTCACCCCTGAGTTTGCCCTCATTCAGAACTTCATGAAGGTGGTCCCCTTCAACAACTGTACCCTGGAGCAGGACCTCTATGTCTTCCATCGGGCTGGATTGCTAAAGTAAGTGGGCACACGTTTGGCCACAGGACAATCCCTGAAGTTAAAAAAATAGAATGGAACAAAGAGCTCTTTGCCATTTTAGTTTAGTGATTTGTTTTTTAAATTGGCTTATTGATGAAGGACTTGGTCAAGTGATTTTAACCCAAACATTTAGGAGAAGAGTCATATTGAGAATTTACTTGCCCAGTCAGTAAGTATTAAAACATAATATAACTTCACAAGAACCAAAACAATGCCATGTGGACAGATTCTATGGGTATAATGATGTAACACAAGAAAGAGTCCCACCACGGAGCCCAATATAGTAAGAACTTAGTATGTGAATGTATGTGTAAAGGTATGTATAGACATACCTGACAAAATTTGTGTCATAACAGTGGGAAAAGGAAGAATTATACCGTAAGTGGTGGGACAAAATACAGATAGACATGTTCTTCATATTCTATAGTAAAATAGATTCCCTGGTGATTGAAGTTAAATGTGAATATTGAAAATGTTAGAAATGAGAAAATATGGCTACAGTGTTAGGTTCTGTGCCAGATTCTGAGAACCCAATGCAGAACAGCATGCAGATGTGCCCCCTGTCCTTCCAAAGCTTATGCACTCGCTGACGTGTGAGCCTGCAGTTATGATGGGTGTGCCGGCCACAGGCACCTGATACTAGGAGTGTTCGCATCACTGAGAGATTCAGCCCAGCTAGAGGGAGTTTCCTGAGGAAGAATGGTAAGTCCTAGACAAGGAGTGTGAGTGCAGATCAATCTTTATCATGTCCCAGGATGGGATAGGTCTTTTTAGAACATGGAAGAAAACAACTAAGATTTTTTTTACTGTATACTTTTTTTTAACTACCCTAATTTAGTTAAAATGCAACTGACTAACAGAAAGATTTTTTTTTATTAAGGTATCATTGATATGCAATCATATGAAGGTTTCACATGAGCAACATTGTGGTTACTACATTCACCCATATTACCAAGTCTCCCCTACACACCCCGTTGCAGTCACTGTCCATCAGTGTAGTAAGATGCTATAGAGTCACTACTTGTCTTCTCTGTGCTATACTGTCTTCCCCGTGACCCCCCTACTTTATGTGTGTTATTCATAATGCCCCTTAATCTCCTAACAGAAGGATATTTTTTATAAATATGGTAGGCACAAGGTTGGTATATTTAATATATCAAGAGCTCTGATAAATAAAAAATAAGACCATTTAATACCCAAATAGAAAACTTACCAGACAGGTTTGCCAGACTGCATATGAAGAAAAACAACAAAAAATGGATATTTAAAAATCTTAAAACTTATCACTAATCAGGGAAAAGAAATCAAAGCAAGAATAAGATATGATTTTTGGTCAATTGGCAAAAATTAAAATACAGAAACATCCAATTTTTCTATACGAAGCTTGAATACAGGCTAGGATTCTTTGCTGTCAAGTGGCAGACACCCATCAAACTGGCTTAAATAACTGGAGAATTACTAGTGTGCAGAGTGAAGTGAGGAACCCAAGCACGATGCTGGTTTCATATGTGGTGTGATCAGCCCTAAATGATCTGTCTCTTCCACCCTGACCCCTTCTCAGACCAGTCCTTTCTCAGTGGCTGCACGGTGGATGAGAGCTTTAGACCTTTAGACCTTTATTACTTCAAGTCCAACAGGAAAAGAGTCATGGGTATGCTTCTTTTCAGAAGCCCCAACACAAAAGCTATTCAGATCTTATTGGCTCACATTGGGTTCTGGGCTGATGTTGAGCCCAGCCTGGGCCAGAGGCTGCTGGTTGCCATTGCTTAGGTCTGTTTCCATAGCTCAGGGCTTGGGCTGGGGAGGGGTACATTGCCAGACACAAAAAGGCGCATTTCTGGAGAAATGGGGAATTGGGCTGCTCCCCACTGCTTTCATATTTCATAACAGGATCATCTCAATCAATAGAAAGTGAACAGTGTGTGTCTTACAGGAATAACATCAGTACCTTGCATTTTCTATAATTTATCTTTTCAAACTGTCTTATACATGTAGTCTTATTCTTACAAAACATTACATGGCTCATTGGACTTTGCATTTAAAGTCGTTGTATTTAAATTGGACCCCAATAAAGTTGCTGCCAAATCTCATGACGAAGGGGCTGGTACTGCAGGCTAGGAGAGCTTTCTCTGTAGTTTTGCGAGTGAAGATAATTTTAAGTGAAGCTTTGAGAAACACCCTAAATAAATGCTTGGTAGTTGAGGGCTGCTTAAATGAATCTTGGCATATTCATTCAATACATTACTGTGCAGGTTTTGAAAAAATAAAAACTGTCTATCTTATATGGAATGTCTAGGATATTGAGAAAAGCAAGGAGTCAAACACTAACAGGAATGGTAATAATAGTAATGGTGGCCTACCTTTATGGAAGGTTTATTGTGTTTGAGGCACTTTCTTGATGCTTTCCATGTGTCAATACTCACAATGACCTTATTATTACCCCATTTTATAGGTAAGGAAACTGAGACTCAGAGAGGTTAAGTAACTCATCCAAAGTGTACACAGCAGAAAACAGCCAAGCTAGACTTGGAACTAAGGCAGTTAGTTTACAGAGCCAACTCATACCCACCTCTCAGAGTGCTTCTCTATACTGTGCTTTCAGTGTAAAGCTATTGTAACAGAGACCCCAAAATGCAATGGCTTCAGCCAGATAGAAGTTCTGCCTGTACCATGCAGTAGTCCAGACATGAGCAGGTGGTCTAAGAATAGCAACTTCTTCCCCACGAAGTTGTCCAGGTTCCTTCTCCTACTGCTCTTCATTCTCATAAAGCCTGGGTATTTACTGAACGTTTGTCTAGTCAGTCAGGAGGTCTGTGAATTTGGATGGGAAGAAAAACTACATCTTTATTTTGGTAATCTATAATCGAAATTTAATGTGTTCTTCCATTGTGAATGGAGGCAACAAGCTGCAGAAGTGTTAGCAAAACCATCACCAGTAGAAACCATGGATATTTTCATGTCATGTTACAGTGTTGCAGTATCTCAAAATATGTA